>OY720641.1:88005073-88605073 GCA_963169105.1 Ceriagrion tenellum | reverse complement strand
TCTTACTGAAGTTATAAAGTATGAAAACGGCATTTTCTTGCATAGGTTTGGAAGGTATACATCATATTGGATGTTTGGGACGTTAGTTCTTTACAAATTTTCGTATTTATAGTGACCTGTTATCTGGTGAAAATTCAATATCCTTTCCTGAATTAAATATAAAAATTGATTTCACCCATATATAAAAGACCGAAGTGACCCAAAATTCCCATTCAGTGTCAATTTGCGTGCTTGTAATGAAAGCCGTATTTAAGCCCCGGTATAATTACGGAATTCAAAACTTGTGGAGTCAGATTTAACCGTATGGGTGAATTACAAAGTCGGAGACAGTTTTCGGATCTAGAGAGGAAAAAAGTCAAACTTGCTTGTATATATGTCTACAGTCTCCTGGCTTGGAGTTGCGCTAGTGATTGTTGTTGAAGACACTTTGTTCAGGCGTTAATTAGTGGTATGAGCTCAAACTTCCCAACTTCCTTCCAACTCCCCAACTCTTCACGTTAATAAGATCCTCGAGTAGACATTTTCAGCGTTTTCGGCTTGCGAGGCAAACGAAGGCGGAGATCGCTACACGATCCAAAATATGACGCGCGCGCAAACGTTGCAGGTCAGTGTTTAGGCGGATAATAGTTTGCGCGGGTAAATGAAGCGGAGACTTGCCATACATTCGGCTACTTTTCCAGTTACGCCGATTCTCCTGCGCTCGAGGTGGTTGGCGCGGTAATTGTGGGTGATTGAGTGTACAATTATGATTCTTCAAGTAAGTGGAAAAATGAAAGAACTACATTTTATTTAAGCACGTCATTTTAAGTGACAAAACTCACCGTACATCTACATACTACCCTGCCAGCCGCAGTATACTATAATTTCACATTCTAAAATTAATTCCATTGTTACTTAGGTTTTCAGTTACGTAGTAAATGACGTCCTCAGGTTTTTAAATATATATTTCTAAGTTTCTAAGAGACTATGTTACTGAGTGGGGTAGTAATAATATTCCTTATCGACGTAGTGATTACATTCCTCCTTTGCGTATTAAACATGCTCCTCATTTGCGTAGAAATTAAATTCCTCGGCTATGTGATGAATATATTCCTCAGTTGCATGGCCAATACATTCCTTAGTTGCGTGGGAAATACTTTAATTAACTGTATTGTACTTATTTTCCTCAGATAAGTAGTAAATATATTCCTGTTTCGTTTTAAACACGTTTCTGAGTAAACTAGAAAATGAATTCCACAATTACTTAGGGAATATGTTACTCAGTTAAATAGTAAATGCCATTCTCATGTTCGTAGAAACTATAATTTTCAGTTACGTAGGTAATCTGCATCTACATACTACCCAGCGAGCCGCCGCATGGGCGTGTGGCAGTAGGTATTAGGACACCAGCCGTGTAAAGATGTAAGGGTTCAGGTTTTTTTAAGATAAGATGTAAGGATTTTGGAGGTAAAATGGTGATATGTATTTTGGGAGTGAATTCAGTGGAGCTCAGTTTTTATTTTGGTCGCTTATTGTGCGCGGAAATAACAATTTTTTGTATTAATCTATCTGCTTGGCAATATTTCTCTCTTATTTAATCGCTTCTGTCAGACCTAGAGTTGTAGTGAATCGTCATGATAATATTCTCTGTGTCGCTCTGAAAAACACCAGTTCTGATACACGAATTAAATTGT
Organism: Ceriagrion tenellum; assembly: GCA_963169105.1. Taxonomy (NCBI): domain Eukaryota; kingdom Metazoa; phylum Arthropoda; class Insecta; order Odonata; family Coenagrionidae; genus Ceriagrion; species Ceriagrion tenellum. Next base: position 88,603,400 of record OY720641.1, on the reverse strand, counting down.
ACATTGATTTTATTATTTAAAGCATCTTTTTCGGCGCGGAATGCTAAGTTAAGCTAGAATTGGAAAAATTATTTTTCCTGAATCTTTGACTGAGCATGGGACCATTTTTGTCGATCGTATTTCGAGATCGTATACGAGAGATCGTATTTTGTTGGCAACTATTGCTATAATATGAAGTGTATTACTTCGCGTTAAAAAGATAATTCGTTTAAATTTTACCAAGTATTTGCTAAATGTATTTCATGTGACACTCAGCTTCGTGTAAAAATAGCACTAAACTGCCACAAAATAACAAAATCGGCTAGTTATATTTTTTTCCTGAATAAGTATACATCCAATTGTATCGCTAATTAGAACAAGCAAGCTTTGTTTTGCGACTATCTGTACATACATAGGCTAAACTCTCCCCTATCACTTTATATTCTGGGGAATATAAGCCTCTGCTATCGCTGTAACCCGAAGCTTTGTCATTTCCTTCAAATCATCGATTCCCCCCCGCGGCCAAAGTTTTCGGTCATCCTGTGCGCTCTCATGAAGGAATGAGTCCCCGCTTTCGAAATTTTCGTCGCGTGATGGCTTTGTGAGGCACGAAAGGACTCTCGTCCGTACGTCGCGGGGCGCGTTTTCGTGACCGGGACAAGTTTTGCGTCGGCCCGAAGGGGAAATTGGGGGTAATTGCCTTGACCGATCCCTCGCTGATTAACCAATTTTCACCTATCTGTATATGGGTGCGTACCTTCGTATTTATGCTCACGATTTTACGAAATGTTGGAGAGGGCGACGGCCCAGGCTCCAAAGGTATTTCTGTCCTCGGGAATGAATTCGTTTTTTGGAAAGTATTGATTCATAATGCAAGGATGTTTAGAATAAAAATATATATCCACTGAATTTTAGGGTCACACTGAAAATAATCATCCATCAATGAAATTTGTACCCTCTTATTTCGTAATTCATTGTGCATGTTGAAACGTACTTTTTACTCACTATGTTTACCTGTTTTCCTGTATTTAAATCTTTGATTTCCCAAAGTGATGGGGTTTAATTACATATTGCATTATTTTAATGATGCACTTGAATCCGTTATACAGTAACATATTTTTCAGTTTTGCTACGTCTCTTAGATTTATTCCCGTAAATTTTATAAACTTGAATGAAACTACTTCATCTTGCGTAAGATATGAAATTACTTCATCTCCAACCACATTAATAACAAAAGTAATAATTTCTATATTTACTGGTATTCGATCCATTTTTTGGAAACCTCGGTATTTTTTTAGCAGATTCAGGCGAGATATCGTGGAAGTTCGTCATATTTTGACAGAAACAACAATTGCACTTTTCCACAAGATATTTAAATGTGTACGACGCGTTTCAGCTCACAGAGCCATCATCAGGTACCTGCGAGCTGAAGCTGAACCGCGTCGTGCGCATGAAAATATCTTGTGAAAAAGTACAATTGTTGTTTTTTTATAATAAAACCTCGGTATTTTAACTTGTTGGGATAAACTATATAAACTACGGTATAATGATAAACTTAGGATAAAAGCATGCAAAGCTGAATGGAATATCTAAAGGGTGACTATTGTCCAATTGTTTTATGTAACTAGCCTTTCTCTGAGCAAGTAGGTGTCCAAATTTTATAATTTATTTTTCCAGTAGTGACATACGTCCCTTCAGATGTTGGTAATATGCATTATGAAATAATAAGAGCTGGATCATCTTCTTGCGTTCTCTAATTAAAATATTTGAAGAATGAACTACATATACAGTTTCGTATGTGTGAGCATAAAATTGTGCACCTCTATGTGATAAGTTTACTTAATGTCTTTTTTTGGTGTCTTTTTTAATATGACGTGATTCTGTTAAAGGCCTCGACTTATAATTAGGCACTGGAGAAAGATGTGATAATTAGCTTTAAATATTTCATGGGGACGGCTTAAGTGTGCTAGTTTTGAGCAGGTCATTCCCATGCGAGCGTTTATTACCTCGAAGTGCATATAATATTCCCCTAATAGTCATTCCTTTATGCTTCAACATCAAAAATCATGCCAGGTTTCCTAGGGGAAAAATTGCTTACTCAGTAGATTAAGTTGGAAAAACATTAAAAATTGCTTGAAGTAAATAGCGAGGTGACAGGAATAATTTAGGATTACATCCATCTGAATTGCATGAATTGATTTCAAATTTTTCTTTTATTCAATATGGTATGATAGTCTTTCCATTCTGAACGCCTACTCGTCAGAATTGGAGCTGGGAAAGGGTTGAGATTCACAAAGCTTCATTCTGATTTCATCATGTGCACACTCTCAGTGGAATAAGTTGTTTCCCACATTCGTTTTTTTCCTAAAAAAGAGCAGGAAATAAAATTACATTTCCTAGCAAGCAGTACGTCTCCGTGAGTTTCCAAGACAGAATCACGTCTCCGGGAACAAAACTTGGCCATTGAATCGAATGTCGAAGTGAAAATATTTTCCCCCTCCAATCAACTTGGGAATAGTCGAAGGAGAAAGGGGGGTGTTGGGATGGTTTTGCCCATCACTTCTTCCTCCGCCCTCCAACTCTCGCTCCCCGAAGAAATACAGAGATTCCCCTCGCGGTTAAGTAAAACGCCCGGAATCAAAGTGATATTGGACGTCGGGCAGGGACCGTACTCTCCCTTCGAGTGCTTGGTCCCGGCTGTTGCCCTTCTTGGCCCGGCTCGCACAAAAACCCATTTCTGCCGCTGTCCCAACGGTCCAGACTTACCAACCATAACACATGATCTCCCAGTGGGAGCAAGTCTCCCGAAGACTTTTTCCTGGCGTCCCAGAAGGTCCCTGCCCTTCCCCCTTGTCGCTCCAGCCGCTCCAGGCGGTGTGTAAGATGTTTTCCGGGTTCCGTTTCTCCTCTCCGCGATTCTCTGGTTTAGTGCGTTCACCCACGCCGAAAAATCGTTCCGTGTGCATCCTTTTGTGTGGCGAATTATTGTCCGGTGCAGTTGCGGGCTGGCACATTTACTGTTCCTTGGCTCACCAGAGAGCTTTATTCTTTTGCCTCGTCCTCCGCGCTACTGGGGGATTGTTCCTCCCCCTCGCGCAAGGCATTATGGGAATGGTCTGTCATTTTATTTCGTCCACAGGAGTCTTTAATTGTTCGGTTCCATCCCGACCGCTATCGTTTCCGCGTTTGAAAACGGCGAGTTTTTAATCTTGTGGACGTTTCGAAAAATGTTCTTGCTGAAAATAATAATTTATTCAGCTGTGATACCCGGTAGTATGCTGGTAGAAAGCAGACATGTAGTGGAGAAGAAAGGTTCTGCGTTCAGTTTTGTCCAAGCGTATGAGCGGGTCTTGATATTGATTTGTAGCGAAATTTTTATTCATCTTCAGACATCGCGCGCTTTCTCGTCTTCATTTACTAACATACGGATACAAATTCATGAATTGCGTGTGGATAAACGAAAAGCCCTACTTTTCATGGAATGAAAATTTTATCTTCGTAGTTACTTCCTTGGTTGTAATTTTTAAGGTAGGTAATTTATTGAAATCTTTTTTTCATATTAAAAAAATGAGACTCGTCTCGAGAAAAAAATATTTCTTTTCTTCAGCATTGGGGTAATTCACGGAATTGTAAAGTAAAATCTTCTTTTCCGTCGCAGTTCAAATGGCCGTTTTATCTGCTTTTTTATGGAGACTTTTGACGGAAGCTCCGTGAATCTACCAAGAATAAAAACAGCGTTACACATGAACTACAATCATAATTAGTAGATATATATCCCAGTGTTAGCACCTTTTTCCAGCGCTCGCAAGCTATTTCATTAAAATTTCAAATAGACCGAAGCACATTCTCACGCGCTGAGCATGAAGCGAATTTCATGTTTTCTGCAACCCTGTTAACGAGATCCTACCCAACCATTTTATCGCCCCTTTGCTGGTTACGTGGTGCTCAGATGCCCTTGATGTACTCCCTAATGCAGGAGGCTAGGAAATACGGCTGGATAAAAAAATAAGAGCTTTTATTTTTTAAGTTCCCCCCGGATCTCATGCCATGATCTGCCCTAGTCTCAAGGGAAATGTGGAGTACTTCGTTCGCACGTGGAAGCAGGATGGGGGGGCGCGTCTAGGATAGTTTAGTCGTCCCAGCGGATATGGCATTTTCACGAGGCTTCCAATCGACTGCCATCCGATGGGAATGGTGTAGGCAACTCATGTTAAACTTTAAAAATTTATGAGAAGTAAATTTAACGCGGTGATAAAAAAAGATGCAACCTATTGGCCATGATTATCTCAAGGCTATAGAAGAGTATTTTTGCAAGCTATGCTATCCTCAAGTTGTCAAAAAAAGCACGTACTTTAAATCTCCGGAGAACTGAAGCAGTAAACTTAAAACTCGTTGCAGCTACCCGTTTACCATTTAAGGTGGAACTACGGACGAAGATATTATGTACATCGAGGTTAATCTTAAGCGCAGCAATATTTTGGTTTCAGAAATTTTATTCGTTCGGCTTAAGATTTAAGATGCTGCCTTATTCTTTTTATTAATTTTATGTCAATCTTGGTGATCTTTAAAATTTATTACTAAAATTTTAATTTTCGTCTAAGTTTTCCATTTCTTTGTGTGGCAGATACCATTCACATATTTTTATGGGAGAAAGTTTTGGCTCTCTGAGATATTATTTTGAGTGTTGAGGAGGTAAATGAGAAAATCAACTTAATTAGAATTCATGACGGTTTTCTTATTCAGAGTGTGCTGAATGTTTGTTATATGAAATTTAAAACCATATCGGCCCCGGTGGCGGTGGGGTAAAGTCCTCGCCTGCTAACCCGAGGGTCGCGGGTTCGAGTCCCGCCTGGGTAGAATATAATCTGCCCAGGACATGGGTGTGTGTGTTCGTATATTGTTAATGTCAAAACAGCTGATGTAAAAGGTCTTTGTTGTGCTGTTTCGGTGTTGTGAGTATAAATAAATAAATAAAGTACTGTTTTCTCAATTACACATGCCATGCGTTTAACCAAATACAACCCAGGTCTGGACTATGACGAGGGATCAGTGGATATAAGAGGAAATTGGGCGCATTTCAAAATGAAATATCAAAAAACATTGCGTGTGCTATAAAGATCTGTAATTCCAGTCCAAAGTCAAAGAGTTTTATTTTTAATTTTCGCTGCTAAGTGGTGTTTTTTGCGTGCGTCAGACGTTAATTAATTGTCGCAGTAATGACACCTAAAGCTTCTGTACATACATTACTAAAGTCAAACAATCGTAATGAACTTTCGTAGTTGTCACTGTCTTTCGAATGTGGAAGAGATGTTATGAGCATTCTTTACTTTGGAACGAAAAGTAAGTGAAATGATTTCTCGCATGAAAAATAGTTAACATTTATTAAAATTTGGAAGTATATGAAATCGATTTCTGTCGTAATTATTGAGTATTTTTGGCGTTTATTAGGTTCATGGTCAGCAATCACGTCATGCGAAGAAAAACTGCGCTTTTTTTAAATCAACAGATAGCTATCGGCATAACAGTGGTATACTAACTCTAATTTCCATCTACAATTTACCCAGGCGGGTCTCGAACCCGCGACCCGAGGGTCGCGGGTTCGAGTCCCGCCTGGGTAAAATATTTTCTGCCCAGGACATGGGTGTTTGTGTCTCGTACGTTGTTACTGTTATTCACCCGACGTAAATTGGCCTATTGTGCTGTATTCGGGGTAGTGAAGATAAATAAATAAATAAATAAATAAACATCCTACCCAGCGAGCCGCCACATTATTGTGTGGCGTGGGGTGTCAAGAAACAAACGTTTTTTTTTGTGGAACACATTTTTGAACGGCATATTGCTTAATTTATGTAGTTATAGACCAACCTTCAAACTTGCATCCTGGGACAAAAATTGAAAATTCTGTAATGCATAAAAACACTTCTTCGCGAACTGATTTATCTTATACTACAAAGTCTTACGAAAGTTTTTACGTACTTTGAATGGTTTTTCTATCGTTTGTGAACTCGAAGGGAATATGAAATATCATCAAAATTGTTCATCAATTTCGAAAGTAATTTATTCCGTTTTTTCTCCCACTTGGTGTTGTCGAGTATTGCTCTTTGCAATGGAATTTTGTCCACGGTTTTTTTCTAGTTATCTGGCTCGGGCTTAAGTGTCTGAAGTATGTACCGATATGTGTGGTATGAATTTGTCTGGTTTATATATGAGTTAAACCTAGTCTAAGGAGGAAAGGGATTTTTTATTGGGGGCCAAGAATTTGTACCGCAAGACGCTAGATGCAGTAGCTCTGCGAGAATTCGGCGAGCCTTTCGTCTTTGCATTATGCCCCTTCCTCCCCCGACTCGAATGCATGCGTCGTCCTGTCGTTTGATCCCACTTTGTGTCGTTCCCCCTTGCAAGGGTATTCCACTGCTCCCGGCATCGCGTAGCCTCGTGAGAAGAGAGAGAGGACTCCCACGCCGAGTCACGTGTGACTGCGATCGACGAAATAAGATGGATCCCAGGGATCCCACGAAATAAAATGGCGGCGACGGGTGACTCATCTCCCGCCAAGAGCCGGTGAAATGAACGGCCGGGTCGTGGCGGGAAAGATGAAACAATTTCATCGACGCGCAACCCCTATACGGGAAGCGGAGTGCCCGTCCCCCGGGTTTGTCTTTTCCTCCTCCGACCGAACCAACCGGCGCACTTCGCCGCCGCATCAGCATTTGCGATGCGTGTGGCTGATGTTTGTGTGTACGTGTGTGGTTGCGCAGGGTCCCGGAAGGAAAAAATGTAGGGCATGGTCGGTGCACCCGGATGTGTCGGTGAATCCCATCACACGTTGACGACTTAAGGTGGAGAAATAAGGCGGCACTGAGTTTTTTTTGGATGGATCCGTCCCTCTGAGACTAGTTCGGATGGGAAATACTTACAGGGCCTTGGATATTTGCCTGACTCAAACCAGCTTTACTCTAGAGCATGCTTGGTATTCGCAGTAAGAAGGGTGGTGGGATTCTTCAAAACTAGGTCTGTTAGAAAATTGAGTTCAAAATGTTTCTGGTGGCTGCATCCAAGCGGAAATTTTATGCTGAAAAAAACGAGTCTGCTCAACTATCGAAGTCTTCATCTTATTCTTACCTAGATTGCTTGTTGACTCATTTGACTGCTTATGCAAAATGAAGATATTTCCAAGCAAAGCTTATGGAAATTTGCATGCAAAGACTCCTGCCATGCTGTGAAAGTTAATTTTTCTGGTTGCAAAACTGGTTCTACTTTAATCTCAGGTCTGGTGTAAATGTGAGTGTTAGATACATCTTCTGCATGCTCGTGAAAATTTTAAGGATACTGGAATAAGACCTCTTTGCGTGCACTTTAAAGTGCTCTTCCTTGGCTATAAATTTGGAATCATCAATAAATAGCTTGCTACCGAATAATGTAAGGCGTTTAATTACCTATGAGGTTTATGCTTCACGGTGTGGTCATGTTTATTATCTACGTTATTAATGATGTAATGCGACCTCTACTGATTTTAGGCTTTCTCGGACAAAACCTATGACGGTGACGTTCCTCAGTGGCATTGTTATTGATAATTTAATAATTCCTAAATATCATACCTGAGAAAGAAATTAGAGGGCCAACATTACTAATTTCCAGTTTAACGTTTTTGGGAGTAGATTTCAAATTTTTTGCTTTAATTTTGTCCTATATGGCGGCATGAATGACGTTAGTAAGTGTTTTTATTATGTTAGTAAAGTCCTATTAAAATATTCGATCTACCAAACGTTCTACCTATTTGATTCAAGCCAACCTTTAAATTCATTATTCCTACTGGTGACTTGGCCAGGATTTCATTTCGAGTGTTGGCCGGTGTTGAGTACAAGGCGTGGGGAGCTTGGGTGAAAATTTTTAAAAATTAGAAGTGTATTTGTGTGTTTAAAAATATAATGGGAAATAACAACGAAGGTGTAACTGCTGATATTTAGAAGTCTTAGTTTTGCAAACTCCTGAAAGAAAACAAATCACAATTTTTTTGTGTTTTAAAAAGTCGCGAACATATTAAGCTATTTAAGCTAAATAATAAAGGAATTATGTATTGATATATATAAAATTTCTCTTTTAGTTTATAAAAAGTCATTCTTATAGATTCACATTTGACAAAAATATTCAAAAGTTTGGAAGGTTCCATATCTCATGGCCCCTGGACCTCGTCACACTCTTTCAGGACCCCCATGGTTGCGTTACTGTATCATAGAACGGGTAATTTTCTCGTATCGTCGTCTGGGTGGCAAAATCCTCGCGCCGCCCTCCCAAATGACAGGCACGATATGCGTACCTGCTGGGTCATGTTAATTGAGACGACTAGCGGGATGCTTGTAAGCTGCCATCTCCGCGGGAAGCCGAGCATTATCGGTTGTATGGGCGCCTCTATCTTTCTTCCGGTGACTTCAGGTGACGTCTCAATGTGATACCTTTCTGTTTGCTCGAGCGCGATACACTTTGATGGATGTTTCTTTCCTCTGACGTGGATGGGTGGAGCCATGTGTACGGTCACCGCCAGTAGAATGCCACTCTGGACTGGATTTTGTGTGTCACTTGACTGAAGGTCACCGAGTAAGGCAGCTAAGAAGCCTCTTCCCGTTATTGGGTCTGATATTTGTTTTTTAGGGCCGTGTCTTTCAAGGGCTTTGTTCTCTAATCATAGTTTCGTAAATCTTCGTGAATATACGTTTGAAAAGCTTTTTACACCGAGCACTGTGTTATTATGGGATGTTATTTTTCATTTCGTACTTCTACTGACCTATCGATTTCAATTGAGTTTACAGTTTTTGATTAATTTTTCTTTGGTGGATTTATCTAAACTTGAGTTTTAATGTAAGTGCTTCCATTGTCTCATCCAGTTTTAAGGGAAACTTTCATTTTTCTTGTGCCTTGGTAGAGAAGCTATGTTCTACCGTTAACAGATATCATAATGACAATACTTCGTCACCATCTCATCAGGAATCAGTATATTGTTTATGTTACTAAAATTTTTGAGACCATTTAATATACCGCTGAATGTTGACTCCATGGCGTATACTTTCTTGACAACGTACCCGCCTTGGTACTCAGATTTAATTCTAGAGGTTAATTAGTAAACAATCGACCCATTGATATTCACTCTAGATCAAATATTACTCGTGAGTGTCTTTCGAAATGTTAGTATTTAAACTTTATTATTTCTCACCTGGCGATCTATTTAATCGACTAAATCAGCGTGTGGTGGTTTTGTTATATTCTCGCAATACTGAACTTTTCCGCCCTGTTTCTGGGTTTTACTAAGTCGAACTTCTCAAATTTTCTTCGGCTTTTAGATACACTTTTGAATATTGTTTTGGTCGAAAAGCCATTGGTCGTGAAATTTGTGCCGAGCAACCTAGAAGTTAACATCATATCAATTTAATTTTATACTTTTTCAGATATTTGGTCCAAAAATGCCTGCGGTCTTAGGTATGATTTATTTATTTTGGTGGAGAAATAATTTCCTGGGGAAAATGGATGTGGCTGGTGCAAGGGGCGTTGAAAATAATGAGGCTGCATCGCTTCAATAATTCAAATAGGAAAAGAGAGCAAGGCGAGATCCATCGTTTAGATAAATTACTTCCGCGCAGCAAAAAATGAAATAGCGCAAGTCGCTCACCCCCCGCCCCCTTGACACATCTTCGACGCAGTGGCTGAATGGAAGTAGCTTTTGTAATCTACTGAGGCATAAATAACAATTCAATCGGGAAGGGGAGAAAGGAGATAAGGATTTCTCATGAGAGGGTGGCGGGAGCGAAGATTCAACGAAAAATTTAAATCGCTTTTCCTTCGAGCGGGAAGACTGAATTTTTTCTTCAATGATAAGGAGGTTTGATAGGAGAGTATGAAGTAAGCGCGAGGGGATCCTCCATCGAGATGGCAGAATACGCTTCCAGAAACTTCAGCCTGGTAGCACATTTTAGTAGGGAAAGAACTGCGGTGGAAATTTCTGCCGGAATTGACATAATTTTTGGCAAAAAAATTCAATAAAAAATAGTCCAGCCGGAAAAAAATGTTGCTGTTCTTTTTAAAATTGTTATATGACATCCGGTACAATGACGGTAGAGCCAAGTAGCCTACGTACTCCAAATCAACATATCAATTATATTTATTTTAGATTTCCGAGTTGGTTTTTTCCTTGAATAATGACTGATCTCAAACATACGTATGAAATAACATTGTGAATATCAATTTTCAGTGATAGAACGTCGTGTATACATTTCGACATTTTTATTTAAGACCACAAACCAATTCACCTTTATATGGCATCTTCTGGCTTGGCAGAAGCTTCTTTTCTGATCTTTTACTTCCCCTAAGTCTTGCCTGATACGAAAAAAATCCCTATGAGTAGATCACTGAATCCCCCTCTAAACTTACGGTAAGCATTCAAAACTTGTGTTACTATGATGTTCTTTTTGATTACCGATGTCCACAACACAAGGTTTCTGCTCACGACACCAGCGCTACCGCTGTAAAGTGACAGAGTTTGGAACTAAGGATTACCATGTACGAACGTGTATTCACATTACGAATTCTGTCCGCCATCATACATACTATAGTAGTTTGAACGGGGCATCAGGAATTGCCTTTCCTCCTATACAGCTTTTGTCACCTGAGCGAGTCAGAGGGAATACTGATGTCGTCATGTATACGATTGCTGAGTAGCGTTTCCACGGAGGAGCGATATTGTCCGCATCGACGTTGCTTGCTCCCGGGCACACTTGGCCCATGTTCCCTTTTCCACAAGCCGAAACATCAATAGGTTTGCACAGCAGACATTCCCGACCCGGCCGTCGAATAAAGCTCCCCCGCCCAGCTAACTCCGTGAAGTAGCGGACGGCCGCGGTAAAGGAGGCTTGCCTGGACATCAACGGCCCTCGGACGAAAATCCTATCGATGTCCGGAAATTTTTGGCCCAACCACGCGAAGAGGTACTACATGCTGCACCCGTCAGAGGAGAAGGATTTTCCTTGAAGTGGAGATGGTCGTTGAGAGAATTTCATGTGCATACCCGCCAGAGTAGCGCATGGGAATTGAGTCACGTAAATTAGGTTACGTTAACTGGGGACTGGGAATATCATATTTGAGGGAAAGGAAAAGGATAAGTACGTTCGTTCAGGATGTTTTGTGGAGGGTTTTTGGGATTTTTAGGGTTTGCTGTGAGGGAAAAGGGGCGAAGGATTTTTTAGGAATCGAATTTTTAGGATAAGTACCCCAGTGCCAAAGGTTTGAACTTGATTGGCTGGAGAACGCTGATTTCGTTCCAATTACAGTGGCAGAAGCATGCTTCCCCCTTTTTGTTAAAAGTATCCCTTTCAAAATTGAAAGAAGGGTTTTGTTGGCAATTTTCCTCTTCTGATTTCAAAACATTATGTAAATTTGAGAGGTGAAAGGTCGGGTTGTTAAGGTTCAAAAATCTATCCCACTTCTGCCAAATGAATATCAAGTAGGTTGGAAAATTTTGGCATCATATTAGAGTTCGTAAAGTTTGCTAGCCACCTTTATCGCGTATCATTAAAGATTTTTTGTGCTAGATCAATAAGCTATGACGAACCGTTGATTTGGTCCTTCTTGTGGTTGTGTCGGAAATAAATTTCAATATTAGTTTTCATCAGCCATTTGGCATCTCAACCATTAAAATAAATACCGGAAAGTGCATAATGTTTTCCGCATGAAACTAGCTTAAGTTACATTTATTTATATACACTATGGTGGTTGGAGAAAAGGCTTTTCTCGCAAATAGTGAACAATCGTTAAAGTGAACAACCGAGAGGTAGTAGACTGTATTTTAATGAAAACACAATTTTGGCAGAATTTCGAAAACTCATGAAAAATGCTTATATATGAGTGAAAAATCGACGTAAAATACTCTGAAATAAACTTTTTACATCACGTATTCCATAAATATCAATAAAATGTGTTTAAAGAACTATTTTCTACTAATACTAGTGAGAGTAAACATTTAAAAAAAATATATTAAGAAATACGGAGGAAAAACCGTTAAAAAGTCGATAATTCTGAAAATGTTCGTAAAAACTCATTTTTTTGTCAGGTTAGAGTGGAAAACCTCAACCCTGCGCAATGATCTTGCCCGTACTTCCTAGTCATAGCAAATGATTAGGTTTCGCACCCCTCGGGAAACGATTTGCGAGAAAAGCCTTTTTTGGAACCACCCTAATATACACGGTTAACTTGCCATTAACATTCATTATATGTATTTACTGTGGCTCAGTGGTGATTTAGTATCGCTACTATTAAGCTTTGAAGTGTGTAACATCTCACCCTATTTTCTTTGCTTGCATGTCACGCGCTTCCTCAGTTTTTGTTGAATTTATTTTTATTGATATTTGCGCATGAATAATGCATTTTTCGTCGATGTGAACGATCCTTAACGATTCAACTGCAGAAAAGACATAGGTGAAGATTTGAGAAGGAGTGTTACTCTTTGTTTTCCTATCTGGCACTTGATGCATTTACTCTGCGATGTGTTGTAAATCTCCCTCACAGAAATAAAGCAATCAAATTTGATGTGAATTGACACAATGGGCTGGCAATCGTCCTCTCCCCAGAAACATGTCACCACAGGTTCGAGTCACACACTGTTGGGACAGTTTTTGGTTTCGATGGTTGTGTTTGTTTGGACGTAAACTTTTTAATATTTATTAAATAAAAAAGGATAATAAGACAGTACCTATTGGCACTTGTATTGGCACTCGGAGGTAGAAGTGAGTAGTAGTGAAATTGTGTGGAAGGAAAAAGAAGTGTGAGATGGTGTTGAGTGAGTGAATTGAATGTGAGATTGTTAAAGGAACTGTATATTACTAAATATAAAAAAGGGAGAAAAACGAGTGTTACATAAAAAAGAAATAAAAAGAGTGTTACGCACTGAATTCGCGGAGAGTGTACACGCCCACCTTGAAAATACATTAGCTCAGGAAAACTTTCCACAGTTTTATCAACCACCTGGTCATGGGATATTTTTAATATTTTTATTTTCACTATCCCGAATACAGCGCATTTGGCCAAACTATATCGGGTGAATAACTATAAACAACATATGAACATAAACACCCATGCCCTGAGTCGTAAGGGGATCGGGTTGGTGTGGTGGTTAGAGTACTCGCCTACCACACGGGCGGCCAGGGTTCAAATCCCTGCAGTGGAGGATGTTTTTCAGAGGAACCCGATCCCTACTTGAGTGTCTTGTGGAGGGCACCTCAAGTGGAGTACTCCGTCTGTCGGATGAGACGTTAAGCCGTGGTCCCCTTGGCGCCTTTCGTTAAGAGCAGGCTAATGCCGACGCCGGGTTTCTATCCACCCTTCCTCCCTTACCTATCCCGTATGGCGCAAATGACCTTAGCCGTCGGTCGCCTCCCCAAAAATCCAATCCAATCCTGAGTCGTAATAATTCCATCCATGCGAGATTCGAACCCACAACCCTCGGATTAGCAGACGAGGACTTTACCCGTCGCCACCGGGGCCGGCTGTTGGAAATAATGAAAGTTTTGAAATGTTACTAGTGATACTATATCTACAGGATTAATAGAATTCTGATTCAGAAGCCTGATTAGCTGTATTCGAATTTGCGGAATAAAAATTAGTAAAAAATATACATGCAAAGAAATGTTTGAAGAAGGAATAAGCAGTTCTTTCTCCTTGGTTTCCGATGTGCGTTCCCTAGATTTGCACAGTTTTTTAATCGAGCTATATTTTTAAGTCACCCTCGTAGGCTGCGTAGACGCGTGCAACGTGAGCGGGTCTAAAGGGTTCCCGAGGGGGGAAGGGGATTGATTGTGGCAATCCTGGCTCAGGGACGGGTCTGGAGCTGTGAGAGAGGAGGGTCGGGGGATGATGGGAACGCCCCCCTTCCCGTGATATGGGAATATACGAATTACCGAAAGGACCAGAGTGGACGACCATGCTCGATTCCTCTGTTTCCTCGAGTTCGGTCGCGTAGGAAGACGTGTGGGGGAGGGAGGAGGAGGAGGTTGCGAGAGGTCGCCCCGCTTTGTATGTGCCAACAGAACTTCGAGGTTCCGAGTTCGAATGACCCGGGACTGTAGAACTGGGGAGAGCGTGAAGGACGGGGGGAGGGACGGTGGCAGTGTCTCTCTCTGGTAAAAGGACAAAGGGCGTTAGAGAGAGAGAGAGGGGGGAAGCGGGTGGAGGAGGGTAGTGTGCTTGGAGGTGGCCGGGGGGGGGGGGGGAGACTTGCAAGAGCTAGCGGGCTGGGTGGGGAAAAAAAGGAAGCGGAAAGAAACCTCAGGCTCTGAGGCAGTAACGTGAGGGCAGACAAGACGTGACCAGAACGAGAAGAGGACTATCGAAATCCCAGGAGAGACACTCATGGCTTAAGACGAAGAGTAAAAAAAAATAAAACAATAAAAAAACATTTGCGAGTGCGGAAGCGAGGTCCGTGTTAGAGGGCAGGGCGTGGGGCAAATGAAGAAAAGGTTAGAGAATGGTAGTGAGCGTAAGACGTAGAGAAACGAGGTGGTGGTGTGGTCCGGGAAGGTTTCGCGAAGCAAAAAGGGTTGAGGAAGAGTGTGGGAAGGTAATGTTTGTACGTAATGGAAGCAGAAAATGGAGGAGGAGATGGATGATTGGTAAACGGAAAACGAAAAGGGGGGAAGTCCGTTGGGAAGAACAGCGAAAGGAGGGGGAGCGTCCGATGGGAAGAACAGCGAGGTGAACGTGTTACGCTGATGGGGTGTGTTTGTGAGTTCGGCTGTTCGTGGATGTCCGTGTGTTTTTTTAAGGGAATAGGGAAAATCTCCCCTAACAATCGACTGTTCCCTCTTTGCTCTCTTGTATTATTTTATTTTCGCTCACCCCCCTATGTTGTTTGCCTTTTTCGCGTTCTCGTGATGGGAACCGATTATTTCGCCTGCTCACTGCGATGGAAGAATTAAACTACCTTATAGGAACGACCGTGTATTTCCGAGGGGGCCGTTTCGAGCGATAAAAGTTTCCCTCCTTCCCTCGCTGCTGCGCGAATAAGGGAAAGAATTCGGGTGGGGGTATAGAGTGCCTCTTTTTATATTTTATAAAAGAGTTTCTTTTCGACAAAGGAGAAAACTTACTTCGAATTGTGAAGAGCTAACGTTAAGGTCAATTTTTCAGCCATACATATTACTATAGATTATGAAAAAAGGTGTTAATGCCCTGCGGTTTGTCGGAGTTGATTAAATAAAAAAGGCAACCATTTTATTTGCCACTCTTGATAGAATTATTTCGTGCTTTTATGTTCATGCTTTCTTCTTGATACTTTTTATGTGAAAAACACAATGCGACTCCGAAGCGGCATTATTTTGAACCTTGAGTATCGGGAAGAATTATGTGGCTATCGAAGAAAGATTAAGCATTCCTGAATCAATCTAAGTCTATTATTGAGTTATTCAATGTGGACTATTGCGAAATAGGAAACATTTCTAAAATGATAATAGTTGTATATAGCCTTTGAATTAGACAAAATTTTGTTCATAAATCTTAATAACAAGCCCGTATTTAATCCAAAGATATTTTTAGAAGATAATTTCGATTTTGATGCTTCTTAAATGAATAAAAGGTTCTCTTTATAACAGTTTACTCAGTTCTTCGGATTGTGAAACTGCTTTTAACTCAGAATAATGTGCACCAGGGCATGTAGGATATTTGCAATTTCCCAATTGAAGTTAACCGTGTGAGTATTTGGAAAAATTATTGTTCTACCGAAGAAAGAGTTTGCATTCCTGAATAAATAAAAGTGCTATCATGGATTAAATGCAGTGTTGACTATTAAAACATACACGCTGGACTGATTTCTATTTCAATTCAACTCAAAATTATTTGTAAGCACGAAATGATACAAACACCTTGAAAATATGTATTAAACGATTCTTTAGTTGGAGGAATTATATTTTATTAATGGGTGTGTTTGGGAAGCCAGTCTCGCAGAAGGGAATGGTGTTCTTCCGTAACGATAAGGAGTATTAGTTTGTGGATCCCCTCCATGATGGGTGGTCTCCTCGTTCATGATTTTCCGGAACGAATTTGCTATCGCTTCATGATCTGGGTCGAATGTGGGATGGCGGCTACGATTTCATTTTAATTCCATAATTTCCCTAAAGGAGTGTAATTTTTTGCGTGCCACGGTTGGTGCTGGAGACGTTTGGTGGGATTGGTTCGAGGGCGGCATTTAAGAGGATTACTTCCAGATTTGGGGAGCCTCGCAGCATTCCGCTGCAACATACAAAACTCTATCGTCGGCAGCCAGTCTTATCTACCCGGCCAACTTTTTCCTGCTTCAGCCGAAATTCTTCCCTCTTCTCCTTCCCATTCACCAGGGGACATTTTCCGGTATTGTTTCATTTTCCCCTCCTTCCTCTCCGAATTTTAATTATGCAATCTGTTCAGTAAACCCAATTCCTACTTCCTTCCTTTCCCATCTCCCTGAGGCCAAACAATGAGCGATGCTACGACAACAGGAAATGTTTGCGTTAATTCTTACAACGAGTGCTCACATAAAGTTGATATTACCCTGACATATTATGGAAAATGAGCAAAATGGACTTAAAAAAGCGTCCATTTTACCAGGGCCAAATAAATATATGAATGCATTATATTGCTGCAAGTAGTCATATTCATCGTGAAAGGATCGTTGAAAAGAATAAAATTATGGTCCAGCTATTCCAAGTAATTGCAATATCGTTTTTACGAGGTCTAAATACATCTACCTTTAATTAGCCCAGCGTAGAAAAGACCAATACTATGCATTTTTGCTCATGATTAGCTTTTGGTCATGTTGCCTCTTAAGGAAGGAAAACCGAAGTTCCGTAACTGTATCACGTATAAGTTAAAACGATGAGCGACACTACTATTTTTAATATGGTTAGTATTTCAATATTACTTCACATTTCATAAGTTCTCAAATCAAGTAAGTAATTTTAACTGATGCAGAAAAGGTGACACCCCGGTCTTGCCCAAACCAGGTCTAAACCTTGTGATGTGAGAAAGTAAAAGAAAGATAATAAGTCTGGGAAATGTTGCCCTCGGTGACGATAAAGTTGTTTCTGTTCTCGAAATCGATTTCTACGGAAAAATATTCAATATGTAGGCATCTATTAACATTCTTGGGGCATTTTTCTCGGCATTTTCCCGGTGCCATTTAGTGTGTAGCTGATTGGCAACAATCTCAAATACTTACCCGGTGGCGAGCCCGAAAAATTTACACAAATATCAAATAGCCCAGCGTTTTCTTATCTTCACGGAAAACTTCATTGTTTTCATGAACTTCGAAAGTCAGCTGCACTGTTTTCAACGTCGTATGTACCGGGCGCGGCACAAAAGAAGATTTTGGGCGCCTTTGAGAAGTTCGCAGAAATTCTTAGCGAGTTTCCAGCTTTCTTTGGCACATGCTCTATATTTTTTTCTCCTCTGAATTGAGGTTTCCACAGCTGAGTATGCGTGAATCTCCGCTATATTTCTATTCCCCTGTCTCTTTGGAAGTCCTTTGTAGCTCGTACCTACTAGTGATTGACGTCATGTTTCTTTTTTGCCGCAAGAAAAGATGGAATGGTGGAATGAAGCAGCGTTTGCACCTCCCTTTGAATTCTACGAATCATGTAGCAAAGGAGATAGCAGTCTTACGCTTTATCTGAGTTGTTACTGAAAACGCACTGGCATTGCTGCTGAGTTTGAGGGTGGGTCATGATCTTAATGCGGAATAAAACAAGGTTGTACGAACAAATTTACAATATTTATAAAAATGATCTCTGATGATAAGAAAAGTTCTCGAGTTGGGAGTAAATTAGGATTATTTGCAGAGGATACAGTTATCTGCCGTAAAATAATCGAAGACTTAGAAGTTCTGTCATCGAACCTTAACAACGTTCATTTGCGGTGAGAGGAGTGGGGGTTAGAATTAAATATTAGTAAATGCATTACAATTCACTTCCTGTGAAAGTCATCCCACAAATGTCATACCTATACTGTGGGTTAAGTAAGCATAAAATCTGCAGATTCAGTTAAATATCTTGGAATTACCTTAACTTATGGTGCATCGTGGGGAGCACATAAAAAACATGCGGCAAAGCATTAAAGAAAATATATTTTATTGAGCGTATGATAGGAAGGTCCTCGGATGAAAAAGTCAAAGAGAGATGCTACTTCGCTCTGGTTTGGCCACTCCTCGAATACGCCGCGAGCATTTGGGACCCTGGTTAAAAAGATTTATTCAAAAATATTAATGAAATACAAAGAAAAGAGGCACGCTTCGTTAAAAATTGCTACTAGTGAATATATAGCGTCTCGAAACTTTTAAAGGGATTAAGGAGGGAGCCCCTAGAGACTCGGAGGCTGCACGCTAGGCTTAGGTTGCTTGAGAAATTCCGAAATGGTGTGTTTCAGAGCGACACAGAATATTATCTGAGAGAAGTGATAAAATAAGAGAGATACATTGCCGAACAGATAGGTACAAAAACTAAAAAAATAATGGCTGTTGACCTAACACCCCCTACCACACGCCCATGCGGGGGCTCGCATGGCATTATGTAGATATAGACGTCCTGATTGATCTGGACATGTCCTCTTTTCTATAAGTGTGACCTGGCGGCTTTTTAAGGATAGGGAAATACCCCTTTTCCGGTCATCATGATTGTATTTTAAATGACCCCAGAAGTCAAGGGGTCTAAATAAAAAAACCTTTGTTTTGAGAAAACTTAAGTAAAAGTTGAAAATGTTTGGTACAACCCACTAAGTAGTCAAGAGGCATTACCCTAGATAGCATCACCTGCCAAGAAAATCACTTGGACCCCTCTACCACCTAAAAGATTTATATTTTCACATCCCATTCCTTTACCTAGCTTTTTTTTTAATGTCACTTAGACCCCTTGACTTCTGGGGTACACAAATGTATTCCTGTTTTGGCACGCTTTTTCAAAATTTTACATTGACCTGTGCGGGAGTGTCGACAACGCCTAGGGCAGTCTTTCCACTAAAGCCATGCAAATGAGTTCTGAATAATAAAATTTTAGTTATTTTGTAAGTGTCCTCCTATTTCCCATCTTGTTGTAAGTATTCTCCCGAGAAACGATAGGTTTTGTTAAAAGTTTCCCAGTTTCATACACTTTCGAGGTCTTACCTGCCTCTAGTATTCACATTTTTCGCCGCTGTATTTGTTCTTCTTTTCTTCATGCCATCAATAAAACTCATTCTCTTTCCTCCCCCTTCCTACTTGCCCTACAATGTCCACCATTTTCAATGGATGCTGTCCCGTTATATATTTCCTGTCATCTGGTCACCCAACACCCCAGGAAAATCTCAAATCCTTCATCTAAAAATAATGTAGTCCGTTAGTTATGGTATTTTGTTTCAAGACCATTCAACTTTACAGTTCCGCGTTACAGCAGCTTTTCTGAATTATTCTACAGAAATATCTGTGTTTTTGCAATTATCTCCCTCCCGTTTTTCCTTAACGACTTCCTTCCCTCCCTTTGTGTGTCTGTCACATCATTCCCTTGTTTTCCGTCATTTCCTCCTGAGACTCGGAAAAATGAATTTACCTCATTTGGGCACACTTTCTTCCTGTATGTTCTTGGTCTTATTCAGTAATTTTCCATTTTGTTGACCACCCCTTTACGGTTTTTAGTGAGGTTTTTCTCGAAGATTGAGAACCATTATCTCATAAGGTTTTGGCATCAAAACGATGGTTGTGCTGTAATTAATTTCTTAAAAAATGTTTTCTTTTGAAAATTCAATATATTTTCCGTAATGCATTGCATTCTTGGCTTTCGTCAGTCGTTATATTTTATTTCTCCTTCCTATTAGCCACGTAATAGGGGTATGACTGAATTATTAAGTTCGCCCTTAGCAACGTAACATAATTTCCCAACTATTTGGCGCTCCTTTTTGAATTCCAGCCAGGGACCGATCCTGAAGCGCGAAATTGAAAGCGCACTTCGCAACAATGCTACCCAAGCGTCCCTGAAAATATCATATCAATGAGATTAGCTATATATTTCGTTATTTCCTTTTACGTGTATTGTTACGTCAGAGGACATCCGCCCTGTCGTGCGTGGAGCTGAGAAGTAAGTGGTGAATTAGTCGTTGGGCGTCATCGAAGAAGCTCAGCGGGTCGTGTAACCATTTGGTTTTTCTGAGGGCTGTAAAAAAAACGACGTTTTAAATGGGCACATGTGCGGCCAACTGTTAGCCTTCGCTTCCCCCCAAGCGGATGGGGGATGGGACGTAATCTGGATCTAACTTCTTCACGCAACGGCAACCGGGAAGCGAAAAAAACCTATTTTTTTCACGCGCTCCCGAAGCGTCTCCCCGATTCATTGTCAGTTTTAGCCACCTGTTTCAAAGTTTGTGGTTGATTTTTATTTTAGGGGCCCTGTTTGTATCCTCCAATGTTTATAAAGGTTTGTTTACCACACATATTTTTCGAATAACGATTTGGATATTTAGAGTTCTATTTGTGCCGCGATTGTGGGATGAATTGTGTAATCAATGCGAGTTCGGTTACATGACCCTAGTTGTACATACTGGGAACAGTAGGATGCCAAAATTTCCTCTTAGGTATCGTCCATTTGTATTTTTCAATAATTCAAGTTTTTCTTGAGTTTCCCGTTTATTTGTGTGGTGGACATCTTTTCGTCGTTGCCACGTTCAAATATTGTATATCGTTCAACGTATTATTTGGTTACTTTCGGGAGTGGCCATAATAGTCTAATTAAAGATGCTCTTTCAGGCCTTACTTTGTGGTATCAAGTCATGCTTAATGAAAACGCTTGATAAATATCATTCACGGCAAAATTTATTGCTAGTCATAGTTTCAGCATTGCTTGACCATGGCAACGGCAATAAATTTCTGAAGCCATAGTTGAGATTTAACTCTAATTTCTCTATCGGAAGTTTTTGAATTTTCTTGAATAGAGTATATATTTCTTGAGCACAGTCCCACTGTTTAATGAATCGAGTAAAAATTATAACCCAACATGAAAGGGCAGCTTACGTTTTTATTATTGCATTCATCTTATTTTCCATCAATGTACCCACTCCGCGTCGAAAGCCGGCGAATATAAGATAACCTTCCCAAGGATTAGAACTTTATTTTCTTTGGCTGGTCGGAGAGAACATCAAACATGTTTTTTTAAATGTAGTTTTGAGCGAACGCATTCCCACGGCTTGCTTTCGGCCAAAAAGGTCAACATTTTAATGTAGCCGTGAGTATGCAAGAATAGCCAACTGATATCCTTCCTGACCCCAATAAAATAATATTTCCTCACCATTACCCATTTCAAAAGATGATTACTCAAATACTCGGCATTCATTTTATTTTCCCAGTTTATTCACCGAAATTACTCGTCTTATTCCAGTTTCGTTGGCTTGGAATATTACGGAATTACCCCTATTCAAATGCGCTCCGATTCAGAGGGATATTTTGCATATCTTCCAGGTTTATACCTGAAAAATATAATCAGAACCTTTGTACATGCTCTGAGGAAGACAAAAACGACTCTTTGAGTAATAACCCACTTTAGTAAACCCACAGTGGGGCATAAAACTCGATTAGGGGGGTTTTCTTGGCAGTCGTATCCTGTGAAATTCCTCCTTTAATGCTATAAAACATTTCCAAAAGATGACTTCTTACGTCTGAGAACACTTTATGGAGGAACGGTTAAATGAGGTGAAATTTTTCTCTTCATCAGACAGTGTACGCTGAGGCATAAGATATAACTGCCATGTGCGACTATATAAACAATATTATATTTTCTTTTAAGAAAATGCCTCGGGATTCATGCACGACACCATAATATTTCCACATAATTGGATTATGTATTTTTTTATGCTGTGCAAATTTCGTCTCAATCGCTAAAGTCATAAGGTTGTGAGACATAAAAAAGTTGCATGAAATATTGAACTTGCTACTTAGAATAGTTAAATCTCTAAGATCGAGGACTAATCTGAGGGGTGAAGACTATTAACCCCTAACACCCTCCATGTATCCCCCCTTTTTTCGGCGTAAATACATCTGATATTTTAATTCTTTCCATATGATAACGTATTGGTCAGATCTGAGTACTGGTCAGCTTCGGGTAACAAAACACGTTGCAATCTATATACTTTAGGAATCCACTCGAAGTTTTTTTATTTGAAACAATCAAAGACATGTTTTCTTTATGTTTAATTGATTTAGTTAATCATATTTGATTTACCTTTGAATTGACCATGGAAATGTTACAAAGCGATTCATAACAAGTGTGAGGAACTCTTGAAAATTTGAGAAATAACTTGATAGCCTGTTACGATAAAACTTCCATCTTGGCTCCTGCCAGATACCTACTTCTCAATGCCTAATCGAAGTCGGAGCAATCCTTTCATCCCTGGTTTCCATGAGTTTCGTGGAAATACTCGTCCAGCTAAACGAGTTGTTCAGACAGAATTACGTTTTTGATGGAGCGTATAAATATCCACTTGTGAATATATCGTTCATTTGTACACCAGGTGCTCGAATAAAGTTTATGGGCGCTGTGCCATGCTCGCATCGAGTATAACTTTGCGTAATACACGACGTGGATAATGAAAGCGATGGGCGTTCTCTAAAATGAAATAAAAATTGTTATTCCGTGGAAATGTACACTTGAAAACATCTTCATCCAGCTATTTGCTCTCTTGAGTTAATGACATGTCAATCGATACCTACGTTTGTAGGTATCATTTTCATCAATGCCATGCATCGTTGGAAGAATGCGTTTGAGTACGAACTGGATTCTGGCCGAAATTAACTTTCCTTTGAAAAGGTTGTACTATATGTCCCGTAAGTATCAAACATTCAATAATAAAATGTAATTCAGTTTAAAATAATTTCTCCTCCATTAATTGGTTATCATCCGCGAGTAGACAGATTAATTTAGTTAGTTTACTGGACTCAGTAACGTGGAACTATCTTCATCGAAACACGAAAGGGAATATGCGGGCTAAAGAATTTGATCCTTATCGCAGGAATAAATTTCAGTTTCATGAATTTTCGTAGTTCTTGTGAAGCTGCAATTTTCTGGCAATGTTTATACTGAACATGAAATAATCATTTCATTTATAAGTGAGCTTCGATCTCCTATATGCCGGTCCTTTGTTTTATCCACCTACTCTGCCATGCCTAAATGACTGACCACATTGAACCGACAATTGAAAGATCCATTTTTTAATCCTCATCAAGTCAATAGCTATATTTTCCTTGAAACTTTCCTCACTCGGGAGTAAATTTGTGTACCGGGCACGTTACTGGCTACCATATTGTAAGTGAATTTTTCTTAGTGAACGTCACGCCGCTTTGATAGCCATCCGCTGAGTAGTATCAGGCCTTTTTCCTATTCTCGATATGTTTAACTTTTGTTGTCAGTTCATCTCTTAGGCCTAAAAGTTACGCTGTGAAATAATTTTGTTCCATCCCACGATTCGGCGTTTTGACCAGATACGATGCAAACAATTTGCTGATCCACTTTATCCTCCTTCAATTCCTAATGAATAAAATTATAAATATTTTGAACCCAGCAGGGTTAAAATGAATATTTATACATTCGGACTAAATTACTTTTTATATGACAAGTTCAAATCAAACAAAACACTACTCTTTAAGACTGCAACATGAATGCAAGACAATATCAGCCATCTAATTTTCTTCCAACGGTCTGGTGGAAACTATACATTGACATCAGAGAATATTATCATGACGCCTCACTACATCTCTAAGTCTGACAGAAGCGATAAAAGAAGAGATATGCACTACCGAACAGATAGGTACAAAAATTCGTTTTTTCTGCGCACAATAAGTGACCACAATAAATGCTGAGCTCCACAAAATACACTCCCGTAATACACGTCACCATTTCACCTTCCAAAACCGTACACCTTTACTCGGCTAGGGAAGACCTAACACTCCCTGCCACACACCCGTGCGGCGAAATCAGGGTAGTATGTAGATGTTGACATCTTGAGCGACTAATTAAATTCTGGATATTGATCAATTAATTTACTATTAATTCTTCTATATGCGGATGATGCTGTTTTGATCTCAGACAGTCAACAGGGATTACAGACGCTCCTAGATAAGTTTTGTGAATCAACGGAGAGAATGGTATTAAAGGTAAATGCGTGCAAGATTAAAGTAGCAGTTTTTGATTAGGAGAATGGGGAGAATAAATGTCGGATGAGGGCGAATGGTGAAGTAATTGAACAGGTAGATGATTTTGTTTACTTAGGTAAGATGTATGCGAAAGATGGAAGAATAGATGAGGTGATAAAGAGACGTGCGAATGCTGGAAGAAAAGTGGAAGGTAGCATGTGGAGCATATCAAGGAATGAGTGCTTGTCTAAGGAATAGAAAATTGCTGTGTACAAAAGAGTACTTCTTCCCACTTTGCTATATGGTAGTGAAACATGGGTATGTTAGGATAGACATAAGAGTAGACTAAACGCCGTGGGTATGAGTTATCTGAGGAGTATTTGCGGAAAAAGTAGGATGGATAGGGTAAGGAATGAGTGGGTCATGAATGAATGTGGGTTAAATGCTCCAGTAAAGGACGTGTATGAAAGGAGTGTGCTTCGTTGGTTTGGCCATGTTGAGAGGATGGATGAGAGTAGAATAACGAAACAGATATATGAGAGTAGAATGAATGGTGTGAGAGGTAGAGGTAGGCCGAGAAAGTTGTGGTTGAATGTGGTTGAGGAAATTCTTAGGAGGAGGAATATGAGGAGTTTTAAAAACAGGAGGGCGCGTATGAAACAGTGTATGGGGGTAAATGAGGCAAAAGAGGTTTGCAAGGATAGGTCAGTATGGAGGAAATTATTGAAGCAGAGTTAGGTGTACAATTATGTATTAATGAGTGAAACATTTGACTGTGCCTACCCCGGAGGGGAACGGCGTGATGGGTATGTATGTAAATAGCCTCTTCAAGCTATTTTGGTAGGTGAAGAATCGTCTTTAACCTGGCTGCAATCTCAATACTCACACCAATGACAGCTGAAGAGTTGAGAATGGCTTTCTTAGTTTTGACTACGTAAATCAACTATTCATTGAGCCTACATAGTACCCTCTCTTTTCTATTGGAAAGACTATTAACATACACCAAAATTTTATTTATTCATCCAGTTTTTATTTTATCTAAACTACTCCGTATACAGCACATTTGACCAATTGATAACGAGTGGATTACTATAACAACAGACGAGCACAAACGCCCATGCCCTGAGTAGTGAATATTCCACCCAGGCGGGATTCGCACCCGCAACCCTCGGGTTAGTAGGCGAAGACTTAACCCCGTCGCCACCGGGGTCGGCATTATTAAAAAATAATGAATTATTGCGTTTAATTTGTTTAATATTCTTTATTGGACCACGATCATAGCCGTTTTGGCTCGTGCATGCGGCTCTCAAATCACGGGTTGGACCTTCATGGCGTCGGTGATAATTCGAATATC
Source organism: Ceriagrion tenellum (assembly GCA_963169105.1). NCBI lineage: Eukaryota > Metazoa > Arthropoda > Insecta > Odonata > Coenagrionidae > Ceriagrion > Ceriagrion tenellum. Next base: position 88,577,919 of record OY720641.1, on the reverse strand, counting down.
TTACTTACTGATGCAATATGTTCTTCCTACGGCTTTTCCTGAATTTGCCCTCGCACCAAGTTAATACATTCAAAGCCTCGCTGCATGTCTTAGCCCGACTTATTTCCGGCCACCCAACACTTTCCGCATCCCGTGGTCGTCCTCCGCTCCTTCAAAACCAGCGAAGGAGCACGACCCAGTTTTTATAACCTTTCCGTCATTCGGTCCTTCCGTGCCTCACCCTTCAAAATGACACCCTCCTCGAGCCATTCCCACTCCGCTCCGTCAACAAATGGGACCAAACCACCCGCCTTGTGTCACCCCTTACGCCCCCCACCGTTCAAGAAAAGTCTTCCCAACTAAACTCCACACACTAGGGGCCCAAAACTCCCAATGGCTGTCATGCCCTTGATCGGATGTCACTGTCTCGCTGGCGAACTTGGGAGAAATCGCTCAAAGCTTCGGGGTAGAGAAGAAGAAGCCCGGGAGGACTGCAATATCTCGTCTGGAACTCCAATGACGGAATGTTTTCAAGGTTGTTCGAGCGAGATATCTCGGTGCACTGAAATCCTCAGATTTCGTCTCTTTCGGTTCAGGTTTGAGCGAGATATTATTTCAACTATAATTCAATGAATTTGGTCTCATTTTAATGGCAAGTATCTCACCTTTCCAAAGGCACCAAACTATCTGCCGGCTACCGTTCAACTTTTTGAGACACGGATCAACAAATTCCAGCCTTTTTCCAAGGGATTCAAATGCTATGTGAAGAGATTTCATTTTTAAAAAATCAAAGTTTTTGACAAATAGATTTCGTCAGAGCAGTGAGAAAGACCTTCCCATGAGTGCGCTTTTATTCCCGGCATGAAATAAATATTCAAATGCATGCTTATTTTGATAAATATTCGGAATTTCTGTTCATTAAAACAATATTTTGCGCCATTTATATATAAATATTTATTTAACGATTCTTCCAGCTGCTGAAATAATGAGTTAAAGCTCGTATAAAGTTTCTGTTATGTATGGTGAGAAAACCTCCCTCAAACTACCTATGCTAGGAATTATTACGAATATAGGATCATTTTCCTAAGTATTCGGGACTGACTGTTCTACTTTTGAGGTACAAAAATACAAGTTACTTTTTAGTCACAGCTGTTCGTTTTTCTGGTAAACTTTTATAAAAGAAAATACTTTTTATGCACAGACAGTAAAACTGTTACCGGGTATACTTGGTATTTTTTCTCAACAATTTAAAAATATGAATGCATTATTTACCGCAGTAAGGATATTCAAATAATTTACTTTCGGTTGTAAAGGTGCTGCCAACGTAAGGCATGAAACGAATGTGTCAGTTTTTAACCCTCAAACATTAATATTTAGTTAATGATTGAGAATTCACGTCTATAAAGGAAGTGCCTGATTACAAAATTTAAATGTATTTAATTCATACATCTTACGAGTACTTAGAAGTTAAAAAATGACGAATAAAGTCCCTGTTATAACTCGAGTTAAATGTACCTCTCGCTGCATTCTTTTTCTACTCCGCCTTTCTACCAGTTTCCTCTCATTGAAAATCGTTCCTACACCATAGTTTACTTTTATTTCTCTCCTAATTCTATTATAGCACTGTCCTCCACACGTCATGTTTTATTTTTTACCATTTCCATTGAAGATAATTAGAAAAAATATCAAAATTAAGGCCTGTCGTAGCCATTTTTTAGAAACCATTTATCCAGGCTATATTGAAATGTACTTAACGTTTCACATGAAAACTTTCCTTCCATCTTTTTATCGTGGCTTTTTTGGGTCCTGTGATTCTGGATTTTTCAAATATAAATAAATTTGTGATACAATCGTGACTCGCTTCCCAAGCATTTCAATGGACATGTCATTAAGTGACATACCGTGAAGAAAAAATCATTCCAAATCCGCTGGATTTATGTTGATTTTTAAATCGTATGAGTAATACAGAAAACAATCGCTACATTTTTTTAAATCGGTAATAACGACCTTTTACTTGACAGTTACGACGAAGTTTGAGGTGTTCCAAAGGCAATTAGCAAGTTTCAGAGAGAGTGCGAGAGGGAACAATTAGGAATGACCTTAGTCCTGACAATATGTGAAACCAAAATATATATTTCTCAACAACCGCCGGGAAAGCACTAGATACTACATAGTGCATCGCTATGTGCTGCATGAGATTTTTTTACTTAGCCACTCCTTAGATTCCAACGTACAGCTCCCTTTCCGCTTCCCCTCTTTTTGTCACTTCGCACCCCTTACGCAACCATCAACCTCTCTTCCCACTCCCCGCCCCTAGGGGTGGCACTCCGCTCCGCCACTCCTGACAAGAGAATATTTTCCCCGCTCGCTAGGTTTGAAGCAAACTCCTCCCGGTCGCAAGGGTGTCGAGGAGAATGAAAAAAAAATGTATCCTTCTTAGTCAGCGAAAATCGTCCTTATGTCTCTCAAGATTCCGGTCCGCTTCGCCCGCCCCTACCGCCTTCTCCTGCTACTCTCCAGTGGACTCGTTCCCCACACCCCGTCTCCAGCCTCCGGCTTGGTCAAACTCGTCTCTCTCCGTCTCTGCCCTTCCCTCTGCTGACTTCCGACGCCTAGGCTGCTCGACTCGGCGATGCTATCATCCTCGACACTTCACAGCTCACCCTTCGCGCGAAGAAAAGACTCCCACCAAATTTGTCGTCTTTTTCCGTGTCCCCCAAGTTTCTCGTTCTTATTTTATTCGACCAGCCGAGTTATGTCTGGACGATATTCATCTACCTCCATACGGTACCCTGCGAGCCACCTCAAGGGTGTTGGACAGGGGGCGACTCCACACCCGGAATCCACCAGCAAAACTGCCGTATCCAATACCACACAATAGTTAAACATTTCCCTGAATACACGGCTAAGATGACTTAATGGCATGGATGAAATCATGTCACGTAACTGGAGAGATTTTTCCCTATTATAGTGGAGCCCGTAATCAAAGTCTACGTTTTAATTTCAGCAGCTGTCGGAAACCGTGGTACAATAATATACTAAAATAACTGGTATGAATGTATCTATGTAGCTCTTTAATTAGACTCATTGTTTTCACGCGAATGTTGAAAAGACCTAAACAACAGAAGGTTTTTTTCATGATTCTGAAAAACTTTGCGAGAGGACGATAGGATTTCTTTTAAAAAATTCTACTTTCTTAGGCGAGATGTTGTAGAACAGCATTTTCAAATGATACACGAAGGATATCGCACTGTCTACTTTATTATCAACTCGTAGTACACGTGTTTCAACTGACTAGCTGTCATCATCAGGTAAAACTAATTACAGTCAACAATAATCAGATTAGTTGTACCTGATGATGACTGCTAGTCAGTAGAAACACGTGTAGTACGAGCTGAAAATAAAGTAAACAGTACTATATTCGTAGTGAACCACGTCAAAAAGTGTTGGGAAAACACAAAAACTACATACATTGAGTTTTTTGACGAGATCTAAGCGTTAGAAATTCAGTATTTTTTATAAGAAATGAAGTCTCCGTCAAGTGCTTACCCGTGCCATTTTCCATGGAAAATAGCCGGTATATATTGGTATATATCTCGGAAATTAGTTCGTTAAATGGGTTATTTTGGTATCTTTGGAAGGGCGAGATATTGTTTTCATGAGAACAAATAAATTGATATCTAGGTAAAATGATATCTCACTCTAACTACCTTATCCATCTTTCACGTATGAGACGTGTTCAGGCTCGAATTAGCTCCAAAATAATCTGTATGCATCGAACCCTTTGCGTTCAAGAACTGATGTAAGTAGTGGAAAGGTATTTCTGTCGCGTAATTCATTGTGACTGTATTTTAGATACGACATATTTGATATGGAAAGGTTTCCCTTAGTTACTTTTTGCTACACTTGCGGTGATTATTATTTAGTACGCATGGGATATTCTTCGTATGTGAAACAATATATATCTGACTCAGAATTCGATTTTATTCGTTAACCTTCGTCTCTTAGAAGGATCATGACCACTTTGATATTGCCATTCAAGGCCCAGATACACCCAGAAGCTAACTTTGAAGATAATAAATTTTTACAAACATCAATTTGAGAAAACAAATATTTCATTTGTATCAAGATGTGTGGTTCGCAGCTTAGCAAGCGTCAACTTAAGTGAGGAAACCTTAGTCGTATTTGACGGCGGTGTCTACTTTTCATATGCGATTTCTACTCGTCTGACTGTAAAACTGGAGGTCGATATCGCTTCCACAACTGTCAAGACATTCGAAGTGCGACACGATCGACATTGGACAAATACATGTCCAGGTAGACATTTGTTGACTCATATTGGAAGTTACTGTTAGTTGTAATGGGCGCTTCAAATATACTTAAGAAGCGATATAGGACATTGAATATCGCTTGGCGGAGGCAAATTCCTGGAACACAGATTCCCGCATTCCGCCGTGTAGCCGGAAGTTGAATGGGAAGCTCTACAGACGCCCGTCACCCCACTTCTTTCAAAATTCAAAAAAATAGATAGATATTCATGTGGGCGCAACGTCATATCCTTCTTTTGCTCTCTGGAACGCTCCATTTTCGGAAGGTTAGGCATTTCTTCCACCGATTTCTATGTGGGCGAGCGAAGTTCTTTTCTTTGGCCTGAAACACTTTGGCAATGCATTGTATGGATTTCAGAAAACTGAGCTGGAAATAAACAATTCACTGTCTTAGTGTATCTAATGATGTTCGTAAAATCTTGAAAAAGAACTATTTATTGTGTAACTTTTCCGTGTGTATGCGATGCGTATTTGTTTTATGTTTCTCATCATCATGATACTGGCTATTATTGAGATAAGTAGTATCACCGCCCCAGGTATTCCCGCGAATTAAAACACATTAGCCCAGAAAGTATCGCGAGGAATATTTTCCAAAAAAAATTCTCTGGAGTTAACCGGAACAATCTATAATATTTCAACAATTTTTCATATGAAATTAAAAAACTTTAGGCCTCAAACTTCAGGTGGATTCAAGGGTAAAGGTTGTGGAAGGTACTGTAAGGAGGAGGAACATTAGCATTAGCATCTTAGGAATAGGAAAGCTTGTATAATGCGGTGCACATTACAGTTTAAGCGAAAGAGATATTTATTTTTATTTATTTATTTAATAAAATTGTTCACATACAGCATTAGCGCCAATTTATAGTGAAACATATAACAAAAAACAAGAAAGAGGACAAAAACACAATAACAGCATAACAATAAGCAACAAGAGCCCAACATGGAAAGGGGAAAATATTTAATTTGTTGACAGGTGGGATATCGCTTGGGTGGTGAAATAGTTACATGGTAAATAAAAAGGATCGATAGTGTGGGGGAGTGAATTTAGAAGGGATGGGAGGCGAAATAAAGGTGAACGCTTGGTGAGAGATATCCTTGGAATAGGCAGATGGAGTAGAGTATGAGTGCGGGTGGATCGAGTTGGTATCCTGAAGTTGAAGAGAGAAAGCAGTTCAGGGCAATCAATGGTCGAGTTAAGGGTATTGTGGAGGAGTTTAAAATCCATTTTAAGTCTGTGGTTTTCGAGGTTAGAAATGGAAAGAGAGGACAGCACAGCGTTTGAGGACATATTACGGAAATGTGGGACTCTGTGCTTGACTATTTTGGCAAAGAAGTGAGAGATGCAATCGAGGGATTTTAGATTTGTCGGGGCTGACATAGACCAAATTGGGGAACAATATGATACTATGGGAAGGACAATTGTTGAGTAGTAGGAATGGAGTGCTATTGGATCTTTAATTTCTGTGAAGCGGTAAAGAAGGCCTAATAGGGACATCGCTTTATTTTTTACAGTCTGAATGTGGTCGGAGTAATTTAGCTTTTGATCGGTTAAAACGCCTAGGTCTTTCATGGTTGTCACTCTGTTTAAGGGAGTTGAGTTAATTGTGTAGTTGAAAGTCAGGGGTTTTGTTTTCAGAGCAAGAGTCATGATGCTGCATTTTCCAGGGTTTAGGTTAAGTTTCCAGGTATCACACCACAGGGAAGTTTGATTTAAGGCAAGTTGAAGTTAAATACAGTCAGAAGTATTATTAATTTGCTTGTAAATCTTGCAATCATCAGCATAGAGAAGGCAATGAACTTGGGAGGAAAGGAGCTGAGAAGGAAGATCATTAATGAATAAATTGAATAGATATGGCCCAAGGACACTGCCCTGGGGAACTCCAGACGTTACAGGAGACCAAGATGAAGAAGCACCGGCGAGTATTACACGCTGGGTTCTGTTGGTGAGAAAGCTAGAAAGGAGGCTGAGGAACATACCATGTATGCCAAACTGTTGGCTGAGTTTATGAAGGAGGAGTGGATGATGGATGGCGTCGAAAGCCTTGGAGAAGTCAAGGTAGATGGCATCAAGTTGAGTTGATTTGTCTATTTGATATTTGATTTGATATGAAAGGATGTGGAATTCAGTTTGAAACTATAAAAACACGGCCAGTTTATAAAGGCCTAGAAGCAAAACTAAACAAATTTTAAGCTATCCGGGACTAGCCACGGAGTCCCACTTTTACGGAGTCACCCGCAATGCACTAATGCAATGCGAAACTAAATTCTTTGACTTGGGTCTACTCTGTTGGTAGTGAAACAATGAGTATATAGGTAACATGAAAATATAGTAAAAAATAGCTTTTAATGTTGTATGTAAGAAAAATAAATTTGTAAACCGCACCCGTTTTTTCTACGATGTTTCCAATCGTAAGGAGTGGTTTATTTCTTCGAATCTGGGTGAAGCTCAGGAGTCCGTCGTGATTCAAGAAATCTTGTTGGATCTTGTTTGGAGATCTTATATATTATTTTTATTCTCCGCTGAAAAAAAACTCCATTCAAAAATTCGAAATAAACCAGGTCCGGGATGCATAATGGAGGGTAGAATGTAAAACATGGTTAGTTTCATTTGCATAAATTTCTCACCGAGAACACTTACGGGATTACTGCTTGCCTTTGCTAATGTGGAATCGCACCGCAAAAAGAATAAATCTTTTTTCCTCCGGCTTAAAAATGTGAAAGGGGGTGCTTGCTTCGCGACAAGATCATCTTAATGCGCTTTCGAAATACTTCGGAAAGCAGGAGAGCGCCGAGTTTAAGATTCGCTTACCGAGTGCGTTCGCGGGGAATGGCGGAAGGAGGATTCATTCGTCCATCCCGCGATTAAAAAACCCATCTCGCTGATGAGGAAGCGAAGGAGGATAAGTTGATTTCATCCGAGCTCTTTCCTCGAGTCCACCGGCCAACTCTTGTCCCCGATGTGGTCCACCCACCTCCCCACACGCCACCCTGCAATCGGATGAAAACTTATCCAGAAAAAAAACCCATACTACACCCATATCCCCTCACGTGTGGGGACTTCACCTTAGCGTTTTTATTGCTCTCATCATTTTCTACCTAGGATTCTACTGTGCACATCATATGTGTGGCAGGGTGGGGGGGGGTCGTTTTGAACGGTCCTTGATATCTCAGCATGTCTCAGTGCTGCGAGAATCGTTCCCCACTCGTTGTAAGAACCTTTTTTTTTGAATCACGTGATTTCCTTTCTTGTCTCCACGTTTCCATCCTCTCAAGTCATGCGGTTGGAATGTCGTCGATTTTCCACTCCTTTCTCTTCATCCTTCACCGCTCGCCTAAAAATCTTCTCATCGATCAAAGTATTGAACTGCCACCCAAATTTTCCACCGTCTCATCGAATCACCCCATAGACGTCGCCATCGCCCTACACTGTCTCCCGCTGCCTCGCGATCATTCTGGAGGGGTCCGTTCTAGTAGCAGTGAAGAGATAAAGGAATTACTTTGCCGATTCGTAAGAAATGTATTCGTTCACCTAATCGGGAAAACTTTTATTCGGATATATTGCTGTGGAACATTTTAGTTTTCTTTGATTTTTACAATTATTAATTTTGCTCTTGGATTATTTAATTCCGTTAATTTGTCTATGGCTCTATTTGATTTCTTGAACAGAAAAACGATGAATTATTACGTTTTATTTTTTGGATATTCATCCAATGAAAAGTCTATATAAATGATTTTAATTTTTAGTAAAAAACAAAACTTTATAATTAATTTAAAAAAATAATAAATCTGTGAAAGACAAAGTTTTGTTAGCTACTTTTTACTTCGTGTTCAAAGGACTGATTTGCCAAAGACTCTAGATGAAACATTTAGTAGAAAAATTATATATTAATTAGTTGTTGCAATTCAGTTTTGCTCCACGGTGTTAATATTGTAATTTACTATTATTAAATATCATTTGACTGGCTGGAACTCTTCTCTCTTCAATCTCTGTGTGTACTTGAGTCTCTTCAGTCTCACTATTCTTCACTAGAATCTAAATTATTCAGTGCAAGTCTGATATCAGAATTCTCTCGAGAGCTTTACTTTCAGCATAGTAGCAAAATCTTCTGGTTTCTATGACTGGGCTATTTATCTACCTTGTCTGTGAAAGTTTTCCGTCTATGCTGTTGGCCAGAAACTTCTCCACAACCCTCTTTACGGTACACGTGCCTTGAAACCTTGTACGGCCGTCTCCTCTGCCCTCCACTAAAAACCGCGGGGGTCGTATAATTCCACACGACTCTCATAACCATAAGAACTGAGGGAAGGAGAGAGGGAATTTCGTCGGACCCAACCAGGTGTGTGTTTTTCGGCGTGGTTGCGGTTCCAGGGCGCATTCCATTCGCCCCTCGGAATAAGATTTTTTGCCTGAGGGCGCGTGTGGAGGATTGGGTTAAGCCTCGTCTCAAGCCACCAGTCAACCACTTTCATCATCATCTTGCAACCACACCCAGTTCCTCCTCCCACGCCCTCCACCTCCCCCCCATCACGAGCCGAATGGGCTATCCCCTGACCGTGCTCCATGTCCATACCTCTTCGGGTATTGCGACTCTACCCGATCTAACGCTTTTGCTGCACAGCCTCGCTGTGCGGAAAATTTGCCGTTATTAGCGAAGGAACAAAAACCTTCGTTTACAACGTTAATTACAATCAAATGCTGCAAACAATGGTTTTATAGGAATAAAGGCCGTTTTATTTTCATCAATTACAAAAAAATGTTGTAATTATTTGAAGTTGAATTGCTGGAACTATTTGAAGTCTGCCCCAGTTGCCACGGGGTACAGTTCTCGCTTGCCAATCCAAGGGTCGTGGGTTTCAGTCCTGTCTGGGTGGATTTTCCACCACCCTGGAGGACATAGGTGTTTGTGTTCTTCTATTATTAATGTACCCAGACAATGTGCTGATTTCGGGGTAGTGGAAATAAATATATAAGTTAAAATACGGACTTGTGGATGGGCTATAAATGAGGTAGGAGTTTTGGGTAGCAATCGCAGTACGGATTGTAGACGTTGCTGTGGGAATCGAGGATTGTTGTATTTGATATTTCGGTTGGGAAGAGGATGGAGAAGATATGACAGGCAAAAATACGATTGCAAATATGGTAGAGGTGGTGAAAAAGAAGGAATGATAATATATTAGAGGACGCAGTTGAGGCGACAAAGGGCTAGTATCATGGTCAGGGTTGTTTAATTATACGTTGGAAGCTACGAAGGATATTTCATACGCTGTTAGGAATTAGAATATAAATGAAGCAATGAGTGCGGCATTGCAAGATGAAATATTGAGAGAAAAAAGGTGAGATCTCGGTAAAAATTCTCCATCAAAGCCTAGATTTCATCGATGAATTATCTTGCCTCTGTTTCATCATTATTCATAGAATGGGCTACGGATAAGTTTAGTCGAAACAAATTAATGAATGAATAATGAGTCGAAAAATAATGAAAGAATTTCCGACTTATAATTTATGTGGAAAATTATTGGGGTTCCTTACAAGTTTTTCATAAGCCAATTCAGTATTGGGACTGAGCTGTTTTATGAGTTGTATATTTTGTGATACATTTCTTTTAACTTTGTCTCAGTAAGGGGGAAATTTTTACGGTGGCTCTGGGGTGGACAAAACTGAACTACGATTCATTTTATCAATTAGTAATTTCTCCATTATGTTGTGTGGAATTTAATCAAGTATTTAATTTATTATCAATTAATTGATAAATTAAAATAAGTTTTTAAAAGTTTATTCTTATTAATTCGCGTTGTAAATAGATATCGCTCAATTTATTCATATGACACACATTGGCTGTAAAACCTTATTAATTTTTCTCATCATCCCCTCGGTTTTCCAGGCTACTCTCCGGCCTCTGACCTCTGAATATTCGCTCCCTCGACCTCCCACCTTCCACCGAGAAACCTCGGAACCGTGTGGCGTATTTCCCGACCTAACGAGGTCATCCCCCGACCATCAACTGCCCATTTGCCCCACCTCGACTCTCTCAAAACTGTTCCTCTTCGGCCCACTTGAAGTGCCCTTCAAACGATCTGCCTAAATTCTGCTCCTCTTCTCTCGAATGCTCAAAAGTATGCGTGCTCAGGTACGAGCCAGCTAGGAATTGGCTCCTGCTCTCTAAGGAGTGCACTGTTGATGGTCCCGCTATGACCCCACGGCGAGTGAGATGAAGTACATGAGGTGAGGCATAAAAATCAGCTTTAATGCTTCACCGTGAGTGGCATTATATGGACTCAAAGTTTTCACCAACGAACTCGCAGAGGTCCACAGAGGATTAGTAATCTCATGGAGTTGAAATGTGGTAAGGCGTGTGTGTGTGCTTTTAAAGCCTTTCAAGTTTGATAATCTGTATGAGTCAAGCACAAATTATCGCTTCAGTTCAAGAAAATCCTTTGCATACGCCGTGAATCTGGTGCTGGGTGAAATAAGTATTTTATCACTACATAAAAATACACCTCTAGACTAACCACCTTCACCGGGACTCGAACCCGGATCCCTCGATTTCCAAGAGAGTTCAGTTATACCACCAAGGCGTCTTTTCCTCCGTGGATTTTTCAGGTCATTCATTGAGTTATCTGCGAATACCTAAACATTTATTTATAGATGTTTTCTGAGGTTTGGGTAAATTTCGAACAGGAAAAGACCTGAATATTATAACCAATGTAAATTTAAATCAGTCATCCAAGGTGGTGGATTGACGAAAAACTATTGAAACCTCTTGTTAAACAATTTATTTTGCAGTTTCAATTCCTATGGTGTCTTTGACCAGCGGTAATGTAATCAGAGCACGAATTACATTTTGGTACTGAAGGTTTATAGCCTAAAAATACCTCTGATTCTTCGTAAGGACTATTTTGAATTAGCTTTTGGCTAATTAGCTTCAGTCACTGCTAGTAACAAACGAACAATTTGGCCTTGTATAATTTTTTCAAGCAGGTTTTATAAATGAATTCTTTTGCCTTGGTAAATTGACAATTACTGTGTTTTACTTTATATTTAATTCTCGACTCTCGCGTCCATTATAGTCGATACACTGAATTCCGTAGATACTTTCGTAGAGGTTGAATTCCGTCTTGCAATTAGTTCCTGATATGTATCCAAGCCAAATGTTTGGAGCATCTGTGGATGCGCTTGTCTAAGTCCAATCCGGAAGTGTCAAAATAGGTTTTCTCCTCATTCTCAGTCGTTAATCGGTGTGACCTTTCCTTTCATTCTAAGAAACTAAAGCTGGGGGCAATAAAAGTGCCAAGTTCAAGGTCCAAGGGGAACGTTTAAGGACAGCTTTCCGTTTGGAATTGCGCCGTTTCTTGGAAACTCGGGGTCTTTCTGGAAAGAAAGAAATAGGTCTTCCTCCTACACGCCTTTGGACCTTCAAAGCGGCTGGGAGAACGGGACTAGTGGGTTGTGCTCAAGTTTCCACTCGCTAAAGCCTCTTCTACGCACCCACGCCTATTCAGTATTTTTTATGATTCCACTTGAGTCATTCAGGATGAGCCGGAACTTCTGTCTGCGTTCTTTGCGAAACAATTTATACTTTTCTTCACAAGACGAAGCGAGCTCTCGTGATATAGTACCCTCCTCACCCTATGGAGGCTTAAGTGCTCCGAGAAATACTGGAACTCTTTTATCACGATCTTTCCTTCCCTGCCGCCGTGCAGTCTCTTTCTCTTGGTCCCATTATCTTTTTTGAAAAAATTGGGATACCGGTAGACTTCTTAATCAAGTCATTAATCTGTGCAATGCTCTACCCAATGACTTCTTTCCTACACGGCTTGTATTAAGCACAGTTGAGCCTTGGAATACAAACGAATCTTTGATGTAGTCGAAATTCATCATTTTAAATGGATATTAATCTTGATTAAGGTACTGTCTTGCTCAATATCGTCGTAGTTGCTATGCTGTAGATATGTCACAAAACTATTTCCGGACAAAACATTGCTTGTACGTCAGATGACTCTCAGACGAACATTGGACTCCAGTACACAAGTAAGGGCTTGTAATGAAAAATTTAAATTTTCGGATAAGATTAGTCGAAACAATAAAAATTTCCGTCTTATACTTTATTTGAAAACTTATAAGGGTGTCTTACGAGTTTTGCACTAGCCAATTAAGTTTTGGGGGTGAGCTGTTTTATAAACTCATTAATTGTGGTATATTTCTTTTCACTTAATCTAGGTAAGAAAGGCGATTTTCAGATCTGGCTCTGGGGTTAACATAACTTAATTACGTTTTATTGTACCAAATTGTAATTTCTTCATTATGCTCATTGTATTGCGTTGAAATAAATAAATTTACTATCAATCTGGATTAAGCTTAATTGAGCCTTGGACTACAAAAGAATCTCTGATGTAGTCGAAATTAATCATTTCAAATTTATCTTGATTAACTTTACTTTATCAACATTTCTAAGCTGTTTTCTAGATAGTTTCTAAGCTATGGCTTTGTCTCCAAACTATTTCCGGACAAGGCATTACATGCACGTCAGATATCTCTCAGATTAATAATGGACTCAAGTACACTACCAAGGGATTGTTATGAAAGATTTTATGTTTTCTCTTACAATAATAATGGTGGACATTGAAGCTTAGGTTTCGGTTGGAGACTCTTTTTATCAGTGTGATAGAACCATCTTCTATAGCCCTGATGACGAGAGAAAAGTCGGGAGTATATGGAATGTCGGCATAAATAAAGACCCTCATTCGATGAAATGGGTTTATTACCATCCGGCGAGCATCTACATACGACACGTACGAGTGCAAGTTTGGGCAAATTTCATCAATTGTTTCCGTTAGTCAGGTTGTAATCTAGGCCAGGAATGGCCTAGATTACTCCTGTCGGGTCCTTTTTTCCTCTACGAGTTTTATTCCACGAAGAGACACCCTCCACCCTCTCTTCTCCACACCTCTTAGAGTGAGAGAGACGCCTTCCTTCGTCTTTCTCTCTCTCTACCGTTCTTATTTGCTCCTCACCGCCTTGTCCCTCCAATCGACAGCCCTCCCTCCATCTATTCCTTCCCTCGGATTGAAGGGACGAACTGCCACATTTCATCCAAGTCCGTCGTTTCTTCCGAATCCTCATTCAAAAAGCGAAATTCGGACTCGAGGACCTTTGCCTGGAAATAACGAGTTTTTCCTCGCCCCCCCCCTCCCCCTTACTGTCATCTGGTCGTTTGCTGAAACCAAGGTGAACTGAAAGTAGACCCCACGTTATCGAAGTAACTGCTTGTCTTCATAGTGGTCAACTTTGATCCTACTGGAGTATGTGGAATTCAGAGTTGTCTCACATTTCCGTTGTGGCTCAAATTGCAAGAAAGTTGCATTAAACATCAGCACAGAGTATATTAATACTCCATGACATCAGGAATGTTGAGTTAGCTAAAATCTGTGATTAATTTTTCGTCAGTCTCCGTTGTTTACACTTTAAAGATAAGATAAGATTTATTTTCCCTGGGGAGCACCCTTGCAGCATGAAAAAAAAGGGACAGGCTACTGCTCTGTTAAGTATCAAGTAAGTGAGCAGTTCGTTCATATAGATGAAAAAAACAAAGATTACAAGACGTAATTTACATTATATACGACAAGTATTGAATATACAATCAGTATAGAATATAAACGTACATCAACTCAAGCTAAATGGCATTCAAAATAAGTTTTCAACAGGAATATATCATAGGTGATCAGTAAACAATGAAATAACACAGCTAAATGTGGAAAAATTACGACCTATGGTCTAAAATATTGGTAAAATTGAGCATTTAAGAGGTATTTGAAATATTTATTTTTGTAAGACAATAATCTTTTGGTGTTTATTAGATCATTTAGTAATGCATTCCGTAGATTAGAGCCGGATATAAGAAAAGAATTTGCAAAGACTTAAGTTTGTGGAGTTGGAAGAATTAGGGCTTCAGCAGTGAAGGTCGGGTAGAGCACGAGGATCTCCTTAGGCCATATAAACACTTAAGCGGTTGACATAAAGAAAAATATGGATACGTTTATGAATTTTCATAATTAACTAGCTCAAGTTGTGAAAAAGATTATGAAGAACTAGAAAGTATGCAAAATCTTGATGGAAGCAGAACGTTTTTTTTGTTGTCTATCGAATACGTCATTTTCTCACTCCAAATGTATTAATTATTTTTAGCCCCCATAAAAATGGATCTCTGAAATGGTTCTAAAGTATTTCTCATACTCCTAAGAGGAGGCTATGAGAATTATATCTCATATTGCCTTCATAGTTAAGCTTATGTTTATAGAACGTTAGATATTCTGTAAGTATTTCATCTAAGTATTTGTCGAGGAGGAATATTTTCTTCTTTTTTTTGTCGTGACTCCTGTAAATTTTTCGCAGCTGATAACAGAATCACCTAAATTCAAACTGTATTATTTTAAAATTTATTTTAGCTTTAGTTCACGAGAGCCAGTCTAGTTGTGTGTATTCCATGTAGCTCACTCGAGGTTAAAATCCCATCAAACGGGGATAAGGGCTAGCGAGTAAGGCGGGAAAATAAGCATGGGAAGGCGTTTCCTTCTCCGGGGAATGCTCAAATCTCCTGCCGCGCAAAAGAAAGCTCAAGGGCGGACACCAAAGCTGCTCATCCTTCGCCCTAAAAAGGCGTCTTCCGCGAATTTCATCTTTCTCCACATCTTCAAGCCGCCTGAAATCCGAAATCTCATCCGCCAGACCCTCTTTCATAGGAGAACTCAAAGCAAATTTCAATCTTCTTATAATACCGGCCCACACCCTCTTAACCCGCCCTATTCACGGATCCACTTGTAGGGAATGTGAATTACTGCTATCATTATATTTATGCTGGGTCTAAAAATATTGGAAACCTTTCGTTCCCTTAGGGAAACTATTTCCTCTCGTCTTAAACATCCTCGCAGCAATCTCGTCTCCCATTGTCCTCTCGGGAGTTTTCGTCGGGGCATGGGCATACTTCCTCAGTAGATTCCGTTCTCTGTGCACCCACGTCTGGGGCTCAGAGACGCCAAAAATCAACGAAGCCCAAAAGGGACGGTCATATATATACAAGGGAGAATGTAGTAATAAGAAATATAACTTGCTAACTAATAATTTCATGATTTTCCTCTTAAGCTTTTACCATTTCCGCAAAATACAAAAATAATTGCAATTATTACGAATCAGTGTATTCGCAACAACTGTTTAAATGCTCCGAATGTGTACTTTAGTAACATAAACGCATTCAGCCTCCCAAAAAACTCCAGAAAAGACACCCAGCATGGCCATTTTGTCTGACAGGGTCTCATTTTGTATATAGGCCGTTACTTTCCAAGTTGGCGGCGATTCTTTGACATCCGGTCATCGGAGGGGAGAGTTGAAGCTGTCGTTGGATTCCTAGGGTCCAAATTAATTGAACCTGACTCCGAAAATGCCTCTCTAGTTCGTTGATAGAATTTTTTTTAGAAATCTTTAATATCAACCTTTCCTTAGTTTCCTCCCTACGCAAAGTCCAATTGATGGATACATCCGCATGCCAAATCAAATAAACTCATGCTATAAACACATGTACCGAGCGCCTTTCTTGTGTCGCAATTTGCAACATTTTCCCTCTCTATGGATTGTACCCCCAGGACTAGTAACGAATAAGCTATTTAGGAGTATTTTTACTGCCGGTGTGACTTCGTGGAAAATTCTTTTGAAAAGAAACGCCCGAGGAGCCTGGGGCTTCAGTGTGAGCATGCAGTTTCGAACTTCTCGAGATACTCTTTCTATGACATCCGTTAAAAAAGTATAATCCGCCTCGTGGCGTCCTTTTCGAGCACTGGAAGAGAGTGAAATCCTCTCCATCTCTTGGTTGATTGCGCAGCTCGTGGAAATTTTTCGGTGTGGTGAAAGAGGGAAATTTCCGAGCGACCTTATTTGATTGGCTGGTTCATAAAAGCCGACACAACATTACTTCTTAGTTAGAGTCTCAGCCAAGTCGTCGTCGGTTTGAAGGACTTCCGCGACGCGCGCGTTGCAGTCGATAATTTTCCCGCTCTTGGCTTTGCCTCGAAAGTGTCGTCGTCGGATATCGCTCCTATTTTCTAGTTTTTTTTTAAGGATAAAGAGATCCAAATCGTTTGTTTGAATGTGTATTCTAAGTTAAGAAAGAAATTGCTCCGTGCTTAGAGATGACACAATATTCTAAATATGACTCTAATGTGTCTTTGTGGCAGGCTGGGCTTGGGAAATTGTAGCTATTAACTAACGCCTCCCGAGTCTCACAATACTGCTGGAAATATGATACAAATTCTTGTCACATTCTTTTTTAATGAGTAAACAGATTAGAGATCAATTTCAAAAGAGATGGGCATGTATTGCGCATCTAGAATTAAATGGTCATTGATTTGGGAACAACACTATTTGTGAATTTTCATTTGGGGGAATTATTTGCTCTGCAACGGAGAAAGCTTTATACATTAACGATGCGTTATTAGATGGTTAATTTTCTTTCCAAAAACAGCTAATGGTGAAAATGGTTAGAGAAAATCTGTATTTGAACTTACTTACACCCACTTTCTCCGGCGAGATGTTGTAGAACAGCATATTGAACAATGACACTCAAACGATATCGTACTGTCTACCAAATTTATTTCAAACTCTTACAACACGTGTTTCAACTGTCTAGCAGTCATCATCAGGTAAGACTCTGATCTTAAGAGTCTTACCTGATGATGACTGTTAGACAGTTGAAACATGTGCTGTAAGAGTTTGACATAAATTTGGTAGACAGTACGTTATCGTTTGAGTATCATTACTTACACCCTGTCATCCGCTCAAGTGCTTAAAAAAGTAAGATATCTGTAAACTGCTGGTATATGGTTGTTAACTTAAAATTTACAGCCTTATCTTCGTTTTCCTTCTTATGATCGTACCTGGATCCCCTGTAAAACACATGAGTGGAGTTATTATTCTTCCCAAGAAATACATCCATGAGTCATGAGACTTGCCGTGCGCGGTCAAAAAAAATCCATTAATATTATTTTTTCCCCATTTCTCGTTTCCTCGGAAGAGGAAATTTGTTTGCTTTGACCGGACTTGTATCAAGACGTGGATGTTCCCACGTTTGCGCGATCGAAGTCTCATCATGTCTTCCGAAAGAAGCCTGTTCTCCGTGTCTCGGTCACGATAAGCAGTACATCATGCTAAGAGATCAATCTTTGACCTGCTTGTTCTCTCTCTTTCTATTTCCCTCTCCCCTTTCCATTGAGCTATAAACTATCTCTTTGATCAAATATATCATGCTCTTTTGATATCTTTATAATGCGTTTTCTATACGCTTTGTGCGTGACAAGTAATAAATTTAGTAGGAGTACAGATTCGTGGCTTAGGTCTATATGAAGACCTGAATTCCATTTATTGCCAAGTTTTAAATCCTATTATAAAAATAAGTAAAAAAATTAAAAAGTTACCTTTTAATAAAATTAGGCAAAAAAGTTAGTTTTAAAGTTATAATGGTGTTTTTTCCTCCGTGTAAATTTTTATCCTTAGTATTTTAATGTGTATACTCTCTCTTTTTCAGGTCAGTATTCTGCTTACATTGGAAGTAATCATAGTTCGTGGTGGCATTATTTCTGTGAGTTTTAATAAATCCATAATTAATATAAATCCATAATTAATAGCTTAAGTAAGCTAAATCCGTCCTTCATTTTTTGATTCGAATCAGAATCCGCTACTAAAACGATGCATATTTTTTGTTATTTACTTTCTAGAAATGCTGATATGATTTAATGTGTGCTCTTTTATACATTTTTCATTTGTTATTCTGTCCTACTAACCAATATCGATCATTTCTCTGAGCATTTATGTTTCTATTGGTCAACATCCCATGTTTAACTCATATTTTTAGACTGTCGTCGTGGTAGAAGCTGCCAATTTTGAACGAGTAAGCACTACGACAGGCATTTTTCTGTTTTTGGCTGGTATTTACGAAAGGCGATGAAGAACTTTTGAGTTCAACTCTGCCCTTGAGGATAGGCGGGTAGGTTTTTATTGTAAGAATCAATTGAAGTAGATTTCAGCCTGCTCTTGAGGATAGTCGTTCTGGAGTCCATTCTTTCACGTATTATTCGACGGGTCAAATATTGTACTTGAGCCTCCATATGGCATCAAATTAGGGATCAGCCTAATAACGGAAATTTTTTCCCCACGTCGGAATTTGAACCAGGACCCATGCATAATCAGTTGATTCCCCCTCATCAAAATCATAGCAGGCACATTACATTTAATCATTTTACTCCGGATTAACTTCGAGCCAAATTTGATTTATTTTCCAAATATTCTATGGCAAAACCGGCAATAGAAAGAATTAATTCTTATTCTAAATTGAAATGACTTCCTCTGACAACTTCCAACTTCGTAACACGAGCCAGCTGGCTGTGCGTGACACGATCTGGAGATAGCGCCTGCTCAAGATGCGTGCCCCTTGACAACCTGTCACGATGGCATCCCCGCTGCTGACTAAGTTTTCAACCGCGTTACGTAAAGGTATCGTTTTGCTCTGGACACGCGTGCCTCCTCAGGCCTTAATTCCGTTCCCGCTTCGCTTCCTCTCCGGCGTTTGTTTTATTTTTTTTTTCTCCAAAACATACATTCTCGTTATTTCCCCCCCCCCCCCCTTCGGTCGGTCGACGTCTCTTCGGCGGAGAAGAGCTCGGTTAGTTAGTAGAAAAGAAAATTTAGAAGGAGACCTCATTTATTTTTTTCTTCCTTTCGACGTGGTCGGTCGTGTTTGCCTCGCTGTAATGGAGAAGCGATGAAACTGTCGGAATGGCTCGGGGGAGGTGGTATGGGTTTAGGCCTCGGGAGAAAATGAGTAGATATGCCTCGTATTGAATGTTCTGGATACCACAAGAGGAGTGATGTGAACTCACGGGCCGTGCTGCGTGAGGAAAGGGCTCTGGGAGGAAGGGAGGCAGAAGGGTCTTGAGGTAACCTTCCAAGGCGCTGCGGTTTTCGTGGAATCCGGGACTGGATTGGGGGGGGGGGAGAGGAAAGAGGAGGGAGCTATTGGGAGGGGGGGGGGTGGGAGGGCCGGGGGGATAGGGGTCGACCCCGGTGTTGAGCAGTGATGGAAAGACGGCTCGTGGCTTAGACAGGCCCCCATCCGTTCCGTAGGAGGTATCGGAGGAATTCATAACCGGAGCTTTTGCGATAAAATGAGATTGTTAACTAATGTAATGATGCCAAGCTCGTTGACGGAGTCTGATTACTTCGATTAAGTCAAGAGTGGTTCTTGCGTTCGCGGCGTAAAATTAGTTACGGATAAGACTGTGCTTACCATTAGGTGTCGGCACAAATATGTCGCTGGTTTTCCGATGCAAATGCTGCCATCTGATTTGGCAATGACATCCAGCCTTCTGATTAGGTACTACCAATTTGTGATGCCAAGTTTCTCAATGTGAAAACATTTCAATGCACTTGCCAAAATTCTGTCGAATGTATGTAGTCATACCAGTATATGTATATAATGTATTAAGAACTCGCTGTTTCTTGTATTTGTTTTATAATTCGAACCTGAAAGAAATTTAGGAAGAAACACATGAGTTTGTGGAAATTCCTATTACAATTCCCTTGTCGTTTCGCCTGCACGTGTTTAACAGATATTTGGTTAGTGCTTTGTGATGAAAATTTGGTAGAGAAACTTGGCACTCTAAAATGGTGGAAACCCAATCCGAAGGCTGAATGTTATTGCCAAGTCAGATGGTAGTATTTGCAGCGGACTACCACCTGATTACAGGAGCTAATTATTATTAGATTGAAATGAGGTAATGGTAGTTTTAAGGAGAATGGAGTGATACAGTCGAAATTATATTAGAATAAAGAATTTACCTAAATTTGTGCGGCCATTTTGGGAGTTGAAAATGTGAAGAGGAAAATAGACCAAATGTGGAAAATTCTCATTAAAATATTAGAGATGGATTGAAAATGTCCCCATGATAGAGAATACTCTCATAGGCTTTCCAAACACATCCCAACAACACCACCGATGGCATTTTGTTAGCCAATAAAAGTAAAATATTTTTTTCAGAATCAACGTTTCTGGCTAAGTGGTCCTCATTCCCCAATTACTAGCCTTTACAATTGGCTGTACGAAAACCAAAGAATCACTTGTCATGATGATACGTTACGTCATGAAAGTGCGTATGATGATAATCATAAAGGAAGAAATAATCTGTCAAACTTTTGTGTGCACCTAATCGGCTGGCGGAACCCTATGTGTAAAATTTCAACTAATTATTTCGCGGTACTAATCAAATTTGAGTGGATTCATCTTTAATTTCTGAATATTTTGGCAGAAGATCCAAGCTTCAGTTAATCTTTAGTAAACCAAACTTTGTGTCTTCTACAGATTTATTATTATGAGTACAACCGTACTCACGAGTTCGTGCAACCGCACGTATGTGTATCTGATAATGGCGGAACTGCCAAATCCGGTTGTACTCAAATAATACATCTGTTAAAGACACACAAGTTTGGCTTACTACAATGTCAATGTCACACCATGTGAAACTTTCAACATTTGAATCTTTAGTTAAACTCCCGCTCCATTTCGTTGTTTCTCTGCTGAATTTTTCTTGGAACTATATCAGAAAAGAATGATTTATTCTTTCGTGATGAACCTGACCAAGAGAGGACATCGCAAAATGAACATTCCAACATTTTTCATGAGCAGAATCAAAGACCAAGATTGCTTGCGTTCCAGGATAGAAATCAGTCGATTCTGGCAAAAATGTTAATCTGAATGCCGCGAGGAATTTTGCTATCGCTCGCTGTTCCCCCGTTTGAACACCCGGGTGGTGGCGGGATATGGGCGGAGTGGAGGGGTGTAGAAATGCGGGAGCGAAGGAAATAAGGCGACAACTGCCGGGAGATGGAGCGGAATAATACGGGCGCGGGGGAATTTAAACAATGAAGGCGAGGCTTTTCGCTCGGGAGAAATTGAGACCATCGAGAAGGCGTTGTCGCCGTCCTTCGACTCAATCCCGGGAGATTGGAGAAGGGAGGGCTGGTCGGGTGCGTTTGGTTTGAGGGGGTTGGCGGGGAATAAAATAAGTGGGAGGGCAATCCGGGGTGGGTGGGCGGGGGGTTTTGTCTTGGAGGGTATAAAGAAGGGGTGTTCCATGAGGTTGGTATTTTTTTCCTGCCTTTCTGCGGTTAGTATCTCGGTGGGGTTCACCCCTTGGAATAAGGGGTGGATTTCATTCGGAAAATGGAAGGGAGAGGAACGGGGGGGAGGGCTAGTACGTCGAGAGAATTGGGAATGTAAGGGGGAAGGGTCGACGAAGGGAGGAGAGGATGAGGACGGAAAAGGAACACCAAATCGACCCCTTGAGGGCGGAAGAATGTGTGGGAGGTGGGACGAGCGCAAAACGCACTGCTGGATATGCTCACCGTGAGATAAGGGCTTGGGGGAGATAAGGAATAAATGGCTTATGATTCGATTGAAAAATTTATCTGCCTTTTTTCGGTGTCTAGATGTCTCGTCTCACTCTCCTTTCTTTCCATAGTCTTTAATCTGCTTTTTTCTAAAAATCCAGAATTTTATAGTTTCGTTACCCGTTGCTACCTTATCATCATGAAGGGGATTAGCAGTCACCGCTTACAAATTACTTTTTCTCAAAGTCTGTAACCTTTTTGTTTACTACGGGCAGCAATGACTTAGAAACCCTCATAGTGGGAACAATTCATCTTTAATATTTTCATAATTTTCTCGTTCATCCATGTAATTTTTGACCATTTTTTGTCATGAATAGTAAGTTATTTTCCTGTGGTTAAGGTTGGCACTTGACCAAAATTTATTATCAATTATTCTGAGGAAAATTTTAAACCGAGTATTTCCATTTTAAAAAGTATTTCCATAATATTCGTCGGGAAAACGGAGGTAAAAATCCAAAAAATGTAGAATTCCTTCTGTAACTGTATTTATTTTCGACAAAAGGCTCATTTAAAACTGTCTTGTTGCTCATGGCGCTTCAACATTTTGATTTTGACAAAAATTCATTTTCAAAAATTGATTTTTCCGAATATTTTTGCCAGGTTAACAATTCACCGGCTTGGTTATACTGAGGCCATGTGATTTTAATCATTCCTTGATATTGTAATTATTTTAGAATTGTTGCCTGGTGCTATTCTATGCAATATAGACTTTTGGAGATTATAAAACTCAAGTAAACAGTAGTAAATTTTATTGCTTTCAACGACAACGACAATTTTAAACGGAGAATTTACATTTCATCCTCATGAAAGCTAAGTTGCCTCTAAGGAATATCTGTACTGACGCTACTCTCATCAGAACATAGACATAGCTAACATATAACATGATAAGGTACATAATATTTTAGATAATTATCTGATACATCATTTAAAATGTTGAATTAATAAACAGTAATGATAGTGCCATTAACTTTTCAAAGTAGCACTGAGTTTAAGAAAAGCATAATATATATATTATTTCAGAAAAATCTAACAATATCTTCCTCAGCCAATATCCAAAACTTGGCCAACTGTAGAAATACTGTACAATTTTCAGTACTTTTATGGTGTCAGACAACATGTTATAAACCTTAGGATCCACATAAACAAAGAATCGCATGAAAATGGTTAAATTTGGCTTGATTAATTGAAAATTTCCCCTTCTCAAATTAAACTTTATAGTGTGCTGCTAGATACAGTTGGCATATTACCCCTCATAGTATAAAATAATTCTAGTCTACTAATCGTTAATTCAAATAATACTTATCGATTTATTATTTCTTCTCATATCTCCCAGTTAAATGTTTAAGTAGACGCGTAAAACAATACATTCGCCTTTTTCAGTAGTTTTCCATTATCTAGCGCTGAGTGCTACGCCAATTTTCCCTCTCTCTATCGTTGTCTCGGCTAATTTTAAGTTTATTATTCAATTTCTTTCATTGATAGAGTTGGAATTGAGCACACTTTCATTTACTGCGAATTATCTTCCTTTGACAATGGTTCATTCATTTTGTCGGCATTATTTCTTTCCCTTGGTCGGCGGTCGGGGAAGGAATCGAGTCGTGCATGTGTTCGCGGGCAAGGTAGCGTCTCACGGAATGAGGGGGGATGTGGGGGAGTGTGGGGGACGGGGGGGGGGCGGGGGAGGGAGGACAGAGAGGGTAGATAGGAGTTTTGAGTCTGGTGGCAGGGAACACGGGCTGGAACGTGCTCTCCCCGCAGATTCCTCGTTAACCTCTCCACTTAACTCCCGATTCTCACTCGACGGAGTCCCCATCCACCTCGGAGCAATTCCCCACTCTGCTATCGCGCATCTCCCGCCCCTCCCGCTCCCCCCGGTCTCTCAACTCTATATCCTCGACAGGCTTCCCATATGCATTCACCTCACACTCCCATCTCCCCCCCAGCCCTTCCTCCCGACAATCTTATATCCTCTGACGCTGTCTCCGCCTCCCGCCTCCCCGCTCCCACCAACCATCGTCAACTCCAGTCTTCCGCCGACACAGTAGCCTTGTTCGTACACCTCTGTATTACACCGTGATGTAATCAAGTCCATAACTTTGTTACGGAACTCGATATGAAATATCTCTTGTGGTATTCTGCGGTGTATGTTACTTAAAAGAGTTACGCTGTTTTTCGATGTTCCTTTCAGATTTATTTCTCCTTACTTTCCTTTACTTTTCCCTCAAATGCTGAAGGAAAATGAAGTTTTTATAAACTCCGCATTTTAATGTTTCAGTGGATATCTCTTTCACTCGATGATAATTTTTTCTCCAGCTGTAAAATTTAGTTTTCTTCCATATATCAAGTTATATTAATGGTTACTGGACATTCGCCGTCCACTTAGAGCGTAGAACAAATACAATATAGTAATGGAGGTCATACATTGCATATTTAATTATTTTGAAAAAGTGGGAGCATTTAAAATAGAGAAAGAATAAATTATCACACAATAAATCATGGGATGTATATTTCTTATTGTTCCTTTTCTAGGACATAAAGATGGTGAAAAGTTTTTTCTTGAAAATTCGCAGTTACGTGAAATCTTTTATGTCCTTAGGAATACTGTTCCTTAACCTTGCACCAGCATTACGAGAAGATCTTTGGTGAGTGGTCGTTCTATGATGAGGAGTGATTAAATAGTCGGGAGCCTTGCTGGTTGTTATAATTGACTACTTCTCCCTGACGGGAAAAAATTGAAACATACTCACAATGTTAATTATTGAAAAGACAATAGGCTGTTCAGTGTTCACCTACTTATTGAATTCAGGGCTACAAAAAATATCAAATTAGATTTTGTTTGCTCGGCTACAGTTAAAATAAGTTCAATCATTTTATACTCATATTAAGCTTAAGTAAGTATTTTTGCACTATATTGCTTTAAATTGCCTTTGCGTGTCAGTCCTTATTCAGATTTCAACCATTTTAACGGTCTGGTACACACGTCTATGTCCTGGGTGATGTAAAACCCTGCCATTTTAAACTGGACCTTTAATTGATAGGATTAACTGGCGAACACCTAGTGGCAATAGGGTCGAGAAAAATTAGTGCGATAGAACTTTTTCCCTTAAAGTACCCTGAGATATTATAATATAATAGTAATCTGTATTGGGAATTTCCATACTACAAGAATAGTTATTGTAATGTCCTCTAAATAAAATTACTACACATTTTTCAGCGTTTAACTTCAACACACTGCACGTTGATCAGATACGCTCTATGTTGAGGTAATGACCCTCGTGTCGAAGTTAAACTGATAAAAATGACATTTAGAGGTCTCTTTTCATTAGTTGTTGCTAAAGAGTACAATTCATCTCTAAAATAAGGTGAAAGCCTCCTCTAGGGTGTATGGCACGACATGCCTTCACTGTAGGCAAGCAACACCAATCCCAGATCAAGGTCGAATATCACACCCTCCATCGGCCTCGGGGTGAGAACCAAATTCAGTCAGAAGAACAAGTCCGAGAAAAGCGGAAAAAAATTTGGAGGAATGAACGTAAAAATGAAGATGCAAATAAATGTATACAAATAAAAGGGAGCGTACTAGCACAAACTTTATGGGAATAATGGATTTCCAAATTTGAAAATACACTTGTACGATTTCCACACTTATTTTCGTCACCGACAATGGTTTCAGCTCATAGTGCCATCATCAGGGTGTCCCTGACCCTGATGTAGGCATAATGTGCTGAAACCATGGTCGACGACGAAAATAAAAGTATGAAAATTGTATAAGTGTTTATTTTCAATTATAGAAACGTGCTAAAGCTAACAGCACACTACTGATTGACAATGAATTCATGGTTTCTACGAGTTACAAATTCACGCCGAGATGAGAAGTTCGTAATGATGGTATTTAGATACCATATTTACCGCCTTTCAGTCTCACCTTTTTACATCGACAGGCTTGTAAAGATCATTACAAAAATACAGGCAAATGAAGCATAAAAATTAATTATCATCCCATGCAGACATTGAAAACTAAGTGAAATATGTGTAGTGAAAAAGATAAAGTAACCTGGCAACCTATTGTAATTTCTAGCGACACAAAACGTTTTGGCGACATAAAACATGGGGAAATCCAGCGGCATGAAATATGGGAAAAATGGAGGCTGATGTAATCCCGCATCTTGTCTCCGCTGCTTCTGTGCCAGCCTGGAGGCTTCCGCCTTCCATCTCACTATTTCGTTCTCATTCCGGCCGCCTGTGCCATACTTCGATCGAGTACCCCTTCCCATACCATGTTATCCTTGCCCCTCTGCTGACGCCTCAAACCTCCTATTTCCTCTCAACCCCCACCATTTCCTTTAGACCATCTCAAGAATTACGTTCTCTTAATTCCTTGGTCTCAATTAACCCTTAATTTCATCCTCAAGGACCTACCGGGTACATTTTTTTCCGCCTCGCCTGGCAGTGTATATTTTTTCCCTTTTCGTTCCCTTCCAATTCCTTCCTTTTCTTTTCCGAGGAAAGTATGGAAACCCTTTTTAGTTATTTTTTGGCCATTCTCTTATTAATTTTCTCGGATAAAACTCGGTAATAATTCTTTCTGTTTCATTTTGTATCTGGTGATGGGAGCTTTAAAGAGAGAGAAGGGAAAAGGGTTTTTATTTTATTTTTCATGTGGAAAACCGGATGGGTGCAGATGGAAGGGGTTTTTGGATGTGCGGATAATATTCCTCGGAGATCTCGAGGGAAGTTTTTTAATTATTTCGGTGATGTACGCGATTTTTATTTTTTGAGAATGTTTCAGACAAGCGAGATTCCTTTGTTGGGAGGCATGCTGGCGTTAAAATTCTTTTTTCCCCTCAATTGAGGGATAGAGAGGGAAAGAGAGAGCCTCGGAAGATATTTCCTCCCTATCCTCTCTGGTTATTACATTTTCCTTTTTATTTTACGACGATTCCCTCGCGAAGATGTTTTCAATCACTCATTATTATCCATTCACTAATTTTCTCTCACGTCTTTGCGTGTTGGTAAATATTTATTTCCGAGAATTTGATTCCTTGATGGTTTCGGCCATGTCTCGAGGCAAACGAGAAGTTAGAAAAAGGTACGTTTATTTTATTTGTTCCTTCGGGAACTGTACGTTCTCTGTGAGGAAAGATCCAGCGTATAATCACGTCATGAAACACACTCCGGTGCAATGGGTGTTTGACCTGGATTCTCGTCTTAAGTGAATTATTTATTTGTGGGAGTGCAGTAAAACATTGGTTACCAACAATTTTACAGACAAAGCCTTTTCAAAGAGGGAATGGTTGGTTGCACTAAAAAGTATACCGCGGCTATTTGGCCTAATGTATGGCTAAACCAATTTATGTGGAAGGACCACGGTCTGAAATATTAAACCAGCCCGCAGAGCTGGTCATCATAATTATTTCTCCTCCTGGTTTCAGGAGTTCGTTAAACCGTCATCAATCTTTAATTTACCGATTTGTTTTAAGCAGTGTTGGTCATATTTTTTTCGGTTAACGGAAGCCTAAAGAGTTTTAAAATATTTTATGAAACCCTTTCTCGTAAAAATACAATTATATATAATTAAAACATTTTAATTTCAATAATTTTTCATTATATGCCCGTAAAATGTGTAAATAGTTTCTAATGGAAAATAATAGTAAGAATATTTTTATTGGTAGGCAGGAACTCTTTGTAGGAAACTTCCGGGTTCCGTGAAACACAGTTTCGGTAAGAATTTTCCTAACCAGCTGACATTCCGTTGAAATTCAATTAGTAATGTTATCCAAAAATATTACCCGTAATCCTGTTTGCACGAATAATGCCACAATTAACCCTACTGAAGACACGGCGCCAAGATGGAAAAACTGCCAACGCCTTCCTTATTCCCTACATCATTTTTCTCCTTACTACTTTTATTTCAGCGTCTGCAGGGTTCTCATTGTCGCGCTGCAGCACCTCCCGTGTTTATCCTCTAAAGTTTCATTAAAATCTCATAAGGTTCAACCTTTTCTTTGATGCAAACGTCGCAGGGAAGGATTCCGAATTCTTCCCAAGTCACAAAACATTTTTCTGGCGGCAATTTTTTTCTCGCCAGAAAAACTTACTCCGAAAACCTTCTTCCGAGGTCACAGCCCTGTCGTGTGCTCAGAAATGCAAAAAGAAATATCTAATGTGGAGAAAATATTGTTATCCCAGCGTACAAATAATATTTATGAAACCACAGTCACATATCCACAGACAGGCGAGTTCTCACTGATGACGGTAATAATTATCCAGGGCTATAAATGGAGACAAGAAGTTCACCCGCATGAAATTTTGTGATTAAAATAATTCCAGTCGTGATTATGGTCTTCACTTGGTTTGATCGCTGATTATATCAACGTTCCTCAAATCCGTGAGCAGCTTAAGGCATATCCACAGCTCTCGGAAGTATTCTGGACTGATTGAAAAGGCATTACCGGAGAATTACCTCTGATTTATCCCCGTTCTAGAGACAATAAGATTGCCCGACAGAACTCCGGTAATTCTAATAATTCACGGAAGTGGTGTTCGCTAATATTTGTCGGATTGCTAATTCTATCCATGTCCCTGTGTTATATTAAGCATACCTACCGTTCATGAATATTTTCTTGACCTTTTTAAAAGTCTTCACCTCCGTTTCTGCCCCAATTTAGGGTCCTTCCCAATACAAATGCAGTATTTTGAATGTTATTGGCTGAGATTCCTTTCAGGAACCAAGGAATGGGAACGAGGCAGCATTACGCACGCCCATGGGACTGTGGTTGCATAGTGCCGTATATTTGAGGGCATATTTTTTTGTGGACTGATGCAGCCATTACCCATTTTATGCCTCAATCCGAAAACTTTTACGAGTTCCTGGGCCGTAAATATGTGCACTAATATTTCGAACGTTATCCCTTCAGAATCCCCGCAACCCAACGATGACTGTAAAACAGTTAAGGGTTGGGGCACCACTCCTCCCACCCCATCTTATAGCTCTTCCAGTACAGGATATAATGTATATAAACCCACCGATGCATAATAAAAACATATAAGCGAGCAATAATGACGGAAAACATCCAAGGGATCGACTACATCCACTTCCTTTTCTCAAGAGGAGTCCCGAGGGGTGGGGTCGGTGAGGATCTGAGATAAGTTTGGGTGGGAAGAAAGTAGACCGAAATCTTTTTCCCGTTCTGGGACGGCGAAGTAGGGGAGAGGTTGGGCAGCCGGGGAGAGGATAGCCGTGACCTGATATCAGTGGTCATAACCCTTGCCCAGAGGGTCTCTATCTCTTTCTATGCGCACTTCCTTCTTCAAGTCCGTCCCTCCCAATGCGCACCAGTCTCTGACCAACTTGCCTCAACTTTTCCCACTCTCCCTCTCTCACACCATTCCTTCTTCTCTGATGTTTCCTCTCTCTCTCTCTCTCTCTCTGGAGTCTTTACCCTCCCCACCAAGACTTCCTTCCCTCAACGTTCCCTCATCCCGAACCCGACGCAAACCTCCCCTCCCCTTCTCCTACTCTTCTCCCAAAATCTCTCAACACTCTTGCCCACCCCGCCCTGCCATCCCCCTCCTTCTCTACTCCATGGCCGCACTTTTCTCATGGGCTCCAGGACTACTAAAACTCTCCATCCTCACTCGAAAACCACACGCTTCGTCCCAAGTTTAGGGGAGGCAGAAGTGGATGGTTTTCCGTCTAAAAGGACGGTGTGGAGAGAGAGGGAGCGAGAGGGTTTCGTTGGAGCTGTGCTGGATGCAGCTTTTTCCCTCTCCCGCTTCGAGAGACGCGCGTGCGGGTGGACCAAGTTTTGGGGAAGGTCGTACGTATTCGACTGAGCTAGGGAGTGTGTGTGTGCAAGCCGTGGGTTGGTTGACGGAGTGGGCTTAAGTCGTTGATGAAGGAGAAAAGACGAGCGAGACGAAGGGTGTCCCCGGTAGTCGAAATATTTAAAGCGCTGCATTTGATGGCGCATTGACATTCGTATCAACATTGGTCGTTCAATCCTAAGATTGGTTGACTGCAGCTCTCCACCCTTCCCTATCTTATGCTAGATCTCTTATCTCCTGGTATCTCTTCACATGTACTTTCCTCTTTATTTGGTTTGTGAACTAATTCCTGGGTCCATTCCATAATTCCATTTTGCCTTCAATTATGTCCTCACGAACACATTGTCTCTCAGGGTGTTCAATCCATCTGTTTCTTCTTTTCTGTATGGTACTCCATATGGTCCTTCCCTCTTCTACTCTTATGTACACTTCATCATATCTTATTTTTTCTATCAATTTTATCTTCAGCGTCCTCCTCCAGCACCAGGTTTCGAAGGCCTCTAGTCTTTTCATTCTTCTTCATCAGAACCCCTGAAAAAGAATAACTTCTCGTATTTTAGCTCATGAAATGTAAGACTGCTCTGAAGTTTAAAGTAATACACAGCCTTCACGTCAAAGACTCTGTTTATTCCACTCCAGATCAAGATTTAACTATGTGTATCTTTTGAAATAGGATTTCATGATATCTCTTTACATGTACTTTTCTCTCTATTTGGACCATAAACTTATCCTAGGTCTTCCTCTGGGGACTTTTTCCTCTATTTTACCTTCAATTATGATCTTCACCAACCCATTGTCGATCAGGGTGTGTCCAATCCATCTGGTTCTTCTTTTTGTATGGTCTCCCATATGGTCTTTTCCTGTTCTACTCTTCTGTACTTTTGATCGTTTTTTATTACGTACGTCCAATTTCGGCTTTCGTATATAGATCCAGAAAATATTGAACCATCTCAATCTGCGAAATACTGAGCAAATCGCCGCTATGGTGGTTGGCGCGGGGTGATTCCACACTAGGCGTGCAGCACTCATTCCAGGCCAGATAAGAACCTTCAAGAAACTAGGATTTTATGAGCTAATTGATTGAAGATTCTCCGATGAAGAAATTGGAAGAGGGATACTCACTTTAAAATTCGGATTGGACTTATTTCAAAACGACACGGATGATATTTTTGAACGCTTCCTCAGCCCCTATAGCTAATATAAATGAAGAAAAAGACAGATACACACTGGCGGACGGATAGGAAAAAAATCCTACTTTCCACCCACAATTCGTTGTTTTAGCGAAAAGAGGGTGACAGTCACATAAGGCATATCATTAAAAAACAATTAAGGTCAATCCTCTTCCCCTAATTTTCTATATTTCTTCATCTTACGTTACTGGCGACATGACATCCCCTTCCACACACCTCTGCGCCGGCTACCAAGGCGGTAGGTGGATGCAGATTCGAGGCTGTATGGCGTGAGATGCATGTGGTGTCTCTGAAAGTTTGTAGGGTGGTGGTTTCGTTTGAGGGTCTTCAGGGGTCAAACGTGGTGGGCCCGAGTTAAGGGGACAGAGGGTTGGACTCAAAGGGGTGGTTGCGTGAAGGGACGATTTTAGGGCCGTCCAGAACGAGGGTCGCTTTGGATTTTAAAGGGAGGAGACGAAATGGGACGATTAGTTGCAATGTGTCGCAGGATTACGAGTGGGGAGAATTTAGGGGACCCGACAGCTTTGAAGATGCTTTACACCGTCAGAAACTCGTTTTTTTAACTATAGCGAATGAAATAACACTGCCAAATAGTCATTTACACGATATACGCGTCTCGGGCAAACTAAACCTAGCATCGAGACACGTATATCGTGTAAGTAACTATTTGACATTTTTATTTCATTCACTGGAGTTTAAAAAATGTGCTTCTAAGCGACAAAGTTAATATCATTTTGACGCTAAACTTCATTTCTAGGTCCGACAGGGATACAAGGCGAACAGAAGGGTACAAAAATTTGTTCTTTCCACGCACACTAAGTGACCTTATAAAAATTGAGCTTCACTCAAAACATACCCCATAATACGGTTCATCTTTTCTCCTCCCAAAACCTTATCCCTTTACACCTTAACGCGGCTGGTGCCCTAAGATTTGCATTTGGAAGCATATGCAGAATTTTCCAATGACATTCCCAATCCCAAAGGCATTAAACTCATTTAATTAGACAGAAAAGCATCCAACTTGAAGCGTAGAATGCAATAACTTAATTTTTTGGGTTTCGATATTAATATATGCATTAATTACTACTATTTCCTATCTCTATATTATTTATTCGAGGCTTTGTTCCAATTGGAATGAATCTTGCGATGATTAATGATTATAAAATTATTATAAAATAACTATGTAGTTTTAACGTTACTAATTAATTTGCTTTAGAAATTCAAATAGGCGCGTGTTATTGTGTCTCAGGTAATATCATTTTGACGCCGCACCACATTTCTAGGTCCGACAGAAGCAATAAATTAAGATAGATATATTGCCGAAGAGATGGGTACAAAAATGTGTTCTTCGCATATTAAGTGATCATGATGATTAAAATTGTGCTCTACTCAAAACTCACCCCATGATACAGTTGACTTTTTCAGCTCCCAAAACATTATCTATTTGAATATTTGACGGCTAGTGTCATAAGATATGTATTTATATGCAGAATTTTGCGACGACATTCTGATATGACACCAAACACATAAAATGGGAATTAAAGCATTCAAATACAAGCGTAAAGCATTGTTTCCTTTAATTGTGGTATTCGATTTCAACTCAAAAGAGCCGTTGCTGAAGGTCACAAAATTAGGTACTTCAGCGAGCAGTCGATATTAGTGCGTATTCAAATAAACCTCTGCAGTCAGTTATGGAACCAAAGGTTGCCAGGTGGGATATTTTATCCTAACCCACCCACGCGATTGAGTGGTTTGTAACAATTGTTGATTATGCTTGGATGTTGAATGCGTGAGAAAAAAACGTATCATATCAGTAAATTTTGTTTTAATTTTTAATCACTGTCGAGCTACTTTCGGAGAAGCCGCGTTTTTTGCTTTTCACCATAGCAGTAATTTTTTCATTTTAATTACATTATTATCTGTGTTAGAAGTTGCTATTTTATTATTAAACCAAAAGCAATAAAATAAATTCCACGCACGCACTAAATCTGTCTAATAGTGATAGTCCTCTTAAATGACCGCGTTAATGGGAGAATTCAGCTGAATTTCACGACTAAATAGTAATGGAAGAGGTTGTGAGATTTTCGGACAATGAACTATGTTACTTTTTATCAGCTTCACTAATGGCGATGTCCATCTGGTATATTTGTGCCCAAAATTTGTTTTATTTTTAATCAATCGAATTCAAAGACGATTCGTTATTTTAATTTTTGAAGGCCATTACTTCATCAATACAAATCGAGGAAACTTCTTTACGGTAGAATATTCCTATTAAGTTTTCACGGAATGGTAAATTTCTTCCTACTTAAATATTACAAGTTTTTTCTCGCGTAGAAATTTTGGGGCGGACATTTAAAATGCAGTGGCATGGATTCATTCGTTCAAACACGGCAGAATAGATTACATTTCCATAGACTGGCTTACATTTAATAATCAATGAATTTCGGACGTAGCCGATGTAAATATTGTCCCGAATCATGCTTCGGTTTACACGAGACATGCGTTTCAGTTCGGGTCTCCGAGCCATGGGGTTCAATAACGAAAGAAAGATTATAAATGAAAATTGTAGACGCTGTGCACGAGGTTAATTTTGTCTTCTTTATGTATCGAGAGTGAAATAGCGGAATTATGTAGTAATTTTCATGTCTCTCTACCATTGTGCTTGGATTTGAGTGTGAGTGACTGAATACATGGAACAGATTCAGTACCTTCCGTCACCTAATTCGGCGTTGACTCTCCAATCTCCCGACTACGGGGTTGGGTAGCGTTTCAAATTTCATTTTGCCCTAATCCGGGTGAAAATGAACGGCGTTACGTCATTTCAGATTACCGATGCCGTCCCTCAATCTGAGTGATTTTGTCTGAGTCGCAGCGGGGCGAAGAAAAAAAAAGGAACGTTGAAATGGGTAAAAAAAAAAGAAAAGTCCGGCATTGAAGCGAATGGCGTTGGCGGGGCCATTTTTTCTCATTGGTGTGTTTAGCGAGTGCTTTCAATTTCGCGAGAATCATGTTTGCCTTTCACGGAACGTCGATGACACATTCAAGAGAATGTTAATTTGCGAATCCTTTTTCCACATTTTTTCAGCCTAGAGAGATAAAAATGACCCATTTAATACATATTTGTATTAAAGTATTGGTTCTACGAAAAAGACGTGTATCCTAAGCTTCTGTGAAATTGCTTCTCGTTGACATTTTACTAATTTTGTTCAGCTTAATGGAAACGATTTTATTTAATAGACTAAAAGTAGAGAGATTATCGTTTACTTTTGTGAGATAATGGTCTTAATATTCGTAATCAAGGGCTAAGTTTAGTAACTAATCATGTTTCAGGCATCAAACTTTATTATCAATTAAAAATGTTAAATCTACGAGTAAAGAAACATGTCCGACGTTATTATATTCTATGTCTAGTTTTATGATTGTTAAATGAGTTCTGCAAAACATTTACTTAAAAGAAGTAATATTGATGATTTACGTCTTTGCTTGTTGTGTATTCATGATTGTGCTTAATTTGTTATCCAAAAAAATATGCTCCGCGCATGTCAGCATCTAATACAACTGAAAATTTGAATGATATTAATTATTTGATAACAAAGCGCATATTTCGCTGGATTCTATTATCTTTGTCGTGTTTGAATTCTAATTAGTTTTATTACGTCGTGAGAGTTAGTATTAGAGATATTTAGTAGTCTTAAAAATGGTCTTTAAATTTTGTTGTAGGGTTTGCATTTATTATCTCATGATTTGAAATCGTATTGCTCGGCTTCTTAAAACGAGGCATACCACTGGCATGCACGTTTCTACAGGGGAAATGTAGTTTTTTTGCTTGTTTCTAAAAAGTAGTTGAATAAGCGATTTTATCGCGGGCGCGTCACCTACTCGGGGAAATAGCCACAGAGTTTGAGGATAAATGCATGGGTGAACGGCAATATGCGGAATTCTGTGCAGGTTTCGACGCGCTGAATTTTATCCGCGAAATGAATTGAGAGAGCGAGCTG
Source organism: Ceriagrion tenellum (assembly GCA_963169105.1). Taxonomy (NCBI): domain Eukaryota; kingdom Metazoa; phylum Arthropoda; class Insecta; order Odonata; family Coenagrionidae; genus Ceriagrion; species Ceriagrion tenellum. Next base: position 88,543,112 of record OY720641.1, on the reverse strand, counting down.
CACGCCCGTAATGAACGAACGCGTCTGCTACCTGGTGGGAATTAGTGCAGCGTGGATGTGTGCTCGTGGCCTTAATTTCGCGTACTCGTCTCAAAGGAATTTTGATCGATTGATGAACCTGGGGATTTTCCCTTCTGATAATCTCTTAGGGATCCCTAATCTTGTCTAATATAATCTTCGTCGGCTGTGCTCGGCTCCCGTTGATGAAATCGCCGAATGCAACGCCTAAATCCATCGCGGCCCACGTGGCTTTGTATTTCACGTGCTGTCGATTTGAAATTCATAGAGATTGGAATATTTGATTGTACCCCCCTAGCATTGGATCCCACTTGTTAATCGATGATTTCACCTCAGGGTAGGTATTTCGCATGTGTTAATAACGTCTTCGTAAATATTTTGCTTAAGGGAACAAGAATTCTCTAATACGCCACGAGCATTGGGACTCTGATCATAAATATTTAACAAAAATAAGTTACTAAATACAAAGAAAAACGAAACGCTTCGTTAAAAGCTGCTACGAGCGAACATATAGTGTCTCACAACTTTTGTAGAGATAAATGTTGGAGTACCTAGAGATTCGGAGGCTACACGTTAGGCTTAGGTTGCTTGAGAAATTCAGAACTGGTGTATTTCAAAGCGATACAGAGAATATTATCATGATGCCTCACTACATCTCTAGGTCTGAAAGTAGCGATAAAATAAGAGAGATACATTGCCGAACAGATAGGTACAAAAACTCGTTCTTTCCGCGCACAACAATTGACCACAATAAAAAGTGAACTCCACTAAGTACACTCCCATAATACACGTCACCATGTCACCTCCCAAAACCTTACATCTTTACACGGCTGGTGACCTAACACCCCCTGCCACACGCCGGCAAGAGATTTTTGCCTGCCAAAAGTGACGGCTCACACGGTAGTATGTAGATGTAGAAGAATCTAAAAAGTAGTTTAATAAGCCTAGATATTAGATCGACTATGGGGTGGGTCAGGAGAAGCTTTCCGAAACCTACAGTTGGGTTTCTATAGAAATTTAACACGCATAGATTTATTCTGAATCTATATCTAATATAAAATTATGAATCTATACATAAAGCTAGGGGAAATTTTGTCATATCATACAAGTGTGTTTTCGGTATCTTTTTCTCTGTTCGAATCAACATAATAGCGGTGTCCCATACGTGTATCGGTTTTAATTGTGTACGCCCTCCGGGTCGATGCGAATAAATATCGATTTGGTGTTTACAAATCGTAATGTCGCGTACATATACCAACCAACTCTTCTCTTGAAAACCCCCATGCTCAGTAAATGTATGGATGGCATTGAATCCCCCTGATAAATTAACGCCAATGCAATGTTTTCCTCCGGGAGTTGAGTGCTGGTGTGGGGTTGGCCGCCTGGGACCAGCCCACGGAAATTGTTACTATGGCAAACTCTGTATCATCACCGGTCTGCTCCCTGCATCCTACCCACTCCTTCCCCGCACCCGCTTCCCTCTCCCCTCCCCCACGTTACACCCCCATCCCCTCCTGCTGCACCAGCACCCTTCCACACTTCCCCGACCCACACTGCCGCTGCCGTTTCTCCCGGCTCGAAACAACGCCCCCATTGTGCAACTTCCCCAAACCCTTTCGCGTCCGTCTCAACGCCGCCTCCGTCCCCTTAACAACCATTCCAAATTAAGCGCCGCAATCCAAACTATCTTCACACCCATTTGAGCACCAAAATCCCCGCAATCCCTTATCTTGAGGCGATACCAGGCGAATCCCCTGGCGATACCAGGAGAAGGGAGGGGTTCCCGAGCCACCAACACCTTCAGTTCCCCAGGACTCGTCCTGTTCCCCCTCAAACACGTATCCAAACCCCCAGCCCACCGTCTTATCTTCACATCCGACCCGACAAGGCTCTTTTCTTATCTCGTTCCAGTTCCCGTTCCTCCATTCCGAAATGCTAACCCAGGTCTCTTCTCTAAGGCGCCGGCGCCGCAGTCCTCCGTTCCTCTGTCTGTTTCGTCGCGTCCAGTTGGACGTCATTTTCGAGCGCTTTGCAACCATCGTACCCTTTTCAGCCGCCTCCTTCTGTCCCGTCGCTTCACTAAGTATGGAATTGGGATCCCTTGGGGGTTGACTGGGGGCGAGGCGGGGGAGGAGTGGGGAGCGTTCCCGTCTGCCGCTCCGTTCTGAATTCATACCCCCCTTGATTTCGTCCCATCGTGTGGTGATGGTGACCGCTCAACCTTTTTCCCGCTCTGTTGTCTCACAGGTATTGTCCTCAGCAATTCCAAGATTGTACCTTCCTTTTAGTTTGTATGGAAGGTGATTGTGAACGTCATTTGGTGCAAAGTCCACCTCATTAGGATTTTTCTACTCTGTCCGTCCCTCCTTGTCTATTACTGCCTAGTTGCTCACCAAAATGCGCAGCACCTTCCTCACTTGGTTGTCCGCGAGTAAGGGAGTAGCTAGAGTAAGAAGCGTGGAGATGACCACATGGTAATTTTCTTTATTGAAAATAAGATGGTAGGATCTCTTGAATGGTGAAGGATCGCTAGAGTGGCACTCAACCCCGGAGTTGGACTCAAAATAATTTACGACTGTTACTCAAAGGCGTACAGGACCACTCTCCTCTTCTAAGGTCCGTATTCTAGAACGTCACTCAATCCGAGTGAGCTCTCGCACAAGCTGGAGTAAGCACTAACACTCGTCTCGTTTGATTGTGAGTAAATATACAAGTAACTAGTATTTATTTCAGTTACTTCAGTTCCATTGAGTATTTACGTGAAACAAATGACGAAAGATTTCATTTAGCTACGCAAGTAAATATTTTTGTAGTAAGAAAATTGCAAAATTAGTGCATTTTGAAGACTTTACAGAAGAGATTCAAAGAATAATATAGTGACAGATGCTACCATAAATATGAAACAAAGTTGCTCTGAGCAAAAACTAATAATTATTTTACAGGTGACACTGTTCTGCAAAAAAAAAGTTCAAAAAATGCTCGGCTACAATTTAGGGTGTTTCTGGCTAATTTTGGGTCGCTGAATCCGAAAATGACCTCCGTTTTTTTCTATCACCCTCCATTTTTACGAGCAACCCCTAAATTGGGGAAACCAACCCCGTATCTAAACTTATCGCTTTTCAAGGGACTTTTACTAATGTTGTCTGCTTCTGATTCAAAAAACTGACGTTTTGAGGCTATCAGGGTCTTGAAAGAGACAAACTTGACTGGGGTTGAAAATATTTAGGGGGTGGAAATCGAAAAAAACCTTAAAAAACCATTGAAATAACCATTTTTCTTCGCTTTTTATTGCATATGATATGGTATCTAATAGAAAAGTTTTTAAGGGATGAATACACTGTTCCCCCACCCCCCTTTTGTAAAGGATTAATATTACATAAAATATAAGAGGTGAAGGGGGGGTATAGGAGGTGGTATAAAGAGCTGCGACAAAAATCTGGACACAAATCAGATTGGTCGAAATATTATTGTAACAGCGTTTGGGGGCTCATGATTTGACTTCGTTGTTTTCCTTACTTTTAAAGTAAGAGCTGAGACCTTTCCATTTAATACATTGGGAAACGTTGGGAAATACATTGTAAATACATTGGGAAACATTGGGAAATAAATTGTAAAAGTTACTCACCACATGTTTTGACACGCTTAGACACGTTGTAACGTGTCTTCATGTGTCTTGGCAGTCGCACTAGATGATGTTCATCTATTAAATAAACCAGTGGTCTATTCAGTACGTCACTCTCTTTCGTGCGTGTCGGGTTATAATCTTCCAAGTTCTTTCTTTATTTTTCTAGTGGTGTGTTCGATTTAGCGTGTTATTTTGCGAGCGATAAAGTGTTTTCTCGCGATCATGCCGCGATCTTGCAAAAATCATCCCAATTCATTTTGTTACATCTGTGGGGATTTAACGTTTAAAGACCAAAGGAAAGCGATGACTGCAATTGTGCGGAAATCTCATGAACTTTATTTCGAGTGTAAAATTGGTGACCAAGAAAAATCGTGGGCCCCTAAATTCTGTTGCAGTGGTTGTCATAGAAGTCTTTGTGAATGGTTAAATGGGGGAAATCGTTCCCTAAATTTCGGAGTGCCAATGGTTTGGCGTGAACCCACTTGACATTTAACGGATTGCTATTTTTGCCAAACCGACACTATGGGGTTTAAAAAAAAAAACAATGCTCAAATGATTTATCCGAATGTACCGTCAGCAATTCGCCCGGTGAAGCATAGTGATGCTCTTCCTATCCCTAAAGCTCCAGCTACTTACACCCTCGATGATTCTGATGTCTTAATGAACGAAGCTACACCGGAAGTGGAAGCAGGTCCTAGCCGCCGAGATGAAGATTACAGCCCTGATGTGGAAGAACCCCAGACTAGTCAAAAAGGGCACCTCATCCAATAACACAAGAGGAACTAAGTGATCTAATACGAGATTTAGATTTACCAAAGTGTAAAGCACAACTTCTTGGCTCGCGTTTACAGCAGTGGAATCTTTTGGCCGATGGTGTGAATGTTTCTTATTACAGAGGCAGACAGTCAACCCTCACTCCATTTTTTTCAACGGATGGTGAAAATGATGATCTGATTTACTGCACTGATATTGAAGGACTGATGAGAGAATTAGCAATTACGTATGATACAGATCAATGGAGGCTATTCATCGACTCGTCGAAGACAAGTTTAAAGGTTATTTTACTGAACAACGGCCACGATTTACCTTCGGTTCCTGTTGGATATGCCACTGTTTTAAAGGAAACCTACGAAAATTTGGAAAGAGCTCTGGAAAAAATCAATTACGTAAGGCACCAATGGTATATTTGTGCAGATTTGAAAGTTGTAGCTATTATTGCAGGATTACAAGGAGGCTATACAAAACATCCCTGTTTTATTTGCGAATGGGACAGCAGAGAATACACGAAACATTACAAGCAAAAAGACTGGCCCTTGCGTCAAAGTCATGTGATCGGGGAAAAAAATATCTCTAACAAGGCTTTAGTGGATCCAAGTAAAATCCTTATTCCTCCCCTCCATCTAAAATTAGGCCTCTTTAAGCAATTTGTGAAAGCTATGAATAAAGAAGGGAAAGGATTTGAATACTTGAAAATGAAATTTCCGATGATCAGTGACGCGAAATTGAAAGGTGTATTCGTGGGACCTCAAATCAAAAAACTCTTTAACGACAAAACCTTTGTTCAAAGTTTAGGTAGAAAAGAAAAAAGAGCATGGTTGGCATTCTCCAACGTCCACAATTTTTTGGGTAACAACAGATCAGCCGACTATCGAAAACAAGTTCAAAAACTTGTCTTCATATGAGTCACTTGGATGTAATGTGTCACTGAAGGTCCACTTCTTGCACTCTCATTTAGACTACTTTCCAGCAAACTGTGGCAAAGTGTCAGACGAGCAGGGGGAACGCTTCCATCATGAAATCGCGAATATGGAAAAAAGGTACGCTGGCAAATGGACACCGAGTATGTTGGGAGATTTCTGTTGGGCACGCATCATCAGACAAGTTCCAGAGGAGCAGAACAAAAGGAAACGAACAACCCATTAGGTTAAATTATACAGCTTCACTATTTTTTTACATTGCTTTAAGGATTTTTACTTGGAAACAATCACTGAATTGTTTTCTTACTTCACAAGTACGTAATCTATAAACAAATTTAATTTTTGTATCCAGATTTTTGAGGCAGATACCACCTCCTATACCCCCCCCCTTCCCCTCTTATATTTTATGTAATATTAATCCTTTACAAAAGGGGGGTGGGGGAACAGTGTATTCATCCCTTAAAAACTTTTCTATTAGATACCATATCATATGCAATAAAAAGCGAAGAAAAATGGTTATTTCAATGGTTTTTTAAGGTTTTTTCGATTTCCACCCCCTAAATATTTTCAACCCCAGTCAAGTTTGTCTCTTTCAAGACCCTGATAGCCTCAAAACGTCAGTTTTTTTAATCAGAAGCAGACAACATTAGTAAAAGTCCCTTGAAAAGCGATAAGTTTAGATACGGGGTTGGTTTCCCCAATTTAGGGGTTGCTCGTAAAAATGGAGGGTGATAGAAAAAAACGGAGGTCATTTTTGGATTCAGCGACCCAAAATTAGCCAGAAACACCCTAAATTGTAGCCTAGCATTTTTTGAACTCTTTTTTTGCAGAACAGTGTGATTGGTCCGCTAAAAACTAGAGTGAATCTAAATTATCTACTCTACGATTTTCATTGGTGTATGCTCACCGTAGTTCAGCCCAATTCCGCATAATTCAGAATTATATTGTCAGTTGTCAGTCAGCTGACTAGGCCTTCTTGATAACTTATTACTTAATACCACCCATCAAAGCATCATAAATTTCTTCTATTCGATATGTATGACCATAGACTAAGCATGCTGATTTTATTATGACAAGTATTAATTGAATTCGAACTAAAGATGTGACGGTATACCGGCAGTGAAGGTAGATACAAAGAAATGACGACAGTATGCGAAAGCTATAGGGATGAAAGCAAACTTACAATGCAATATTTCAATGGTAAGTGCTCTCTATAGGATCACACATTTCCCACAGCGAAAGTTTTCATTTAAATTTCATCGAGTTATTACAAAAAATCCAAGAAATTATTTTCCAGTGGTTTGTGTAAGTTACTGCGATATTTTTATTATTAGTGTACATTTGTAAACAGAATCAATTTGATTGAAAAATGTTATACTGCTGAACTTTGCGTGCTCTATTGTGGGACATTAAACAACCCCTCTACCCGTTAATATGAAGCCGTTGATAAACTGCGGTAAAATCGCTCTGCATCGTTTCAAGTTAGCCGCATTGAATGACGCGTTAGATGCACGAAGTCCCATTCTCTAGTCTCCTTAACATCGTAGCACGACTACCACTCATGTCGGCATCCACACGTGCGTAGTAGACACGAGATGGGCGTAACGTTATGTATGTATGTAATACAAAGGCGTGCACAAGGCTGGAAGTGCCTTCTAAGGACAGTAGTGGAAGGCCGTTGTCCCGTTCTCTATGTCTACTCTCTCTCTCTCTCTCTCCGTCTGTGTCTGCTCTTCGTTAGTTCCCACCAGTGACTTCTCCATCGGCTCATCGGGTGGAGAACACCAAAACACCTCTTCCCCTCCTACAAGCACCAATCTCACTTCACAACCTCCCCATTCATTGCGTTCATATAGCACCACTCGTGATGGGAACTGAAAGCGGACACGGTATGCCTTACGATACCCTAGGGGGCGCTTGTGAAATTGCTCCACTCCCACCCCTACTTCCCTTTCCCTCTTCGCACCGGCCCTGCCAACGCGAGAACCCTTTGCGTTAACGAGTTCGAAGGTTTTCTGACAAACAGCCGTTGGTCTCACACTCCCACTCTCCCCTTTCCTCCTCCAACCCTTAGTCTCCCCCTATGGCGTTAATTCATGCTCAGCTACCCCTCTCCAGTACACCGCTGTGCATAAAACCAAATCCCCAGGCCGATTTTTATTCAAAACTTTGTCATCCCCTGGACCTCACCCCCATCCCCTACGACTCAATTTCCCTACCCTCCGCTAAAGTCAGTTGTAGGGGTGTTTTATTTTCCCTCTACACCCCCCGCTTCTTTTTTTTTACGTACAACCTCTCTCTCCCCCCTCTAAGGCACACACTTGATTTTATGTGTGGTACCACCTAGGGGTTTTCGGAGACTTCTAGGGGTGGGTTTTAGGGAGATGACATTCGGCCAGTCACTCTCAAAAACCACCCTCCTCCCCGCCCCTCACATCTGAAATGATTTATTTTTTTGCTTTATTTAACCCTCACCCCCTCAATTCCTCGGCGCCGTGGAGGGAAAAAAAAGATCATTCTTCTCTCCCATCGGGAAGCTTATCTGCTTTTCTAATTTCGTGAAATTTGCTCCGGTCCATCGCCGTGCTCGGAGCTTTCTGCGCCCAGCTGTACACAGCTTCCCTTGGGATGTGCCCTAATAATATTTGCTCGAATAAATTTCAGGAAGAGAAAAAAGAGAGAAATAATGGAACCTCGGAGAGTAAAGCTCCGGTTGTTCCGGCCCCAGGCGGCCCGCGTGCAGCATGTTCCCATTATGTGAACGCTCTCGACTGATGACGCGGGGTGAAAGCGATCGAAGCCGGCGACCCAGGCTTCAGTGCCATATCACCACTCCTCCTGGCCGTTTGACCTTTAAAAAGTGCTCACATTCCTCGATGCTGTTAGCTGGGAAACTCAATATTTGGCATCAGTTGGTAAGCCCTTCCGAAAATCTCTCGTACAGCTTATCAATGTCATTAAAAAAACATGCCTCCGACAAAAATGAAATAAGCTTATCTACCAGGATTATTGAATGCTCTGCGATTTTATCCCGCGACTTTCTTCTTTCGTGCGATAGTAACGCGGTTGAGTTTGATACCGTGTAGAATGAAATTTTCATGTACTTTGCCCTAGCAATTTATTTAGCAATGTTAGATGTTACAGTTCACCATGAAGTTACACCTGAGACTTTCGCTAACATGAATCATTGTTCTAATTGAAAGTGAGTCTTTAGTTCCCTTTTTCGATTTTTTACGTATTTAGGGCTTCCCCCTTCTTTTGGAGGTTTTTTTCCTGAATTTTTCCTGGATTTCGTGAATTAGCTGGATTGACGTTTATCCTTCATTGAGAAATTCTGATGAATACGCTGTGCAACTCTACATTCTTTCAACATACAGTTAATGGCCTCTTGAACCTGAAAGTACTTAATTAAGTGAAGATATTAGAACGCCAAATAAGTCCCGACTAATACAAACGCGTAGTATGAGCATTTACTATAAAAATTGTATTCCTATGTAATACTGGTGGAACTTATTTTCTGTTTGTAGACTAAATTTTGATGCACTTCACCGTACAATTATTCCTTGGATTTTCTTAAATTTTCATTATTTTTGCTAATTTTTGTAATTTAAATTAGGAATTAAATTTTCCAAACATACGAATGCTTAGTTAAAATAACTGTGGAGAAGAGAGAGGCTCATTCTCATTGTTTCGGCAAAAATTGGTGAAGCAAGCAATCTTTTATCGATCTGTCGTTATACCAGTTATGGGAGAACTCAAAGGCGTGTTAACCCCGCGTGTGCTATGAAATCAGTTGCCGTGCAAGTTTTAAAAGTGCACAGATCCTTCTACGGAGGGTTGTGGATTGGAATTTTCCATGGGTGGTGAGGGAGAGAAATATGTTTGAAAAAACTGGCTCTTCCCAAGGAATGGCCTCTTTTCCTCTGTCTCTTCCTCTCTTTTCCCCTTTGTCAGGGACATGAGTAATGCCTGGCTTTGGGAATCGTCCGATATAATAGCTATGCAGATTGGAGTATCAATAATGATATTCATCTCACTCGAAAATTGACGTGAGGAGCGTGTTGGGTGGCGGAGGCGGGGATGAAAAAATAATGAATTCCATCAGCGCATCGGCACTGATTGAGATTGAAAAATAATTGGAACGGCCGTTTGTCTTTTGTGTGTCGCTTCTCCGTGCTAAGACCGTCGGCTTAGTGATTTCTGGGCCGAGGAAACTGGCGCGGTGGCTGCTGGGAAATATATGGAATGGCGATGAGGTGGGGGAAAGGAGAGGGCTGGTGTGACGTGTTATTAATGGAGGCTCCCCTCGCAATACAAGTGCTGTAGCTGCAAGCAAAGGACAATTAATGGTGTAGGCAAATTATTAGCTATTAAAAGGTCCGCCCACGCTATCGATTCTATAAATCCCATTCTCAAAATTACTGTAGCCAATAAAACGTGGCGCGGTGTCCGATTTCAACAAAGTAATTAGGCAAATGAGCGCTGATGGCTTCGCGGTCGCGACTCTAATTCGATGATCATAAATATTATGTTAAAACATGTGAATTTTTTTCAATGGAACATTTTTGCCGGAGTGAAACACCCCTGCTGCCTCGTTTTCCCCTACGTTATTCGAAAATGCAAGTGCTGTGTGTGATTCTAAGTCAATTAATGGTGAAATTTTTCATGTTTATAACGCCTGGCTTATGTATCATGAATAAAATATCGACCTGCATGAATTAAAAATGCAATTTTTGATCCATGATGATCGGCGATTTCTGTTAATGTACATGTAGCAATTTATTTTATCACGTTTTTATTAACTCGCTTTCTTGTGTATCTGTTTGTTTGTCTGTTCGGTACATTTTTTATTAGGCGGTGGATTATCTTAGTTTACATGTTTTCATCTTAGCATCTATCTTCTCCTGTCCATGCTTTGTTTTCCCTCTCCATCATCGATATCGATTTCCTCGATAGTGGTAAACACCTACACTCGGGATATCGCGAGTTCAAATCGCTCCCTTATGGGTTTTTCTCTTCCTATGACATTTGTTTCGCGAAATTGTCAAAATGGAAACTGGGGAATATAAGGACGTAATTATTGTATTGTTAATGAGTTTTCAGAATGATTTGAGTTCGTAACTCCCTGCTGGTGTTTTTCTAGAATCTTTTTACGAGAATACATTTCATTTTATTATTTTTTATTTTTGACATCAAATCCATTCGTAGTTATATTTTCGTTTCACGCGTCAGTTATAAAGAGTTGCCATTAAGACGAGGTTAAAAATCTGGATATCAATGTGACGCAGTTGGTATAAAAATTATTTTTACTTATAATTTTTATATTTGAGAAATATTTAAATATTATAGCTAAAATTTGTACCTTAACCCTCCATGGACGAGCGAGTCAAGTTTGTACGTTTCATTTAAATATCTGCTTTCTGAGAGGCTTTTCCATTTAGTTGACGCGCTAGACAGAAATATAACGCTTCGAATTAAGTGTGAGGTAGGTTGCGTCTCTTTCGGTGGTTTGTCGCACCATTTGAATAGAAGAATGTGTGACCCTGTTCACTGACGACGGCGTGCCTGGTGGAGCTCTGAAATAAATAGTTTCAGCTGTCCTATGAAGAAAAAATTTGGAAAACTTAAAAAAGGTACATTATGAAGGTAATGTTGAAGTATGCTTTGTTCAATTTATTAGGTAATGTATTATTTTAAATTAAATATATACAGTACAAATACGTCACATTTCAAAATAAATGATATTATCGGGTAAATTGTAGTTTTAAAAAAATGGTTTCATAACATCTTAAATAAATATAGTAGCAGTATTTTTTCATGCTGATATTTTATAATTCCGTCAATAGAGGGTTAAATCATACCTTATATAGTTGTGCAGGTTTTTTCCTCCGGCCATAATTCATAAAAGTTGCGACTTTATGGGGCCTATTGCAACCTGAACAGTAATCCTAGAACAAAATCGTATCATAATCGTGTCGTGACAGTAGTTAAGGGTGGGGGGGGAGAAGTTAATACACTTTGAGATTATGGCTGCACTGCGGATAAGGTAGGGGTGATAATATTGAATTTCTCCGTAGATGCGCGGAGGCAAAGGAGCAAATGAGGTAAGTATGGGGAGGGGGAAGTGAGTGGGGGGAGAGGAGCAGAGGGAGGAGGAGGAAGACGTAAAGGAGTTCGGGAAGCATAGTCGAAAACTGCCTCCCTCCCCCTTCTAATTACACCGCCATACATTCATCCTCTTTTCTCTCATGTCTCCTCCCCCCCTCTCTGTCCTCCACACTCAGAGTCACACACTTTCCCCGCCTCCCTCACGTGCTCACTTCCCTTAATCCCTCTCCTACCCCTTCTATACCATCTCTGGGGTCAGGTCTCTTGTCTTAACCCTTCATCACCCTCCTCCTCCCTTCTGCAGGCAGTTCCACACACACACTCCCTTAAACCCGTCACCCCGGCTTGGTTGGTGCCTCCCCCGTGGTTCTCCCACACGTCTCCCGCTTGCTCTTCTCTCTCTCACTTCACATCCTCGCTTGAGAATTCCTTGCAGCGTACAATTCGAGATCTCTCCTTCTAGACGGTCTAAACGTCCCACCTTTGTGCCCGGAGACCTCCGAATCCCAAAGCCTGAAAAACTCGGATGTGGCGGCGTCCCCTGAGAGCTCTTAGCCGCGTCTGCGTGGTGTGGAAGCAAAGAAATATTACGTCAAAAGTTCAATTCATTGAAAACTTTCTGAACTCCGGAAATAAACAGAAAATCAGTGTTATCATACAAAAGTAAATCCCTGCGTTCCACTGCCGATATACTGTTTAAATGTTTTTCTTTTTTTCTTACATATTTTCCCAATCATTCACTGGTGTAATCTCTCTTTCAACTGCAACGTAAGTTGCAATAAGTTAATAATTGAAAATTTTACTTGAAAAAATAAGCTAATGTATATAAACGTTACAGTTGTACATTTGGGATCATAAATCTATTACGTGGGTAAAAATCTTTTCTTCATAATAATATAGCTGGATGATTTGACCTTATCTCAGCGCTACATCTTCATTTGGGCGAGTACCATGATTGAAAACGCAGTTAACCTATATCTACTGATATCTTCTGATGTAAATAATAATATTTACTTAATTTTATATGTAACGCATAATTCATCGTGTAAGTGCTACGTGTTCATATTGTCACAATGTAGTGAGTGGCAGAGTGATATTTAGCAAGATTTTCAATTCGCGGCTGGGAAGTCTCTCGCCTCTTATTTGAACTTTGTAGTGCTGCCTCATTATTCCCGAGACTACGAGCATGTATCCGTTGTGGACGTGGAACGACATGAGAACTTCTTGTGATCTTTTGGAACTTAAGGTGCTATATAATTCCATAAGTGGTACCTCGCAACAACAGAATTTCCCGAGTAGATCGCTTTTTTTGGTTCGTATGGGCTTACGTTTGAGAGGGTTGCATTCTAACGATTTTCTTGCGCGCAAACGTCTGTGCATGGGACACAAGTGGCATTACAATTACTCTGTTGCTGATAACATGCTTGGAGTACGTTGAATGTCAATTGTTAGTAATTTCTTTGCCATTCTGCTCACAGTCCGTGTAATGTGTGATTGCTTTCCCTTAAGTATTTTTTGTAGTCTGCTTTCTTCACATTTGATTCCTTCTCCAAGAGCAATTCTTCGTAATTCTCATAGAATGTATTCATTAAATTCTATTCCTCGTGGCGCACTAGCAGGGAAAAATATATATTCCATTCATCAAAGTATTTCGGGTTTAATGGCGATAACGCCCGCTTCAGTCGAGAATATAGCATCTCAGGTGATTACAAATGCATGATTTTGTATTTGTGTGTAAAGTAGACTCTAGCCTGCGAAAAGTAGCTGAGGTAAAGTCAAGCGAAGAAATCAATATTCTATTTTTTAATTAATGACAATACTGGCATCTTTTTCAACATTTAAATTTTGCCTTTCTTTCCCGAAAAAACTCGCTAAATCCTGCATCTTCAACTGCGTAACGTAGCACACAATTAGAAATGTATGAATCCGTCTGTAAAGTAAATCCCTTACGTTCACCTATGGCCTATCAGGGCGCTTAAAAATAATTCAAACTACGACATCCTGCCAGAATGCTCTCCAGCAACTAGCTATCGTATCATTTACAGCGCCGAAATGGCAACATAAATACTTATGTCAGAAGAATCTTTCCAGATGAGGGATGAAACCTTGATTACGAGCTACAAAAAGCGTTTTATTTTAACCCCAAACTAGGTTGAAGCAATAGTAGGATATTTTACGCTTTTATATTTCAAGTTCCAAAGCTCCTAATGTTTCCTTAGAGCCCTTTCGGGTCAAGTGAATTATCAAACAGTGAAATTCTTGGACAGTACTACCAGATTCAAAAATGATGACTCTCTTGCTTATCATGATATAAAGTGAATTATTTCCTTCCCCTGAAATTGAAATCATTCCGCACAGGTCGCTGTAGACAGGCTGTGGGCCTTATATTTGTCGACACGGGGAAATCGACATACCTCTCGTTAGTGCTCCCCAACTGCGGCAAATTTCGGGAGTGACCACTTCACCTCGGCTTCTCCATCTCACGTTCCGTACTCCAACCTTTCCAGCCTTTTTAATTTTTAGTTTTTTTATTCTTCTGCGTAACATTCCCTTTCCATTCATCCCTCTCCATACTCTCCTCTATTTCTCGCCTTTCTCCTTCCGTACCGTGTGACGTGGATGGTCCCACTCAATGCTTTTGTCCCTTCATAATAATTATCCTCTACTTGCATACGTGCTGAATCCAGCCTGCTCCTTGTACTCCGTGCCCTTCAGCTTACCTCGTATTACCGTTGCTCTCTTCTCACGGACTGCAATCCTCTTCGCCCGACAAATGCTTTAATCAGTGCCTCCAAGTGTAACTCTTCGTTTCTCCCCTCAAACCACCCGAGCAATGGTAGGTACATCTACATCTACATCTACGTAATACCCTGCGAGCCACCACGAGGGTGTGTGGCAGGGGGTGAAGATCACCAAACATGCACTATTGCCAAGTAAGTAGGATATATAATGTAGACATGCTAGAAAATAGGGTCATAGTTTATTAGTTACTACAGTAGATTATTAGTTATTGCAAGTAATTGCAGTAGTTATTACAATAGAATATTAGTTACTACGGTATAGTACAGGTTAAAATATACATAATAAGGAAGGGATTATTGGTAGTTATTACATGCATCATGCACTACAGACTATTCTAACTATGTTTCACCTACCTATCCCTTTTGCTACTTGCCTATTGTTCTCTCTTATGGTACGCGGGAAAAATGACATTTTAAATCTATCGGTACGACAATCTATCTCTCTAATCTTGTTCATATGGTCAAACCTAGCATAATACGCAGGGGTTCTTAATATATATCTAACGTCATCTGTGAACAAATCGGTTTCGAATTTACTTAAAAGGTTTAACCTAAATTTTAACCTGCGTTCTGATAGTAATTCCCATCCTAGTTCTTCTATTAAACTCGTAACACTAATACAATTATCATAACGACATTTAACAAACCTAGCAGATATTGTAGCAGGTATTGTTCACTTTTCCTACGAGCACGAGACATTTTCCCCATCCGTTCCGCTATATGTGTGTCATATTTACTTTTTCGGTGTAACTATGCCTAAGAATCTCATATCGCGTACAAAATACGTGGCCACTGAATATTGTGCTGTGAAATAGCACCAAGAAAAGGTGATGCTTACTATATCGCGTACAAAATACATAAAAGCCGCTGAATATTGTGCAGTGAAATAGCACAAAAAAGGTGGCGCTTACGTATAAAATTGACGTATTTGCAGCCAGTACAAACCGTGTCCTCCGTCGCGAAAGCAACTAATACACAATAGAATTAATGGTATTGGTAGTAACTCGGTGGAATTCCTTCATAATGAAATGATGAATTACTTAATTTTCCACAAGTAGGGACGTAATAAATCTTTTGAGGAAAACCTAATTGAACCCTCAGACGAATAAAAGAATATCCTCTTGGTATGGTGCGGAGACGTAGAACGCAAAAATATGGCACAACTATAAAAATTTAGTGTCTTTGCTCAGCATTATTACTACCAGTACCGCTGTTGGTTGATTCTAAGCTCTAAGTAGCTGAAACAATTTAACCAATGTACTAAAGGCTGCTCTTATCACCGACGGTTACAATCCAAGGCGTTGACCTGGCAGTTGTCAAGGAAGCAACTGTCAGTACAGCAGTACTTCATGGGACGTATGCTGAGATAAAGTAAGAAATTATGTTGGTGATTTAAGATCTTGGCCTGTGTAAGTGTATTTTTAATTAATTCCATTACTACCAAAAATGATTGCTAGATTACTCTAACTGTAAAAAATACGCATTTCTATATCACAAAATTTTACTTTACTGAGAATAGTTCTGGCGAGTGTCGTTGGAAAGGGATGTTAACCACTGAGAGCGAGATGAAGCTTCAAGGATGTCGTCAATTATAATCTGATCCTCTTCTTCCTAAACCCTCGCTTAAAAACCAGTTGATGGGTGGTGTTGAGGTGCTTACGAAAGGGATTTAATGACAGGTGTGACGATTTTTGACCCACTTTCGTTCGTGTTCGATTTAAAAAAATCTGCACCCGTCACCACTGCCCCCCCTCCATCCCTCGTAGCCTCCGGCATGGGCTCGCATCGGGGGCGTCCCTCTCTGTAAATGCAGTGGTTCCGCGATAAAAAGAAGAGGGCACACCATCTTTTTTTTACGTTCTCCACCGCGTGTTTAAATTGTCTCCCTGGCATGAGCTGCGCACTTCAAAATATCGATTTCACTCCCGCAACTCTTCGGGTTCTCGCTCGGCATTCGCTGGTAACCCTTGGTGATAAGATCGCCTCCAGAATGTGCATTCGTTAAATTGTTCCAGCTGCTTAATATGTAGTATCAAATGACAGCTCATTAAGGCCGCCCTTCTGGCTACTGGTGGTGACATAACCCAGGAATCCGAGAGGGCCAAATGGTGGAGTTTCGTTACGCAATCTGTTTTTTATCTTGTTTCTCTCGTCTCTTAATCCATTCATTCTCCTGGAGAATACCCAGGCATGTGCTCCCATTGGCACGTGCTTGTTCAAATCACTGGCATACGGGATAACAAGCTCCATGCTCTTGAACGCACTGAACGAGACTTATATTCCGCTAACGAGAGGTTAGTCAGCCCACGTTTGTTCCTTTTAACTATCGGCGTCTGGCTGCGGGATGCCACGTAATTAAATCTAGTCGTGTTGGCTGCTTATTAATCAACCGTTATTGGGACAGATTTCCAATGAGGAAGAGTTATGCATCAAAAGCGTGTGTACGTGATACTTGGAGAAATGAGCGAAATAGGCGAAAAGGAGTCTAGGTCGTTTAATTTTTACTGCCTTTTCACGTTTAACGACTGCTCTTTGATGAACGCCTTTGGATATTTGCTCTTTAGTACTCGTATTTGCATTAAGTATTAAATTTAAGTATTCGGATCTACTCTTCCGTAACTGTCACGGATTCTTCTCTCCTTTCGAAGTTGAGTGGAAATAATTCGGAAACAAGCAGTAAATGTTAGGAAAAGAAGCGTTTCATTTGGATCTAAAAATAATTAGGAAATATGAAAAGCCATGGTGTAAAGGTAGCGAATTGTGGCAAATTATCCTAACTTCTCTATATTTGTTTAATGCAAAGTAGAATTTTTTTAAATATACTAGTATCTTATCATAAGTTGATATTTACACTAATTTTCAGCTTGCTGATACCTTCTATTTGAAAGTAATTTAACCTCTCCGTGGCTATTATGATCTATTGTAAAAACTACTCTAATTAAATGTACTAATTTTAATTGAAATATTTGAAATAAATTGTTGTCGGGTATCTCCTCCGTTTAATCTGCCAGCTGTGGCCTCATTTATTCGCTGCATCTTGAGGCTCTTGTCAATTTAGACTCGGACATTTCCCATCTGCCTTACATTCTCAACGTGCCCACTGAATTATTTTCTACCCTCCGTCGTCAAAAAGCTGTCCTTGGGCCATCCTCTTAACCTCCAAACCTACTCGCCGTGTTCATTTTTCCCCGTACTCTTCAGTACAAATTTTTTTTCATAATCCTTACGGTCCCAACTTCTTACGAGTGTGGGGGGTTGGGAGCTTTTATAAGTCAGCCACCCCTCTCCCGCCACACGTCTTTCCCCTTTTCCATGCCATCCCCCAACGTTCTACCCCGCGCTCCGCCTTCTCGACCTCATTTGTCATCGGAGCTTCCCATTCCTCCCGCACCTCCCCCCCCTGGAGTGGCGCTGTCGTCCATTTCTCCCTTTTCTGCGAGTGAGCTGCCACCTTCCGGAGTAATTTTCGAGAGGATCGAGCCCGCTCCCTCTCTCTCTCACTCCGACGACACTACCTTTAATGTCCCTACTGGGTGCGCTTCATTACACCTCCCGAAGTCCTGCAGCGCTTACCCAATCCACAAGCCGTTTCCCCTTCAGGCGGTCCTCCCCCCGCCTAGCCGCTCTACCCCCGTTCGTCCTGACATTTCCTCTTTCATTTCCCCTCCCCCTGCCATCCATTACGTCACCTCACAACCCTTTTACCTCAACTCTCATCCCACCAACCTTCGCAACCTTCGCTCCCGCGAATTTCAATCGTTTCCTAAAACCCCGCGGAGGGAGAATATGTTTTATAAGGTGCTCGGGAATACGGCGGGGCCATTCGTCGACCTTGCCTCATCCTTCCAATTCTCTGCGGCCCTCACCCAATCTCCTCAGCGGCCCAAGAATGGTCTCCAAAGCGCCCTCCGACCCTCCACCCCTCCCGGACCACCTCCTTGTCTCTACATTGGAAGCATTTGTCACTGTTGATCATGGCGCTTTGGGCTTTAATGGGCCGATTCCAGCGGGGGTGAAAGGTGAAATTAAGGGTGTTTAGGGTGGGGCTGAGTCTGGAGGATGGCGGGTTTTAGTGGGGAGGAGCGAGGTGGTGCGGTTTGTGATGGGGGAAAACGGGTGGTGAGGGTTCTGGCTCGACATCCAAGCCCCTGTGGAAGGGTCTCCAGTTCTCATATATGTATCGATATGGTGCCCCTCCAAGCTCTCACACAGTTGCGACGTGACATGGGGCCCTGCCCGGAGATGGAACGAGCCCGGACTGGGGCGATAAAAGCTCGTCAAATGCCGAATTACTTCGCAGAGTTCTCGGAGAAGGGGTAGTTCGAGGAGGGGATTGACTCCTTTATATCTTATTAACCTCTAGACGGGGAACTGAGTCGGTCGTTTTCGGATTCCGGATTCTGGTTGATTAAAAGTGATTTAAGGCGGGTGGAACTCCCGTGACTTCTATGCCCTCCGCCTATTCTCCCCTGCGCACTCCATCTCCGAAATATGTGAGCAGTGAACATGTTCGGTGTCTCGACGAGGGAGTCACGTAACTTTTCATGGGTGTAATTGAGTGATGCAGTCTCGCCAGCCCATCGTGCACCACAAACCGATTTCGCTCGGGCTCGTAACTCGAATCTACGAGAGGCGAGAGGCTGTCTTAATTACGTACGTTCGAAGGTATCATTATGAACGTTGATGGGGGTGCCTGGGAGTGATGAAACTTGTTTTGCTACCTCTTCTCTTGGGGAGGTTTCATGAACCGAACACTCCGTCTCATAGATTGGGGTCTTATTTTTTTATGGTGTACTCCAAAATGTGCTAGCTGTGCGGCTTTCGAACGGTTCTAGGAATATTTCCATGCGTTTAAATGGATTCCATCGTCGAAGGAGGGATGCGATGTGGATACTTAAGCGGCAAATGTGCTAACGAATCGCTTATGCCGGACTGCATGTCAGCGGTTGTTTAAGATTTAGAAGCTTCGATGGCTTAAGGTAGTTTAAGCAAGAATCTTAATGATAATGGAGACCATATTTGAATTATACGCTTTTATTTCTGCAGCTGTGGGATAGAATATTGAATTATTAATGACGCAAAGTATACTCAAATATTGCTGAAATTCTAAGCAATTAAATAAAAATAACCACATAAGTCTTTAACACGACTCATCTTTTTCGCGCGGTACGTTTTAAACACTTTACAAACGCAAGGTATTTATATGATTCTGAAAAAAATACTGCGATAACAATATGATTTATTTTATAATGATAACACTTAACTTTGTTTGTCCTCATATCTTTATCTTCCACGACCCGGGTTTCGATGTTCGACGTCATGTTCAGGCCAGATGACGTCGAACGTCGAAACCCGGGTCGTAGCAAATAAAGATATGTGGAAAAACAAAGTTAAGTGTTATCATTACAACGTTAGCAGATTCCACAAAGTTACGTCTGATACTATCAATGATTTATTTTCTAAAATTGTTGAGAAAATATATTAACCACACACTGTTAGTTTTTGACTAGATCGAGGTGTTAGAAATTGCTTATATTTTAAACAATGTTTCTCTGTAGTGCAAACTCGTATTATTTCCCATGTAAAAGGTTTGTATTATTCGTCAAATATCTCGTAAAGTAGTTCAGTAAGGGGCTGATATTTTGATACTCTTGAAAGGATGTGGTATTTTTCTTCAAACGAGACCAATTTTATTGATTTCTATGTGAAATGAAATTTCGCTCAAACTACCTGAAAAATATCCATGCTAGTTGGGTTCCTTTCTCATATTAATAAAATTAGTTCGTAAGTACGGGCTTTTAAACAGAATTACTGCAAAGAATCGGGACAGCAACATACCATTGAAGACTCACATGGTCCAACCAATGCCGGTTTGTACGTTCACTCTTTCATGGGTCAAAGAAAAAGAACAAGTAACTTTGAATAGACGCGTTCAATGTTTATATATGGGAAAGCTATGTTCTGAAAATATTGGCAAATCTTAATCTCATGTTAATGATTGTGCAGCAGCCATAGACATAGCGTGCTTATTTTAGGATCTGCTTCTGTGCCCAGTCTTGATAACGTTTCCCTCTGAAGCTTTAAGGGTATCCAAAAACTGTAATCTCTTATCGGCAAAAGTTAAATGGTTTATTTGGCCCTTGGTTTAAGGTTTCAAATACCATATGGTCTCGACCGATCCTGCTATTTCAACATATGCATATAGAATGGGCGGTTTCGGAGATAATCGCTTCGAAGTCCGTGGACCCGAGATGCCCTCCAAATCTACGAATTACGCCCTCATCCGCTATCTCAATTGCCTACGATAATAATTATCTCATAAATAAGTTTTAAGTGACATAATTTATTGCATACGGAGGATAAAATGCCCAACCAAAGGAATAGCATTTATGTGAAAATGTGTTCTTTTCCGGCTTGTGATGATCCTCTCAGCTAGGTATAAGCTGGTGCATTTTTATGGAGTTCAACTAGTTAATTTCTCTCCAATGACTAAATTGTAACTTTTAATTAATGCTAAGGATATACATCGGGTATTGTCATCTGTAAAAATTAGCGTACTTGTCATAAAATTGTAAAACAAGACATGTAATTAAGAATTGTGTAGAGAAATCCACGATTTTTTTTGGACAATGATCATTGCTGACCAATTATAAAATCCAAAAATATAACAATGTTTAAAGTCTACATCGAACCGTTTATGTAAGGCAACCAATGCGTTTTCAATTGGTAATTTACCCATCCTTTCAGACGTTGAGGCAATCTGTGTGATTGGCCATTCAAAACCACCTCATCCATTTTGAATCTCGGTTTCTTGTTCCGGATTTCGCCAAAAATGAAGCTTTAATGAGGGAGCAGAGCTCGTGGTCCGTCCTTGGCACCCAAAACTGAATTAAGTCCACTTTATTACAGGTCCACATCCGCTACTTGCATTTTACGTATTTTGTTTTTCCATACTAAGCCCCTTGAATGCCAACGCCAGACACTGAAAAAGAGAGAAAAATCGCTGTTAAGTTATCTCCCTTCTAGGTCAAGTTAATAAAAAAATTAATCACTTTTCAGTCAAAAATAAGTATCATTTTCCAGTTTTGTTACTTAATATAGACAATAGGCTAGTAAAAACATTTTTGATATATTTGAATGATTCTTTTTGTGTCTGGAGATACAATGCACAGAGGTGTGTAACTACAACTCATCTCCATCTTCAAAGCTGCCTGGAGTTACTAGGTCTCAGTTTCAAGTCTTCTCTCCTAGTTGGTAATTTATCAGTTCGTCAAAATCCATCATATAAATATTGGTGAAAAACTGACGTCAAGATTCTTTGATCAAGTTATATCTAGAAATTGAATAGGATTTGCCATTTCACATTCAAATCATTCTTTAAAGGGCTCGAAATTTGATCTAACAATTTAAGCATGAATTTTTGGAAACTAAATTGGACATTTTATACAAATTCTTGATGTGAGTTATTTAATGTGAATGATGGAATGAACATCTATAAAAAACGTGCTGTCGTAAAATGATGCTGTTAAAACTAGAACACATTAATAATTTACGTGACATATCTCATGGTTTGTAAACAACACTGTACTCGGAGATATCGAAATGATTAAATTATAATAGATATTAGTATAAATGCTGCATCTATTTAAGATTTACACCACCATCTGTTCGCAAGTTTCTGTCGATTTTTCATTACTTTTTATGTTTTTGAAGGTGATAAGAACGTTGACCTGATATTTATTGGGAAAATTGTAGCATGCATCTTCTAATTATTTTGCAATTTTTACCTTCTATCACACATTGACAGCTAGTAGGGTAATTTTTTCATGTACGTCCACCAGTTTTAGTATAAAAATGCTGTCGAGCGGACGGGAGAAATATAGTATGTTGGCCGTCCCAAAATGATGGTTTCGCGAGTTTTTGGGCTTTTTATTTCGCTTTTTAGCGCTCGTGCTTAAGGTTTATGCCAGGAGAGAGAGAAAAAGGGCATCTAAGAGTCGCATTCAATCTGCGTAAAATCTAAATTCTAATACCATACACTTTAGGTGCAGGTTGTTTTTAACGACTTTTTGGCTTGACTGATTTCGCAGTTTTGACACGAAAAATATCGACTTTGGGGACCTCAAGTCCGTAGCCTTGGCAGCGTGTCTCGGCATGTGACATGCACCGACGTCGGGCTGAGGTGCAGGAGGGAGGGGAAGGGGGAGAAACTCGTAAAAAATTAGATTTACGTCCTCGTCATTCTTCTCTGTTCGGCGCAATTTGTGCCTTCGGCTAGGAAGTCGGGAGGCGGCGGGCGTCTTAACACCCGCGAGGTAAACGCCATAGAGTCTCTTTTCCGACGGCATTCCGAATCACGTTCTCCCGCGATGCCGGGACGTGCTCCTGCCTTCCTCCATCAAAAGTCTTTTCCCCACCACGCCACCAAGAAAGCATATCCCGCCTCTCTTCCTGTGCTGCTGCATACCTACCTACTTTCCTTCCCGACATTTCTTGTCGCGATCCGCGCCGCGGTTACCGCTTCGCGAGGAACAGAAAATTGGGCGACACCGTAGGACGAGCGTGTAGTATAACAACGCCTTGTCGCTGTACGTGTACGCGATGTCTTGGGACATCGGGTCGGTTAGTGTATTAAGAAACGTTGCTTCGCGTTATAGAACGCGTGGGTAAGGATTTGTTAGGATGTGGCTCGTGTATACGAGCACACGTATACACATTTGCAAGCGATGGAAAGGTACTGCGGCACGCAGGATAGCCTCAGGCGTAGAATCCGTGGGGAGGTGTGATTTTGGGACGAGGAAGGGTGTAACGTATAGGATTGGGAAGAAGCTGTGTGGATTAATTATGAGTTCTAGTGAGGAGGGGGTTTTCGAATTAGCGTGTGTGAATTAACCTTATCGGGCACCGGTAGGATTGAATGGTTTATGCCGAGATGAGGAAATATTGGAGAATATCGCGAATAATGCTCCACTACTTTCGCTGAAAGGTCGAAAGAGCAAAACCATATGATAAAACGTTAAAAATTTTCAGAAGTTACAAATTTACTGGTAATGATAAGGAAACATCGCTTTTTGTATTCGAATGATCGTGTGGAAATTTAAACATGCTCATCATCAATCATAGATTGTCTTCTGCACTGTGTGCGGCGCCCATTTATGAAATTTTCAATCATGGAATAATAAAAGTATATAATGCATGAGGAAATATTTTTTGATGTTCATTGTTAGAATTGCGGAAACTAATATCTCCTTTATCTTATATATGTATACATATATTTATAAATGTATACATTCTTCAGTTAACTATAATCATTTCCAGATGTTTTCTGACGTAAAGACATCAGAATAAATCTCCTTGTAATACCAATGACCTCTAATTGAAGTAATATTTTTTAACTATACAATAATTTAACATTGGGCCGAACACACTAATCACATAATACTTCTCTACATAGGCTGAGATAGTCCTCAGACTGAAACGTGGATCTAAAATGAATGCATTGGCCAAATTGGTGTGGAGTGCTTCTCAGCATCATTTAAACAAATTCTGCTGACGTTGAACGACACAGACTGACGGTTCTCCGATAAGCTTGATGAGCGTCGTTACTCTTTGAAACGGAAAAATATCACGTGCCTCTTTCCTGAATTTATTTTAATTCTTCCTGAAACACCAAGTAATAGTTCTATCGGGCGATATTTGCAAAAAACATTTCCTTCTAATTTTCTCATATTTCTACGCATAGCACATACTTATTTTCGTATCTACGGATCAAGTGTATTGTTAAAAATGTAGTCAGAACATTTAGCCATTTCTTTTAGTACTGTCTCCTTTCTTTGAAACTTATCTCGAAAATGCAAGGAGAATTTAAAGAATTGACCTCCAGGTGACTCATTAAAGCTAATTTTAAAATTGTGCGCAGTAGTCTGCACTTTTGTTTTCAAAGTATTTTTACAAACTTTTGGTAAGGGAAAAATGTTCTGAAATATGGTGGTGAAGGTAATTATAAACATGTTCTATATATATGCACATCGTATCTAAAAAATAGATATTAATTTTGATATGACTTGAATTCCATGATATGCATGATCTGTAGATTCATTCTGCGAAGAAATTTAGTTTGTATTCATCTCTACGACCTCGTTGCTTAAATCCGTAACCCCCCCTTTGCAAGTGTTTTAGCGGGAATCCTAGCTGCAAGGAGATGCGTTTGGTTCTTCTCAAAG
Source organism: Ceriagrion tenellum (assembly GCA_963169105.1). NCBI lineage: Eukaryota > Metazoa > Arthropoda > Insecta > Odonata > Coenagrionidae > Ceriagrion > Ceriagrion tenellum. The sequence continues at coordinate 88,518,640 of OY720641.1, read as the reverse complement.
CTTTGATCTAGGGCGGAAAATGGCTGCAAAGTAAGTGTGCAAGGCAGCGTATCCTTCGGTAACGGAATGGAAGATTGGAACCTGAGAGAGAGAGAAACATATGTATGGATATGTATCGGCGCGATGGATGGCGGGTTCACGGGCGAAATTCAGAACGGGGTGGTGGGAGAAAGAGAGGAGGCTTGTGCGTGCCTGTTTTCGCCAGTTAGTGGGTGCGTGCGTGGAAGTTTATTTGAGGTTAAGGGAGGGCGGGTGGTGGGTTGGGTCGTGGCAATATGGTGTGATAAAGGTTCACGGGTGGAAATGGGGATATGATGAAGAGGTGCAGGGGCCGACGCAACGGATGGGCGTATAACTCGGTTTGCGCCGCGGGAACGGTGCGGGTGTGTGGGGAGGGAAAGAAAGTGTGGAGAGAAAGGAGATTCAGAGTGGGAGGGAGCGGGAAAAAGGATAATTGGAGGAAAAGAGATGCAGGTACCCGGTCGTGTGAGGGGAAGGTAGGGTAATGGGGAAGATGTTATTATCTTGCGCAGTCTAGTCTACAGATTGGAGGCAGGGTTTTTGGACGGTTCCCGAAAATTATTACGTGTTGTCGAGCGTCGCCCCTAAATCATCCACGAGCTACGTGTAACACCTTTTGTCCAAAACAAGCTTCCTTCCTAATCTCCACATCGTCTCCACCACTCTCGTCCCTCGCTCTCCATCCTTTCCTATGTGTTAGATCGGGGAAATGGAACTTCTTGTCATAGTGAACAGCAATCCTCGATTCCGCTGGTATCATAGGGATGTGACAATGTATGTGAATCTAGGACAAATGTGAAATCTAACAGAAAAAATCGGTCTTCTGGAGATATGGGTCGATGATATGGGTTGGTATTATGAGTTGATGCCTTCCGATTTCGTCTGAAAAGAGAGGCCAAGACTTAGTGATAATAATCCCAGAAACTTCATGCATACCGATCATGCTGTTTTCTTTAGAGGTAGACTCAGTCAATAATTCTTCGACAGGTCTGTAGTGACTCTTCTCCAATTATTTCCTCCGCACTGCCTTGTCCTTGCTTGTCTCAAATGCCCCAGACTGGGCCGCCCCTATGGCTTGCTGGGCCTCGAACTACTCTGCCTATTTGGGGTTCTAGGCAAGTACGATATGTGTGACCCCGGGCAATTATGGTTTTTATCAATTAAGTTTTCTACCAGCTGATTGGTAGGTTTGTGGACATTAATTATCCCAATCCGGACCCGTAAAATGTATTGATTAGAGTCCTACATCATATAAAAAAATACGTAGGATCATAGGTCTATTTATTAATCAACTTTTATGTACCTTACTTAACCTACTTCTTGAAACCATTAATAAATTTTAAATTTCAAAGTTGGAGGACGATTCCTTAGTAGCGCACACATCTAGAACTAGGTTTGTATGTCTAGATACCGTATTTAGATACAAAGGACGATGGTTAAGGGGCAGTAACCAATATCAAATGCGGTCATGTGGCCGTCACACCAAATTTTTATCGTTATATTTCTCCATTCTTTGATTTCCAAATTCCTCCAAAATGCGGGGCCCGGGACGGTTTCACCCGGTCAAAGGGAGGTCCTGGCCAAAGTTACCTTTTCACGTTCCTCATCCTCGTCCACCTGCTTTTTAGAATCCTAATACCCTATCCTTCAGTCACGATCATCATATCCTTGCTCGTCCAGCAAATGTTAACTTGACCGATGATTCCCTTCAGGTATTGTCGCAAACTTTCATGAAATATTTTCCCGTCGCGGTCTATCTAGTATTATATTCGCAGCTTCCGTTGGATATGTTTTTCAAAAAAGTGTATGAGAATATTACGTCGATCCGTTTTGACGGCACCAAAACATTTTACGACTGGGATGTAACGCGTCATGGTAGTGGAATCCTGTACTCAAAACTAAGAGGATTTTCAGCTATATTAGGAAGCGATTTTTTATTCAATTTGTGGAATGCCACGCATATTCTTTATAAGTCGCTTGCATCGCTTGCATATTTGTTAATGGCAAGAAGATAGTAATGAAAATGTCACGGCTAGTGGCGTACGATCATCGATTCCACGATAACTGAGATTGTAGGGATGTGAAAATACTGCGAGTCTTGGACAAATATGAAATCCAACAGAAAAAAAATCCATGTTTTGGAGATACTTCCGCTTCGATGCGTTTCAGAGATTATTTACCGCTCTACTAACAGACTTAGGGTACATGTAAACAAAAATGAAATATTAATTCAGATAGGGAAGATTTTTTCAATTAAATGATGATCAAAGGAAGATGCAAATGAAATGTTGAGGAATATATGCATGAATTGCTCCAAACTGTATCTGAAGGGATAACTCGTCCTGATAATAGTTAATGGCTCTCATCTGGGTGTAATTAAACAGAATATATTAACGAACTCTGGAATTGTTCAACGAGGTTTAAAAAGTATTGGTGGTAATTTACAAGCAACAATACCAGAGTTCAAAACGGTCAAGATAAAAATGAATGTAATAATAAAAATTCATAAAATAGCCCGCGTAATTCATTTCAGTGCATGATATTCGCTCGGAGATTACCAATTCCTTGATTAACATACCGTTTCAAATGTTGTGTTTCTATTCACAGAATGTTTGCACATCTGCATTGGGTGACGACCATCCAATTGTGTACCCAACTTAAGCAAATAGCCAATTGATTGATCCAGTCCGAAATCTGAAGCCACAATCGACAAGCGGAAATGAAGCTTCTGTTCACCGTACTGCATAATTAATTCTTCAAATCCACCCCTCCGCCAATCAAGATACAAGGTCATTCATCTTTTTATCATAGCACTCGCAATGGAATAGGGCTAGTTAGGCCCCGAATGGAACATCCAGTACCTACATATATATAGATTGTTGATTCGGTAAAGGCCTGAGACTTCAGTTGATAATTGGGCCATTGAATTTCGCAATTAGCTATAATGCAGAGTAAATTAGACATGCCTTTATATTTCGTCGGCTACATAAACGTCTTTGATAAAGCTTGGCGCTGCGGTTTAGTTCAGCAATCGAGTCGCTGCTTGGTGAAGTAAGTCACTATTTGCTCTGCTACACTCGGGTGGTAAGCAGAATTCCTAGATTTGGGCTGAATTCAATCATTATGCTCATCTCTTGGAAATTTCATTCAGTTAGTTTAGCAAATATTAAAATATACTGACTGTAGTCAGCATTTCTGGACAGCCAGATTGGCTACAATCTTACGTCATTCTTTTCGTTTGGACAATATTGGGAGACTATTTCATACTTGTAATTTTAAAGTTTTGAGCTCTGCACAGTTTTGTGACTTAAGTATTTTTTGCAGACTTAAGTATATATGGAAGTTTTTGAATATATACTTCTTAATGCTCTTCAAGTCCAATTAAAGGAGCTTGACGCTGTCCAGATAAAGCATATTACTTTAACGCTCAGACAGAAGTTTTAACCATAATATCCATAATGGTAGTGGACGTCCTGGTATTCCATTGGCCTCGGGTTATCACCCTTCATCGGTTGTGCAAGCCGTTTTTCTAAACTTGATGGTCTACTTTTCTCAATTATTTTGAGGTAACGAATTACAAATTCAGGTCATACTCCATGTGGGTATGAAATCACGATTTTGATCAGTATTATAGCGGAAATTAGTCAAATATTTACGTTTATTTGGTTCAGGAATGCCTTATGTCTAGCTTTTTATTTACAATATCCTGTACCGTGGTAATCCAAAAGAGAAAAACCACGGTTTTATCTCGAGGAGCTGGATGAGTGTTGCCGCAGAGTTAATCAACAAGGCATACATTTATGGTCGAAATTATTTAAGCCACTGGATAAATATTAACGTAGATGTTCACGAAGAATTGAAATTTTATACCTCTGGCCTTCTTCAGGTTACCATCCAAACGATGTGTACGAGAAATACCTCGGTTCAATTTTAAGGAATTAGGAGAGCATTCTTTACTCAAAACTTTTTGTCGCAGATTCTCTCGGAGACCTTAAAGAGAGTTCCCTTGATTCACTCTCTCGCGAACACTCTCCTAAGAGATGGAAAAAGCGGGAAGTTTATCGGCATTAATGGAGGAGGGGGCGGGCAGGAGTTGGGAAAGGAGAGCGGCAGAAATTGAGTCGGAAAAATGCTCGACGATTAGCGAAATGAGGGCGGAATAAAGCGAGAGGAGAGAGAGAGAGAGAGAAGAGCATTAGCCGAAGGATGCGTGGAAGACTGAGGACGCTCGAGGAAAGGCGACACTCAGATGGGAGGGAGAAAGAAGTGTTATGGTGGGATTAAGAGGAGTGAGAGAGCGGGGAACCGGGATGGAAATGAAGGCGAAATGGGCGAGGAGCGGGGAAGGGAAACGGCCTTCACGGGAGGAAGGGAGGGAAAATGGGCGGAGGGCGTGTGGAGGGGGGCAGCGCGGTGGCTCTGGTTGAGATAGCCCAGTTGGAGCGTCATGAAAATTTCAGTCAACCCCTTACTCGTCTTCCACCTTCTTCTCCCATGCTCACCCTCCCCGTCTTCTGGTTTGATTCCCCCTCCATACACTCTCCCTCTCAACCCCCTCGATAGCCTTCAACCCTTCCCAGAACCACCCCCGCGCAGTCCTCCCTCGATTGCCGGCTTTTGAGTTTACACTTACCGTGTAACAAACGCATATACGTGCGTGAGAAAAGTGTCAAGGGGAGCATGGGAGATTCAAGATGGGGGTAGGTAGTAGATTGTACGGCAGGGAGGTATGGGACAGAGGTTGTTAAACATAAGAGAGGGGTGCGTTGAGGCAAGGGTCTACTGCGGAACCAGGGGCGGGAGACGTTTTGCACCATGGTGAGAGCTGGGGAGTGGCAGAGGATGGGAATCTTGCGGTGTAATGAGGTGATTATGTCAGGGTGAAGTGCATAGCAGGAGTTTAATGGCGATGGAAGTTTTCCCTTGAAATTATGAGTGAGGGATTGGGGGGGGGGAAATTTTCGCTAGAAAATATTTCCTGGAAATATTACGGTTTCCCTTTCTCTCCCTACCCGGAAAAGGACGCCTTATTCGTGGATCTAGGCTTTTACAATTAGGCAGATGACTCCCAACTTCTTGGGAATGTTGTTCCCGCCTCCGTAAATAGCAGGACTGCGACGAAATCATTCCCTAAGGCAATTACACTTGATGAGAACGCGTTGGGATATTTCCACGTGATTCGCGTAACCCATCGGTTCTTAATGCACCCTCAGAATTAACGACATGCGCATGATTATGACGCAAAATAGTACGGTAATGGGATTATCTTTCGATAAAAAAATTAGCAATCGGTTTTGTAATTTGGGGTCATCAGTGCATATTGGACCCCTATCAAAAAAATAATGACATCTCATGTAATTACATTTCAATGAATTGGTAAGTGCTCCTTTGTGGAAAGTGGGAGACACTTCTCGATTAGCTTTTCTATGGTGTGGATATTGCACTTTAAATATATACCTATCTGATACAAATTATGCCCTCTGCTCTTATATGCCGTAATCAGTGTAGATGGTGAGTTCCAATGGTTTAATCGCCTGAATTCAATATTGTTCGCCCCCCTTTAAATTATAATAATTTGAAAATCCTCTCTCTTTCCTGTCTGGGCTTTGGAAAAGTACAGCGTTTCCTGGTTCATTTGACTATTTTTAACAAAAAAACAAGTGCTCTCTACCCAATGAAGCACTTCATTCTATCGCCGAGTATGGGAGCGTTAAAAACAGCACATAATGAATTTCCAGCGATAGGCGCATCTTCCATGATTTTTTTTATTCGCGGACGCGCATTAAACAAGCCGCCAAACGGCTATTTATTGCACGCAGTCGAGCCGTGAATTTAAACTCAATTTTACATTGATTTGAAAATGCAATCACCCTTGCTTTTGTGTGCATATGAAAAATATTGGCCACACTTTTCGTACGTTTTGAGGCGAGGAGGAGTGGGGAAGGGTAAAATTTCCATCGTATGCATAAACCCAGAATCGAATCCCAAAATACGCCGTCGGACTGAGAGAAATTAGCCGCTAGTTTCATGAATACCTCATTTGCCGAATTGTTCCGCTTAATATAAGGGAAAAGCAACGTCATGTTTTTATCTTTCTTTTTAGTCCTCCACTCCCGCCCAAGAGTTTATCGGAATTTCTTCCTCCCTTCAACACAATTATTACCTCCAAGCTATTAAAACAGAGTGGCAATCGCCTTATGCGTTTTTACGACGCTAATTTCCCTGAGAAAAAATGATAAGGCTTAAAAAAAGACGAAATTTTTCGAGGCCGTTTTAAAGGCCTAACCCCCTCTAAACTCACCCCTTCAAAAAAAATTAACTTCCACATCGACCTCGCGATCTTCTGTGGAAGATGAGAAGAGGGAAAAGAAAAAAACAAACGATATTCCCTATCTCATTCTCTTTTTTCCGTCCTTGTCGCCTCTTCCCACTGTCTGGGGGTGTACTGCTGAGTGGAAACGTGGTGGAGCTCGGAGAAGGAGGAATTTTCTGTTATACAGATAAAGTCGGGCTATTTTCAGAGCTTCGTTCCCTGCGAGGGAGGTGGATGGAGTAGGGCTGTATGGGCCTGGGGTGAAGGGGAAAGGGTTAGGGAAGAGAGCTATAAAGTTGCACATGATGTGAAATAAGGAAAGAGGGGGAAAGGGAATGGTGGGAGATTTTTCGGAGGGGGGCAGAGGTCGTAGTGAGGGAAGGGGCGGCGTTTTTAGGGGCTAAGGAACCGAGATGAAGGTGAGGAGAAAGTGGAAAGATGAAAGTACAGGGAAACGAAATGAAAAGGAAGGAGGAGGGACTCAGGGAAGGAGGAGGCTCAAGCAGTAGAGGAACAAAAGAGGTAAAGCTTAAGAGGTCTTACACAGAGGAGGTAATGGCGTTGTTTTACCCCTCCACTCTTCCCCCTCTGCATTATTATCACCGTGCGTATGTTTCAGATGAGCCCAACCTTCTTCTAACAGAATCCTTTCCCTTGTTTCTGGTCTAGATTTTCATCAAAATAACTTCTTTTGGGAATTATAACAATGGAAAAGGGCCGGAAGATGAAAACAAGGTAAAAGGCGGACGACGTTGTATCTTAGGAAACTCGCTCTTACGCAATTATCTTTTCAGCCACGCAACTTTATCGCTAGCTCCACCGCCACAGCTTTGGCAACGTTTAAGCAAAATGATCGTGAAATTTAATTGTTTTTACGTGCAGGGGCTACTTGGATGTGTGCTGGAAAGGTAGCTTAGGGGTCTCCTGACTACTTAGACGCTGTCTCGAAGAAGTATTAAGCAGAACCCTGGCTAAGGTAAATATTTCTGAGTTGCTTGTTCGGTATAATGAAGCTCGCAATATTCCCTTAAGCAAAATAGGACAATATCGATCAACTTTCCCTCGAAACGTCCATGAATTACGTTGTTAAAAAGTGAAATAAGTGAATAAATTTCATCAGTGATATTTATAAGAAAGGTATGCAGTGTGATTTTTAATCCATTTATAAAAACTTCAGGTGTTGAGCTGTTTTTTAATTTTAAGTGTGAAATCGGTCAAATACTTCAGGATAAAAGGTTTAGAAAGAATTATGATGTTCATTCCTGGATGCAGGTTTTCGCCACGCTCGGAGATTGGAAACGGATGTAATCAAGCTTATTCTCGCCTATTCGGAACTTGTATGTTTTCTCATTTCGCAGAGCAGTACTCTCGGCTCATCTTTAGGATTTTAAACAAACTGCTGGTATATTTTTTTACGGAAGTGAGGCTTCCTTCTACGAGACTTGTCATATTTTCCCTTTATACCACGTACAATTCAGTGGATAGCTTCACCACTTAAAGAGGCTGAAAATTAGTACCAATTATTTGTGATAATACATATGAAACCTGTCATTTCGTGAGAAAAACTAGCTTCTACCCTGGGAAAATATGGAAAGCTTTTCAGGAGAATATTTAAGCCTGGATGAATAAATAATTTAAAATGAGGTCTATCCAAGCACAAATAGGATATATTATGGTAAAGTGCGTGTGAGGTGCGTTTTTCAGTGTCATTCTCTCAGAACAAGATATTCATTAGCTCCTCCCGTAAGCGCTACTCATGGAAGAAAGAAATCTTTATAATTAAAATATACTATTGTTTTTTGTACATTTTCACGAATACAGGATACTCTGTGGAAAATTATTGAAAACGATCTGAATTCAAGAAATGTAAAATTCACAGCCATCAATGTAATTATGGTCAATTTCTGACCCAATTGTGGAAATCCGTTACCTAAATTGATCCTTGATATTTTCGCAGTGGTTTGCGTAAATAAAGACGCCGAGATAGGAGAAGAGCGATCAGTTGGTGCTCATTGAAAGAAAAATTAGGCTAGAAATGATTTTCAACCCAATAAATTCAGTAAGTAACCCTTAAAATATTAGGAAAATAGGGTAATCGTAATGGGCTCTTCGGGTTTGATATCCCCACGACGAGGAAATACTGAATAACTCTTCTTCTCGAGAATTTCCTCATATATCTGGCATATACACCAGCTCTTGACTGTTGTTTGTTTGACTTGACTGTTGACAATTGTTCCTCCATTTTCTAGTAGTTTTTTCGAATGAACTCTGAATAATACTATCAATTCTTGTTCAATATCGAATCCTATTTTTAATCGATTCTATGCATTATACATAAGTAAGTAAAAGAGAATTCCAGGTTTTACAACAGATACCTTGTGTGTGTATTCGAAAAGGAGGATCGTGAAGAGTTAAGTATTTAGTGTGTGGTGCAGAAACGTGGGCGACTCTGATTAAGGACTGCCAGAATAAACGGCAGACGATCGAGACATGGGTGTGAAGGATAATGGAGAACCTACTGTGGACAACGAAAGACGAAGTCCTTGGTGTGGTCGGTGAGGTAATAAACTTGTAAAGGAGGGCAAATATTTGAGGATACCGGATATTCGGAGGGATGCGAAGAATGATGTTGAAAGAGATAATGAGGGGTAAAGTATCTTCATTCTAAAAGAAAGGACAATAGGTATACGGAGAAGGAAAGAGAGGGAAATGATTTTATGCTAGGGATAAAAATTGTTAGCACGTAAGCCGGGATGGGAATGAATGCATTGTGGAGATGGATTGCACAAGTAAAAAAAAGTATTTTACTCTTCCATTAACTCCACATTTCCCGGTTGAATGCCATAGTAAAAAAATCCTGCTAAAATACCGCGTCCTCGACGATTGAAATTCTGTAATAAATCAGCATTATCTCAAGAAATCTAATATAATTATTCGTGATAAGTTTTTTACGAGTGCTGCAAATTCTTTCTCCGACTTTAGTGAGTGTTTTGCCACTAGTCATACGAAATATAATCATCTATTTTCCAGCAACAAATACTCTTTTTATGTGGACATTATTCAATGAATGAAAATATAAAGAATAAATTCCCTGGGCACGCTTCAGAGCCTTCTCAGATAATCGTACCAAAATGAGATGCACGTGGTTAATACACAGATGCGGTACCGGTCAAAAGTTAGTAGAGTTGGCGTGAAGAGTTGACGGACGGATGAGTCCTCGGGGTGAGGAAGTCCGGCAGTGCCGGGAACGGTCAGATTTACGGAAGAGCGAGAGAAAGGAAAGAGGAAAGCTTGGGCGGGATATGCTGAGAGTTTTGCGGGTGGAAGGGGAAGTACGGGGGTTGGCAAAAAAGGGACATAGGGGGAAAGAGGCGGGAACAGGGGGAGGGGGTAATAATAGGTCCGGGGGAGTGTGTTAGCCTTCTGACATCCCCGGGAAAGTGACACTGGGGTGGTGGCGGAGGGGCGAGCTCTGCGAAAGATAAAATGAGGGCGAAATGTTTGAGGCACTGCAGGCTCATGGATGGCAAGGGGGGGGGAGTTTGGTCAATGGGAAGGGTATAAGGACGGGGGAGCCCTTTTTCCGAAAGGAGAATGGGATCCACGAGAGGAGAGAGGTGCCGAAATGAGCCAGGTTGGCATATTTCGTCGTCCACCCACACCCTTCCTCTTTCTCTCCCTCATGAGAGGCACCCTTATGCTTTATTTTTTCCCTTTCTCCCCTCTCCTTCCTTTTGCTCAGTTTTCACCCTCTCTTACTTTATCCATCTCCCTCCGTTCCCTCATTCTCACCCTCTTGTATCCATCCCACGGTCAAACCCCCGCTTTTAAAGCATACCCGTCCACCTCACATATGTCGCTTGCTGTAATGAAAGCGGGGGTCGCTGTTAGATTGTGTGCCGGAGATGGGCTTGTATGTGAGAGGTCTGGAGCGAAGACGGTGGACAGTATTGCTTCCCCGCTAAGGGATGGCGGAAGGGCGACGGTGGGCATTCGGGGTCGGAGAAATTTTTTTCCACGTTTCCTGGGGGAAGGTTTGAGGGTGACGTGCAGGGAACGAGGAATATGGCCGAGTAAAGGGTGACCGCAAAGAATTCGGTATAAGGGGGGGAAAGGCGCTGTCGCGAGAGGTTGGTGTACCCTCCCCCACGCAGAGGAACGGGAATGGAAGGAAGTTACGGGTGTCAAGCTTGGTCAATGCGAGGGAAGAGGTTTGGGAGGAGTGGAGTCGGAGGATGGGTATGAGGAAGAGGAGAGAGACCCCTGCGGCGGCCGGACATTAAAGGCAGAATAGCCCCGAGACATGGGATAAGAGGGAGAAGGGGACATTTAAAGGAAGAAATGAGCAGTGCGAAGAACGTGTGGGAAATTCTAGTTCGCTCGCCTCTAGTTTTTTTTCTCCTCGTCCTTGCTTTCCCCTTCCGGCTTCTTCTCCGCCTGCCTGACCCATCGTTCTCCGACCGTATAATGCTGGTGTTGCCCTCCCACCTCGCCCCCCCCCCCGCTCCTGAGGGTAAATTACACTGCATGATGCGCGCGCCCGGTGCTCTAAGTGACTTAAATTGTCTGCGGAATCATTTTCTAAGCGGTATATTTAGCGGTGGTGACGGTCCGTGGTCTTCGGTCTTTCCCCCTGAAGCGACCCATGGCTTCGCGTCCGAGATCTGAGCTGAGGGTTTTTTTCTACTGTCGGTCATAATTTTAATAAATTTTTCACTTTTGTTTGATGTCATGAGAAGAGAGGTATGGGCTCAGTGTGGTCGAAAATTGTAATCTTTTGGAATCAGTAATGGCAAAAAAATATAAGATTAGGATTTTCATAAAAAAACAAGCAAGCTGCAGTCGCCTGAAATATGCGGACCGCCTTTAGTTCACTATGGTTCAACAACGCTTCCATGGTTGTTTTAATTCAGAGAGTTGGTGGACACTCTTGTGTATGCACTCGGTCAAATAACGGAAAACCTTCCTTTTTGTCTTCTATTTGCTATATGTAATCACAGAATTATCCCAAATTTTCTTAATTGTCACTGATTTCTCTTAATTTTTATTACTGTGCTGGGTCGTCTGTTTACAGAGTTATAATCAACGGAGATATATTCTACGTAACCGACCGCATCTACTCATTAGGATAAAAAATGTGGGTAAAACACTGGAAACCACCTATTTTCCCCTAAATTTTCCTAATTATTTACACCAAATTATTAATCCTCCCACACCTAGAGGTGGCTTTCAAGAGATGATTTTTGTACCCGGGAACATTTTTACCTTAAACTTGGGGTTATACAGTGAATTAAAATAATTATTTTTAGAGTAAAATCTGTAAAGAGTTTTCGCCGGCAGCAGGGAGGGGGTCATTGCGGGAAGATTCACTCCTAAGGAACATCCAGAACAAAGTAATCTAAATTTCCCTGCAAAAATCCTCTTGCAACAAGTGGATATTCGCCATGCGTATGACCGCGACCGGATAGTCTTGGAGGAAGATAAGATAAGAGTGATATCATGAGTGTAAGAGGATGGAATATTCTTGATTTGAGGGGTAGTTACACTCGAATCGGCTTGTTTTTCTTGAGTACCACCATCAGTTCTTATTTTTTTGGTTTTAGGAGACGATGAGCTTTATGAGCCACTTTAATTCTGTGAGGGCAAACGTTCTCGGCAGAGTAATCTTGGAATGTTCATCACCACCATAGGCATCGCATACAATCATTCCATTTCTATACTAATTATTTTCCTATGTTCTGTTGAAGGGAGAGTTGCATGTTTTGTATATACATTTTATCTAAAATTTTATTGCTCTGGGAATTATATTTGATTCGAATTAGAGTGCAGTAAAGGTTTCGATGAAATAACTGCATTCAGAACATTGTAATTTCTAAATGTCATTGCAGCACCAAATTCAATGCAATTGCGTAGTGTATCGAGAAGGATATAATTGAAATTGAGTACTGTTGAGGCATTAGGAGAGGTGAGAACGGGAGATGTAGCAAAGGGAAGGAGTAGTGAATCAAAAATTTTGTCGCATACTAGTCGACATGAAACCACTACAAAATTTGCCGATATGAAGGGTCTATTCATTTCTTCTCTAGAAATTTTTTTCGGGCGCTCACATCACTTTCGCTGGCGTATTTACAGAAAAATAAATAGGACCATCATTTTGTGTTCTAGAATATAACTCAGCAGTATTTCATCCATATTAATTATTTTTTAGCCATCGACTTTACCGTCAACTTTATCAAGAGCGGGGATTTGGAGATTACATCCGAAACCAGGATTTTAAACCAATTAACATCCACCCAGATGTACCCCTGCATGATAATCCTCTGCGCTTGCTAAATAAAAGGAGAAAATGTTTTACTTTTTTTCTTATTAACGGTTTTTATGGATTGGTACATGCTCATGCTAAAATACATATTCTAAGAAGAATTTAAATATTCTGCGATTGAGTATAACGTTCTGTATGGGATTTAAAACCTGGAAATCAGGAAAGGAAAATTTAACGATATCTTATATTTTTTGTGAATTCATTAATGTATAAAGCTGAAATAATCAGAATTTTTCTTCTTTTTGCCGAATATTTTTTTCCCCATTAATTTCCATGAAACCGATGGGTTTGGACTCTCACTTTCCTGAAATAACATAAAAATAATTTGTAGGCTACTCCAGGGTAGCGATTTTAATGCAATTTAAACAAAAATAATTTGTAGGCTACTCCAGGGTAGCGATTTTAATGCAATTTAAATGTGAAAGCAAGGAAATATGAAAGTGGTGTTTTCAAAATATTTTCCATGGATCTGGCTGGATAATTGTAGTGATTCTCTGGCTCAAGTAGGTATTAAGTGCGCACATTTTAAATTTCCTAATGGTTATCAAGTTTAAGTACAATTGAGTGTTATTAATATAACTTTTTCGCTCTTAAATTACTGGAAATGTTTCCGACACCTTTATCTATGATAAAAAAGCGACTTTGTTGTTTTTAATTCATGACGTTTATAAGAATGAATAAGGAATACTATCATCGTATTAACGTCCATCTTATACAGTTCTGCTCCTAGTTGTTTCACAAAGTAAACACCGCCATCGATTTAATGTGAGTCAAACCAAATAAAGCCAGAGTTCTTCAATTTGCTTAAAAAGCTATCCTAGGGATTAATTTATTTATAAAAGTCAATGCGTATTTGTCAGTATATTCAGTCAATATTATTGAAATAGCTGTTTAAGAATGTATTACGATAGCATATTGTTCCCCAGCTGGCAAAAAAGGAAAATAACCCAGATTTTTTAAATCACTTATCACATGTTTGACATACGTACATTCTTCAGATAGACACTCTTTTGGAGCTTTGATAGACGCTCTTTTGGAACAGTTGTTAAAGAATATGAGTGCTTTTAATTCATATGGTGGGTATCAGCTTCGATTCAATGGATAGAGAGAAAAAGTTGTAACCATGTCAAGTTGCAATGCAGCTTTTAGAAGTCTAAAGTACACTCATTAAAATGAACTGCATCGGATCCCGATGAGCTGTTGAGAACCCGATGAATCCGCAGTCGAGCCCAACCGATGCTAAGAGTTGGGAGTAGTATACAGACTTTCCTTTAGGTCAGTCAGTGCAAATGGTTCCCGGGTCAGAACTGCGATGCAAAGTTAATGGTCTTAATGGAAATGATAGTTTGAGAATATTTTAAGTGTCTATCCATTCCGCTGTATGAACGATACTCAGTGCTGAGTCTTAACGGAATTTGAATGGGGTATTTAATTGAAAAATTGGCACAATCTTTCTATCCTATTTTCTAGGGAGCCATTTACTCTTTGGTGTGGTAATCTGACTCTCCTACGGCGGAACATTATACGAATGAGATCTATGGCAAAATGTGTTGTAACAAACGTCATTCCTTTATTTTAACAGCTTAAATTTCTCACATTTTTACAGTCCTCTGCATTAGAAAAGTATGCATATATTCGCCATTATTATTATTCTTCTTATGCATTTTCTTTCCCTTTAAAGTTTATATTCTGATAATTTTTGCCTACGATTGTCAGTGTTCCAATGAATAAGTACTAAAGAGTTCTAAGTACTAATCCATGAGGTTGAGTTAATTGCTCAGAATGCCTGGCATTGCCGCATAATGCACCTCGGCAAACGCAGCAGGCGTCTGAGGCAGACGGCGGCGGGCCGTTTCACTTCAAAAGCGGGACTTCTCCAAGTGCGCTCATAAAGACAGGTCGGTGGCACCCTTAAGAAAGAGATGCATGCAAGGAAGAGACGGCCTGGAGGTAGAAAGGAAGGAAATACGGGAGGTTGGAGGTGGCCTGCCTTCATTCCGGTTTGGCCCCGGGGCGCGAAGGCGGTCCAGCGACAGACGGTCGCTCTAACTTGAAATGACCCCACGGTCTCTTTGCGGTGTTCCGGGCCGTAAGAAGGAAGTTTCACTAGTCCCCTCGGGACAGAGGAGATGGACAGCGACTTGACCAAGTCATTAGAGATGGTTCCCGCGTACTCTCCTCGCTGGTCACCTTCACGGGCTCTCCCGTCTCCCATTGCTGGCGAAATCCCTCCATGTGGAGTCGTGTGCATCGAAAATTATGGCCGCATTTTTGTCCGGCATAGAAGTTTTGATGATGGTTGGACGAGTCTATAAGTTTTTCTTTAGTCGAGGTATTCTTTTGTTTATCAAGCATTACATTCCTGTAATGTTACTTCCGAGTCAAATTACTTGAGGAGTAACCGATGTGGTGATTTTTCGATTGGAAGACAAAATAATGTAACGTAGAAAGGAAAAATAATGATCAAATTACACCTTTGAAAGTTAACGCAGTTTCATTTTTATGGCAATTCAGAATTTCCTTTTCCGAGTTAAAGATGGCTGCGTGAAGTGGAAATAGTTACTCTTGACCTACTTTACCTCATTGATACTCAATAATCATATAAAATTTACATATTTTGGAACCAATTTTTGATACCCAATTTTTTAAGCCAAATTCTCAAAATATTTACTTATTCTGGCAGAACTCGTCCAGGCATTACATTTTATTTTCCTACGTCTTCAATATAATGCCGCCGTCAAATTTAATGCTAATGAATTTCGACATATCACCCTACTCGTGGGTATCGTGGTAGCATGTTTACCGAATTCTGGGACTGAGTGTCGAAAGTTTGTATGGATGAACGTGCTAGAGAATGAAAACTGCACAATTATTTGAACTTCAGATAGGTTTACGGTGTATTGACGGCGAAAGACTTGTCTAACGTCGAGAGAATCATGCCTTACCCAACAGAATAGAATTGAATGAAATATTCACGTTTGTTTGAACTCCAGAGAGGTTAGCGTTGCGATATTTTTACGGTGTATCGACAGCGAAAGAATTGTCTAACGTTGGGAAAATCATGCCATCCCAGCAGAATAGAACTTCGGATAAATTAAGATAGAGATTACGATAAAAGACGATTATTGAAATAGCCTCAGTGTGCATCTGGTTGGATTTCACACCTTTAAAACGCGCCTGTCACTGTCACTCATGCACGTGTAACACAAGAGTTCCCCCGACCAAAGAAAACAACGAGCACTTTGCATTTTCTCCTCCACTCTCACTATCGCGGCCCCATGGAAATTTTCCTCGTTCCCTTTCTGTTGGCATAATGTCCATGCTCCGGAATACATTATAGGGTGCACGTGCGTGGATGGCGAGATTTTAACGCGGACTTTATGCGGCTTTTAATGCTCTCGTAAAGTCGTTGAAGAAACCGTCTTCAGCTGATGAAAAGTCGCCGAGTTTTTAAAGAAATGCGTCGGCGGCGAGTCACGAAGTTGAAGATGCAATAGTTTTCCGTACTTTATCACTTTGCGCTCGAAAATTATCTCAGTTATTCCACTTTTCTGTGTTTATGTCAATAAATTAAAGTCTAGAACAGTAAATTTTATGCCGTTGTGTTCAGTTGTTGATCAAAGTAAAAAACCTAAACATTTGAACACCGAAATTTTTCCTATTTTTTTGGCGAACGGCATTATTAATCTAAGAAATATTAGCCAAGTTTTGCGAGTGTAATTAAGTGCATCCGTGTACCTCAAACATTTCCAGGTTTTTGATACACACAACAGTCGTCCTTTCCAAATAATAATACGGCTTAAATAATTCCGGAACTTTTGTACCATCAGAGGATGTTTCGATGAAACAATTCAATTCATATAAGTTGTTAAACTGTAGTCCCGGAAATGATATTCCCCCTGGAACGAACTTATTAATTGTAAAAGATACTTGTAACGGCATGTAAATTTCGACTTGCACAGAGACAAAAATTTTCAATGTGACTGGCTATTCATTATAATAAAGGGTTAAGCTGAAAGAAGTCTATTCAAGATTTTAATTTTTGTTTAATTTCAGTGTATTTACGCAGATTATTTACTGCTGTAACTATGAGCTGCAATGTTCATAAATGATGAGGCGTTCCAAAACGAAATGGCAAATAAAAGATTTGATTTTCAAATTAACCCACATAAGCCAGTTTTAGTGGAGTTTGATTTAGTATACCAAGGAAATCAATCTTCGTGATATGGAAATTAGGTCGTAACTCCGATGGTTAATGAATAATGAAAATTCACTGACGTTTACGATGAGACCTCACTCATGATTTTAATCACGAAGTATTGAGTTCTATTTTGATATTATTAAATTACGTTTCGTTCCTGATGACATATCATTTTAGTCAGATTTTTGACGAGTGGCTATGTATTTGCGTGTATGAATTCATTGGGGAAAATGGAATGAAGCTTGTGTTGTCTGAGTCGATTGTATTGAAAAACATTGTTTTTGTATTTAAAAAAAAGAGCTCTATATCATTGACCAGCCTCGTAATAATATTACTGAAGATAGAAATTAATGATTAAAATTTCATTTGCGGAGAAAAATTAAGAACTTTTTGTGTCCACATTTCTTTTAACTAGTGGTACAGTTCCCTTCTATACATATCCATATATTTTCGTCCCTGTTTATTCTTTCTTTTCCCATTCCATCATGCTGAAAAAAATTTCAAACTCCAAAATCTATAAAAGAGAGCAGTTTGGTTTGGTGGACGGGGTAATGACTTCTCATCTCAAATACTCGAGTTCGAATATCCACATTTGCATGTCGAATATTTTCAGTTGAATTATGATCTATGTTGAGTTCATTGGCGGTTCAATCCCATGATTGGTTGACTTCAGCCCTCCATCTTTCCCTATCGAATACCAGCTCCATTATTTTCTGGTAGTTCTTACGTACCTACCTCTTAATTTTCTTCCTTGGCTAGGGACTTTTCTCCTCTTTTTTTCTTCAGTGGTATTCGTTACCCTCCCATTGTATCTTAGATAGCACCCAATGAATCTGGTTCTCTATCAGTTCCATGTGGTCCTTTTCTCCTCTACTCTTCTGTATAATTTTTATTTATTTTTATACCGGTCTATTTGATAGTCAGCATCCTCCTCTTACACTAAGTTTGTAATTCATATATTATATCCTGTTCTTGAACATGACCGTTACTTAAGCATGAACATTACTTCATTACTTGAAGTTCACTATTCATCGCATAGGATATTTCGGAATTGCTTGGCGCCTTACGTTGAGAGACGCCCAATGAGGTTTTATTCGCAAGTCTTTATTCGCTTTTTGTCCTTCCTTCTCCGTTTCAATCACACAGTAACCAACATGACTACAGATAATATAACTTGTATTTACTATTTCCTTCTTTATTGTATTTAACATATTCACAGGTATCTTTTCAAATTATCAGCGTGGAATCAGATTTTTTGCACCATCGGTCGAGGTGTATAGCACTGTATGCAAAATTGTGCGATTGGAATGGTGTGGTGTCAGAAAAGAGAGACATTTGTCACTCTAATACCGAAAACTTCATTCACATAGTTCATTGCTAACATAATTACAAACTCCTTCATTATATAGGCAATATGAGTACTTAATCTAAATTGTAAATCAAAGTAAATATTAAAGCTTTGATAGGTCGGTTATCTCAAAACAGTAATCATTTAATTAAAGTAAAATCATTTACTTTTTACAGAAGGATAAATAAATTAATACCTGGAAATAATTTTGTTGAGAGAATTCGTCTTAATGAGAATCTATAGTTACATTCAATCAAATAATACAATGAAATATTTTAATATCTTGTAAATATACATTACGCAAACATGTTTATTTGTGCTACGCATTGTTAAAAGTTTCAGGATTTGTAGAGAAAAAGACAGATTTGTAAAATAATTTTTATGTTCACTCATGATTAAATTCCATCGTAAAAACTTATCGAATTTGAGGCATAGGTGCAGTGAATAGTGTTTTTATGTGCATTTATCTGGGAAGAGCGAGGTGAATTATAGCGGGAAAAAGAATAGTGATTTTCTGCGATTGGGGGATGAAATAGACCTTTGAAGGAATCTGAGTGAAAGATGATGTCGAGGAGGAGGAAATTGCAAGGAGGGAATCTGTCGTCGCTGGGCATGGTCCAGATGACGGGAAGGGAGGCTGACATTTGCGGGGGCTGAGGATTGAAGTCGAAGAAGCCGAAGTGAAGCCGAAGAGAAGCTAGCGAAAGATACTGATACAAAAGCCTTCCTTTCTTGGAACGACGAACTTGAATTGGCGGTAAAGAATGGTAGGTCTACACCTACGTGTAATATTAGAGCGAGGAAGGAATTATTTTGCGGGGTATACAATTTCGATGGCCTGCTTTCGACAATGCCTTGTGGTTTGACATCGGTTTGACCAATGTGATTCCGTCTTAATTGGTTTGCTGATATTTTTTACAATGTCTTTCGCAGTTTTTTTCTTTGGTTATTATAATTCTTCGTAGCAATAAATGTTCTGATATTATTCTAAAAAACCAATTTATTTTTTAAATTATATCTAAATTGACATCTGCTAATCAGTGAAGTTATCCCTTTGAAATCGGATCAAATGTATTATTATGTATTTGAATATGGCCATTAGGTCATACTTGTGAGTAAAAAGTATTCCTATAGGGAGTATTTTTTCTTGTGGCGAGGAAGAAAGGCCTCGTATCGTATTTTCATTCATTACACTCAAAATCCCACTGTCGCTGTTTTCTCATATTCCCACCTCTGCTGCAGGTATTTTAAAAATCACTGATATTAACTAATTAATATCATCGAGCCTTCCAGTATTTTCCGTAACATTTACAATTAAAACTGATCGCTTAGAATCACACATTTAGTTAGTTTTTTTTCCGAATTGCCACTTTTTATTTATCATTCAGAATATTCGTGCATATGTTTATTATTTGCATATTTTTTCGACGTTATGGGATGTGTACATCTCAGAAACTAAAAAAAAGATAATTTTGGATTTACTGCTTAGGATTATCGTTGATATTTTAACAATTGAGTAAAAAATATAACCAAACGTCTTCGAGAGTTTTTTTTAATTAAGACATTTTTTTATAAAACAAATATTTACGTAATCTTCTTCATCTTTTCCAGGATCGCCTATCCACCAATCAAAATTGTAAACCAAGCTTGGAAATGACGCTGGTATGTATTTATAAATATAATCCACCAATTTTAACCTTTAATAATCCGCTAATTCTACGATATTCTTCTATTTAACATACATTAATATTCGCGAGATAGAAATGTTGAGAATTATCGTCCATATACTAATGAGACGAATTTATTAATAACTTCGAGATAACTTCGAGTAAATTACCTCAAATTAAAGTAAATAACCTCAGAGTATACGGAAGTAATAATTTGTTATTAATTGATCTTGGTCGGTTAATTTTCAAGAAATTTATCCTTGAATAATCTACCAACTTTTCAATATTCTCCTTTTCGACAAATTTTGTAAATTTTCGATGAGAAATCAGCCGATGATCATCCACAATAGAATGATCATCGACTATCTTTCTAACTAAGACATCGAAATAGCTGTACTATTATTAAGTTATCCCACGTTATGATATGCCATTAATTAATTATAACTTGTTTCGAAAGAAGGTATATAAGATGGTGGAAGTTGCATAGGGGTATCTGAGGATCAGAATTGAGTTCCGTTTTTTGGTTAAAATATTCCCGTTTTTTTCACTCGTGGAAAACCATTCCCATTCCCAAAAAAACTACCATTGGTTGTCATCAGTCAGTTTTTTCCCATGGTGCGGATTGAGAAATGTCGGGACATGCCCTGGAAACGTTATCCCATCTATAACCTTCTCCCCCCCGCTCAGTGCAGCGCCAATCCTGTGGGTCGTCTGCGGTGGCGCTCCTCATTATGAAAATAAGCGGCGATGTATAAAACAGTAAGCCGCGGATAAAGGGGTCGCATAAGAGGCAGTCCATCACTTACTCCACCCCTCTCCGCACAATTCTCGCCCCTTCTTGTGAGTAGTCGTCCCGCCCAGTTCTGCTTTGATCCCGACCCCTCACTCGCTATTGAGACGTATACCAGCGACTTGTCTTTTCACGGTCTCCCAAAAACCCAGCCTCGTTCATCATCTCGGTTCGTTTTCCACTGCCCCGCCTTTCTCATTCCTTAGCGCAGCTCCCGGCCCTTCCAAGGCTTTTGCCCATTAACAACCCTTCCGGGGCAATCATTTCACAGAGCCTCCCCCCCCCCCTCCGCTCCTCCCGCTTCACAACATCTTCTAGCACAGAGTCGGGAGGGATAACTTCCTGCACACACCACACTTTTTCTCGACCGGGGACTCATTTCTCCTCCCCCTCCCGCCAGTCCAACGCCCATATTACCTCTTTTTTTTACCGCCTCCTGTCGCTCCCTGCCTCGGGGAACCAATTGCATTCCAAGTTCACATTTTTTTTTCTCCTTAGTCTCTTTCCTGTGTACCCTTTCCTCTTGGAAAGGCTTGGAGTGATATTCCGCGTGAGGTGAAGGAGTCGCCGTAATTGACTTCTTATGGAAAGATTTTTTTTAAATATTACTTAGTTATCGTAATAGTTCGAGGTATTCATTTCTATCGTCGCAAGTGCTGGCAGTTGAATATGTGGGGATAGGATTATTGTAGTGACTGCGGCTCGCACTTGGAGACTTTATCTTCGAGTCCCGGTATATGAAGAGATTTTTCAGTGGAATCACTCTACTTGGGTGCTCTAAGGTAGGTTGAACGAAATATCATTTCACTAAGAAATCAATGAATTTGGCTTCCTATTAAAGGAAACTCCAACCTACTTTTTTTTAATTTTTGACGAGAAGTACCAAATCATTTACATGGTGAATGGTACGTGTGTGCACTCAGAGTGATCTTTTTTCGACCAGAGCCAGAGCGAATGAGAATTTCTAACGCCTAAATGTCGTAGTCACAGTATTTTTTCAGAATCACAAAAAAGCCTTCCGTTGTGAAGGAGTGTTTAACGTACTGCTCAAAAAAAATAGTCAAATTAAAGACTTGTATTGCTATTGTTATTTAATTTCTGAGGGATTCCGCCATGTAAAAGATGCTCCCTTATTAATTCAATATTTATTTCATGCTTCCTGAAACTGCTGAAATTAAAACGAGTAATTCGAATATGGTTTATCTTATGACTGGGGAACTATCTCTCTCAAACTAACTTAAGGAGACCCCTTCAAGTGCAGTGAACACTACATCCGTCGTAGGAGACAAACAATGGACCACTCGGTGCCCTTCGCAGACTGATTTCCGGCGCATTTTTTACTCCACACTTCCTTGGCTCCCTAATGTTCTCCTGCCTAATATTAGCTTGACTCGTAGATAGAGGCATTATACCCCGATCTCTCCCTTTTCTTACGAACCAGTTACACGATGTAGTGTACCTATAAAACCATAGGGAAAACTAAATTAAAATGCTGTTCCTTACAGTTATCTTTCCGTAAGCGCAGAATCCCGATTTTACGTATCAATCGTGCAGAGGCCAGGGCAGCGGGAAGTTCGTTGTTTCATTCTGGACTTTGAAGACCTCACTCGTTGGCTGCTTTTTTTGTAGACTCATTAACCACTTGTTGTAGCTTCCTTTACCGGTTAATTAATATTCTTGACCGAAATATAGACATTTTTTCCGTCATAGGGTTTGTATTTGGACGTCAAAATCGTTCTGATTGCTTATTGGTGGATACCAAATGTTGTGTATGTGTTTTGCTAATTGTCCAATATGTAGCGCTTAGTGTGAAAACGTAGGATCATCTCCGCCATTTTTATGCGCGACGGATGCGGAATGAAAGCTATGTTTCTCCATCATAATGACTTGGTTACTCTAAAGAAGGGAGAACACTTTTAGATAGTGTGTTTAATCCATTAAAAGACATTCTTATAACCTGAAAGGATCAATCATAAAAGCATCCTATGTGTATTCCAGTGGTCCTATTATTTCCAGAGCTATCAAATCCAATGTTTCATTCTCTTGACTCCGTGGACCAGTTTTTTATTCTATCTTCATTCATTTCATTATTTCTCCTAAAGTTCTCGAATGCCACGGTGCCACCGTATTACTCTCCTAGCCACGCCGCATTTACATGATCCCGCCTCGACCGCTAAAGCACTCTCCGCCGCACCATCGCGCGAGCATTCCTAGTTGGCTTCAGCTCTTCTCACCCCAAGTTTGCCATTTCTCCCGGCGGAGCCTGTGCGATATCCCGCGAGGCTTTCTTGCTCGGTTTAGCTCAAAAAGGCTTTTTGTCGGCCAAGGATCAAGGATTGGATCTCCTGGGTGGACCCAGCGCTCTTTCCTCTTCCGCTGTCTCCGGCCGAAATGAGAATGCAGTGGCCACCGCCGCGCGCCTTAGTGCCTTAATCCCATGATGAGGGCCTCAGCCATTTTAATCCACGAGGCAATATAAATACTTTGTGGACTTAACACCCTTGTCTTTTTGCCCTCCTGCTTTTGTCCTCTGGGTTACTTTCCCATACCACCCTTCGTGGTCAAGAGAAAAAATCTTTCCTCTGTATTTGCTTCGCTCATACCTTCAATTGTATTGCCTTTTGAGGAATTCAGCTTTATGTAGCTCATTTCGCTTGTCATTTTCATACAAGCTACACACAAGTTTTTTTTGTCATTAAAGATGTTTTTTAGGAATTGTATTTCTTACTCGCTCTCCAAAGGTTATTTCTCTGTAAATGGCGCAAGTTTCCGAAACCTTGATCGTTGAAATAGATTGAATTAATATTCCCCAATGAAAGAAGATAGCTTAAAGAGTTCTTCATTCGTAAAAGAACTTGGATACCATAAATAAGCAAAGGAAAAAGACTCAATATTTGTATATGCATTCTGGTTATCAGCTGTTTTATTGTGGAGCTCCAAGGAATATTCTTTGTTCACATCGAATTAATTGAAATATACTTTTTTCTATGAAGTTTGTCCGTCCTAAATTGCGGAACAATTTTCTCATTAAGAAGACCTTTCTGAAAGTATACAATGACAGTCCAAAATTTGCTATTGATGAGAGAGAATTTACAATTTCCATCTATGTATGTACTCATCTTTTGCAACACACCTGTATTTCCCACTGAGGATTTTCTTCTCTTGATATCTTTATTACGGAATGTAAAATAAGACCACATGACTTGCTATTGCTTATCATGTATGATGCCGAGTCCTCCATGTTAGTAGGCAATAATTTGACCATATGGCTTTCGTCGACGTCATGCAATCGATAATGCTTTTCCTTTTGTCACGAAAAAATAAATGTCACGGAGACACTCCCTTCAAATGACAGTCGGTAAATCGAAACCCGATTCTAGGGAGTGGGTTCAGTAATAACCCCTGAAATATATTTCTTTTCTGCACCTCAGTTGCAAAAGGCAACCTCGTTACATTTATTAGGAGATATTTTCCGTGTATACATGCGATGCTGCGCGATGGATTGTAGTGCCGGAAAACAATAGCGTCATCTTCTTTAATATCTTTCTTCTTTTTAGGCAAAGGAAAAGAAAAGGTTGGCATATGCCTTCTGGTTATTAGCTGTTTTATTGTGGAGGAGCTCCAAGGAATATTCTTTGTTCACATCGAATTAATTGGAATATACCTTTTTTCTCTTTGAAGTTTCTCCGTCCTAATTTTCAGAACAATTTTCTCATCACGAAGACCTTTCTGAAAGCTCTTTCGATTATAATTCCTCTTTTATGTGACTATGGCTCCAGGACGTTTGTCTTTATGGATAAAGGGATGATGACAGTGTCCTAAATAACTGTTGTTGTTCTACACTTAAGCAGTTTTGAATGCTGTGTACTTCATGAAATAGTTGTGAATAGTTTTCCGAAGTGCGAAAGTAAATTATGACAAACTTTCTTTTCTTTCAAGCAGATTCTGACAAAGAAAAACCGAAGTTTTGTTACTTTCCAATGGACGTTACTGCGTCAGGCGTCTCTCCATATAAGTATTTTACGTTATTATCTACAATTGCGGGAAGTAATTATTACTTAACTACACAATTTTATTAGGACCTCACTTTTCACCATTTTATATCATCGGCAGGTTCAAAATTTGTAACTTGTAATGAAAATTGTTTGTGAAAGTAAACAGCTCACCTTATTATGGATACATTCCTACGGTCATAATTGTTGGGTTTCACTGGTTATAAAACACATGATCCAATGTAATGTATAACATTTTATCAGTGCAAAAAGGGTGCATCGACAAATCTAGTCATTGCGCTCTAACTCCTCTTCTGTTGTAATATAATGTTGATGAACATTTTTGACGATACAAAAATTGTATGACTTCGTGTTCTTTTTACATAGATCTCTGAAACGTATCAATTCTATTGTAATATTGATATTTTTAAGGCGGTCGCTGGAAGCATTTTATATATCTTCCCAAATGAGTCATTTTTCACGCACTACCAGCACTTATCACACTCTGTAAGCAAGCGTTTTACAGTTAGGGTGTACTTTTATTGTCCACGTAGGGTACGAGAGCGTTATGCCCTCTCCTCAGCCTAGTTTTGGCGACATCCTCAGCGCGATCACTCCTGACGGAGGTGGACCACGCCTGTGCCACGGTCGATTTGCTCGTTATTTGTTTTTGTTCGTATTTTCCATATTTTCCAATCTCCACTTATTCAGGACTACATTTTGCAACATAGACATGATACCATATGAAGGCACATGGGTAGACGTCAAGTCGGTATCTTTCATGGGATTTCTTGGCCGCCTAGTCGTATTTATCGCTCCCATTTATGATTAGATGACCAGGGATCCGGAAGAATGAGATATTCACTTCCTTTGTATTAAGAGACGACGAGATGGGATCATATTTTTCTTTTATGAAATCTGGAACCTATGTGACAGTAGTAGGAAAGTGTAGAGAGTTGTCGTTGTCGATCTACGTCATTACTCCTAACATACTCATTACAACTATTGGTTCCTTTCTTTGTGGATTCGACTCATTAATTTCCTCGAGGGTATAGAAATACTTGAGCATTTTCTGATCTTTAATAATATGAGATGTTCGATTTCGATGGCTTCATGTCATCATTGAAAAATAAAATTCACCATTGCTGATGTGAAACCATCAAAGCTGGCCATTTGAGATTAATAAATATTGGAAAATTACAAGTTTTTATTCTTGTTATAAGTATTAGTATATTGTCTTCCCACTAATATAATTATTGCCACGACCTACAACTCAGTAAAACAATATTTATGCCAACTGTGATCAACGTACCTTAAGGATTATTGTTTCTCACTAGCAATCTGAGCCTCATAACCATAACATTTTCCTGGTCAATTTATTTTCCCAATTGCTCCCTCTTGTCTCCCGCAGAGAGCGTCCAACCATTTTCTTATCTTCCTTTCTTACTTAGTCCCGATAAAAATGATCGG
The DNA here is from genome assembly GCA_963169105.1 of Ceriagrion tenellum. NCBI lineage: Eukaryota > Metazoa > Arthropoda > Insecta > Odonata > Coenagrionidae > Ceriagrion > Ceriagrion tenellum. Next base: position 88,492,516 of record OY720641.1, on the reverse strand, counting down.
TGTCCCAATGTGTCCTCTGCAGATTCCCCGTCCCAATCGCTTCCTTGAGGTCTCCTCACGGAATAGCTGGGGGTAGTCGTTACCTTCACGAGCGTCATAGAGTGGGCTCCCTTTAAATAAAAGAGATAAAGTTACGGGGCAGCTCGTAAAGTGGACCTCTTTTCATTTAAGTGAGATCGGGGATGCGCCATCACATGGGATTTCCACATACGTGAACTGGGGATCTGATGCATTTAATAGCTGTCCTACGACGGTAAGTTCTTGGTTTAACGGGAAAGCATCAGGTAACATTACTCGGAACATGGCATAACCTAGGCACCTACCTCTCCGTGGTCCACTTACGTTTTCCAGTGGGCGGTTTCCCTCCGCGTAAATTGCGTTTTTCTGTCGGTTTCCCTTGTGACCAGAGATTATCTGATTTTGTGATATTTTTTCGGTAAATCGGGATTTATATCATATTCTAGCATGAATAGCAGTACATGTAGGTAGCCCTTTAGTCATGGGTTCTCCATTTTTCTACTTCAGAGGCATCCGTTAAGTGTTAACAAAGTCTTAGATGGGTTGAATGAACAAAACCTCTGTGGTAAATGTATAAAAAAGCGTACATCTTACATTTTCCGTCACTCGTGTGATAAAATTCAATCAAATTTTTTGCAAGGAGAGGTAGTCTATTCCGTATAAAGCAACATAAAATTAAGACAAACCCGAAAGATTTTGAGCCATATAATGCCAAATCCTGAAATTTACGAATTTATGGGTTTTTGTACACTTACCAATTTAACAAATTTCTAGCTGTTATCAAGTATATTTTGGGATGCATTTCTATTTCAGTCATTTTTCGGAGCCGAAGTTAGGGTGCAGTCTCCGGTGACATTTGACAGTCTGCAACTATTCTTCTATTCAGTGGCTGTAGAATTGGATGCGACGAGTCATGAAATAAGTTTGGGGACCACCGATAAATTTCTAAATATCGAGTTGGTTTTGAAGCAAATCTTAATACCAAGGTTGCTTCGAGTATTTCCCTCTCCCATGAACTGTTATATTCTTTCGTTTTATCCCTTGAGTCGGAAGCATTCAAGATGCCATGAATATTTACATCGCACCGCTGTTACCTCCATGGATCAAGGAACTTTCCGCTCGGCTGCGTTTTTAGAGCGTGATTAAGCGAGCAATTTTTTGTATTACTCTCGTAATAGCCGCATATCTTTTTCGTGTCGTCTATGCATGAAGTTTACAAATGAGTCCATTTTTCGTCCAATGACTCGAATTATATGGACTTTTTTTACGATGTGTCGTTCCCTCTTCGGACCTGAAATAGCGTTGAACTGACCTGCGAAAAAAATGTATTTGTCCTCACTCTCGCAATTTGAATATTGTAATCGTCCCATGTTGAATCAGATTGAAGCAAACTCATCCCCGGGCGATTTAATATTTCCTGGGTATATATATTTTCCTTTTTTATGTTGCGTGCGTTTTATGCAAAATGTTTTTCTCCTATCCATTGGTTGAGGTTGCTGTCTTATCTGTGTTCAAAATTTATAGTCTACTCTTTCCGCGTATCTCCATGGTTTGTTTTCTTCTCACTTTTTATTTTCGTAATTTGAAAAGACTCTCAATTCTCTCGATGTATTATAAGTACTTAATTGTTTTTGTAGAAATTTTAGTTTGTCTCCTTGGTCTTTTTATCCGAATTATCAAGTTCCTCTGGTCATTTTATACGTATTAAAAGCGTCCTTTGTTTTCCTTTGTTATCCATATTTATCTACCTTAGGTCAGATCTGAGAGTAACATCGCTAGATTTCCACTTAAATAATTCTGACCCTGAATAATTGATGCTAATGCTGAAGACTTGTTTACTTAAAACACTGATATGCCATACTATAATCTACTTATATAGCTACTCCTCCAGCAGTGCGTGGTAAGGTAAAAATATAATTTTACTTTCATAATTATGTAAAGTTAATTACAGGAATCGTAGTATTCTGAGTTTATATTCCTACGGTAAACAAAATACTCAATGAACAATTTTTTTCTACATTTTATGAAACGAAACCAACTATGGTTGAGAATCTTGTTGGGTGTATTTTTCAGATATTTGCGAAGAGAATATCGCTTTTACTGATGAGAATCATGGTTTCACCTGACAGCTACTGAAGTTATCCGCTTGTTTGTGGTGAAAACGCACATTTATGAAACCCTTTCTGGAGTATAGGATGTAAAAACGACAGGACCGTATGGCAGGCTCCTGTCGAAGTAAAGAAACGGGGTGAATATTTTCTGTAGTAGAGAACGAAGCTTCTCGTAATTGGCGATGAAATTTGTACCTTACGAGCCTTTTTGTAGGCTGCATCGTTTGCGAAGCGCTGTTAACTCCTCGTGACCAAATCCATTCTTAGTCCAACTAGCACATCATTTCCTTGTTAATCGCTTCCAGGTCTTAAACGTTCGCCTTTAAAGGCAAGCGCTTATGGCGTGAAGTTCAAATGCTGGTCCTAGCCGGGAGGAAATAACCTGTTTACCTCCTCAAATGGTTTCGAATCGCGAGTTTTTAAAACACCTCGTTCCCACCTTCACCGTTAAAAAAAACCTCGGAGGTTCTAGTCAATAAAAACAATTTTTTATGCCCTCTCCCGCAATTATCACGCCCTGCATGCACCAAAAGTGCCCAGGCTTAAAGATTGGGGAAGGAATTGCGAAAAATACACTTGCATAAAATTTGGGCGTGTCTTTGAGTGCCCGTTCGAGAAACGACTCCTTCCGTGGTGAAGGAAATATATCGCCAGTCAAATGGTACTCACGGAAACCTGACACGTCATTCTACGAGAGGGTTTTTAAGATCCCAGGAGGGGTCGGAATGGGCCTGGAAGAGCAGAAGGAACGCTGCTTTGTGCTCAAATTTCTCCCAGTTCTTTTCTCAAGGCGCGAGAGCATTGCCATCTCATTCTGCGAGTCCTCACTCGCGTGGCTGTGCCTGCTCTTCACCGTACCGTATCATAGCCTCATTTTTCCAGGATCGCTGTCATCATATTCTCTTCGTTCGCGACCTAAAAGCACCCATGCATCAGACCTGGAGCAAATTGTGCCGCGGAATTGAGGATTGAGGGGAAGACGGTTCAACTCCTATTACAGCGTCACATTCTGCATGTGTGTGTCGCGAGGGAGGCAATCATTGTTCATAAGTGCCCGTCACGATTATGGCTATTTTCATCCATGGTAATCATTCATGCGAGAGCGGCAATGACGTTAGGATGTAATATAAAGTTTGGAAAACCGGATATTTTTGGTAGCTCTCCATCGACGATGAATGAATCCTATGAATCTGGGTAGCTTCTTTCATTCTAACTTTGGTTGATCGTCACTTATTTTCATAGTCTCTATAGGTCGAGGAAATTGCTGACTGCGGATAAAAAGCGAAATATTGCATTGGCTACAGAGGGGGTAACGGTCGAAGGTGATTCTAGAGAGAGACGCATCGTTGTAACTCATTTTTACAGTACGTGGTTTGAAGCCATGTTCATTGAGGGTGTGCAATGCCTAAAATTAATCAAAGACTTAAATTTACACTGTGCATGTCTTGCAGGTATTTAAGATGCTGCTATGTAGACGGTCAGAGTGGGTATGATGGATATCGAAGATGAAATAGAGTAAGATCTATCACTGTCCGACCTATTCTCCTCATATCCCCCATCTATTTTCGTATATATTATTTCACAAGTAGCATTTTCCCATTTTATTCACATTCCTAAGCGTGCGGCATGTGCTCAAGATCAACCAAATAATACTAAAGATTTGCATCACGGATTTACCGGCGCCAATTGCCGTCAATTTGCAGATTTTTGACATTTTCTACGCTTCGTTTCTCAGTCCTCTTTGATGTACCAGCTTAGTTTCAGTTTTACTGCGCCCTTGCAAGTTCTGATGTACTTGCTTATTTGCGCACTCTATTTATTATCCACGATTATTGGGTTAAGACAAAATTTAAAAATAGTGCTTCCTCAATACGGGAGAATCATAATTAGAAAAATTTTCTCTGTGTTATAAACCTCATTTCAAACGTGTTGCCATGCACACGAGTACTAAGGCATGCAGTAGTAAACTGCCCTGGTTTTCTAATCGTGTATTCAGTTTTGTCAGTGTTCTCATTCATTGTTGGCAATAAAAAACGGAACATCCGGCTTGACTACTTCGTGCTCATCAAGCAGACTTCTAATCAATATCTAGTAATCAATCTTTGGCTGATTGAGTAATGCTCTCCAAAATGCAGGCAATATCGGCCTTCACGCTAGGCAGATATCCTGGTTTTTTTCCATCTAAATTGTTAGTGAAGTGTGGAAAAAAGCAAGAAAAATAAATGCTAAATAATGATCATTATGGTACATGATGAATGCTTACAAAAGTTTGCTCGTCTTACCGAGGATGTTTTCCTTTTTGATTTCCTAGGAATCGAATACGTTACTGCGTGCTGGGCATTTCCTCTCTCGCTTGACTGCCTCATATTCCTGGGAGCATGGTCGACCATTCCACTTTCTCATATAATACGTTGGGGCTTATTTCGTATTCAACTCGGCCAGACGCTTTGTTTTTTTCAGTTCTTATCGTCGTAATGTGTGTCGTTTTCCTCCATTTTCCCCATTCTTTCCTTGTTCTCCCTCACCGCCGCCTTTATTTTATTCCTCGAACGGCGTTACACACCATTGCCGTCAAATGTGGCCTTTCCATTCTTGGTTAATAGCCGCTGGCTAAGCGCAGAAAGTTGCCTATTTTTCTTAATGCTACTACCTTGTTTTGAGATGAATTCCTACGACACGGTGGATATAAGCAAAACCATGATGCCTCAATGCGTGACTTGAGTAAAGATTCTTTTCTCGACCATACGTGCGTCGGCGTCAACTTTATTGATTGGAATTTCACAGCTCAGCCCAACATTGTTTTACTCTCAGTCTCATAGTTAGATTTTTGGATCTTATGATTTATTACTGTAATCAATCCATCTTCATTTTACAAACTTGTAATTATCGAATCTTGGCGTGAGTAAACTCTTTATCGTTGAAGAAGTAGTGAAAAAATCGCTTTCCTAATCGCTGTGTTTTCACATAATTTTGAGCATTAATAGCTGATGGGTAGTAAATTCTTCTAAATGCATTATAAATTTCTTAAGAAGAAGTGCTGCATAAATAGAAGACGTGGGTAACCCACAAAAATTTTGATTGTTTCATTTTTTTATATATTATTCTGGGGGTGGAAATCCTTGCAATCGAACGCTAACACGTACGAATTCGGAAACGATGACGGTTGTTCATATCGATAATAATAGATTAGTTTGTAATTAGCGCCCTTTATGCCATATTTTTTAGTGAACCCATAAAAGATTCCGAGAATGGCTAGTTATGTTGTCGTGCGGCCCTACTACGGTGGGATCGTTAAAGACAATAAGAAGCCGATTGGTGGCACTGATCTTTAATGATACACCTCAATGGTGGCTCTAGGTCCCTGTCGCTAGTTGAGGCCGGGAAGGGACGGGAATTGGTTCGGTCCTGTCTCCGGTGCCGGCGTCTAGGTCCGTCGCGGCTGACTGACGGCTTCAGGGTCTTCCCTCGGTGTCAGTCTCTGCTCCGAGAAGATCTTCGCTCGACGCCCAATTGTCAACTGCCTGGTCTCGCCCAGCGACGCACCCCTAAGCACCCTTTGGTCAAGGGTGGGGGGGGGGCAACCTTCGGGCAGGTTGCAGACCCGGGGGTCGCCTCCAGGGTACGGGCTTTCTCCCGAAACGTCGGCAAAAGGGTGATGATGAAGGCCGCGAACACAATTGTTCCGACGGCGGGAGAGCGGGCGGCGGCCCTTGGAGAAATCGCCCTGCTGAGGGACCGCTCACCCCTTCTCGACGGGGAGGGAGGAGGACACCCTCGGACAGGTCGCCGACCCAGGGCTCGGCCATGGCCGTCTTTATAGAAGAAGGCTTTATATGAAGACGGCTGAGGCTCGGCCCAAGGATATTCTCCGAACCGTCGAAATGGTGATGACGAAGGGCCGCGGACTTAGCGTTGGTCGTGAGCGGCACTTGTGTCTTCCCAACAATGTTATAATACAGTAAATGGCATCATTAGGCAGCGATCTTTCACAGCAACAACTGCAGGGTACTTTTTTCGACTAAATTTTTTTGTCGTAAACATAATTTCCGTTTGGAATTAACGTAAACAGGAATCTTAGTAGGTTATAAAGATTTTATTAATGGTACATGAAAATGCAAGACCGCGGCTCTAATCGCCTGATAAACCTAAGCTGATATAACGGAAATTAGGGAGGTTATGATTGCAGCAGGATGGCCAAACTCATGAATGAAAAATATGCTTCTGAAGCCAGATAGCTCGAGAGACAAGTGTAATTTAATGTGTATACCTACACATTGCTTACCCACCCGATTAGGTGATCAACGCACCGACTGGTCTTATAATTATAGCCATTATACCGTCGTGAGTTGAAGGATTTAATTGTCCTTGGCGTCTTTGCTTCATGTTACCAAGCCGATGGCATTCTGAGTGGTCTAGACTGTCTTGCACCCCTAATCTTTTGGAGAAGGAACCACGGCAGCCGCGTCGCTCTATTCTTTCCACCCGACCCTTTTCTTCGACTTTAACCCCTTTCCTCCTCCGAAACCCCCATCTGTCCTCCCTCCCTTAATCATAGACCCGGGCGGCATTTGTCCTGTCAAGTGTCGAGTTGGATAATGTGCGCCCTCCCCTTCTGGGAAGAATGCCTTGCCACCCGGTCGCCTTGGTGTGAGACAGGAACCCTTAAAGTGAAGGGGGCGGAGGCGTAGGGGTTCGGACGCGAATGAGGGGTTGTGGGAAGGGAATCCGGGGTGCCGGGGAATGCGTGGGTGAGTTAGGGTTTTCTGTTTTTTTTCTTATTCTTTTTTTTGTTCCAGAAGACACATACCCTACCATCCAGGGAGACGTTTTTGAATCTGTTCGGGGGCGGCTGGGGAAGAATATGGGGAATCTGGAGGATATCGGATTCAAAATGGAATGGATACAAGGATTATATTAAGAGGGGGACGGGGTATAGGGTTTGGGGGATTATGGATATTCGAAGAGCGCAAGAGACTTATAGAAACCGATAAAGGAAAGGAAATGAAATGTGGGCGATAACTTTTGCCACATAATCCGGCTGTTTTCTAGTGCAGATTTTTTTTTCGCCGTGTGCGCTAAACGTTTCCATGTATCCTGCTTAACTTCACCCCACATGTGCCTTAGCATGAGAGTCTTGCGAAATCAAATACATTTTCGCCGTATTTCGCCGCGGAACATTTGTATTTCCTTATTAATTAATGGTTTTTATTTTAGTTTTGCGAGGAAATATCGTTTTGTTGAGATTCATCTGTCGCAAATGGAACAAAACTGCAAATTTTCAAGTACAGATATGAATTTTCTGAGTCTTTGCTTACGACTTCCATCAGAGTAATTTTGGTGACCTTGGCATATGGCTGGAAGGACAATTGTGATGTTCTTACGTTACGAAATGATGTGTTTTGCAGCCTAACAAATTATGATGTGCAATTATATTAGACGAAAAAGGTAAAAGTTTGTTTACATAATTTTACTTGCACGGCTCTTCAATAATTGAGGATTTCGCCAATATATATCTTTAAAATATGTTATTCACTCCGGAAATTGACCACCTGATCTTTCATATTTTCTAAAAAGCTCATTTGTCCCTTATGTTTAGATTTTTAGTAGAATTTGATTCAAGTATTGTGGTCATGAATTACCTTTAATTTTTTATAAAAGTTTTTGCCCTCAAAATTGAAAATTATTTTTAGAAATGAACAACTTGGGTTACTAACTGTAACATTCGCTTTGCCGTTATTGATGTGTGGGCGTTGAACGAACATATTCGATTGAAGAGCTCTTCAAAACTAAAAGCAGAATAGCTGTCGGTGACAATTACAGTGCCGGGTCGCAGAACGATTGAGATAGTGCCTTGTTCAGTGAACTTTGGACCGGAAGAAGTTAATTGCCTGCTATTAGGAGACAGTTGGATTGTATCAGTCCCATGGGCTGCTGGTGGTGGCTGATGGAGACATGCGGGCCCAATTGGCAGCTCTCCGACTAATGACGGACTAATAGCATTATAATGGAGTCGACGAGAGAAGAGGGCAAGTGGATATGGAACAGATTTTGAGTGAATGTCACGGATTTGGCGTTGATAGATTAGCCGATCAGGCAACCATTTTCCGAGAACCGGAGTTTTTGGGGGAACTGGTGCAGTATTGATGGAGGGATGAGTAATGGTGTGAACATTTTCTTGGGTTAGTAGAGCAAATGACGCGTACAATGATTCCGGAGATAATATAGAAAAACTATTGGATTTTTAATTTAACGGACATACTGCATTAGCCGTGTTCAGGGAAAATATTATTCTCATTATCGTCACAGATATGGTCGTGTGCTATACTTTAGCTCTCATGAATACAAATATTTTATCCGGGTTTTAATTGAAAATGCCTATTAGGTATTTCAGTAATTCGTTTATGAGAATTTAAATTCAACAGTAAAACTATTAGATTATATCAATTACATCAGTCTTTTTCTTGTAATAAAAATAAATAGTATTCCTTGTAATAAAAATAAATAGTATGGTATGGTATTAGTCCTATCGAAAAAGAAGATATAATACTCATCCCAGAGCCGCCTCGCGTATCGCCATAAAATTTAATTCTGCCGTTACGAATATTAACTTTTTGAAAACGTTTTCATTTTCATAAAGCTAGCATATTCCAAGTTCCATTGAATTTCAGAGTCGATCAATGTTTGCTTCGAGACCATCGAAGATTGACACAAGTCAATCATTTTTCTTTTGTATGATTCATCCTAGATTCTATTCCTACGTTGCAATGTTTGCGGCCAGCGGGAGAGAAATTATTTCTCCTCGTGGTGTAACCCGCTATCCTTCAGTGGAACTTCACGGAGCAGTTCATCAGCGAAGGGAAATTCTGTTGTACACGGAGTCGCTTCGAATTTGATAAATTTCGCGGCATATTTGCTAAATATTTTAGTGGAGTGTATATTTTTTTCAACGCTGATGGATTGAAAGGAAGAGGCACAACACATGCCAACGCCAGGGCGAAGTCGATATCTCGTTTCATAGTTATGCGTTTAGTTTTTCATTCGCCGCGTCGGAATTCGATATGTCTGTGTCGTCATGAATAGCCCACCTCCGGCCGCACAGGCTCCCAGGTCGGATAAAGAATGACGAAAAAGTCGTGCGCCGAGGAAACAGAAACTTAGGGAGCCGTGGATGGGGAGAGAAAGGAGGATGTAGCGGGAGGAGAAATCGAGCACGTCCCGCGTAGATTTTTAACTCGTCTCTTTTTTCCCAATCACGCCCCCTTTCAAACCCATCCCAAGGAAATGTCAACATTTCACTTCTGGCGCAGATAGTGAGGAGTGAAATAGTGGTGAATCATTCTTTTTTTTCATCTCATTCTCTTCCGAGCAGTCGGAGAAAGGGGAATTTTACTCATGTTGTATCTTCATTGCCAGCCACAGAAATCTTGCATCAACTCTCGACATTCAGTGGAAAACAAAGAGAGACTGAAAAAATTATATAAACAGAAGGCAAAAGAATGCTGCCAAGGATATCAGGTGTGTTATGCAGAACAGATTTCCTACTACATGATCCTTGAAGCGCATGAATATTCAGGATTGCGTCTAATGTATGGAGCTGAACTTGCTATGTTAAAATAATTGAATTTAATGGATGATCACGTAATTATGGAATCAAAACGGTATCCGACAACTGTATGAGGATTTCATACAAATATAGCAAAGCACACGCCAACAACTTTATTGCTTCCCGCATGCTCAACGTAAGATTTACTGCTTTCTTCTATCATATTATTCTACTATTCTAAAACTTCCGGCACATTATTTTTCTTCTAACTCACTGAAATACATGCTGGCTGATAAAAGAATGAAATGAAATATGAATTTAGGTGCTGAGATAATCATTGATTTCAAAGATTGTAATTATTCCCATTGTGCTTCTTTCATATCCTTTCCTGATCTCGTGAATATTCCAATTTTTGGTCTTTCAGTAATTAATATATGGTAATTGAACTATATGAATTGCATCTCCTGCTGCGGAGAGAGTACAAATCTGAGAAAAAGAAATTACTTGCTGAGTAAGATATAAAAGAAACTGCTCCCTTCTTGCAAAGTTATCCCAAGAAAGAGACAGTCTTCCGACAGTAGGAGTGCCAATATGATAAGATACTTAGGGGTATTTAGGAGGGGACTTTAGGAGTAAATGGCAGTTGCTTTTGTTATGCTGAAGTTGGAGTAATTAATATCATAAGAACATACTTTTTGGACTGTTCAAAATTAATTTGCATTGCGTGAGTGCTTTTTACAGCCTTTGGAGGGGTTTAGTTTTGAACGCGACGGTTTGGAAAGAGTTCTGGAATGCTCGAGTGATGGATGAATTTTCACTTTTACCCTGCTCCTCATGTCCGTGGTCACTCTTTCCGTTTTTTATCCTGCGGTCCACCTCGCCGTTCGTCCTTCGGACGTCGCATGGACACGCAAGGGTTGCGGGGCAGCGGCTAAGAATGCGCGGCTGCGGCCACAGAGGCGATCTTCTGCGGTTTCGTGAGATCGGCGCGACGCCTCTCCCCGTTGCCGTGGACTGCCTTCGAGTGGGCGAAGGAGAGTGGCGTGGCCTCTCAAGTGGCCGCAGCCGTGACAAGTACTCTGAGATATTCGTGTTACGTGGAGGGAATGCGAGGGCGGGGAGGCAGGGGTCGGGAATTGATCTACCTTCCCCAACGGTCATTCCACCCGGGATGGCGTTCTATTTCGCCGTTCTCTGATTACCGAGTACATCTTATTCTTTAGTAAGCTTGACCAAGACTCCAAAAATTTCCAAAGAAATATGAACATTGATTGATATTAATGTGGATTTTTGTTTGCAAACGGTTCGAGTTTGCTGGTCGTTCACTAGCACCCGAATCAAGAAAGAATGAGATTAAAAGCCGAAAAAGCGTCACAAAATTGTAATTCAACAATAAATACTAATATGTAAATTTTTATGTATTAAATAGCACTTTGTATTTTTCCGAAATTAATTTTCAATTGTCCAACTAGTTTCGACGCAAAGGCATCATCCTCAGGTATGATTGAGAATAAATTGTGGAAAAACAGTGTTCTCTAATACATAACAATTTATATATTAGTATCAATATATATTACAATATACAGCTATACTATAACTATATATTACAATAAACTACAACTATATATTACAATAAACGCAAAGGCGTCATCGTTAGACAACTGAGAATGACGCCTTTGCGTCGACGATTGAAAATAAATTGTGGAAAAATACTAACTTTTCTTACCATCCTGATTAATTTTCACGTAGTCACGCCTGAACTCACCGAGGATATATATTGTTATTCGTGTGGCAACGGTCAATCCACACGTGTTGGTTTCTGCCACGCTCATAGATCACTAAATACGATGTTAAGAAAGAATCAATTCCAACCTCTCTCCCTGATATCTTAGTTTAAGTTCAATCTACTGAATACTGTATTTTACTTTATTCAATTTTTTGTTTTATATTTTCAAATATTATGCAAAATCTAATTTATCATGCACAAGAGCAAAAGCTTTTTTGCTTTTTGAAAACAAAATGATTGTAAAAATACTTGACGTTCTAAAAATGAAAATTTACTCAAAGACGAGTGATAACCGTATCACACCTGTGGAATATTAGTTTCTCGATGCTCACCACTTGGGTTTTCTCATCAGCAATTATCTCCAGTGCCTTGAAGTATTATAGCCATCATTATTGATTTTGCTCAAAATCGTTTTTCCGATAGAAGGCCATGTATGAATGCGTTTCAGTGATGAGGAAAGCACTCTATAAAACGGATTGTGAGTTCCAAAGCCGTATTGAGAAATTAAAAACCTTCACGAAGGATGCGATACATGGACATGTTCTGCGCCACCCGTACACGTGTAACCTCTGTCATCGTGGGCGCTGAACCGGGAAAAATGAGCCTTTTGATGTTAACCGTCTCAATGGCGGACAAGTGTGCTGCATAAGCATCCTGTCTAGTGCTCCGGGATGGTGCGCCGCCGCCTTTGCCTCCAAGAGAGACGAGAGAGGGGATTCTTCTCGCTGTTCGTTGCCCTCAGCATCAAGTCATTCTTCTTTTTTACTCATCCCTGAGCATTCAAGTCGTATGAGAGTACTCGTCTTATGCTCCTCCCTCATCCGCAACCGATACGTACGGCTGTATGTGTGTATTTATGTTTTGTGCGCGGAAGAAAGGTTACCGCGGGAGATGACGGAATTCTCGCCACAAAAGATGCGTTGAATTCTTTCTCCATTCCTCGTATTTTGAAGGATCGTACCGGCTCCCTTGAATGCAACTCCCCGCTCGTTCTCCGCTCCTATTTCTGGGTTTGTTTTCGCTCCTCCAAGACCATTCACGCAACGTCGCGATAACAAAGGGAATTCGTCCACATCGAACTCTCTCTATTCTTACCCTCTCCTGCTCCCCATTCCCAACCAATTCCCATCTCCTCATCTCCTCTTGTGCACGAAACCATTCTAATCCGGAGTGATTTGATGTCCTTTGTACGCGGCTATGCCCACTTGGGTGGAGCATCGGGACACTCTTCTTAAAGGCCCCCTTCGCCCTCAGCCTATTTTTTCCATAATATTTGTGACCTTCGTTCTTTCAACTCTGAGACCCTCCTCCTCTCAGAGAGTGTCTTCTGTACCCAGCACAAACCCTCCCTCCTCGCGAGCAAGCCTCGTGAGCCAACCCTCAGCTCCCGTTCCCATCTCCTCTCAACCCCTTCCTCGTCGCTTTAATATCCCTTTCCTGTCCCTCCCACCACGTTTGCAGCAGCCAAGCTTCTTCACTCCACACCATCCCCACCAGTCATTCTCCTTTTTATAAACGCCCGTCCTTCCCTCTTTCCGCCCCCCCCCCCCCTTCACACACGGATCTGGCCTCCCTTCCGCGGCCCCCAACCCCTGTTTTCGCTTCCTCACACGTACATATACACAAGCGGAGCAGGCAGCAGTGTCCTCCTCCCCTCGCCCGCTATTCCATTTGTACATTTGTTCTCGACGGTTTCCCAACCTTCTTCCTACATCCCGGCTTCTTCGTCCCCCTCTAACTCCCCCCCAATTTCCCCCCCAATTCCCCCCGTGCTATTCTCCAGCCAGCGCCGCTTGGCTCACCCCGAGGCGACCGTGTTATTTTTTGGTTCATGCTCGTTTCTGGCTGCCGCCTTCCGTTCTCCCCTCTCTCCCTCCCACGTCTTGTGTTCAGGCGGTACCCATCCTCCCGTTCTCTTCCTCTCCCCACCCCCTCGTTTACTCCCACGCTCATCTCCTACCCCTTTCCTCCCTGCCTTGTCTCCCCCATCTCCTTCTTCTCCCCAGATTACTTCGTTCCCGGATATTCTCTGTTCTTTCCCATCCTCTTAGGCGTTTCTGCCTCACTCCCCTGAGTCTCCTATACACAGACACACACGCACCCCCATGCCCAAAAAACAGGAGCTTCGCCAAGCCAGCAGCCTTTTTAGCCCTTTCACCCTTTGGTTCCGTCCTTTGCCTATTTTGCCACGACTGACTTCATCTTCTTCCCCCGCATTCATTCCCATTTTGTCCTCTCTTTATCTGTTTCATTCCCTAACCTTCTCGTGGCCATCATTTATGCCCTAATTCCCATGCCTTCTTAATTCCTTTCGTACGGTTCAATCTTCATCAAATCTTTTATACCGATTCCTTATGGGCTCGATCACATAATTTGAGAACGTAACTTCATACAGTTTAGCTTGATGATGTGAATCAGATAGCGCTCAGAACATGCGTTGAGAATCATACTGAGTAGATTACTTTTTGAAGTAATGTTTTTAAGTCTTCCGATTACGAAATGAAGGAGCTGAATAAGTGGATTCATCTGGCGGGGAAACAGGGTGCTATTGACACGAAATTGTAATGCAAAGTTCGCGAGTTACTTATTTGGGTTGAGGTACCAACTTGGCGGTCCGCAAAAGACTAATTTTTACTTAAAATACAACCTTGAATCAAAATATTCTCCTCCAAATAGGTTCATTGCGTGGAATTGGAAACCTTCTTGGAAGCTGGATATCGTAATGGAAAAAGTTCCTTAGGTCGACTAGACTAGAATTATATTTAATTGACAGTAGACCCAGGCACCTGCTCCCTTAACTTATTTACTTTAATTAAGCTATGTTTTTGCAATATACCCTCTTACTATTTTATAAACCAAGTTGTTCATTACTATTATAAGTCCATACATATCTGAAACTATGATCATAATAAAGAAGTGCGGAAATCGCAAATATTAGGTCTATTTTTTAATGACCTGATCCACTGAGTAGAGCCGGAATCAGTCTGTCGCTAGTTAAATTACAGCGTCTTAAGTTACGTATTGAATTTAATTTTATTCTTTGTGTAGCGTTAAGTAACTAAGTTCATTTTCTTATGCTTCTGTTGAACGACCTTCGTCTTTAACTCGCTCCTACGTGCTCCTTCCCATGTTGCCCTCGTCTCTGTGTTCATCTCTTCCTCCGTCGTCTTCTTCGCCTCAACCCTTTGTCCGAATTCCTCCAGTGTCTTTACTCCTTCTCACAGCTTCCCATTACGGGACCGTTTTCATCCGCGGGCTCTTCTTATTTTTCTACGCTCAAACGAACCCCACTCCGAGGGCGCAACCCACCCTTTTCCTCAGGATACTCTCGAAGGAGCTGGGAGGGAGGATGGCTGGCTATAGTTTCGCGAAGTGAGGGCTAAGAAATGTTCCTTTTATTTTTTTATTCTTCCGCTTTCTTTTTCCTCCTAATTATTTTTTTATTATTTTTAGATTTTAACCACCCGCCACCCTGCCCTGCAGGCCGGCTCTGGGGGGAAGGATATATAAAGTCCTAAATTAACGCTGGGACCTTAACGCCCTCCCTTAAATCATTAATAATTACACAATTACATTTACTGCTCCAAGTTAACCAATTTTGCATTGGAATAAGGGTGGCGTCGGGTGGGTGGGGGCTTAATTGTTTTTACTCTGCCTGGAGTGTTAATAAATGTGCCCTTGCCTTTGTGCTATGTCGTACATCTCTTAGTGGATTATTAAAAACAGCTTGATTCTTTCTGAGGAAAGGCTTCTTAAATGTTTATTAAAATTCATAATTGCTCCTAGTGGTGCGTGGCATCTGCAGGGTGTTTCCTCAAGGAAATGAATGATTTAATAGCTAATGGTTATTTTGGATCGTTACACACTCTTTATTATCATTGATAAAATTTCTTCACTGAGCTTCGAATTATAAGTGTAGTTCTTCTATAAAGCTTGGGGTCAAATATATTTAGCCAGCATGGACCGAAGGAAAATAATATTTTGAGGAAAACATCGTAAAATTTCGACGTTGAAGTCTGGGTCCACCGTCAAAGCTTATGATTTGGCCCATTTTTGGTTCATAGCTCCAATTACTTGCAGCAAATTTGCGTATTTTCAACTCGGGCAAGATGGCCTATTTTTCCTGTATCGAGTTGTCTGTGTACCCCGTCAAACCTAACTATTCTGGAATTCGGCGGGGAATGCTGTGGATCCATGCTGCGCGAGCAACGGAAGTGCCGCGAAGTATTCCTCGTACCATCATTTGGGGGATTCTGTGTCCTCTGCCCTGTGTAAATGATCTTCCTAGTTGTGTGCACAGCACTGTGAGGTGATACAACTTCATCGCTTGGAGTGGAGACAAAGGCATCCTCTCTTCCGTTTTATTTGGAACGAAACCTTAGATCTCAAATTCAAGAAGGTGAGGGAGGAAATCCCTTTTCCTGTGTACATGATCGCTAGAGTGGTGAGCGTATACATTGCGGCACTCAATGCCGGAAGGATGTGCTTTGTTTTCTCTCGTCGAGAATATGCTGGTAGTGGGACTCCTCATCAATGGTTTCCAGTGTGATGTGGAGTAATATCCCCTGAGGAATGTCCTTCAGAATGAGGCGAGGGTTTTTCCATGGGCATGATGGGGAACACCATATTCTACGATCATATTGAACCAACCCAATACTACAGCTTATCCTGACCAGAGGAATCCTTGTAATACTTTCAAACGTTTAGCCGAAATCAACAACCACGGTCATTGCGACATGACGCTTGAATTCCTACTCGTAAACACTTGAAGTTGTAATTTTCATAATTTTCCAAGAGTTAGCGTGATCGATATTCACGTCTATTGGAGGTCTACAAATTTTAGCATCATGTAAAGGAGATAGAAGCTACGCAGAATTGCCGCAATAGTAAAAAAATTCTTTTCCTCTCGAAAATTTCAACGCATTTTATTGGCGTATTTACGGCAGGCTATAATTTTTTCAGAAAAGAAACCTTTTTTCACCGATTCAATGGATTTATTCCAAACAGGACCTTTTCACCTCGTAATTCTGCTTCCGTATGAAGATATATAGTTCATCATAATTTCAACGATGACTTAGCGAATGTTGTCTAATATGTTGCTCGAGAAACTCCACGTTCATTTTGCCATTGTATTAATAAAACCATGATGTAACTCGGATATTGACTAATTGTGCGAAATTCACTAGCGGGTGACTACGTTGAAGTAACTGCGTGGTTGGTTCCGTTGTTATTTGAAAAAAAAATCGGATATTGATGTTCATTGGTGGACATAATTTTCACCATTTTCTTTGCTTAGGTATTATAAATAATGATATCAGGCTGTGTATTTTGGAGATAATCGTAATTTTACCGTTTATCGAAGTATTTTTAATTTATATTAAATCACTTTATATATTGTATGATAGTCTCCCGAGTCATTTACTTGACGAACTGAGATAACTTTACAATGTTTGTACTTGGTAAAAAATACTGATTTATTACTTTTCGTATTGGATGTTAGATATCCGCCCAAGAAGACGCCTCGAGTTAATTCTTAAATTACATCTATTTTCATCTGAATTTCGTCATTCACTTCCTCATTCCTTGTACCCGTATATTTCATACACCTCTGGCGTGGCCGTTTCATCTGGGGACGCGTCTCGCATTGACAGGAGCCGTTGAATGGCTGCATCCATGAGCAATGCAAAATTTTTACGAGGCAGCCGGCTGAACAAACGGCCGAGAATAAACAGGAGTGCGAGAGCGGGAGCGATGTTCTTTTGGATACCGGATGGACGTCGCGTAAGCGAAACAGTCACATCTTGACTCCCCCTGCGTGTCGGGGTCGGCGCGGAGGATAACAAAAACGCATCGGACTTTTTCCTTTTACGTCATCACCCGTTTCCGGTACCGAAGAGTTTGTGTCAGCAACAGGCCATGAGAGAGATGAGCGCTATTGAAGGCAAAGCTCGGAGGAAGCCGGAATATATCCCTGTGAATGGGATAGGAGTGGGGGAGAAACTTTGAAAATTCCTTCTGGTTTGAAGAGCCGAACAGTAATATATTCTAGACCAAAGAAATGTTCGCTGTTTATGTACGCGCGGGGAAGGTTTCCCAAAATTTATAGCTGTTTTGAATATCGACAATGTCAGTTTTATATCTTCTTGCACTTGTAGAGTTTGCGGATCATGTTATCCCCAAGCTGCTATTAGAGATTAAAATTCCAACCGTCAAACCTCTTCACGTGCACTCGCTCAGTTAGCTTGTTGACATCAGACCAAAATTTTCACTTGAATAGCCTAGCCGATGAGTCTACGGTCAATGAAAAGGTGTTTTCTTGCCACTATCATGGAGGTAATTTTTTGCAACCTCAAACTTCTAGAGAGTAGAGCGATTCAATCCTTAAATTTATGCATATTTCCTCGTGTTTTATTGCGCTACATGATTTTGGAGAAAATTCAAAACCATTTACTCCTAATTGCAGGCAAATTTCTCTAAGAATTACGCAGAGAAACTTTATACGAAAGACAGATATGCAGCATATATGAAAAATATGGTACTGGTGGCGAAGGGATAAAGTGTTGGCCTGCTAAACCGAGGGTCTTGTGTTCGAGTCATGCCTGGGTGGAATTTTCACCACTCAGGGTATGGGTGCTTGTTTGCGCCTGTAGTATTGGTCATTTGTGCTGTATTCGGGCTGGTGAAAATAAATAAAAATATTTTTAATAAATGTAAAGTAAAGTCCAAGAACGTATTTAAATGTAATAAAGTTTTATTTTCTTGCTCGACCATTACGATCAAATGAGTGAAATGGGGAAAAGATTATTTTTTGAACACTTGTCAGATATCTGTTACCGTTAAAGCTTTACATTAGAAGCAACAATTTAAGCCAATTAGATGGTACCTAAGATCCCAAAACGGCATATTAGTTGGTCAACTTCTAACACAGGATGTCACAAGGTGGTCAATTTCCTCTGAGACTTATGAAAGCCCTGTTATTGAAGAGCTATGCGCCCATCGAAACGTTCGGTGAAATGGAAAAATTAACTCGGTGCGTAACCCCAGAAGAGTTCACAGTCCTTCGTAAACTTAGGCGGAGAATACATATCGATCTTCTCCGATTCCAAACCTGTGCCTGATTTTTCACCGCGCGGTGATGGAAGTAGGTTCAATGCCTTGTATTTTTTTCCGGAGAACATTTTTCCCTTTCACGCCGACATTACGCGAACCAAGTTGCATTTTGCATCCAACACCTTTTGGGAAGGATATTGGGAGAACTCGGGCAAACGAGATTGGGAGCTCCCGGTGCCGTCGAACCCTTTGGGACTCTGGACAGAGTATCGCTCGAGGGACTTAGGGGGTGTGAGAGTGAGGGAGGGCAGTTGTAAATGGGGGAGCTCTGTGCAGGCGGAGAGAGGTCCAGACGGGCGACTGAGCTCGCAAGGGGCGGGCGATAGGAATGGTTATCCGTATATAAGGGTGAGGAAATGGAATAGCGTGCGCAACGGAGAAAAGATGGATATCCCGTACGTAAAAGGGAAGAGGGGAAAAAGGGCGGGGAGGGTAGAAAGGGAATTCCAGCGAGATATACGATCGGAAAGATAAAAATGATATGGTACAGGGTGTACCGGACGTTTTTAAAAAAGTGAGGAATGTCTTGAAAATTGATGAAGGTGTGAGAAATCGGGGTCAGAATTGCAGCCGACGTGTGAAAGATAGGAGGGCGGAAATGGGTTCGAAAAAGATCGACTCCGTAGAGTAATAAGGCAGGGGAGAACATTATCGCGTGATTATGTGGAGGTGTATAGGTTGCCGTTTTATTTCTACCGACCCTTTGAGGCGGAGGTTGAGGTGCATGAACTTAGGCAAATGGACCTGACGACGATAAGTTTCGTGTCAGTGCGTTGACTGCAAAGTGTGCACGGCCCATTGGGCAATTGGGAGTGGCGTACGGAGATGCACGCAATGATTGTGGATGACATTACTTGATCTTGAAGGGACTGCCTCTGTCTCACTCTCGCCTCGATAAAGAAACTTTATTATTATTAGTCTTACTGTCTCCTTGAATATTTTTGAGTTTGATATGTCCTGTGAACTGATCGGATGATTACTCATTTTTTGAAGGGCCCTGGTTCGAAGTCCGTGTCATGGTTGCCTCTGTAGTTGTGTTTGTCGCACCTTGATTAAACCATTTTCATCTACACATGTATCTACGAAATAACGCTCAATCCACCACAAGGGTGTGTGGCACGAGGTGATGGCACACCAGGCATTCAGCATTCATCCCTGATCATGTAAGACCGCGCTTTTTCCCCCGGACGCTAGCCGCAGGTCAAAAGCAATCAGGATAACAATGCGCTGTCAGACCAGAACTGAGAAGAGTGCTACGTAGATTAACAGGCACAATAAACTGCACTCCTTATGATACAGCTACTGGTTAGTATTATTAATCAAGCTTCTAAACCATGCAGAAAGATAAATCATTTCGGAAATTTCATACAGTGTGAGTTGTTAGTAAAGATGATAGGATATTAAGAACAAGTATAAAATCCATTCTACCTAGTGAGGGTCAACGTTTCATAGGTCTGATATATCGCAACTATTATGGTCCCTAATTTAAATCCATTTTATCTACAGGAGTCAGTAAAACGTATTTGACATTCATTCCAGTCCAGATTCACATCCGAGGTGCTCGGTTGTTATTGTCGTTATCTTAATTCATTTTATTTTTCTTTGAGGCAAAGATTTACCTCCACATGGCGCTGACACAAATCAGTTTTATGTAGTTTAATGGATGATGGTGGATGTGCGTGAGTGTGTGAATGAGAGAGTCGTCGAGTGAACCTTTGAACGCGGTTACTGTGGACTGCAGTTGGCTGGAGTCCGCGGCGGGATCCCCAAAAGTGAACTAAACTGTTTGTTTAGGGGTTTGTCATGGTTCAACGCTCGATTGTTATACAGTCCACTCATACGTTTGAAGATCACGAGTGCAAATGATCATATGGTCCCCACAAGTCAGATTTACTTGAGACCAGTAGCTTCGATCGTTATCGTGTCGGTTGTTTGATCCTAGTTCGACGCAAGGGGAGTGGTCATGGATGGTCGTATCTCAACCCTGTCCGCAAAAATGCAACGGATTGTTGACGTCGCGAAAGAATATGAGAAAAAGTAAAGAGGGAATTCTCTCGGAGCAAAGACGGAACTATTATTGTGATTGTGATTATTTTCACGGGAATAACTAAGTTATCTGCGTCATACGAAAGCCTTTAGTTGAAATGATAAAGAATTGTGGCATTAGTCTCAAAAGTGTACAGCGATGTTCTGTAACACCAAGCCGATTATCTTTAGTCACTCAGCCTCACTCAAGATCCATGGGAAATCATTCTGCCTCAGTGTGTAGTTGTGCGATCGCTCTCCGGAGGGTTGATTTTTATTACTTTATCGGGTACTGCGGATCGGCGAGTTTGTGAGATCTCAAGGAGACGTTGAATTGGTCCCATGTCCATGTTTCTTTAATCTGTGCGTTCCTTGCGGATTGTATTTAGGCCTGGTTTTATAGGTAATAATTTTGAATTAAATTAAAGGTAACCACAAGATGATGATGCATTTAAGTTGACATGATACTAACTGATCGTTATCGATGGGAGAAGATATCTACGATATTATGAAAATACTTCACGTAAGTTAATTAATTTGGACCACAATGATAGATTTTGCTTTTCATTTACCATTAAGTTTTTATAATGTTTCACAGCACTTAAATATCTTGCTATGTGATCAGAATATTCGGAAACTTCATCGTAGTTATTTATGCCTCGTAATTTCTGCTAAATTCTAGTTACAATTCTGTTGATGAGGCAAAAATAACTCGAGAGTTTGGTACAATCTTGGGATAATGAAACTTTGACTGTCAATTTTTTGTCAGGTTGTGAGGAATATGGAGCAAAACATTTTCTCGGTTGCATTACCCAGACGTGAACGCTTTTAGAAATCGAGTTCGTGAAGAATTACGAAACTGGCTGCGGTAATATATGGGTGGCGTTGATCTGCAAATGCTCACTCCGTGTCTTTGAGTAGCACACATTAGGAGAAAGGGATTTCCACTTGCAAAATCACCTCTCTTCGAAGCATGAGAAACAAGTGGTTCTCTTCCCCTTCACATTAACTTCCTGGTACTCAGTCACTCATTATTACGGAAATCTATTATGCCAACTGTATGGAGGAAAATTGCCCTTGTTCCTTATTTCCCTCCTGGAAATTTTCAGTCCTCCGTATCCGGTGTGGATTTTTTATATCAAGGAATTATGTTACCCTCACCAACCCCTCTTTCATAATAACGGAAACGAGGGTTATTCATTTCACAGGTAAAATGGAGTAGTACTCGGCATTTAATGTATTATAGCGAAATAATTTAAATATGATAGATAATGATGAAATAATGATAATGGAGAAAATGGCAAAAAAATTATATCTGTCCCTCTATTCACATTCATTTCTTCCGATATTTTGGGTTGTTAAATTTTTCCATGCAATCGACTTGCTTTCTAATGGACTCTTAATTTCCTTTTGCCATTAATTCGCCACGACTGTGGAACCATTACAAGTCGTATGAAGCTAAGTAAAATTTAATTCATTGTTTTATTCACTGGTGGAATGGTTCGCATTCTTCTTAGTTGTCATGAAAATTGATGGCTCGCGTATTGCAATTCTTTCGAAACATATGCATATTGGGTGGATGCGAGAGAGTTGAAAAATAAACGGCAAATGATCCATTATTATGAAAGGTCAACAGTTTCAGGTTTGATGTAGTGAAAGTTCGTCCTAATGAAAACAGCAGAATTACACTGTTCAACTAATTTTTATATACTTCCTGTACCAGACCTCTGATGACTCGGTGAGAAGAAACGCGTTATGCATTGTCTTTACAGTAGAGTGCGCTCATGATGGTTTAATCATTATGAATGATGCATCACAAAAGAGGAAGGGGAAACTCCAAGTCATTAGAGGTTCTGATTTATTTTGGAAAGAAAAAGATACACCTATAATTAAAAATATTGTAACAGTAACATCGACTTACCGTCGTTCTATAATCCAAGACATTCCTAAATGAGTGAGAGTTCTGGCAATTAATTAGACTTAGAGAGCTGTGATTCGTATACCTTGATTATAGCACATGTCAAAAACATGTTCGGCGACAGTCAGAAAGTGAAGAATATATAAAATAATGAATCATTGACTTTGATTCAGTTTCTCAAAGCAATGCTTTAAACATTAAATTTTATGAGGGTTTTAATTATACATTCAGTTTCGGCAGACATAAGTAGACTCAAATAAAACAGTATCGTTGTTAACTTGGTGGTTTGTGTCTATACACATATTTAACGTTAACTTTCACTTAAACCACGAAAAAAATTTTTTTTGTGGTAAAGTAAAAGTTATCATTAAATATGTCAAAGAGTAGACTCGTTGAACATGCTGTTTTAGAGTCTTGTTATTCACTTTCCGTCCCTTTATACGCCCGACCATAAGGAAAAAATGTACGCAGGGGTGAGGGGGGGAGACTGAGCATCTTAAGTAAAGGGAGGGCAAACAGAGCGGGATTGGCCTTGATGTGAGCGCGTCGTCGCATCCGGGTGGCTGGTGTATTCCCCGAGGAGCGAGAGACGGCGGTGGAGGAGATGGAATGGGTGTGCGCTTGTTGTGAGTGAGATGGAAAAGGGTATCGGGAGAGTGAGTGAGGGCCGGCGAGAGAGAATTGGGGGTGCCGGTGAGTGCGATCGATGTATTGGGGGGGAGGAGAGAACTTTGGGAGGAAAGGGATGGTTCCGGGGGTGTACGGGGCCAGAATCGTTCTGCCACTCTCTTCATCCAGAATGAGGGGTGCCGCCGCATGGGGCGGGGATTTATTTATTTTTCCTCGAGAGTTAGCAGGAAGGAAGTGTAGGAGGGTGCTGGTGGTGGTGGTGTCTGTGTCGGAGGGTGGGGTAAGGAAGGGTGAGATGAAAAATATAAAATAGATGGCGTAAGAGGGCGGTCCGGGGCATGGTGTAAATTGATCGATTGAACCCGTGTTGGGCGCGCACTGGCGAGAGTTTGGGAGCACAGTGGGTTGAGGAGGTCTGTCTGAGGCCTAAGAAGGGGAGGTGTTAAGGATATTATTCACTATATATCGAAGGTTTTTCAAAATTTTTCATTTCGGCCTTGCCGTTATCGGCAGTTCCTATACATGGAAGTTATTTCCTTCCTAATTAATCGCTTTTGAGTAGTACTTTGGTGTTAATTGCGATCTTCTGTAACAGCGGGTATTAATGGGGACGGCAATCTGTACACTGTCGTGATCACGAGAAAGCGAGTGGGGATGACATACGTAAAAGAACAAACTACTTTGCCGGAGGATAGAATTATAACAAAAATAATGAATGACCATAAAGGAACATAATTTGCTGCACTTACTGTGCTGCGTTGGAATATTTCTACTCTATTAATTTTAGACAAATGTATAAAGTATTTTTTACGATTCCCTGCGGCATAAACGAAAGTTTTAAGCTTATGTAGAAATTAAACCCAATACTACCAAGTGTTGAATGGTGTTTTACGTTTCCTCAATAAAGGTAATATGTCCATCACATATAGCATATTGGAATTTTTATTAATTATTCCAGTCATGAAGACAAGCTGAAGGATGCCGACTTTTTTCCTTTGAAGAAGGATTTTCAGTGCGCCATCGAAATTTATGCTGTTAGTTGTATGGATATGACTTTTTTTTAGAGACAATGGCTGAGTTAAGGGTTTTCTTGTCTTTGTCTACAAATTTGTATTCAGTTAGCTTAAAAATTTTGCCAATTTGCTCTGATAAACCACTAATGTATACCATGCTTCTATACTTAAGCTTACTGTGTACGAAAGTTATATGGCCTGTGCAATTAATCGAAATTCTCGATTTAAGTGTAATGGACGTCTTATCTCTGAACCCGAAAATAATCGCCGCACTTATTCGGTGTCTCCTCATTGAGCAATTTGTTACGATGGTCGATACTTTCAATTGAGTATTGCTTCGCCATAAGACGGGAAGATGTGAATTGGGAAAGAGAAAAGGGGAAGTTTGGAGTTGGCTGCGAGTTTGAGGGAGAAATGGGAAGGAGGTTGGATGAAAAAAATGAGAAGGCGATATTGGAAAATCTTATACGAATCAGTCGAGTTCCTTCGCTTTTCCTCTTACACACCCCGAGTTCAGGAGGGTGCGGTGTATAGGGGAGGCAGGGTACGAAAAGATGCCGGGGACGTTTTTAAGGGAACACGGAAATAAGGGTTCGAGGGTGATAGGATATGGGGTCGTTTGGGTAGGGTGTGGGGTTGTGAAAGGAGTCTTTTTTGGGATGGAGGACAACAAATCAAAAAGTACTCAACTTATCCAAGTTTTTTTTTTATTCTCTCCTACATTTTTCTCTCTTTATACGAGTGTTGCGGCCTGCGGGTAGAAGTGGGAGAGGAGAAATTGTTCCGATGAGTGTAGCTTTGAAGTTTTGGATTATCCTGTCGGCTTGTTTTTTTCCATCCTCCTTGCTGATTTATCGTACGCTATACTTCAGGGTGAGATAGGGGTATCAAGAATCTTCCTTGGGTTTTCAGTCGCGTCTCTCAGGTAGAAATGGCGGATATAAGGATGTGAGCTCGTTTTTTTCAAGTGCGCTCAGTGTCTTCTTGCCGCGTGCGGAATAATATATGAGATTTTTCGTGCTCGTGTCTCTTGATTACTTACAATGATAAAATTGACTATTTCTGGTTAACGTTTATTCGGTAGATATTATTTAATGGTATGGTAAATATTTTTCTTTCTAAGAAGTTATATAGCACGTTTAATTGCGATCGTTACAATGATTGTCAATTGACTAATGTAAAATGGCTAGGTACATTCGAACTGGTAAGATAGATGGATTGATGAAGGCTTTATTGTATTGGACGAGAACGAGATAAGTCTAGTTCTCTCTGCCTACTGACCTCTTTTAAAATGATTAACCGAGATGTAAGCTCGCAATAGTGTTATCTTACAAATCATCAAGTGTACACACTATAATTTAGATTGCATAACCATGGTAGGGTTAATCGTTGCGAAATGTACTCTTTTTGTCATCCGTATGATTTTTATTGCGAGTTTTCATCCAGTAAAATGGAATCCATAACGCAAAAACAGCTTTTTCTTTGAATCAATGAATAGTTGCAAATCTTTTAATCGAATATTTCTTCTCTCCTTCTTACCCTTCTCTCCATATTACCTTAATAGACAAGCGAAAAGTATCTTCTGTTATTGCGATTGGTATTTTCTCTAGAATATTTTCCTGTTATAAAGCAGAGCGCGTTGCGTTTTCCAGTAAATGAATTTGGATTGATAGATGTGGCTCTGAGACTTGCATGCCGTTTTAGCGTTTGTCGTGCACATGCCCCAACCCCTCGGAATTCTAAATTAAGTAGTCTGCCTCCATGGTCTCTGCTGTTGTCTCTTTAAGTGTGACGCAATATTAACGTAATTAAGACTTAATACTTTTTCTCCAGTCCCAACGCCTCGAAGCCCACCATAAATAGCCCCTACGGGCGAGGTACACAAACATTTTCTCAAGACGGGAATAAATTATAACTAGCGACCCGGAGACAAAAAAAATGAGCTCGACTTTTAGAGTGTCTTCAGGAGAGAATTTTTAATGCGGTTACAAAAAATAATGTAGACATTTTCAGAGGGCACGGATTCCTTGCCCGGAAAGTTTTTGTGGGCGCGCCTTGGGTCCCGCGAAGAGAGGGAAAGGTTGTGCCCCCCCTAGGAATGTGGCGGAAATCCATCTCGTCGCGGGCGTAAAGATAGCTCCCGGAGTAAAATATATCGTCGGAGAGTCAAAGTGGCCTTTTTTAAAATGGAGCGTATCTTGGTCGCGGGGAAGAAGGCGGCGTACGGGGGCAGGGAGGAGATGTGGGTTGCGAGAGGAAGCGCGGGTCAAATGCATGTGTTGGGGGATGGTTTTTTTCCGCCTCCCTACCCCACGCCCCTCCCTCCCTCCCTCGCCCAAGTCTCCTCCCGCTTTTCCTGCAGGGCGGCCGCATGTTAGACGGGTTGACGGTCGAATGGGGCTGGAAAGAGGGTGGCATTCAGTCCTCTTTTCTCTCTCTCCTGCCGAGGGAGGGACCTGAAGGAGTTGTTCCACTTCTTTGGCGAAGGCGATAAGAAATATGTGGCTTCCGAGAGAAACTGCCGTTAGTTCTTTACGGAACGGAGAGGGGTGGCGGAAGGTGGAAATGGAATCGAGTTGCCGTGGCAAAAGACTAGCGTGAGGAAACGGGAAGTCTTTCTAGGAGAGGTAGGGCGATATTCAAAGAGTTGTGCGATATTAAATTCAAATATCGCACTTTGCCAAAAGAATCGTTGGGTAAAATATTTTTAATGCAATTCCTTGAAGTAAACGGTCCGCATTACGTTAACTCACATTCCCGTTAGTGTTTTGCTCATAATCCACGCCTTTCATGCCGGAGACCGCGATTTGATTCTCCACCGTTAGGAAGTTTTGTCGGCCCTGGTGGTAGTGTAGTCAAGCTCAGGGGTCGCAGCTTTGAGTTCCGCCGGGTTGTATTTTGTCAACAACCATTACTTGGTTGTTTGTGAATGTAGAATATTCGGGGCTATGAAAAGTCCGACGCTACGGCTGAATAGCCTATGTTGAATTTGGAATAATAATGAAAAGTGATCCGATAGATCATGGCTTAAAATTTTCGTTGGATTCATAATTCATAGGACGCGGGTTTGAATCCCACTTTGGCTATGGTGTAGGTAAAATTATTCGAAATAATTGCTGCCGTTGATATATCAACCTAAATGCTCTGTAACAACTCTAAAATTTTATGGCTTAGTACCGCTTTATAAGAGCATATCAATATATCGTCGACGTACTCTTGGATAAGGGGACAGAGACAGTTCAGACATCGTTCAGTCGTGTGTGATTGGAAGGGTCTGTTAGATTTTTATTCAAGTATTTGGTGAAAGGAAGTTCGGTTGGGGTCGTAACATCGAAAGATGAAGAAGCAATGGCAACTGCGGGGTCGGCGGCCTAAGATAAACATTCCTTGGGATGTGTTATTCTTGTCTTGAAGATCGTGCGTTTCACGGGAGCCGACAAACGGGCTTTAAGGCGAAGTTACTCTCTTTTTAACTTCAACCTCTGCTCCCGGTGCCTAGGTAAGGGGACAGAAGGCGTACGTGGGTGCCACGGCCGTGCCTGGGGGAAGGGAGTAAAAATAATAGGACCAGACGTCCCAGAATATCTAACTCAGCGCGATTCTCGTTAAGCTGCTGATATCTCTTCCGGGAATAAAGGAGGAGGAATTTAGTGAGAGAGGAAACATAAATTTAAGTCAGACTTTCGTGTATCATTTTTCTCCTGCCTCTCGTCCGCTCCACAGGTTTTGGATAGGGTATTTGTGCTCTTAGTAATATAGAAGAGTAGTTAGTTCTTCGTTCTATCGCTATTATATGGCACCCGTGAAGTACTCACTGTATATATTTTAACGATACGGAAGCTTTCAAATATCTACTTGAAACTACAAAAGTTAACTCTATATGTAAATTGTATGATGTAAAATTGTTTATTTTGGGGCGAAAATATTTTTTGCCAGTTAAACCTATTTATTCATCGTTTCTGAAATAATAAATACCTTTGCGTGTTTTATGCTATCAGAGTAATGGGCACTAATACTATTGTTTGTTCCCTATTACCACGTCGCTCAATTTTTATAGCAAAATACTTTCTAATTCTTTTATTTTTCTATTGCTTTGTAGACAACCATGTAAATTCAAACTTTCATTAATTGTATTTCTTCACCTGTAACCTCCTTTAATACTATGTAAAATACTCATAATCATTATTTATTTCCCATGATTGTTTCACGCAGTTAAATTCCGTAAATGTATCTGCCATAAAGTGTTTTAATAATGTATTACACGCTTATTATTCGTTTGTATTTTCTCCTCTTAAATGATTCCCTTTGTCTTTCTATGAACAGTTGACGGTCTTCCGCGTCAATGAAATTGATATAAATGAAATGTTTCCCCATTTCCGGGGGAAGTTGGCATGTATCTCGAAGTTTGGAGGACTGGCTACAGACGATAGGGCAGCCTAAAAATAATTTGAAAACAACCCCTGCGAAAACCATCTTGGCGCATATCGGATTTCCGTAATGTCACAAAGTATACATGTGTATTCCTTTTGAGTATAGGCCGTTTTTAACCGCATAGATGTATTGTCTAAATTTGCCAAATTGTTTGGAAAAGCCATTAATGTTCAGCGTAAAAATTCACTAATTGACCCTGACTTTGTTGCCAGAATGTTCAAACGGACCATCAATAGCTTGATTTTTTTTCATTGCTTCAAATGTCGAACGGAGCAGTGCAGCTCAGTTACTCGAGCAATCAAAAATTGTTCGGCAATTACAGTTTCATCTTGTTTCTTTTTTTTACTTTGGAGCTTAATGGGGGTTAAATTATTCTTAACAAAACATCCAAAACGCTTGATAATTCATTTCACATTCACGAAATTCTATATCACGTGGCGCGGCGATCCAAAAGCTCACGGCGACCACGCCGCAAAGTTGACTGTTAAAAAAAAGAGGTGAAAAAAAAGGCTTCAAAGGAATCGTTTGTTTAAACCGGACTCAATTTGGTGGCCGGCGTCACTCCCGACGCCATGGGCTACATTTTTGATGACCGCGGCTGTGCGAATCGTACGGCACGCTGCACACACTATCTCCTTCAAAACGGTACGGGAGTAAGGGAAGGACTGTTGGAAGCTGCGTATGTGCTTTGACGATGGGGAGTGATAGTTGGGTTGTGGGTTAAATTGAGGGAAGGGGCCGCGGAGATAAATTGGCCAATTTCACAACATTTTTGCCGACCCCCTGCTCTGCCCCCCTCCCCTCTGTCCCCTCACACACACCCCATCTCCGACTCCGGTACGGTTTCCGTCCTCGATAGGGCACAAGGTACACATTGAATCGGAACATCAATGTTAACATGAGCACGTTATGCATGCAAATCTAAGCCCCAAAAGGGAGGTTGTGGAATGGGGAGGGGGCGGGGGCCCCTCTCAAACCGCTCACCATCCCTTTCTCCGCACCACACCTCCAACTACCTCCCGTATTTCACCCCACAAGCCCATCACCTCAGTGTTAGCTTCCTAGCTCTCCACACATCAGCCTTCCCTTCATCTATCCCCTCTCCGAAACGTGGAGCCTCCTCCTTTCGCGTCGGCCCCAGCGCCCTCAACAGTTTGCTCACAGGAAACTACCTCCAATTAATTTAGATACGATAAACTAATGACGCTGCCTCCTCCTCCTCCCCCGCAATGCCGTTGTCTGTTTGCCCCATTTATCCCGCATCCAACCTCATCCCGCTCAAAACAACAGGCCCCAGACGCCATCCCTCCCACCATCTCATCCCCTCCTACGGCCTTGGTTCGAGTTCACACATCGAAGAAGCTTGGTTACTTTTTTGTATTGACGTGGCTGGTTATTTGGTGGAATGATTGTATCGACGGTCGGTTATTCTGACGGACACATCGATGAGAATGATGCTGTTGCTATGGAGGTGTGGGCTCTACTGTGGGGAAATCCGTCCGTATGATATACTACATGACAAGACCTTATCAGAGACTATTTTTTTAGCGCACTCAAATCTTTTAAGCGTCAAAATTCGTCATCGTGAGCGTCTAAATGACTGTAGAGAACTGTGGAAAATCAAAACTATGTAAGCTTTCACCGAATATTTATTCAGGCGACCGGTTTTATTCAACTTTGGATATGGTCAGGTGATGATGACGACCGCTGTTGATAGCTTGCGAAAATCGCGTCGTTTCCCTCGAAAAAAAAATTCACAGGTTGATAAAGTCTGCGAATTTTTACAACATTTTATCATCCATACCGATGTTTTGTTTCGTCAATTTGAGCTAGCTTCCATCGAATTCATTCGGCGTTAAGGATCATTATCACTTATGGCATGCTGAGACATTGTTTTCCACGCGCTCACTAATTATCACCCTTTCGATGCTTCTTCCCTTAATGATACTTCTGTAACCTATGCAACATTATTGTTCACGGAATTCGGCACGCCCTTACCACTTCCCAACGTGAACCCCGCATCAAGCCGTCACTCTAACCCGTCTTCCTGCACCCCATTACCTTAACTCACCCTTTATCCATCGAAAACACAGGAGCTGCGCCTGCCAAGAGAGACTTCCTGTGGCACCCCATAAGGGTGCCCTGGGCTAGGGGCGAAGGACTGTTGGTTAGATGTGGGGGATCGCCTGTGCGTGGGGTGGGTTATGTTTTGGCGTTCCCTCGAAGGGCGCGTATGGAGTGGTGTGGCCCGAGGCTTCTGTCCCTTGGTGCAACCGGAGACGTGCGAAGTCGGCCATGGGGTCTCGTGGATCAAGATGAGGGTCGTGGTGGACGGAAGGGCTGTGGCCGGCTGTTTTATGTATGTGGATGTATGTATCTATGTGGTTCAGGTTCAAGGGGTCTGCCGTGAGGTCTTGATGGGTGGTCCACCTTAGTGCAGACGGGAAGTGAGATGCGGATCTTAGAATTTGGCGAGGATCTCAAAACAGCTTTATTAAATGGGGCACTAAACATATAATTTACACACTTGAATCTTCTTTATTGCACGCGCAATGGTTTTCATTTCTCACAAATATCACACGCATATCAACACAGATCCATCTCAGTAATTCTAATATCTCCTACTATTTATATATGTCTCAAATTTTCAGGCTTAACTTGGTGGGACCATATGGCGATAGTTTGGAAATAATTTCCAAACTATATCCTACTGCTTACATAGCATGTTGCTTTCAGTAAGATTTGACATCTCAAAATGTTCAATAATATTGAGTCATATGCTTAGGAGGATTTTCTATCCATTGAAATTAACCTCAAATCTTAATAGCATCCGTGGAATTCTTTATCATATCTTGCAGTCCATTAAATCGTCTCCATTATTATATCAGCCTGCCTTCGGATTTACATGATGTTTCTCCTACCTGTTCCTCAATAATTTCCCTCATGCAAGTTTGCGCATACATCTTCCGGCGATTTCATCCCTACCTTCATGTACATTTTACATACCTACGTACCTTTTAAAAATCCTTTAATTTTACTCCCAAGCGATCCATCCTATTCCCTTCATAGGCCGGCTTTTGGGGATCGCATCACTCATATTCATTGAAATGGTTCTCTTGTTTTTCTCTGCCGAGCGCTTCTGCAGAGTAGTTAGAGTCACTAGTTTCCTTTCATACGGACAAGCGAATTTCGTGTGTAAACATGCGCTAACGAGCTGTAGCAGTCCTCGATTGGCAATGTTGTTTTCCCGTTAATTCTCTCATGAAAGCTGAGGTCAATCGATGCTCCAGGATATGTTTGTAATGACAGGCCAGGGACTGAGTGATAGAAAATTTCGAAAAGAAACCTCGACGCCATCGGTTGTGTAATTGCATTGCGTGGAGAAAGCAAGTCTTGTGATTTTACTTACTCCCATTTCTGATATTGTTGTGTTCACGATAATTTGATATTCTAGAAAATACCTCGGTTGGTAGAAATTCATTTCCCATTTCTTACTCGTCTCTGAATCCAAATTATTTTTTTTTCGTTTTCCTGCCCCAAACTAATCGCTCCGCACAGTGATCACTTGCTCCTCACGAATTCATTTCCTTTTTCTTGATTTTCTAAGGCTTTTGTGAGAAGAGATATAACCTACATCAGTCTTCAGTAGTTCATTCAGTTCCAGACCAAATAATTTGCTGAAAAGAGCGTCAAGGTGCTAGGGTAGTATTTGATTCGAGGTACGTGAGAAAATTTGCAATGCTCTTCGTCCTCCGTAAAAAGTAGTAACTGAACTATTTCGACTCCCAATGAAATCTATGATCCTCCGGAGTAATCTATGCATTGATTTTTGCATAATGACTAAAGTATTGGCAAGCCTGAAACGTCTTATTTCTGTTTGTTTTTGTACCAATATTGGATGTATTATCTGAGTGCAGAGGATAACTCTCGTCGAAAATAATCGAGCAAATACTGGAGGTCATTTATGTTAGAAGACTATAATCCCGTATAGCTAGAGCCGAAAGAAATATTTTCTCGAAATATTTTCGGATATTTAGAAGAGTCGCATAGAGTTGCCAAAGTTATGATTGGCCATATTGGACATCTCAACTCCACATTCAAACACGATGATCGTCCAGAGGATATAAATTCGAAAGAAAAATATGCACTCCACTTTTAATTCAATATCTCGACCACTTCGAAGTATATGAAGTATTATACGCTGTAACTGTAACAGATTTATTAATTTAAAATATCGACTCTATGTCCGCAGATGCATTTATTTGTTTCAATTTCTAACTCGTTTGCTGTGAAATTCGCAAATGATTTGCATTTCATTTCGTGCTTTGCTGGTGCGTGGGACGTGCGTAAAATTTCCGGGCGATGGACGTGTCCAAACGAGAAACGACGTGGTGGAGGCAAGAGGGATATTCCTGGGAGTGAAAAGGTTGAAGGTGAAAAGGTTTCCCTTGAGTGTATCCAATGTGTAGTCCACTTCGTTTTCAATCAGAAGGAAAGAGTGTGTGCGGGTACGTCGGGAATAAGTTCTTTCCGCTACAGAATGGGAAAAGAATTTTTCTATTTTGCGGAGCGAAAACGTTTTCTTTCGGTGCAGGTAATTTCCCTCTTTTGTGCGAAACCGATTCGCGTTAGATTGGCTCGCGGATGTCATCCTCGGTCCTTTCCTTTCCTCTCTTTATTTGGATCAAGATTTTCTTTAGCTTAATTCACCTGGAAAGTGGTATGTTATGCATCCAAGGCTCGGTAGGTGTAGCTTTCTATTCCCCCTCCCGTCCGTCTCCCTCGTCAAGCGACGGGATCACTAGCCAAGAGCTGAAGCAGAGATAAATTCACTTTCTTCCGGGGAATACGCCACCTCTTGTTAATCACAAGTCTACCATTTCAATTGGATGTCCAAAATGCCTTTTGTTAGCGTTATGTGCTGGATTAAATTTTGTATTCCATAGCTTTGAGTATTTATTATTTGAGTATTTAAGTTTACATCATTGAAATCCACGATACACATTTAATCGGAATCACTTATTGCGTTCCACTCACTTATTAATAATCATAAGGTCAAACTGCGGGAATGTATCTTATGGATGCCCTAAAAATCTCGTTCTATCCGAGCTTAAAATTTATATTTACTATAGAATATTAATGCCTGTTTAGCTGCGGATTGTTCAATGTTTTGGATGAAAATTTACAAATGCCATGTAAAATGTTTTCAGTACTATCAAGTAATTGCTATAAAATGGTGGCGAAATTCCAAAGAGAAAAAAGCATTCTCATTTACCAGATTAGAACCAGGATCCCTCAATTCCGCGCCTAGTGCTAAAACCAGTTAAGCTTCCGACGCGTTCTCCTCCCATTTGGGAGAAGGTCGCTTCATGGCTGATCCTGGTGTCCTAAAAATTTATTTATTGGTTCCACTGCTTGGATATATCTTAGGGTTTAAATGTATTAAAGGGCTTGTACCGATTTTTATCTACCGTATGCCCTGCAAGTCACTTAATGGCTATCTCCTAAATTATACATTTTATTGTATTTGTTTTTATTCATTCGAGCAAATCAACTGGAATCGTTGCTTATTCTAGTGCCTTGGACGGACTTTCTCCGAAATAAAACGGAAACGTATTAATCCCTATACTTTAATCTGAGAGAGGGTAATTTCGAAGTTAAAAAGAGTTTTAAAAAATTTCCTTGCTCTGTAGATAAAATATCGTCCATTTTTCATCAATGGAAACGTTTTAAAAATCTCCCGCCATTGCCGTCAAATGTAGGCTCACATCCGCTTAGCTTTCAATGGCAGAAGTCCGTTCCAGTGTACTCAATCGCTTCGCAGTATTCGAAAGGATGAATTTAAAAAAAGAGAGCAAAACCGCACACCAACCCATTTACTCCACATTACATCCCCTCGAGCAATATCATCCCGAAATTTATTGCGCACCTTTCACCGGCGGTTATGGTGGTTTATTCTTATTTTACGGGAAGCCGGACGGAACCCTTTTATGTCGTCGAATGTGAAAAAGGTGCTGGGTGGATCGCCGACGGTCCTTTGGGCAGGGGACGAAAATGAAATGGCCCCGGGGAAGCGAAAGAGCGGGAGTCACTGGGGGGGACCTCAACTTGTGGGGACCACGTCTGGCGAAAACCTTTTGTGAAGGAGTTCGGGAGATGAAAAATTTTCGCCTCTTCCTCTCTCTCGGGCGCAGATCTCGTTGGCGAAACCCGAATTACGGAGGAGGCATTAAAACGCTGGAGGTTTCGCGTCAGAAGAGGGAGGAGAGGACGGTGAGAATAGGGAAAGGATTTTTATCTACATACTGCCCTTCAAGCCACCGCCACGACAAGATTCGGGGTGTCCGTGAAGTGTGGAGGGATGTTTGAAAAGGGATTATAAAAGGGACAAAGAATAAAATGAGATTTTAACAGATTATTATCTAACCCTGCCCATCTTGTAGTCTATTCGGCGAAACATCCTATCAGTGGCTTTCAACGGTTTTGCACGTTGCTCATCTCATTATAGGAATTGTTAGTTGTATGTATTGTTAGTAATTTCTTCATGTTCTTAAATATGGGTTAGAAAAGCACTAATTGGATAGATGGATAGAAAAATAGGAGAAGTGTTGATAGAATTTATGTCTCTAGAATAACTCAGGAAAGTGAAATTATTGAGAAAAGTGGGCCGCTGTCTGCTGTAGACTTAAGTGCAAATAAAACAAAATTATCACCGTAAATGTGGCGTGATCTAAGATGTTTCTTATTATTATATTTTTGGTTGTATATTCCTTGTCTCTAGCGCCATACAACCTTCTGTTATCACAATTTTACTTTGTGTTCATCCGTATTTTTTAGCAAAGCGTGCGGATTTCAATATATAGATGGAGAGAAAGAGATGAAGATGAGGGTATGGTATTAAGGGAGGGAAAGCTGGTGAGCTAGAATTCCTTCAGTGAGTGGATGAGACACCTCTGCCTTCACTTCTCTCTCTCTCCCCCTCTTGTGGCCTTTTCTGGATTTCTCAACGGACTTCACTCTTCGTCCCCGCCTCGATCCATTCCTCACTCTTTTTCCCTCCTCCTTCCGTCCGGCTTCAATGGGAGGAAAAGGCGTAAAACGGATTTCAATTGTGAAGAGTGAAGCGAGATAGATAGAGAGAGCTCCGGCAGTGATTCCCCGGTCTTCCGCCCCGCGGCGCTCCGTTCACAACCGTAGAGGTTTTCACTCCCGTGGAGGTTTCACAACCTTTCCCCCCACCCCCACCCCACTACTACTGACAATCTCTGAACTCCCACCCAACCCCTGCCAGACACCCCCTTCCTTGGAACCCGTGGCGTTTCCTTCCGCTGCATTTGCAACCCCAAGAGGGTTCGCTTCCGGGGGTAAGCCGCCAGGGAGTTTATCCGTCCCCTCCCCACCCACTTCATTCCCTTTACCCTATCTCCACTTCATATCCTTTCTTCTCCTCGCTCTCCTGTTCCCCCATTCATCTTTTACACCATTCCACTCCAGGACTCACTCATCGTCACGAGAGGTCGCTCACTCTGGATCGAAAATCGGTCAAAGGTCCAAGTGATCACCGTCACTTCAGTTAGTTTTATAGTTCTGCCCTCTGAGATGTATATCATCTCCGCACGCCTCGTCGAGTTAATGTGTTCGGACGTGGGCGTTCAACGATTACAGCAGGGTGATTGATGTATTCTTTAAATTGTATATTGTTCACTGAGGCAAGTTGAGGTATTGAGGAATGTATTTAAAAATACTGCAGTTCTTAAACGAATTTGTACGAAATTTTGATTTAGGAGTATATTTATTATTGCAGGTTTTGCCGTTTTTGGCGTTTTCTACAGATTACGCTGGCGTTATAATTAGTAACAAAACTATGACGAACTATTTCTTAATTCAGCATTTTTTTTCCATCTTCTATATAAACGTACACATGAGCGACCTCGAGTTTATGAATTCCTTCTCTCATCGGTGATCATAACAAAAAAAGCGAGACACTAAGATACACACAATTGCAAAACCACATGCAATTCACCCCCGTCCTCATCCTCTTCCCTTCTACTTCCATTTCATAGCTATTGTCCTAACACCCTATGCTACAAGCCTTCACAGTGGCACGCTGGGTATGTATAGGAACTGGTAGTGTGTTACAACACCTCAGGCGTTACTCACTCGAGGTTCATTATCATTGAAATTGAAAATACTTCCTACAGTTCTCTCAGGGTAAAGCGTTTTAGTGTACTTTTATTGTTATTTAAAGGTTTAGTTCATCAGTGTATGGAAGCATAATGTTTTAAATTCATGTGGAATAGAATAGGATACAATTGTATTATACTCTAGGACAAGTTTTGTGAAGCAAACAATAAGATACGGTAAAAGAACGGAGAGGTAGCTGAAAGATAATATAAAAAGCAAAAAAAGTAATGAAATCTGATGACAACACTGCCTCCTCATTCTAGCTCATGCGATACGTTGGACTCCGAAATGAAATTTCTAATAATTGGACTCTAAAGATAAAGTTTTTAGTGTAAAATAACAGGAAAAGTTACGGGAATAATTTGATCAAAAAATGGACCAAGAGATAGCTGTAATTCAAAGAAATAACACGGCAATAAGAAAAAAATACTCAATCAGGCTTCTCTATGAAAGAGACATACATTAAAGAGAACATCATACAATTTAAAGCGAAAATCAGACAATAATCGAGATTTCCTAAAATATCTTTGACTAGTGTTCCTGGGATGTGACGAAGCCGCAACAAATGACTTGTGGACGGTAGAGGTTCGGTGGGTATGAAATTCTAGGCTATAGTAGGTTGTTCTAGTCACCATTCTTTGCTATGTTTAATGGAAACATTTCCACTGAGTAGGAAGGCTCGTTTTTGACAAAAATAGAAATGTCCCAAGTCGGTATTTGCGAGGCGTGGCGACGAGTGGCAAAAATAATCCGGATCCCTGTACAATTCCTCTTACTTGAACGAAATAGAATAAGAAAGTAAAAATGTCACTGCGAGTTTTCCAAAAGGTTCATATAGTTTTATTTTATGGAGACTTAAAATAATACAGGCCGCCGGAATTCCACAAAAGCAAACATTTTTTTTCGCAGAATAGCGAGTCCGCCGTTTTCGAGGAAATGCGGAAACTTTGGAAGATGTAAATAAAAGTATAAATTGAAACTTTTGAGAATATTGAAGTTTAATGAAAACATTAAATGAATAATCTTGGGATTTTTTTATCTTTGATTACATCCTATTGGCTCGAGTTCTTCCCCAGGTCTTTTTACTGGAGGGGAAAATAATGCTTACGGGACGGAATACGGAGAGGTCTTGCTCTTCTGAGAGAGGAATGAGAAAGACACAGAAGGGCGCATGGCAAGCGAGGAGACCAAGTGAAGACGAACGCCCCGCACCCTTATTTATTGGGCCATTAAACTCCACAATCTTAACGAAACCTTTTATTTTCACCGTGGAGCCCGAACCTCCTCCTCCCCCTCCTCCATTGGCGCAGCCAATGAAAAGATATATAAAGCCGGCGAGGGAGAGAGACTTCAGGGTAGGGCAGGGCAGAATGTTCTGGATGGGGGAATCTGGACATTAAAAGGCGAAGGAAAAAAACAATACGTGGAAAAGATATCCGCCGTTTTTGAAGGTGGGGATTTGGGGGGCAGGTAGGAGGGGGAAGGAAGAATTGGTGAGTCTGGAGGTTGGCTTGGATAAGAATAGGGTGATTTTGGGTGAATTTCTTCGTCTGGCGGGCGGAGGGAGGGGTAAGATTTTTCCGTTGCCGTTTCCTTTGCGGGTCCTTATAATATCGGGCTTTCCTCATGCTGTTTCTATCTTCGTGAGACTCGATTTATAATACCAAACCTCGATAATCAAAATCGTTGGCCATAAATCAACTCCACGACACGTCGATTGAAACCAATGAGAAACATTGTCGATACAATCGTCTATTGCACAAAGGTAATTATGAAATATGCCATAGGATGTCTTCCGATAATAACGAAGGAAGCATTTACCTTTTCCATCTTATTCACGATATTAATCAAAGGCACAGGAATTTAATGTACCTTAACTCTCTCAATAGCATTCTTATAGATGATTCTCCAGTTGTAGAGTTAAAAAGTTAATCCAATGAATGGTTGAATGAAATTAATCAGAATAGTATAATAATCTTCTACGGTGGTCGCACTGACGGAAATGGGATTAATAGAGAGGACAGTAACACAGCAGCAACAATATATCCGTAACAACGATGTTTATTGACTGACTTCCCTTCAGTACTTCAGAAATTGGCGTCATTATGTCCCGACACTCTGCACACACTCTTCTACCTCCTCCGTTCTTTCTGCACCTTACTTTACCCGTAGTCACCTCTGGTCCCACTTGGCTGAAACTCCCTCTCCCTTGATCGTATTCCAGTCTCTGGAGAGGTGCGAGTGAGATCGTGGAACGGTTATCTTCGTCTTTTTTCGTTGGCATTTTCTTTCCCTTGCCGTCCCCCTCCTTATACAGTCCCTTTCCCTGGGACGTCTTCAAGAGATTTTTTTCGCCAGAGAAGCTTAGTAGCGTTCACTTCCCGAACTCTTCGCTGCTCTTAAGAACGAAACTTTGTGTACTTTCATTGCATCGAGCTGCCCTCTTCATTTCTCTGACTTTATTTTCATCTTGGCAGCAAGAAGATGGTTTTCGGTTTGCTTACGTATGCTTTAATCTCCGACATATGATTTCTTTGGTTCATATTCCGGAAGACGGTTATCAAAGGAAATCACCGACGATACTTTCTCCCCCGCAAAAAAATCACTATTTTTCTTAAAGCACTATTTTTAGATGTCATTGGGGCACGATGGCATGTCCTCCTTTTCCTCTCATTCCAATTTCATTTTCTCTTTTTTTCTCTCCCATCTCCAACCTGCCACCTCTCCTGCAACTATGGTCGATCTATAATTATATTTTCGGTATCTGAATGTTTAATGAGGGTCGCAAGTTTGTTTTATCAATTTTAAATTTTATTTTTAGGTCTCATCGTAACTAATTTACATATTAATGACTTTATGAGAATCGTTACATTCTCTCAACTTCTCTTCAATGAATTGTGCCATTAATTAATATTGGGTAATTGAACATCATAGGAGTGTCAATCATATATAACTGTAAGCTACGATTGTAGTTATTTTCACATAATGGATGAAAAATGTATGGAAAAATATGAAAAGTGTATGTAAGAATGAAAATAATAATAGCTCGTACAGAATACTAATCAACTTACTGATATTCTACATAGGAGATTATATGCTGTAGAGTGTACTGAGCGTTACACTATCTTTTCTGCATCCATGATTGAGCTGTCGTTATTAGTGAAAATCAATGTGGTGGCGTGGCCTCTCTCACCCCAGGCACCGTGTCTCTGTTACATTTTGGCGTTTAAGCCAAAACTCGCAGCGACACGGCGTATGCTTCGTATGTACGCCCTTCCGTGAGCGTGTCGGAATATCATGAGGCCATTTAGAAAAAAAGTCCCATCGACTATATCTCCACGGAGAGAGGACTCTGAAACAAGATAAAACGACGCCGCTCTTCATCCGGTTGGATAATTTTTGTGTGTATTTTGCTGTCTCTTCTTTGGGGCTTGCAATGAGTTTGGCGTAGTCGTGCCTGTAGCCTCTTGCCTACTCCTGCCTCACTCCAATCAACCCACCTATCACAGGTGTATGGATCGCCTCCATTTTACTCTTCTATGCCCTCTAAGTCTATGCCTACACCAGTGGCAAGGCCTTATCCCCACCTTCGTGCGTTCTACCCAGTCACCGTAAACTTTTTACGTTTTCCCCGGAGGCTCCAGGCGGCTGGCGCATCTCAGGTTATTACGACTGCGCTCCTTACACTATAGTTCGTCCGTCAGCGCGGCAATTCCGAGTCGGGATAAAAAAAGAGCGGCCTTCTTTATGTTTATTTCGTTTGCTTATCCCGCAGTGGTATTGCGCCCTTCATTAGCCTCCTCTCGCGGTTATTACCTCATAGAGGGAGAATGTAAGCATATACTGTTGCTTCCGCCTCACCGTTATGGCGTTATTTGTGCCCGAGTTTCGAGTGAATGGCTTGTGTTGGTTGGTGTCCATTGCTTGTTTTTTTTCAGTAAAGGAGTGTTGACACGCCTTATTTTGCTACAGTATAGGTCGGTACTTCCACATTTTTTTTGATAGTCGCTCAAAGTTCCAACAATCTTTGAATTAATCAACCGTATAACTAGAACTGGGCCAGAGACGACCGCATTAGTTCTAATCCTGTTAGTTGCTTGTCCCATTGAATATGTTGATGAGAATTTCAGGAAATTCACATCCAGGAGTACTACAATTACAGTCTTTTTTATACTGCTCGAGTACATGAGTCATTGCGTACACATTTGTGTGTAAATACACATAATCATTAGTAAATAAAATAAATGTCCGCGAATTCTATGTACGTTTCTTGAGCGAACTCTGTTTGGATATTTAAATTAAAGCTTTGGATTTCATATAAGAACTACTCCCGTTCGTTAAAATTACGCTCTATTTTATGCTATATTATTTGTAGTTATTGATCTCCTTCCTGTGAAGTGCATTTGCTGTTTATCCCTCCAGACAGCTTAGGTAGTTTAAATGAATAAAATTGAAATGCTCTAAAACAGTTCTGACCGAAATGATCTAAAACTGTCCTGTCCTAAAAATTGATGCGCAGCAAATGCTTTCAAATTTGTCCGTGTCTGTATCCGTTTGGAGTAGAAAAAAGAGACGTTGCTTTTTACAAATAATAACAATTTTGTTTGCTTTAACTATAATAGCAAGCTAGAAAGGAATGAAACCATTCACGAAATTTTTATTGAGTGTGCTAGTCGATATCGATAAGGTGGAGAGAATATTATAATATAACAAAGACAAGAACAAAATGAAGTTTTTAACGTGTCAGAGATATTCAAAAATTGAACTTCAACTTCAAATATTTCTTACCTACACAATCATTTGATGCAGAGGAACACTCAATAAATGCAGCCTATTGATACGTCTTGGGTGCAGTGCGTGGCGTAAATAGTACAGAATAGCTAATAGAAGTAATAACTACCGTCACCGCAGTATTCAAGTTTTTCTTGGATTTTTCCGTTAGACAAACGCTAATTGTGTTTACATCAATCACTACCAATTAGTTCATACTCAAGTTATTACATTAATGTTTGGAGAGGCTTTTGAGGTGAGAGAGCCACCCACCGTGATAAAGTTACGAACTCTAATTATGAGTTGGTATATTCTTTCCCATTTGATGAACAATGCCGCCTCACTAGAACGAAACCTAATTAGCGATGTACATGCAGGTAATTGCGTTTAATTTCTATAGGATGGGAAGGCCTTCTAAAACTAGAGTTTTTATTTGGCGCTTCGATTTTGGACCGTGGATTTACAGCACCCAAGCAGCGGCCCGCGTCCCTATTTTGCAGTTTCGTAACCCGTCTCTGCTGACAATTTCTCCCCTCTCCTGCAGAGGCACGCACTAATTTCCCTTTGCCTCTCGAATGCATTTATTGCGACACTCCATTTCCCTCCTCCACACTCCTCCTCACGCCATATCCCCCTTCTAAAGGCTCACCAGAGAGCGCCACTATTTTCCGTAACATTTTATATATATGTATACATATATATGCATGTATTCCCACGTCTCCGAATAAAAAACTATTCCATCCTCTTCTCTCTCCGGTCCCCCCTACCTATTCTGCCCATTTTATTATATTTTTCCTCTCTTTCTCTCTCTTTCCTGGCGCCGCTCCTCTCAGTCGTGGTGTATGCAAAGGAATTCGTACGGCCCTCGGAGGGAAGAGGAAGGAGGGGGTAGGAGAGGGAGACAGGGAGGGGCGGAGAGAAAATGAGAAGGCCCGGAGGCGGGGAAAGGGATGAAAATGTTGCGGGGAGGGATAAAGGGAAGAAGCCCTTAAGCCTATCGGAATTGACTTTGTCACCCATTTAGATAAACAATAGTGTTTCACGGCGACCTGATGTCGTATTTTTCTTCCCACCTCTCTCCAAAACTCCTCTTCACTTCCCCTCGACCTCCATCTCATTCTCCTGCCTATAATGGGATGAGAAATAAACTTTTTTGTCCTCCTACCTCCTTTATTTTTTCAATGCTTCCTCCGTGTGTACTTTTTTTCCTCGCGAGGATATACGCGGCGGGAGGACAAAATCGAAGCGTTTCCACGCCGCTGGAAGAGTGTGCTGAGGGGGAGGAAAACGAGGAGAAACCTCCGATGGTCTGGAGATGATTCTTTGCGGTTTTTTTGCTTTTATATATTTATTATTTTTCCGCCCAGTATTTCCGTCTTCGATGTACGTACGTGATCTGGAGGTCAGCTTGGGAGTATGGCTCGGGACATTTTTTTCTTCTTCCCGGCTTCCTTCCCTCCGTATTATTCTCTATATTTTTTTAAATTTTCATCGGAAGTTTTTAAGATTTCACCCACTGCATCCTCCGCTAAGGGATGAGGAAATTTCTTTTTCGGAAAAATAAACACGTGGCAGGTGCCGTGGTTACGAATCAAAGCCCTTTTTATTCCTCCGTCGTTGGGAAATCATTAATATCGACACTCGAGAAGGATTTTTATGGCACCCTTTGGTGCTGTGCTTAAAGGCTCCGAAGGTTGCCATTGGTTTGATGTGGTTCGAACGTGCCTCGCATGCGAAACAATTGGTGGGAGAAATGTATTGCGCAAAATATGTGAATAGTTGTTCTTTTTTTTTAATGTGACCGTGATTGCCGAAACTTATCAAGGAAATGCGCCGTTTTTTTTGTTTACATCCAGTCTTTCGAAATGCAACTGTTGATCACATTACGTG
This sequence comes from Ceriagrion tenellum, assembly GCA_963169105.1. NCBI lineage: Eukaryota > Metazoa > Arthropoda > Insecta > Odonata > Coenagrionidae > Ceriagrion > Ceriagrion tenellum. Next base: position 88,449,087 of record OY720641.1, on the reverse strand, counting down.
GTGTTGCTTAATGCTCATCATTTTAAAGTGCGTTCAATGTGGCTGCTGATAATATTTTTATTGGGATAGTATCGTAATTTCAGTTTCATTCTAAAGAATTTTAAAAGTATAGTCAGCATAATGGATATTTTGATTGAAAAAGTTGGCGATGCGATATTATTTTAGCGATGGGTTTGTATTTAGGAAAAGAATATTTATCTCTTTATTTTTTGGGTGCTGTAAGAGGGTAATAAAAGTGAATAAAACTGTATTCTTGAATTATTCTAGAAGAACTCCAGAATGACTGCGTAAAATCTATCAAAGTTGGCGATAGCAAAATTTGGTTTCATTAAATGTGTTATGCATCGCTCGGTTAATTTTACAACTTTCTTGGCCGTTATAAATAAGGAATAATTAGTTTTGTAAACTTAGTGATCAGTCCGTTCTTATTTTGAATTTAGTGAAATTCCATTTTTATTTCATCTAAAATTTCTTTTGTGGATTAAACCCTCCTATTAACGGAACTCATTCATGAGACGATCACCTCACCGAGTCTAACCATATGGGAGGATATCAGCATTTTAATTTATGTCGGCCGTTTTTCTTGTGTCACTTTCCAAGTTTTAAAACGTTTCTCTCGTTCTCAAAGTAGAATATAGAAGTCGCTAACTTCTCAATTTTTTTCTTACTCCTTCAGGGTTCACCGACGTGCGGCAGGATGGATGACCTCGTCACGGGACACGACGAGATGACTACCACTCCCGCCAACACTACACTACACCTAGTCCCCCGTCTCCAGGACCTTTCTCCGCCTACGCTAACCCCCTCTGAACCGGCCCCCTGCCGTCGCGGTGCCGCCTCAGCGGGTGCAGCCGCCGCGCCCGCACCCGGCTGCAATTCCCTCCTCCGCTCCTCCCCGCGCTCCCTGCTCCTCCTCTTAACGACTTGCTCGAGGAACCTCCTGCACCAGATGAGGAGGAAGCCGTCGACGACGCCGAATCGAAGGGATGCGAACCGCTGCCGCATCCAGCGAACGACCTCCAGCCGACTCCATCCCGGCCGCCACGTCCTCCGGCAGTGTCCGGAGTCGTGGGGCCGGGGACGCCACCGGAACGGTCCAAGGGTCCCGGAGCAGCCGCCGCCTCCACCCAGGCCCGCCGACCGTCAGCCGTCCTGTCCCCTGGCCCATATCCCGCTTCTCGTCGTCCTGATGGCCTTCGCCCTCATGTTGTCCCCAGCGACGGCGGCGGAGCAAAAGTTCGCGATGCAACCCATGGACCAGACGGCGGTTGTCAACAGCAGGGTGACCTTGCCTTGTCGGGTAATCGGCAGGGTTGGGACGCCGCAGTGGACACAGGATGACTTCGCTCTCGGGACTGACCGGAATCTTTCCGGATTTGAGAGATACGCGATGATTGGAAGCGATGAAGAAGGTCAGTATCAGCAGTTGTTAAAAGTTTTGGATGAGCTCAAGGTCATAGAAGTGTAAATGTATGTTATAGGGAGCTTTCCGTTACAAGTTGTTGAAGTTCGAACTGATTGGAACACATCAGCGCGTGCGAGCTACTATAAAGGCAAGGAATTTCGTTGGCAAAACGTTAGGTTGCCTGTCAAAAGGTACAATTCTGTAGTTGCACAGCAATGACGTGCGGACCTTCTGTTTATAATTATCTAATTCGTTTAAGTTAGCATTTCAAACCACAGGCTTATTGCCGTGGAGCCAGTAAAATATATACGTAATCCATGTTTGAAGTTTCACTTAAGATTAATGCAAAAAAAACAACCACGCGATTATCGACGTTCCTTTGTTGTAAAGTGGGCATCAATTCTGTGACCAATTTATTTTGCTGTGCGCTGCCTATTGCCTAGGGTCTGAAACGAATGGAGGGCAAGACCACTGAATTGTTGTCGATTGAGCAGCACATAAAGGTGAAAGAAAAGCTCCCAAATTTAGCAATAATATTTGCGGTATTTCACCATTTTACTGAAAAATGTGTGTAAAAATAACCTACTTTATGAATTCCACTTATACATCGTTAGGTCAGAATCGATACAATAAATCGCGTGCCGGTGGCCAACATTTTTTGAAACTTGCATAATTTAATGGAGAATAATCATGCGGAATAAGATTCTTAAGTTAAGCAAATTAACTGATATAAATTCATATTTTATATAGGTAGGTTATTAGTCACTCATGACCGGCCTCGGAGGCGGCGTTGTAAAGACCTTTCCTTCTAGCCACAAGATCACGACTGAGCCCCACTGGGGTGGGTTTATTCCCACTCATGACTTGAGTGTGCACGTAATATGTCAAGAGCCAATTGTGAGAAAGTGCTTTTAAAATCCTAAAGTCACTCCAATAAAGACGAAATAATTATAAATATGGCGTTCATTTGATTTAAATGTGTACCTATTTGTACTCAGTGTAGAAACCGGTTTTGACCGTTTCTTTCTCCGCCATTTCCTTACAGGCGACTACTCGTTAGAGATTCACCCAGTGAGGCTGGAAGACGACGCAAGGTATCAGTGCCAGGTGTCCGCGGGGTCCAACGGCGAGGCCGGGATTCGATCCAGGTTCGCCACCCTCACCGTCCTAGTCCCCCCCGAGCCACCACGCATTCTGCCTCAACCGGGCGACACGGTTTCACCGGCCGGCGGAACTTCAACCGCCACCGGACACGGCACCAGCAACAGCGGGTCCTTCTCACCCAGCAACCCCATGTCTCTCATGACCACGGAGGACCGAGAAATCCAGCTTGAGTGCGTCTCCAAAGGCGGCAAACCAGCGGCTGAGGTAAGCTCAATCTCAGTAATTCAAAGACCACAAAGTCCATACGGGAACCATGCTTTCGTAGAGGAATCGAATGATAACGCGTCCTTTGCCGATCAATGTTTAGCGTAGCGGCTTGCTGCTAGTGATTAAGTTCGACATCTGACTACAGGTATCGAACTTCCTATTGCTGCCTCATATTTCACGATAAACAAAAAATTGTTGTAGGAAATTCCCTGATCGGTTTATTTAAAATTTTAAAAAAATTTCCTTCAAAAATTATCCTATATTTCCACGTATTAAAAGAAACTCTTGTAGATGACTTTTCAAATGTAACTAGAAACGGAGGAGAAGTTTAGCAGATGTGGATGTCAGATTGGGGTATGCCTTTGTTACCTGGGTGTGTTATTGAGGTCATGAGCGTTACATGTATTTGAATTATTTTTCTCAGGAAGAAATAATGTTGGCAAAGGCTTGTATGTAAGCAGTATTTCATATATCTTTATCCTCTATAAAACGTTCAAATAAATGTCTGTGGCAGGAACTTTATTCAGCGTTCATCGTTACATTTCTTAGTAGTAACTCGCAATATTCCTCGAGTTTTTCGTTAAGCTTTTCTGTGGAAGATAGCGAATGAGGCAATAAAAGTTGGTAGTGTTAAATAATTAGCTAGTAATTGATATTATTCGATGAATTAGGTTAAGCAGAAGTGAATAGGCATACAATACTAAAAGCTGTACATTTTAAGTAATTAACTAAAATTGCAATTGATTACTTTAGGTGCATTGTACTTGATAGTGTGATAAAATTGGATACTGAAGTATCCCTGAAATATGTTGTCCTACCACAGCATTTGCCCGGATAATATAATCATATTTTTAGTAAGTCAAAAAAATTAAAAACCTGCATTCATACTAGGTGGACAAAATAGAATCTGCCCTCAATTCTGATCAGGTTGGGATTGGATAAATACCCCTTTGATGCGAACAGAATGGATGTGGGTGGTAGTTGTGTGGGAGTCATCAGCTTATGTGGTCGCCGTAAATGTACCACCCACAGATGTAAGCTGGAGCGCTGAATGGACCATTTGCAGATGAAACTTAATCCAACATCTGGTTTATTATACCATGACGTTTGTTTGTTCTACGCCGGTGATTGTGCATTTTTGTGATTCCTGTGGTTTAAATTTAGATGAAGAAGCCTTTTGAATCTTAAATGGGGCTTTCCTTTGCGTTCACCGCAGTCAATCATATTTTTTATATCAACTATATTTTTTTCAAATATGATGCACATGCCATAAGCATCGTGATAAATTTGCTGGACTTAGAATACGATAGTTGAGTTTGAATTGAAGCTGCTATTGTACGTTTTTATGCTGTGTAATGTACAAAAAGAGCTCCTGTGCCTGATAAAAATAATAAAAAGTTATCATATTTGTGTGAGACAGATAAATGATTCGTTTAAATTGAAGAGCTTCCATGAAAACGTCAGCATGTCTATTACAAGTGTTGCAAGAAAAGCCAACGCAGCTCAAGCCTGTGTATCGTTCGCGCAAAATACGAAGAGGATATTTTTTAGCTATCGGAAGAATTGTTCGCAACCGTCCCAGTCTCATTATTTGAATAGCAATGCCAGTCCAACCTACCGTCGCTTCGTTGGCCATGGTAATTGGATGGGAGTGAATTTTCTAATTCCGGTTCATGCTGTCTACTCCCCAAACTGCCGAATTTGAATTTGCAACATTTCCATTCAGTCCAAACGACTGCCTTTCTTTTGTGTTTTTTCACATGAAACAAGAGAGAGAATATTTGACGTGACGCGGAATTTGCACATAAATCAGGTGGATGCCTTAGTTCCAGTGAAAATTCTCCCCACGCTCCAAGAGGTAAACCGATTGTATTTTAATCGATGGAGGCTCTTATTCCTTGATCCCACCTCTCCTGCCTTTTGCAACGCGGAGATTTCACGGGGAAGTCTTGACAAGATGAAATGGTTCTCCCCAAAGGGCACAGCGTGGGAATTAAATCCGGAATTCAATCCGTTTTACGGGCCCTGAAAAAAATGGACGAAGGAAAAAAAATTGCGCGAAACAAAATAATGATGATAAAAAGGCAAATTGGGGTTGAATATTTCTCCATCTCTGGACCAGGCGACGCGGTATACAAGTCAGAGGGGAACTGTCGCGTGTTTGTATGAGAACATGGAACTGCGAATAATGTTAGTAATGCAAAACTTGTAAAATCAAATAACGGAATTGACTTAGTTTTCTTGGAGCATTCAGTATCAGGTCGAGCAGGTCCTTCCAGAGCAGATGCCGGGGATTGTGTAAAATATTAGTTCAGATGTTATCTTGAAGAGGAAATAGATGTAATGGAAAGGTCCTCACATCTGTCTAAACTTTTCCTTTATCGGCCTTCCTACTTTCGTTTCTTCTTTGAGTCGAATCGTAGAGGGAACGTTGATGGTGGCGGAGAGCAGTCGCGCCAATCGACTTTCAAGGTTAGTAGAATGATGGGGATTAGCGTCGGTTTAAAGGAACGTGGGATAGTGTGGGGAGTTGGACTCGCTTTCCTTCCAACTATAGCCGCGCTCTAATATAAATTGAATCTAAGAATCGAAATCATACGTAGCGCATACTATGCCATTCGTCGATATTGAAGAGTCGTCATCGTAATTCATGTTTCAATTGTGGCAAATCAACATGTGGCAATTATGTTTAATATATCTACCGGTGAGATTTGCGTCCCTTTAGTTTTTCATATCGACGGCAATCATAGCGCAAGTTCCCAGTGTGTCCAATATAATTAACTTCCCCATTTCCACAATTCTTGGTTTATTAAGACTTCCAATACATCGTCCAACGCTCAACTGCCCACATTCTTGCACCCGCTTTCTTCTGCAAGCTTGAAGTTCTCGTCTCGGTGCCTCATCTGATGCAGGGGTTGGGAGACAGGAGAAACGTAGGTTAATTTGCTTGCTCTGGTGGCTTCCGAGTGTGGGAATACAAGACAGCGAGTCTGCGTGTACCCTCCCACAATCGTATTTTCTCACCTATCGGGTGCATATCACGTGGGGGAGCTTTTCCTAAAGGCATTGAGTAAGCTTAAAACATTGCTAATAGTAGTTCAAGTGTCGAAATGTTGCATTGAATTGCTAGTCTCCCTGGTAGGGTTTTCAGGGTATTAATGTATTTCATACCTAGGTAACGCTGTTTCATTGTAAGTAGGTAGAAGTCATTTAGCCTCTTTCATTCAGAAGTCATTTACGTTAGCCTCTTCACTTGCATTTAGTGACTGCCGGCCAATGACTTACTAGACGTTCATTAATTCAAATGCGAGCCTAACACAAGAGAGCTTTAATCGCGGTGAGAAAACGGAGTCCGGTTGTTGCCGCGTAGGTTTTCTTTAAGTTACTCATCGTCCAGAGATGAAATCATCGAGGAATTGTGTGAACACTCATACTTCCGAGACAGATTTCGTGCCCAGATCCCGAATGTTTGCCTCGAGACCCTATACCATTTAACATATTCAGCTTTTCTCTCTAAGAAATGTATTTCGTAGGTTTTTTTTACTACGAATTTCGTAGAATTGTACGTGACCGCTGAGAGTGACGTCCACTTCAGTCAAACTGCTTCGAATACCACACAGGTCGACTCTGGCAAAGAAATTAGATAGGAGAGGGGAAGAGAAAGAGGAGGGAGGGAATGAGAAATATGGATGTGGAGTGGGGAGAGAGATAATTGAGGAAGGCTCAGCGGGGCCACAGAGGTAAACCAGTGCCTTCCCTGGTATGCGAGCGGATGAAGGAATCGCGGGGTGGAAATGGAACCGGCGAAACTCAGGGGAGAGGTGTGGCAAGAGAGGCAAGAACCCTGTGGTGGGGTATGGTCTAACACGGGAGGAAGAGGGGGTAAGGAAAGTTTTTTGCTGCCGAGACCGCAGAGGCAAGCGGATGGAAATGATAGCAGATTCTTTCCTCCCGTCCTCGTTATGAGGTTGGGCAGGATGATGAAACGGGGAGAAGGTGGATGGGGACGCGCAGAAAGATGTTCTCGAGTTGAAAAGGGAAAACCTGGAGAGATGAAGAAAATCCGCCCCTCTTGGTGCCACGAATTCATTTTTTCTCTCCAAGAAAGTAGTCGGTAAGTACTATCGCGTCCTCCTGTCTCTCCCAAGAGGAAGAGCGGAGCTTTGTCGTATGTGTTAGCAGTCTTCCTATCCACAAGGAAGCGGAACTTTGAGTGGGAGAAGACTGGAGGTTCTTGAAGAGGGAGGTGGCGAGTCATAAGCTTTTCGGGTAAGGCTTGGCTGATTGCGAAGTGGAAGTCGCTCCTCCCGCCGGCACGTAATGCGAGGTCAGGTCTCTTGGGGCATCGCCGACGCGTAGTAGCGGGCTTTGTGAGTGAGGGGAGACGGAGTAGGTCTCACGGAATCCCCCTCCCTCCCTGCCGTGCAATGAGTCCTGCTTGAATCACCATACCTAAATGTAAGGGGGTGTGATGGTAACAAAGTGGTGGGGAGGGGCGGTGAAGATATGAGACGTGGGATCAGGGCAGGTGCCTTATCTTGTCACGAGGAAGGGCTCCGAACCCGGAGGCGGCGGGTTTGTCTTCCGCGGGGATCACCGGCGCTCCTCCCGGAGTCGTATCACGCAGTTGTACGTACCCGGCGCCTCCACAAGACTAGGGCGCTTATCGATTCCGAGTGGCCGCGAGGGAGAGAAGGAGAGTAGAGGAGAACCAACCCTTTGGGCTTCATCCGAGGAATATGCACGCGAGTTAATCCTTCTACGTGGGAACGAACAATGGATCCAGCGGCGGTGGGGAGAATGTCGAGACTTGGGTTTTTGAGGGAAGGGGTCTTGCAGTGAGGAGGAGTAGGCCTGGGGCTTATGGTAGGAGGGGAGAGGGATATATGGGGCGGGTAGAGACTCGAGACGGAATGTTTTGTGTGGCGTTGATCGCGCTGGGATTGAAAGCGGGAAGAGGATTGATTGATGAATTCTCCCGTGTTATACGCCACGGCGGACTCTTGCGGGTGGTTTAATTTTCTCGATCCGGGTTTTACATCCGCCCGCGTGTAGGTATGTGTGTGTGTGAAGAATTTCATCGCGCTATGCGTCCCGGTTTCTTGAGTTACATGCATACGTTTTCTGGAAACTGGAGCTCGTAATGTTTTTACTTGTCCAGTGCGATTGAAAATGTACCGTTTTGACGTTTTTTAAAAGTTTCTAGAACAGGAATTAAGGATTAAAGCGACATCCCATAATGACCGAGCAAGGATTACTTCAAACTGTAATTCCTCGGAAAATATTGTACCTGAAACATTTAATTTACCGTTACATAATTATTTTATGGGCTTTTTTATACTTAATTTAAAATACACTAACCTTCCTAATGAGAAAATATTCATGGAAAAACTATGTAATTTCATTTGTCTAGTAAGTGTTGATACCTCGGGATGTGCGTAGATTGTTAGTAGATAGTTAGTGCGTAGATTAGGTAAGTAAATTGTTGAAAATATGTATTAGTGCATCATTTCAACAAATCTGATTATTTATTTAACGCATTGCGCAAAAATATTCTCAAACTTTATTCTAAAGAGTTAGTTATATGAAGAGTGCTTCCTTTATTCCACTTTCGTTGATCACAAGGGAGACAGATAAAGGGAAAGCGTTAAGTTCCAGAGTAGTTATTCTTGTAATTGCTGAGCTTTATGCTACCATTAGGAAGATCTGTAGATGTTACGTAACAAGAGTCTTTAAGCACACGATAACACAATAGTCAAATTAAAATTCGAGATCTGCTGCGCTGTAAAATGTTGCCTAATTTGTTTCGCCGTAACGATGACTTAAAAAGCCATAAACCCGATTCATATTATAGTCAGAAGAGTTTATCCAAAGTCGTTCCCAAATTGTAACATTATCTGTTGGATTAACTGTTTTACATCGCTTGATATCATTTAGTGGCTGTGTTGGCTGAGAGTCATCTAAATTTCTTCCTGAATATATTAACTGGGCACGGAATTCCCAAACGTGGCTAATTTTAATGGCTCTCCTTAAAATCCTCCCTCCGCGTCGGGTAGCTATATGCTCCCTCACATCTCTCTGTAACCCTCCGTATACTCTTGCCCTCAAAATCATTGGCTACTGCCTTTCGTAAGCTTCGCACCGTTCTTTCCATGGGAAAAACGCAAGGCCGGATATCTCTCCTTCCCCTCCTAACCAAATGGATTGTATCTTTTGCTAATGAACGTTCCCCAATTCCATCGCTCTTCTCCGTCCTAATAGCACGCACTCATTCCACGAAACCCTTATTCTCACTCTCCCTCTCCGGCAAACGAAAGGTACACAAATTTGGCAACCAATGTTATCGCCAAACATCCATTAACTGAGAGGATATATCCCGTTAAATCCAACTTTTTTCCCCCAGCAATTCTGGATCAAACATGGAAGGCTCCTCATGCTTGTGTTCGAACCATTGCGGTTGGCAACATCTTCTCCTGCATACATCATGACGTTCTTTGAAAGTAATTACTCCATCAAGTAATTTTAATGGCTCCGGTAAACACGGAAGTCTCTTGAGACTCAGAGTTCTTATGAATACTCTCTAATGACGTTGCTGTAAAATGATACTTCGGAGAAACAATGGAAATATCAATCCTCACTTCGTCAGTCACCATAATGAAATTGATATCCTCGGGAAGAAGGGAGGCATATTACACAAATAAGTTCTTTCTCCTCGAAATAACGGCATTTTCCACGCGTGTCTCAGATTATTGTGCCATCATCAGGTATGAGTGAAGTGGGGCGAATCACGTGGAAACTGTAGTTAATCCGTGGAAACGTTCCGGGCTTCATCCTTACTCATTTCCATAGGCTACCTTGCCTATGGAAAGGGGAAAAAAGCTCTATAAGTGCATAAATGGTTGTAAATGGGACAATAATTATAACCAAGGAGGACTGATATACATTTGATGAGCTTGTGTTATGGAAGAAGTCCAACAAGACTCGTGAAATTGAATTGCCTTTTAAACGGAGATGGATATTTGACGGCCAAATTGTCATTTGAAAGTCCTTTTCAGATACTATCTATTTCGTCAAAATCCGAGCTATGAAGGACTTTTTCATCTTCAAGCAAGCCGCCTTTTAGCTACCCGCGTGATACCAATTTGCCTGTGGTGGGCCACAGTTCTGTCCAGCCAAGAGTCAAGAGAAAGTTTTTATTATTTTTTTGGTCAACGAAGGGGCTGTGGCAACACCTCGAGGACATGCCTGTGCGTCAGAAAAAAATAATCATCCGGCCATGCAAAGTCAAACTCTTCATCCATTCCCTCGGCCTTTCTCTTTGACTCGGGTATCCAATGCGCTCCTTTCTCCATCGTATCGTGTCCACCACCCGTATTTTACGCGGTTTTCCCATCCGCAGTGGACAGCAGAAATATCAAGCGGACACGGTGGGTTTAGCACTCGGTTTCGTGGATAAAAGGACTTTTCATCCACTACCTCCTCTCTGGCCCGTAAGAACAGATTCCCCCTCATCAGGTCTCATGTAAGGCCCCCTCGTCCGTGATGAAGGGAATTATCGTTTGAACCTCTTGAAACTTGACTGTCGCCTCTGAAACGTCAACTGCCTTCCGCACTTTCCACTACTGTATTTTACTCTCTCCCTCTTCTCCTCATTTCTCTTTTCTTTTTTCTTTGCCCACCTACGACTAACGTTTTAGGTCCCCGGACTGCGTAATTTCACGCGTCTAAAGGTCTCATGTAAATGTCCACCTACTTTTAATTCAGTCTAATGTCAAATGAAAGACATATATAGGCCCTTTTCTAAAAATAATGCGATGAAATTATATTGATAAAACTAATATTGCAAGAATTTTTCCCAAAAATTCGTGCGTGACGTTTTCGATAAAATCGAAAGTTAAAATTGATTTAATTCCATTGTATGAATGTTAATTCGATACCGGGCAATTCAATTGAAAGGTACAAAACTGTACATATTTTTATGACTAATAGTGTCGTGGCCGGGTGGTTATTTAGGGAGGCGACCGACAGCTGAACTCATTCGCTGACAGCGTTGATCTGTGATTGAAAAATAAATTAAGATTACCAGTTTCTTAACGCCAGTACTCTAGGAATATGTTAATTCTGTCAGATGTTTGTTCTATATATGTTATATTCAAGTGGATAAATGTTAATGACACTTGTAAATATACCCCGTGTAATTAGCTCTGATGATTGGAGGTCATGTCGCAATTATGTAAGGCTACGTACCTTAATTCCTCTTACGCCACCTCTTTATGTATTACATCAAATCGCTTGAGCGGACACTCCGATGAGTGACGCGTTCAGTGGGCATATATTCAACGCGCCGCGACGATCAGAATCGAGCATACCTCAAACCCGTCCTTGGCAACTGGCGTGGCGGTTTGGTGCTCGCTCCGCTGGCAACTTCATCAAACGTTCGGGATCCCGTTTTCCTCCCCATAATTTCCACCTTTCCGTGCTCCCCCTTCTCCTTCTCCGAATCACACCGAAACACACATCCCCATTTCCTCTTTCCATCCATGCATGCATCCATTCGCGCCACCGCCCCTACGGTTCTTCAACATATTCCTCGCCTCCTCCCTCATACGCCGCCCCTCCCTTCTGCTCAGCCCATCCTCTTCCCCGGCCCACTTCTCGCGTTACTAAGGACCTTTCTCGTAATGGAAGCCGGTGGAAAGCAAACAACCATCAAAGACCTCTCCTCCCCCATCTGCACTCCCCCCATGCCCCGCCACACACACTTTCCCCCCATCCCCCTCCACAAACACTTCCCCCCCATCCCCCGCCACATACACTTCCCCCCTAGAGCCCGTACTCTTCTTCATTTCTATCACCCCATCCATCCATCTCTCTCCTCTCCTCCCCCTTCCTTCTCTCTCTCTCTCTCTCCTCTTCCATTTGCCCCTTTCTCACTCTTTGGCGCGGCTTTTTCATCGGTAGTTTCACCGCACCTCTCTTTCTTCTCATCCCGTCCTCATCGTCTTTTTTCCACGCTTCTGGCCAGGGGCTTATAATTGACCTCTGCCGAAAAGAGCAGAGCTTAAAGAGACGAAGGGGGGGTGTGGACGAGAACTTAGAAAGTTCAAAAACCCTCCTCCTTAAACCCTTTCTCGATGGGGTGGCCAGAAATCTTAACCTTTGACTTGACGGACGCGTGTCTCGAAATTCGTAGTGCTGGTAGAACTCGATCACTCTTAATTCCGAGCATCGAGCCGGTCCCTGGGTACCTGTAAGAATGTAGTGACTGGCTTAATGCTGGAAATTATGGAAAGGTAATGGCTGTTTGGCGAATTTTTCTCCGGCTTTGATTCTAGGGATTTTTAAATTTCAGCCATTATTTCGGAGGGGCACTCCTTCAGTAATCAGAGCTGTTGATGATTCATCCAGCCCCGTAGATGTAGTATTCACAGCCCAGTTAGATAATACGAGAGGTCAAAACGGCAAACATGGTGATTCAAAGTCACTGTGGGAAGTCCGTAAAGATTTTTCCTTTAAAAAACCACCGGGAATCCTGGAAATTTTCAAATTTTTGTGTGAATGTTATGGCGATGGAGGCGGCCCTAAGGAAGGGGAGATAAATGAAATAATTTTCGCTAATGAAGGATGGGGTACAAGGAAGATGGGTGGTTGTTTTGGGAAACGGGGTAAGTGAAAAGAAAACTTCCGAGTTGGAATCAGCCTACTCTAAAGATGTTTTGTCTACGGATCGATATTTCTTATTCCACCGTCATAGTATTGTATACTTCAGCGATCTACTCGTATCTCCCAGGTAACAATTTGGGCTACACTGAAACCACTCATATCAGCATGCAGTATCTGCACAGTGTTCTTTTAGTCAGAAAATCGAGCCCTAAGAGAATGGTCAAGGATTTGTCAATATCTCTGTAAGCGTCGTTATGGGCTGAATATGTGAAACATGAAAGACTTTTGATGAGAAAGAATATTATTCCGGTAACTAGAACAAAGAATAATATTATTTCGATGGTTTTATGGATTTTTTCCGGTAAATATTTAAAGAAACAACATATCTCTGTGTAATGAATTGCTGAAATTTGCTATTCCTATTCGTCACTTATTGCATCGCCGATACGGGAATTTTCCGCAGAAGATGGAGATTTTTTTTCTTTATTTGCATATTAAAAGAGTAGAGTGATTTCATAGCATTCATTATATTTCGATCGATTTCTTTCTTCAAAAAATACGAACTTATGATAGTGGATGGACGAAATTATGTGCCCTTAAACTTAATCCAACAAACGAAGATCATAACGAGTGACAGGGATAGTGCCGAGGAAAACAAGTGTATTATTTTGATCTTATCTACCCGAGTGGAGATATGCAGGTTATCTCAGGGCTGCGTTTTTTGATTTGTCCGTATAACTCTGTTCCTTATAAGTCTGGGTCAGCATTAGTCATTTCTATTTATTTCCTCCAATTGGAATGAGTGAACCAGGCTTTTTGCTCTAAGATCCCTTAAGAGAATTGGCCAAATTTCTTTTGGCCAATATCAAAGGATTTTCCTGACGTAGCTTCACTTAAGTATCGTCCTTCTACATTGATCAACCCGGCTCCTTCGTCGCGCTCTTTCCTCATTTTCTCCACCGATCTATCGACGAGCATCCCAAATCTTTTCTTCCATCGGCTAACAGCTCGGTTCCCGATCTTTTTCATCCCGTTGCTTCCTTGAGAATCTCCAGTGACCCCAGTTTCCACCTTACCCGTTCCCCCGACCTTATATTTATCTCGAGCCACTTTCTTTGCGGCCCTTCACCTAGCATCCAACGTGTCTGTATCCCCTTCTGGCCTCGCTATGATTGGTTGGCGACTGAATTCCTTTCACTTTCCCGTTTCCTAGTAGACGTACACACGGCGAAAATATTTCTCTTAAAAACACTTTCTTTCCTTTCTGCTATCTTTATTTTTTGAGTTTATCATTTAAAAAGTGGACCAGAATGTAGATTCAAAAAAATGGTGCCAAGCTTTGAGACAACCTTTAGCAATTAATGCTATCTAAATAAAAGCTAATAATCTTCATTTTGTCATTCAATGTTTGAGGTGTGTAATGGAATGAGTGTATTGGAGATTAGTAGACTAAGACTGACAGTAACAAACGTCTAAAGATATTTGCATATCATTACATTCAGAGGACAAACCAAAAAGTCTAATAAGAAATATTAGTTCGTGCTCCATGAAAGAGAGACGTATTTTAGGAGTTGGTTCCGTGTACATGAAAAATTACGCCATATGTGGAAGTTATTTTTATGAGAAGAATGAAACAACTGATAAAGATGATGGATTTCACTGGGAATAAAAAGTGACTACATTCGATGCTATAAGAGAAAAAGCGCGTCGTATTCTTGAGAAGTTCAGAGATAGTAACGGGTTATTTTCTGGACAAAAGGGAAACATTCAAGTGCCCGCTTAGAGATCACCTTTGGAGATACAAGGAAAACAAATTTGAATGAAGTGGAAGGTAGTTTCAAAACTTTTTTACAACGTTAGTTGTTTTGTATATTAATCGAAAAAATAACGTGTTCGAAAGAAGTGTTTCCCTTTTCCTACCGGTCCACTACCCATCCTAAAGAGCCTTGCTACATGGAAAGGGGTTTTCACTATACTGTTTTCGTGCATTTACCCAACGTCCCGAGTTTATGCACTTACATTGCAACTTGGCCGTTACTGTTACTATGAATCCTCCCTTCTCAAGTGACATGAAATGGGTATTTATTATGTCTTTGGGATACGTTTACTATAAGTGATAGCGTTGGCAAAGTTGGGTGACATTGGCCATCCATGTATTGAGTTAACCTTCCTACAATCAGGCGTAGCATCTATCTGCTTGGGTTCTCTGTAGGCGCCACGTTTTATAGAAGTGTTTTTTTTTCATTTTTCGCCTAAGTTCACTTTACCCCTCCTACTTATTTCCCGGCATCCTTCCGCTAGCTCTTGTCATTTTTTCAGCTTCCCGCTTTCATCTGCCCAGCCTCGTCATTCACCGTCATTACTAACTTCCGCCTCTTTCTCTCTCCCTCTCTCTATGTCAGATTACCTTGCCCCTCCCGAATATCATTTCGAATTCCACCTCCTCAACCTTCTCTTCCCTCCGCGGGGCAACTCTGCGTACTTTTTGCTTCAATTTTCATCGTTCACCTCTTTTCCTTCGTGCTCGCAGGCGGTGAGTTTTTCTTGCACCGTTCAATGTTTTCAGCTTCTCGCGAGTTATCTCCGAGCAACTTAAAAAAAACTGAATTAGCCTTCTATTTCTTCGTTTTTGACGGATGGAAAGTTATATTGCGTGTAAATGTCATCAAATTACGGAAGTTTTGTAATAGCACTACCTTGTGCTAAGAAAAAAGGAGTCAACAGTATGAGCGCAGTGTACCGATCCTAACCCATGACTTAGTTATGAATTTGGATCGATTTACTGGACAGTTTCAGTTTTTCGCAACGGTGCTTTAAGTGATATTAAATGAAAACAAGCGGAAAAGATAGTTCATCAACTTTCAGCATCTGATAACATTTCTAATGATGCAAGGTGGAATAGGGCTTTTCGTTAATTTATTTGTCTGTAGGTTAGGAAAAACAATTTTCCTCGTAAGAATTGTTTCCAATGGGAAAGGTTTGGGGATAAATCTCACATTATGGTTTTCCTTGAGTGTTTCTGTTTTATAAAGGTGCAATTTGTGGTGGTCACCTTGAAAAAAACAAGGCATATCTATAAACGGTATCTGTTAGGTAATGAGCAGATACGGAATTCATCAAAATATGCGGCCTTTATTATGGTTTTGTTGCTAAAGGTTCTACCTAATCAAAATATAAGTATACTTCGCATTTCTCTGAAAGACATGATTTTCATTTATTACTATGCACAGGGAGTAGATATCCAGAAAGGTTGATGAACGAGGTAACGGAAAACGGCTCATTCAAAATTGAGACGTTGGAATGAATTGCTTCAATGTGACCTAGTTTTGGTAATTTTCTCGAAGAAGGCTTGCCATATTAAATAGGATTATATTTTACAACGTGATACAAATTGAATATGAGGGCCAATGAGATGACAAGCCTTAAATGTGATATAAAATCCTCATAGATCTCAAGTTTATTTTGTTTCGTGAAGTACAAGTAAAACCCAAGTGTTATTTATTTATCACTGCCAGTTCTAAGCTTCTCAAAGACGATTACTGCATGAATCTGCATGAATGCAGGAATTTCGCTGACACTCTTATCTTTACTCTTGTTCGATATTAAAAGCATTAGGATATAATTGCATCAGACAGAATAATTTACTTCGCAAAACGTGATGGAAGTAGTTAGAATTAATTGTAATCCGAGAAAAAAGACAGGTAACTTCATATGACCGAAGTTGAGAATAGCTAAAATTATGGATAGGAATGGCACCTTCAAGTAACATACGGAAAAGAATCGTGAAGGATAGGGGAAAAAGTTGTGGATAAGGTGTACGAGTGAATATTTTTAATGGCACCCAACGCTGACTGTCAATAAACGATACGATGAAAAGCCGTCGATTCACCTTTTCGATTTACTTTTTAGATCGATTCGGTAAAAATATTTTAGAGGCTCATTCAGCACTCATGTGGTTCATTTAATGAATGTTTCCAATCTCGGGGAAGCTTGGTTTTTCCTCTGTCTGACGGGCACTTATTTAGCATTATTACTGACCAATGCTATTCTTTTCAGATCACTTGGATCGATGGAATGGGAAACGTTCTCAAGGATGGTGTTGAGTACATGACTGAGCTCCTTCCCGACAAGAAACGGGTGACGGCCAAGTCAATCCTCAGGCTGACCCCTCGCCGGGAACACCACCGGCAGATTTTCACGTGCCAGGCTCAGAACGCCGCGGACAGAACATACCGCTCCGCCAAGGTGAGGCTACTGGTCAAATACGCCCCCAAGGTGACCGTGGCCGTGTCTGCAATCCGGAGACCGACCCCTCCACAGGATGACGACGAGGAGGGCGGTGGAGCGTCCGCTTTGGCAGGCGGGCCGTCAGCAAGCGTCGTTCTCAGCTCTTCTACAGCCATGGCCTCGTCCTCTTCTGGTACGCACTCCCAGTCAGTCACTACAGTCAACTCGGGAGCACTCATACGGGAGTTCGACGAGGTCCGGCTGACTTGCATGGCGGACGCGAATCCCGACACAGACCTGGTCTACCGGTGGTTTATCAACGACGAGCCCGTGACAGGTGGTGTCTTGTCGGGCACGGGCCTGCCTCCCGACGGGCCGTCCGGGGATCTGATCCCGGAAGGTGGAGTTGGAGCCGTGGCTGTGGATCCGACGATGCTGGTGATAGCGAACGTGAGCAGAGGGTACCACGACGCCATCGTGAAGTGCGAAGTTCACAACGCAGTGGGGAAGAGCGAGGAGTCAGAAACCCTGGATATCAGCTGTGAGTAGACATTTATACTTTTTTCTCTTTTCTATACTCGTTATAGGCGTCCGAGATTTAGCTACACCTGATATGCATAGAGAATTAGTATTAATGCATGTTTAAAGGTCACTATTTGTTAAAACCGCGTATAAAGTTATTTTTATACCCCTTCTTAGCTGCTGTTGTTCAAATTGTAAACCCATTGTTTTGTTGAGTAAGTTGTTATAAAAATACCATTTAACAGCCCGTTTTGTGGTTACGCCCGGTAAGAACAACTAGAGGGAAATCCGAAAGCATTTTGGTTATGTGTTAGGGAAGCACAGGAGGGAAGAAGGGAACTAAAAAGTCAACGGTTAATTCCTTGAAAAACGAAAAAAGCGAAATAGCAACTTCCAGTTTAGATAAGGCTAATTTGTTAAATTATTTTTTTCTGAGCGTCTTTAATCAATCTAAGCATAGTTTGCACGAAACCTTACCAGACCGATTTCAGCAACCAATGCCCCCGATCGATATATCTTGTAGCGGAATCGTATCCTTACTAAATAAAATTAGCCCGAACAAGTCCTCAGGTCCTGATGAAATTCCAGCTCGTGTGAATTAGCTCTAGAAATAGCTCCGTATCTTAAAGTAATATTTAACAAATCCCTCGAAGAACACGCGGAAGACTGGAAGAAGGCAAACGTGACCCCAATTTTTAAAAGCGGCGATAGGGAACAGCAATGTAATTATAGACCAATATCATTAACGTCGATGAAGCAAAGAAGGAATCTCGGGACAGAAGCGGATGGAGACAGCAGTGGTGTACGGGACCTGCCAGCTGGCAGAACACCAGATGATGATGATCATTAACGTCACTATCATGTAAAATTATAGAGCATATAATAGTTACATCAATAATGGGACACCTCGACAGCCAGGATTTATTGATAAAAAACCAGCATGGGTTCAGAAAGGGACGGAAATACGAAACTCAATTAGGTCTTTTTGTTCACGATATTTTATTTTCCGGAGAAGGTAACATACAGGTAGACGCAGCGTTTCTTGACTTTAGAAAAGCGTTTGACAAGGTTCCCCACTGTAAGTTACTCGCGAAGTTAGCATCATACGGGATAGACAGTAATATAGTAGGCAGGATAGGAGATTTCTTACATGAACGCGTTCAAAGGGTGGTATTTGATGGTGTCAGCTCGGGCGAAGTAAAAGTTACCTCGGGTGTTCCCCAGGAAAGCGTGATAGGCCCAATTTTATTTCTTCTCCTCGTAAATCACTTGAATACAGTCGTAAAAAATAACAATCTGCGTCTTTTAGCCGATGATACTGTGGTGTATAAGGAAATTATAAATGAAGAGTACAATGAGTATTTAGCTAAGGATTTAGATGCGATTGATGATTGGTGCGATAGTTGGTAGCTAGAATTAAGTGTAAAGAAATGCGCAATAATGAACTTTTGGAAAAAGAATGGCTTTCCCCGGAATAGTTATTGCATCAAAGAAAAGAAAATATCTAACGTAGAATCAATTAAATACTTAGGCGTCACCATCACTGAAGACGTCATGGGGGAAACACATCAGGGAAATTACTAGTGTAGCAAACCGTAGATTAGGATTCATAAAAAGGGTTCTAGGCAAATGCGATGAGAGAATACGAGAAAGAATCTATTTTACACTTGTCAGGCCTCATTTAGAATATGCCGCTAGTATATGGGATCCGTACGAGGAAGGTTTGATAAAAGAATTAGAGCGCGTGCAAAGGAGATCCGCTAGATTTGTTAAAGGCCGTTGTGATAATTGTATAAATGTTACGAATTTAATAGAAGAACTAGAATGGGAATTACTATCCGAACGCAGGTTAAAATTTAGGTTAAACCTTTTAAGTAAATTCGAAACCGATTTGTTCACAGATGACGTTAGATATATATTAAGAACCCCTGCGTATTATGCTAGGTTTGACCATATTAACAAGATTAGAGAGATAGATTGTCGTACCGATAGATTTAAAATGTCATTTTTCCCGCGTACCATAAGAGAGTACAATAGGCAGCGTAGCAAAGGGATAGGTAGGTGAAATATGGTTAGAGTAGTCTGTAGTGCATGATGCATGTAATAGCAACCAATAATCCCTTTCTTATTATGTAGATATTAACTATGTGACCCTATTATCTAACATGTCTCCATTAAATATCCTAGTTGCATGTCAATAGGGCATGTTTGGTGATCTTCACCCCCTGCCACACACCCTCGTGGTGGCTCGCAGTGTATTTCGTAGATGTAGATGCAGAAGTTTGGAAAAGTGGAGACCGAACGACTTTATTTGCGTTCTGAAGTTGTAATGAAGATGTGGCTTAAAATATATTAGGTAAAGAATGTTTGTGGCAAAAATGCTTGCTGAATTAAGTTTAGCGTATTAGGCAATATTTTGTGGAAATGGGGTACAGATGCCACGATCAAAATGAAAGTGTTTCTTCACCTTCCGCAGAATTATATTTAACCGACCAAGGTTTTGACATGAATTATGTCATCTTCAAGGTACAATAAACACGTAATGCAAGCTTATAAATATGCTTTTTTGAAAGGTCATGGGGGGAGGAAATGGTGGAGGGTGGGGATGGGATGACGTAAAGATATATAAATGTGACGTAATCAGAGGGGAGGAGGGGTGAAGGTTTGTTTGGCACAGGCTGGAATGACGTAAAGGTATAGAAAAGTGGCGTAAACAGAGGGGAGGAAGGGTGAAGGTTAGCTTGGAACAGGCATTCACACAATGGATGAGTCAAGTAACAAAGATACCAATGGCGATGAATGTTCAGCATACGAGTAATCATTAACGATGGGTATATTTTTGTTTTTACATGATGATGTAATTTCGTATAGCTCTATAAATCCAGTTTTTTACCTTCACATTGATTGTGTAGAGCTGTGGTGGTTATCTATTAAGGTATTTAGCAAAATTTGACTCCCTTTGTGCTTTGTCCCCTTTGTCCCCTTTGCGCTAGCACTGTATATGTTCATTTATCCGGGTTTTTTTTATTTATTTATGTGTTCATTTATCCGGGTACTTTGCCCAATGTACAAGGCACTACAATTAGGCGCACTACAGGACAATTTGTACACTCCGCTCTGGTCCTTATTGTTATAATGATGTTTCTGTTTCGTCTTAGTAGTGTATTATTGTTGCCTATGTAGTTGCATTATTGCCTTCAAGTTCTTGAAAGCAGAATATTTACCCTTGTTAGTAGATCGTCTGCCTCACTTCAATTCCTTTAGTCATGACGCGTTCGATACTAAATTTTAGGTTATTACATTGGTAACAATTGGTACAATTTCTTAAGTAGATTGGTAAATGCGAAAAGTATTCATTCCTCGCAGCCATAGTGTATGGTCTAGTGTCATGTAAAGTTTTTACACGGGGTAAGGATCAATTTTATAAACAGACAAAAATATTATGGTATTAACGCTGTCCTCGAACTTGTATTCCAAATAAAGTTTGTTCCAGAATCGCTCACTGACGACAAAATTTAAGGACCGCTTGGTGTAGAGATGACTAATATTGGTTAAATGGCTAATATTTCTCCTGAAAAATGTTCATTTCTTGCGTTGATAGTTCCCTTTAACGAAATTTTCGGGTACAATTCTGGAAAATGTGGGCAGAACTCTGAATTTAATTTTTTTTTAATCCCTCGCCAGAGGAACTGGAATGAAACGAGCTTCAGTGGGGAATCGAAAATAAAGAAAAATTGCCCATTATTTTTTTCGTGTAATTACGAGCGCCTCAAATGTTCCGCCTGAAAATGTTCCGCAAAGAGAATTAACGAAGTGATGCGTGTTGGAACAAATCTCGATCACGACAAGAAAACCTCGAAATCAAGCCACGAAATCTGCGGCGGTGCATCCGCTGGAATTGGTCTTAACGAAGAGCTTCTTCTTCCATCTGCTCCGGATGGAGAACGTCTTCTTTTCATCGTCCAGCTCTTGACTTCTCCTCCTCCGCCTCGTTTCCAACCATCCCCTTTCCCTAAAGGGATCTCGCGCATTTTTTTGTCGTTGCCAGTCTGGTCGATAGGCGAAGCAGAAGGTGTCGGTGGGCTTAAGCGGAACACCGAAGGATTTGGGCGAGAGGACGCTATCTCCGCAGCGAGGGAATCTATATTCCATTGCTAATTTTTTGTTGGCGCTTTGGTTTTTGCATTCAGATGCCGCAGTGTGCTACCTTTAAAACATGTATTCATTGAAGGGAACGATAAAGCTGTCGTTATTTGTACTTGCGGTACTGGTAACATGACAATGGTTATTGGTATATTGACAGTATTGTATACTGAGAGTGATAAAGACGCTTGCGATTGTATGTTGTCAAAATATTTTCTCTAGAACCAGTTTTTTTCTCCAACAGACAGTGAAATATATCAAATTGCCTGGGTTAATTAACGAAAACTCTTCATTTAACGACTTACCAATATCCAATCTATACCTTTCTTTCCGAAAATTTCTTGTCAATTTCTCCACAATACCTTTGCTTTCGATTCGTACGTCATATCTGAGGGTTTATAAGAATAATTTGCTGGATAATTGGCAGGATTAATAGGGGCCTAAATATTGCAATATTTATCTTCAAACTATCTGATTAGATCATTCAGACTCATACTTTGATCTCAACACAGTTTAGAAAAGACTGGTTACTGACAACGTTTCTGTAACGAGAATATTTAACCATATTGTGTTACGTGTTTTCTCTATCAACTCTATATGTAATCGTAAAATGATATTTAAATCTTTAGAATATCATTTTTGTTCATCATAATAGGCGCGGGAGCGTTTTGTTAGTTATATTTTAGTAGCTGTATTGCATTTTTTTCGAAAAAGTTTTAAGGCACTCGTAAAGTTATAAGAAAAGTTAGCTAAAAGGGTTTTCAGTTTCTCTGGTCAAATGATAGTCTTTCATTTTGGAAGGTTACCCACGTTTCGTCGTTATGTCGTTAAATGTCGTTAAAGCTGAGTGAATGTATTAAATGCCATGAATTTTCTTCGTCTATGCGCATACGTTAATGTAAAGAACACTCCATGTGATGAGGATCTCTTATAAAACTGCTAAAGAAATACTAATTTTGGCTTCTTGCTTATTTTGCCGTTGAAAATGGGTTAAAGAGATCTCCTTTAAAAATTTTTAGCGTGTTAATATATGTGTTCTTCGTTTTGTCAGTCTGTTTTATCCACGATTTCGTTATCACGATTTGGCCACGGGTATTCTCGAAAAGAAATAAAAACTTAAAGTATATCATTCAAGCAAGAGACGCTTGTAAATTAAGTCACTGACGCCTCCAAATGAAGGATTCGATCGATATCTCCTTCCAGTTATTTCTCTTTTAAACAGAAAATTAAGGTGCTGTCACTTAGCTCGCTACGTAAGTCATCCTGTTTTTTTTTAGCTGTTCAGATATCGCATTCCCATATTGGATAATCCGTTCGACAAGCTAATCGTCGAAATTTCCAATGCTTGGGGAAATATAATCCAGATAAAAATTCCCCTGATAGTGGCTTATCAACTGTATACGCATGGAATCCTATTTACCCTCAGCTAATCCTTAGATGTAGGATGATGCATAGCTAATGGTATTGATCACCGCTGGAATAGGCCAGCAAGTTTGAATCTTGTGTGAGGTATTGGCTGCGTGTCGATGCGCTGAACTTTCATAACTGAGAGTAATGGCTACAGATAGCCTCGGTCGTTACGGAAATCCGAAAACTGGGAAGTTCCTGTCACAAACACTGGGCTGTAACTTTCCAGGATTACACTCATTAATTGCATACCTTTTCATTCAGATGAGAATGATGGCGACAATGTATCCTTGAAAAGTGAAATATTATATTTAATAAATGAAACGAATGTAGGATCAGTTCATAAAATGATTTTACGTTAATGTTAAATTGAATTTCGCAATAAACGCAATAGGCATCAGAAGCATTTTCTATACTGATCGACTGTTAATAGTTAGTAATAATAGACAGTTACATATCCATTCTTCATGATGAATGTATGAACTTTAACATGGAGCGTCAAACCTTCATTTTCAGCGATATGGAGAGGCACTGGGTTGCATTTTAATATAGAGATAAATTAGTATTTATATGAACAAAATACCGAAAGTGTTATCTTTTTTCTGCGCCAATGTGTATAAAGCAAGTAATCTTGCTCAATCGCAATTGAATATCCTGTGAACATTTTAATGAATACGACATCATTATGTAAGGAGTTGTCTATTCCGCACACTATCATTCTCAGAAAAGTCTTTTGAACGAAAGAACATAAGATAGCGCATATTGCGCATTATCCACGCGTTACTGAATACTATTTCGTTCTCTGTTATATCTTTTATTTCCTCCAACTTCTTGCTCTCACCCGAAGTACCCTTCTCCTATGTGTTCAAGCACTGACTGCGCCAGCCACGTTCTGAAATCGAAAACCAATAGTAGAGAATTAATAGGTTTTTCAGGTGAACGTGTTGCGGAAGTTGGGAGGAAATCGCTTGTGGATAAAATTTAACTCGTCAGCGGAAGACGAATGGATCGAATCCCGCCGGATGTGAAGATTTCACGCCCCCGTATCCCTCGCACGGAGATGATCAATTTTCGATGTATGCTCCCCGGCGAAGGCGCGCTCCTTAATTGATGCCGCGAGTGCTGAGATCGTCACAATGGCCTTCCAAGGGAGGTGAAGTTTATACCCGAACAGCCCGGCCACAAATGCGAGGGGATACCTTCGTCCCATCTCTATCCGGGGGAGCCGATGTTTGGCCCACAAACGGTGAGCCTGCAGTGAGCGAATCCCCCGGACCGGGGGCAATTATCACCCATGATATCCACGTAAAATATGACGGGGGACGCGGATGAATGACCGTCCGATTCGGCAGGTGCATCTGGACGCGCTAAGTCCCCTCGTTTCCCGTACTGGGATTGGGAGAGAGAGAGAGAGATGCCTCCGGTCCGGATCTCGCTCGGACTGGGAATCAAGCGAGAGAGGTGTGAGATGAGTAATGACCAGGCCGGTAGACGTTTGGGAGCAAGTTTAATGCATTTCTACCACCTCCCGACCTCGTATCCTCACCTCCCCTCTCAAATCCTCTTGTGCCACCACTGCCATCAGGCAAACAGGGCACCACCCCCACCGTGTAGGCAACATCTCAGGGAGCAGACCCTCTCCACCAAACCCTTTATAACACCCCCATTTTGCTTAACACCCTCAGATCACCGCGATCCTTCTTCCATTTCTCTACACCCCTACCCGTTCCGTATTCAACCTCTTTCATTCGCTCTTACCCACTCTTAAAGGACGTGGGGAGAGGTTTCTATACCCTCTCCTGAATTTCCTCCACCCGTACCCCACACCACCCTCTTGGTGAGCCGAGCTTCAGAAACACTTTGCATCTAATATCGCCCGCGAATGGCGGGCATTTCTTCAGTGTCATTTCGCGGGCGCTGTCCCCCCCTCCGCCCTTACACAAGCTTCCCCTTCGTACCCCACCCAAGCCTCTCTATCGCAAACCTACTCTCCCCACCCCGATCTCTCTCTCCATCCCCTTCCACTCCCCCTATCTTTCCGAAGCTTGAGGGTTGCATAATTTATCACCTCGCAAATGGGGATGAGTGGAGGTGGATGAAGAAGGGCTGAAGTGAAGCCGGGATGGGCGTTTTGTGGATGTCCGCCTCCTCCCCTCCCCCTCACCACTCCTCACCTAACGTAGTAGAGAGGGCGTATTTAGGATCAGGGGGTCGGATGCGGTGGATGATTCGATGGCAGGGGGTGTGGCGGTGGCGGGCGAGGTGGGAGGACGCTGGATTTTGTGATGGGATGAATTTGCGGGGAGGGAAATGTGTTGGTTTTGGTGTCGGGTACATGCTCTACTAATTCCCATCATCCCGCGTCGTTTGGAATTTAAGTAGAGCGCAGAGATGTAATTAGGGATGGCCTGCGATTAAGTTTTTAATTTTTTTTATTTTTCAGGTCTGAGAATTTGATGTGAGTTTAATTTGCGTGCGCGTAATGATAGAAGGCCGTGGGTCCGCTCGATTGTTTTTCGTGGGTTTCAACACGACTCTGCATTTAAAGGTTTTGAGCATGGATGTAATGGTCTGATGAAGGACGTTCACCCATTTCGTTTGTAGCCAACGCATATGCCACATGAGGTATTTTTATCGGTTATAAAATTCTGTTATGTGCATGAAAGTTAATCTATGGGTTTTTTCCGGCCAGTGAACATTTTCTTTTTTTTTCCCCACATTCCGTGAAGATGAAGACGGAAGTGCCAAAACCGACATCTTCACGGAATGTGGACGGTTAAGGCAATTCCGCCTTCATCTTCACGTTATGTGGAAAAAAATAAAATATTCACTGGCCGGAATACCATCCTCGTATTAACTTTCACGCACATTAGGGTAATTTATAAACGATTAAAGGTGTCGGTTAAGGCACTTCGGTTGTCCGTTGTTTACGCTAGGCCAATTAGTTTCCTCATCAGTGACTTCGCTCTCTGGTCACATCGGTGGTGAAGTTAATAGTCATTTGTACATCAATGCGGCCCTGGCGATTTCCATTGAAAGAAATAAATTTTGCAATGGAAGTGGAACTCTTCTTTTCATAGGAATGCCACCGTATTTTCCTCTATGATCTTTCTGAGGCATCGTTTCTATTTATCAGAAGTATGACACTACGATACACGTAACAGGATGTCGTTAAGAATTTGGTCACATTTTTGTCATGGGTGGCCTTTCTGGAAGTTGTGTCAGATGAGAATCATTTGCAAAAGCTCTCTGTCTCTCGCTAGAATTTTTGTTTTCTCATTTTTTCCGTAATCTCACTTTTGAAGGGTTTCGCGTAGTCGGCATATTTCATCAGAAAATCCCCCTCGTGATTTAAGTGCCAAAGTGCGTCCCATTCTGCTCGGCTACAGTTTCCACCTGAAAATCCGTCGCAGACGCAATGCAATTTGGCAACTCCCTAAAATAGATCGCGTAAGAGCGGTGTTGATGTAGGGCCACAAAAGGACGGTTGATGTTGGGAGTTATGAGGCCGGCGGAGAATGAGAAAACCACGAGGTCGTGAATAAGGGAGTCGTGGTGGAGGTGGTCAAGCGAAAGCCGGGCATCCGAGGCCCTAATGGGTGTGATGGGTGACCCGTGAGATGGATGCTCCTATTCTAAAGAAGATAAATGGCCTGCCTGCCTTCTGTCAAGTTCTCAAAACTGTCGGAATGAAAACGGACATTAAGTTCTCCCATTTATTTATATTTAATAAGGCGTTCACCGCAGTAGAGTTGTTGTGTACATTACCTCGTTGAATATCCATTGTGAAAGATGAATTTTAGGGCCATGTGTCTTCTGATCACATGCATCGGTAGATAGTTGCAGGTAAGCATTAAATTCCATACAATGACCTTAAATCTTTATTATTTACCGTATTATTAATGTTTTATAATGGCCAAAAGCTTATTAGCGTGGTGCAGTCAAATCAGTTGGCGGCAAATAGCTAACGGCGATCAATTGGAAACAAGGTGGAGTGAGTTAAAGTAAAAACCTCATATCGAATCATAACCTGCTTCATTATGATTTCAAAACTTAAACCATCACGTTTTACGTTCATAAGAGTGTTGATTGTGACGGTAGTGGCTAGTTACCCGCGGTACTCGAACCCATGTCGCTCGAACCCATGTCGGAAGGGCAGGAGAAAACAGCCCCAACGCCACCAGGACCTTAGGAGCTACTTTATTTACTAAAAATCTCTGCAGAGACATTGCTTTCCAATTAAGTAACAACTGGATTCCAATCATCAATTCCCTTAAATACGTTAGGGAAGGCGGAAAAACGCTTATACGCCTTGGCCAATCAGATGGCACCCGATCCAAAGGAGTGAGCAAGTTGTTCGCCGAAACGTCGAGACTTATGGATCTGCTTACCCGGTGCAACACCCGAGAAACTATTATCCACTTTATTTGCATTTAAATTTATAGTGGTCTATCACATCTACTAAATATTAAAAGGCAGTTTTCTCTTTAGAGTAAGGGTTTGTTCAGATCAGCAAGTAATACTGCGGTGACTGTGAGTTATCTGTGAGGTAACTGTGAGTAGCATCTTTTTCCTCCACATTCATTGAGCCATGAAAAATTTAAATGTGGCTCGTGAGAGCGCATCAAAACAGTCTACGCTCCCCGTATAGCATTATACCGGCGAAAAAATTTATTTACTCCCGGGCTTTCTGCGCGATCGCGTTCGCGGGAATCCTTCTTTAGGGATCACTGCACAATTCCTCCCCTCCTTTCAACACCCCCTTTCTTCTTAAGATAGAGAGAGAGAGAGAGCATTTGGGCTCCGTGACCGTAAAACACCATGGGCGGGCAAACCGGGGGTCTTCCGATGGCCTGACTTTAGAGGCCTCGTCAAACATCACGCCTCGCTGGAGTCTTATTGGTTATGGGCAATGCTCTCGAAACGAGAGAGGAGGAGTAGGCTGAAAGAGAGGAGAGGGGTCATATAAAAAGACAAAAAAATGTGAAAATGCGGTCGACGGGGGAAAGCTTTTGTCTCATGGGGTGAGAGGGTGGGCAGGGAGATGAGGAGAAGAAGAAAGAGGTGGTTGGGTGGGAATTGCTTCAGTGTGAGGCTTGGGAGGCGGGGAGGAGATAAAGTGCGGAGGGTTGGAGGAAGAAAGTATTTCGGGTCGTGGAATTAATGAGAGACGGTTGAGTGGCCCGGTAAAGTGGGCAGGCACCCTGGGAAGGTAAGGAAGAGAGAAGGGCGATGTCGTGGTGGAAAATGAAGAGGTGTTGAGGAGTGGCTGTAGTTGAGACAAGGAGATAATGTGGAGTAGAGCGGGAGTGGGGCGACGTTGGGGGAGGGAGAGATCTGGGGGGGATTAGGGAGGGAAAGACGAGGAAAGATGGATAGACAACGTTAATTCCCCGGATGCTGTGGAGTGAGAATGGGAGAAACCATCCTGTACGCTTTTCGTAATGGAGGTCGTTGGTTCATATCGCTTCTCATGTTATATACCCTAACTGATGATCTCTCAAGTGAGAGTACCCCAGCTCGTTTCGGTGGGGGATGAATATGCGATTATATCACTCAATATCTGCGCTAATGGCTATTGTTAAGTCGGTCTTCAAAGTGAACGGCAAGGCAGCTTTTCATTACCCTGTCTATTCGCTAATAAAACTTGGAAGGTGTAAAATACTGCGGGAGTATCAAACCGGTTAATGCACAGTTAAGAATTAACGCATTGACTTTTAATGTAGTGCGACCGAGATAGTTCCCTAATCATTATAGAGACCATATTCGAATTATACGTTTAAATTTCACCAGCTGTGAGACACAAATTAAATATTGTATTACTAGTGGTGCAATAATATAGTTTTACATGACAGAAATTGTAAGAAATCAAATGACAATATCCATATAAGTTTTTTACGTGACTAATTTTTTTCACGCGGTACGTTTGAAAATCCATCAAAACGTAGAGTTTATTGTGATTCCGCAAAATTTATTGGGGTGACAAAATGATAAATTTTCAAAAACAGTTTGTGTATTTTCAAATCTACACACTGTTGATTTTTTGCTGAGATCTAATTGTAAGGAATGCCTCATTTGTTGAATAAGGTCTCTAAGGAGCCCATACACGTATCATTTCCCATGTAAAAGGGCTGGTATTTTCTGGAAAATATCTCGGAAAGTAGGATGATAAGGGGTTGAATTTTTTTTGTCAATGGAAGAGTGATATATTTTTCTTTAAAATATGACCAAATTCGTCGATTTCTAGGTAAAATGATATTTCGCTCAAACTATCTTAAGTACATTTGCTCGTGCGTGCAAAGTTGAACTCCTAGAATCTTCACATTCTGCGTCTATGTGAGAGCATTTATCCTTTTGGTACCAGTCAGTTTAGTAGACAATGATGGGGATATCTTCTGGTTGGAACGCTTTACAGTGAACAGAATGGCAGCCACACATTGCCGTGCCAATGCTATAGTCGTTTCAAATCAGATTTTATATCAGTGAAAGCGAACATAATCTTTCGAGTACGTTTGTTCACGAGGTAAAAAAGAGGTACCAGGCTCCTGATCGTGTCCCGTTTTGAAAAGTTCCTAGACGTTGCAGCTCTTATTTAATACGGGTCGCGAATTTTCGTGCGTTTCTCTTTTGGAGGTAGATTTTTAATCCATTTCGAAGGGACTCTTCTTTAATGAGAGAGCATTTATCCTTTCGGTACCGATTGGATGGGGATATCTTCTGGTGAGGACGGAATGTCAGCCATATATTGCCGTGGCAATTCAATAGTAATTTAGTCTTTTAAATCCAATTCGTAAGCATTCAGCATTTAATCCACCAAGTTAGCATTATTTATAAATATTTTTTATTTTATATTTTATCTTAACTACCCCGAATACAGCACCTTGGGCCAATTTATAACAATAGACGAACCCTAACACTGAGGGAATGAGTGGTAATGATTCTACCCAGGCGGGATTCGTACCCGCGACCCTCAGGTTAGCAGGCGAGGACTTGACCAATTCGCCACTGGGGCCGGTATTATGACAATTAATAAGGTTAGCATTTTTCACGCTGCATTGGAATCTTTAGAGTACAAGCCATCTCTTTAAAATACCAAATCCCGTTCTGTCTCGCTCTAAAGAGCCGGTCTCAACACTCCCGAGTCGTTCTGAAACTTCTCCACCTCCCTCTTACAAACGTATCGATTACCTAACTAATGAGGTTTAGCTAAAATATATATTCGCTCAACTTCTACTTTCCGAGTCTTCGAGAGCGCGGGGCCGCTAGTGTTTCGCATACATTTTCATGTTCCGCGGTCTCGTTTCCGTCTCTTGGGGGGGAAAGGAGGGCTCAGAGGATCTACCCCACCCATCTTGTGACGAACCTCTCGGGGAGGCGCAAATGGGGAAAGGGAAACTTGAGGAGGTGGTGGAGCATCATGGGAAGTCGAAGGGCTTGAAGTCTGAGTCGAGTGAGCCCTGAGGATTTTTGTGGTTGAGAGCTCCCTGCGTGGTGGTGGTGGTATGGAGGATAATTCGGATTTAGGAGTGAAGTACTTCCTATTGCTTATACCTACACAGAAAGGACCACTCGATAAATTATCTCACATCATTGGCTCACCTAACCGTGACTTGTCATTTATATTCATTGAGGTGTTTGTTCAGAGTACGAAACGAGTGAGGTGCGATATTTAAATTCCATTGATTGGATATTACGAATTATATTGTAGTCACATTTCGACCAGTAAGAGGAAGGAAGCTGAGCTAATTTAAACGGTGGAAAATATTGTATACGAATGATGATGTGAGCGAAAGTACCATGAAATCCTCAAACAAATGGTATTAATTGAATGGAATATTAAACTCCATAGGTAATTGTGTAAGGTAACAAACAATATTGTGTCTCCTCTGCTCTGATCCCCATAAGAGTGCCGTAGGTACTTTCTCTTTGCCTACTTTTCTTTTCATCTTGACCAGGATTTTTGTATCTATCAAGGGCATGTAGCTAAACAGTGCAAGATCCATGATGTGTGGAATAAAAACAAAGCGCCGACTGATTTCGTGTAGAAATTGAAGAAAGGAGGCTATCAGAGGAAACGGGCACTAGCGGAAATTTTTGGAGAAGGTAACTTGAGGCAATGGGACTTTGATTTCCGTAATGGAAGGGAGAATTTTGGACATATGAGAAAAATTGAATTACCTTGAAATTTCAATCCTTTCCTTATGAGTGAAAGGTAAAATACTAGGAATTGAGTATAGTGAGAATTGAGTGAGAATAACTATTGAGGACGAGCGCTGTAAAGAGCACCGTGTGGTGTATGGGATTGGATGGTAACATTGGGAGAGGACGCGCGGTAACCGCGTATTACATTTTTCTCGGGGGAGAGGCGGGTGCTTCAGGATGCAAATGGAGTCATCGGAGAAGGCTCTGATCATCGTTTCCCGTGTCGGACTCCTTGAAAGGAATATTCTTCCCTTTATGGTAATGTTTAACGCGGGGCTCGGAGGATGATCCGAACAGGAACGTGTTTGCGTGGGGGAATACGATGAAGTTACAGCGTTTCAGGGTGGGTGGGTGGAAGGATGGTGAGCAAGAGAATGAGCAAGAGGGGAGAATGGGCACAGGGGGTGGGGTGGGTGGCGAGCGAAAGAGAGCCATCGATTGGCTCCCTCGACGAAGCGTCATAAAACGTCAGCTCAAAACGGGCGACTCTTTTATTCTTCATCCCACCTCTCCCAACCTCATCTCTTCCTCGGGGAGAGTGTGTGCTTGTCTCCCTGGGTTGATATTCACGGGAGAGATGTTTTAATGTGTTTCACGCTCAATAAAATGGAGACCCATGCGCAAAATTGATCCCCTCTCTATACCGTTATGTTCCGTGGGAAGTGCCTGTGTGGAAGGGTCACTTGTGTACCCCTAGGGGTGTCGGGGGTTGGGCGGGTGCAGTGTGAGAGGGTGCGGGATAATCCAGAGTAACTTGTGATGGATTTTGCCGCGTAGAATTTTCCCCACACGGCCAATATCGTGACGCAGGTTGCGTGAATGGTGTCCGACTTTTAATACCATGGTGATTTATGCAGTTCAGCAGTACGGGCCAGTGCTGCTAGGGGATTTACACGCTCTCTCCGATACATAACCCTGTCCGGTTGGGGGTGTGGGCAGCTGTGGGAACTGGATCAGGATGCACCTGCCATTCCGGATCACCATGGCGTGAGCAAATATAATGCTTATTCTTCACTTGGGCGGCGCGCTGCACTGGCACGCAACGCCGCTCTGCCGATCGAGAAAAATATGCGCGGATGCAATACCGGGAAAGCACTAGTCGGGTCTCGGTTTGAAGACGCGGCTCGACCCTCACCTGTGATAGCGATCGTTTTCCCAGCGGCCGGTATTCAGCAGTGTGTTAAATAACTGTGTGTGATACGTTCGGGTATCATTATCCGCGCCCATTATTTGTATCTGCGCGCAATGAATCAACGACCGAAGAGATGGTTCGTGACTAATCCATAGCGTCGTGTATTGATTTGAATGTAATATCCGGTTTCCCTTAATTGAGGTCTAACGTAAATTGGGTCCCGAAATGTCACTTAATGCACTAACTGGACTCTCAACCGTGCCCCTGAGAACGGATACAGAGCAACAGGAAGTTGAGACTTTCGCATAAATTTTCACGTGTAATAATTGTATTTTTTTGACGTGAAGGGACAAATTTATTTGCCATCGATGCCCAAATAACATGAGCTTCTATCGAAAACATCCAGTAAAATACACCTGAAATAGAGTCAGATTAGAGATTTATATGTATTATTGATTTATACCCCTTTTGTTATCGGTTACCCTGACGGACATTAACGTTTTCAATAAATATTTCATTTCATGGTCCTAATCCGAGAAGAAATATGTTGTTGACGAAAGTAATCAAAGATATTTAATCGACCTAAGAATTCTAAGGTTCTGTCAATATGAATGTGCACAACGAACTCTGGGAAAGCTAGTCAGAGTTGTGAAAGAAAATATCTCTACTTTAATTGGAAAAACAAACCACCAAAATTATCGAGAAAGAATGATGAAGTGCCAGTAACAGATGATGAGAACAATTTTAAACCAAATATTTTTTGGAAAAAAGTGCTAATGATGAAAAATGAGTAGCGGAGAGCTGAAGCTCATCAATAAACGAATGGGTGACTGTTAGTGATGAAAATGCTACTTTCACATTAATACATAAGTCGTTCGATTGCTTTTTAGTAAAAAAAAACAATAGCACTTGCTAGCACATTTTTTTCTATTCAAATTCAGTGTTTCTTCAAGTTTACTCATTCGTTGATTGGGAACAAGTCATGTTTATTTCAGTCGGTCGATGTAGCAGGAAATACACGTTCCAATTTCTTTCGCAGAAGAAATATTTTGCCGTAAGAATGTATTTATGAAGGCATGAATAATTGATTTTTCCTCTAATAGAACTATTTCCATACGTTGCTCACTCATTCTCGGTTCACTTCTCCGTTCGTCCCATTAATATACATGCACTTGGAGAGAGTTGTTGACCGGAAAGATTAACTGTATATCAGTGTGGGAGTAATGGCTTTCAACTAGAGATGACCGAAAGAGGGGAAGGGAATGCTGTGACCTAAGTTAAAATTTCACAGTGAAATCGGTATGGAATTAATTTCGCTTAGCACATGAGTAATGCGAATACATCGACCTTGTCAGCAGTTTCATGCGTTACTCCATTGAGCGCAAAGCATGGGTTACTGCTAAAATGCTTAAATGATTTATGGATCTATAAAATAATGGAATGCGTTCTTTAGAAGTCCATTCCGGACTCAGTTTTGCAAAAGGATTTGGTAATTGATGAAAACGCGATATGGAATATTATAAGGAGAAGTGGATGAAATGCTTCTCAGGCCAAGAAAAACGTATGGAGATGTAAAATGTAACATTGTGTACTACATTGTAATAACTGACGTCAAGAAAACCGTATAAACATGTTGAATATTACATCACTTGTTATATTTTCAAAGGTCTTTGCTTTAACATCACGGTATAAATGCTGAGTAAGCTAAAAATGGGAGGAAATAGGTAAAGCAACTTTTTTCTCTGGAGAAGCTTTCAAGGATTAAAGAAAAAGTGGAAGATAAATGAAGAGCCATTACATGCGGTGGGCGAAGAGAGAAATTTAGCGTCGGAAACATAAAAAAAGGAATTCCAGGAAATGGCTAAAGGTAATGGGCCACTGTAGGAGGTGCCATTCGTGATCGAAGGTGAATTTTCAGAAATTGTGGAAGGTGGTGGAGGAGTGAGGTTTTTTTTCTGCCATGGCCAACGGGGCAGGAAAAGAGGGGTCCTTTGGTGAACGGCCGATAACGCACGGTATGAACTGAAAAAGCTAATAGTATAAGCCGAGTGCAAAGGAGTTCTCATTGCTTGGATGGTTGGATAAGTTTCGAAAATCACCAGAAACCAGTGAAACACCTGTATCTCTACGGTGGGTTACCCATTGTTACGGCCGGGGGCTTATGGCTAGCAATAATGATGTTAACACTTTTTTGAGACTTAAAAGATTGCTGTTCCCAAGTGACGTCGTGATTCGTCAGGCTGATTTGAACATACAATAGATGGAAATTAAGAATTCATGACTGAAGAAACAGTATCAATCGGGGATCCTGACGCAAACTGAATACCTGCAGATTTAGCCTGCGTGAGCAGTTGTCACTACCGGATTTATTTTCCACAATTTATCAAAGACTAATTCGCGATCTTGGGCTTACTCTTAATATCGAATTTATGCATGCAGTAAGAATTTAATTCATTCAGTGGAAGGTCGGCGAAATTAATGATTGACGACTGTTGATGATTAGGTAAATATACGAATTTCTATATTATTTTCCGTGTAATTCCTGGTAAATTAGGCGCATTCCAAGTAACTTTCCTTGTTGTTTTATATGCTCCTCTCAAGATCTTCATACTATTTAGGCATCGTGAAAAAAATTGAATGTTAGTCTTTGAAAACTCAGGACGAACGATTCGGATGCTGAAACGCTCTCTTCGATTATCTTATAAATATCGTAACTTACGAATGCAATGCAATATCGACCCTAAGCGTTGAATTGAAAAAAATGGCGAAAATCTCAATTTTTGCGTATTGCATGATGATAAGCCTTTCTTACTACTGGATGAACAACATGGGAGTTGAGATTTGAAACTCCGAGTAAAATTTGTCAAGGGAGTGGGCGTTGTTTCCTATCTGAATTTGAAGTACAAATGATATAGCTAAGTTATCAGATCTGTTATATTCGTTGCCCAGTGGCCTAGTCAACATCTCTCCGGGTTCGTATTGGGTTGAGATCCTTTCTATCGAGTCCGTACGAAGCATATGCGGCACGAACGAGGAGACGGTAATTTTTTTCCTTAATCTTTCGCACCAGCAGAACCGCAATCTAACCTTAGAGCACCCACAGATGCCTGGACAAAAACCCTAAGCGAGCCCTTCACGGGATGCATTCCTATCCGGGCGTAATCAAGCGGATTATATGAGACGAGACGTTGAGATGAACTCAGAGTTTGGGGGAGGGGTCCATGTTTGCAGGGGGACATCGAGACTAGTTGGGAGAGGGAGGGAATGCGACCGAAGGTTTTGGTGAAAAGGGAGGAAGAGCCTGGCAACTCGGGTAGAAGTCCTTAGACGCGTGTGCGTGATCACGCACGCTTCCCTGTCTGTATACCACGGACTTTCGAGAGGACGTCGACGACAAGGGCTAAGCGGTTGGGGAATAAAATTATCCGGAAAGACACGGAGGGGGTGGTGTTCGCGGGGTAAAATACAGGAGGGTCGGAGTGAAGGCTGGTGGGGGGGGGGGAGGAGGCTTACGCGTGCAAATTTGAGGGTGGTGGGAGAGGGCGTGACGTGAATGCTTGATTAACAGCACGCGGGGAGAGATGCCACGCTTGCCTCGCGCATGCACGCCTCATATTTTTTTTTCTACCCTCCCTCGCAAGCTTTTCCAAGAGTGGTGCTGGAAAATCTATTATGCTCTCTCGACAAGTGCGATAGCGGCGGGGGTGAGCTAGTAAGAACCCTAGAAACAGATGCGGCACGGCGTCGCCGACGTCATTATGCCGATGCAGATCGTTAAAAAAAATTCAGGCAATACCCTGCAGATGCTGCGAGTAATGGTGGGTCAGTTGACTGATGAGGTCGAATGAAATGTGCGCCGTAGGTGGTGATCTGTGTTGCCAATTAGAGGACAATGTGGAAATTGTGTTCCCCAATTAATTTAAACTTTGATCTTATTTACATAATTTCATCAGTCACTGGTCTTAATTGAATATTGGATTTAATTAAATTGAGTTTATATAGCGATGAGTTTTAAACTTCGTAAATTTTTTTACATTTTGCCCAGGAGTTTTCCCGAGTCACAGTAAGCTCAGCATTTGGTGCTGATTTTGTACGCTCGATTGCCCATTATTTACAATTTTATAAATATCTTCAGTAAGACAATTGTAATCAATGGAACATGTAAGGTGTCATTCCTATCATATTGTTTCCTCCTCTGTTGTTGAAATATCAATTAGTCTAGGTGTGATATTACGTATTGGTGTTGAACGATTTCCATTTCTCTTTCAACTGTTTGGTTTCTACTTTATTGGTTTCTACTTTATTGGTTTCTACTTTCGTATTTTTAAGGTATGTTCTCTTGAATGAATCCGGAAAGGTTACCTTTTACTAGAATTTAATTGAGTAATGATCAGTTTCAGGAACTACACATGTATTCCATTAAGTTATGCGACCTATAAGCCATGCCAACTATTCAATAAGTGTTGCGGAAAAAGAAACATTTGATGAATTTTATGGCTTCATAACTTATGGCATGGGAATATGAGCTCCATAAGTGGCCAAGATGGCGGAAGCACAATGGACCGCTTGGAGACTTAATTCTTAGATAAATGAGTTTTTTTTAGACAAATGACCGGTTAATTTACTCTTGCTGACCTATAATTACGTGCATTAGCAGTTATTCTCATACGCTAAACTTTCATAAATTTTATCCGGCGGTGTAAGATAAGATCGAATATGCGAAGATATTGACTATTGGTAAATAAGTTATGTAACTAGTCGATGTGTTCCTGCAACCTGAATATTTTTATCAGATCTGTAACTCTATGGATGTCATACCTATAGATTCCATAATTGAATGTTCCTGTAACCGCCCTTAAGACTATTAGCTTTCTTGGAAAACAAAATGGTGTACTTCACACATCGCAGCCTCACGTTGTCACCCATTTTCTGACCTCTATTCTTTCAATTGCTTTTTCCCGGCTATTAAAACTTGCTAATTGATTCTTCGGTTACATTAAGTGTATTCTCTACAGCTTTCAGGAAATCTCTGCCACAGGAGTTCCTTAAAGTGAAACATTTTTCATTCAATATTGTATTTGCATAATGAAACACATTTCCGTCGTTAAATGCCTTAAATTCAGTGCAAGCTCAAAAATTTTACCATCTTCGCGGATGGAACGGTAGCATGAAGGACCGCCCGAAGTATACGTTTTTTCCGAAAGTTTTTATCCGATTAGTTACTTCTGTAGTACTACCAACTCAATTGGATTACGCCGCGAAGTGAAATTTCGTACGTATATTAATGCTTATCATCCCAGATGGGAGAGACAATCCCCTCGGCTCATTTGAATACCTACTTCCCTCGTCGCTTTAACTTCATAATAACACGCATCCTCCCCACCCGAACGACCATTATGAGTCGGGGAATCAAAATTCGCCGCTTTCCACGGAGATAAGCGGTGTGTGCGGGAGTTGACGTCCTTGATAAAAGTCCTCGAAACGTCGAAATGACAAGCCTTCTCGCGGCGCACACACACAAATTTTATACACGTCCCGCGCGCTGCCTCGCCAGTTTTTTTCCTCTCTGGTTGGTACCTTCTCCAAAAGATATATCTTTTTTTCCTCAGCAAAAATGTCCCTCTTTTTGGTGCGACGTATTCCTCGGGCTTTTTCGGGGAGGCGCCCTTCAAAATGAGATGCGTCGGCCCCATTTGACAAGCTGCCATTTTCCCCTCACGTGACGAATCACCGCGCCTGTTTCGGAAGGGTTTTCGGGCGCGTAAAGATGGTGGGCGGGCGAAAGAGAGGAGAGAGAGATGGTTGCGGCAATGAGAAGAGTTGATGGCAGGGGGTCCGTGATAGGTAGATGGGGTTGTAAGGAGGAATAGGTTAGGTTAAAGCAGGCGGGGGAAGATGGGAAAGGGGGAGGAGGAGACACTGTCGTCGTCATGGGAGGACGGAGAGAGGAAGGGAGAAAAAAGGGTGAGTGGCAGGGATTGAGTTGCGGAGGAAACGCTGAAGTGAGGGACCTTATGAGCCCTTAACCAAAGCAGAAACCCATCCCCCCAAACGTGTAGTCCAGACGGCCGCCCTTAAAAATCTTTCCTCCCTCCCTCTCCGCACCCCCCTTATACGCGTCTCATCCACGTCCCAACCCTGACTCTTCCCGTCGTGCCTTGCGTCAACCCTCTGCCGCGCCTTTTCCTCAGAACGCACTCATTAAGGGGTCGCGGGATACCGGTGTGGGGAGGAGCAATACGAGTCCTTGTTGTGTAAGGGGTGGTTGAGGGGAGGGCATAGGAGGAGAAATCTTTGCGGGGGAAGGCGGTTAAATGGAAGTGGTGGAGAAAGGAGGGGTCGCAGTCGGAGGAAGGGGGGGGGGCTACGGTGGCGGGTGAGAGATATGCAGAGGGGAAGGATGGATGGGTTGAGTAGATGAGACTGAGGATGCGGACAAAGAAAGGACGGCTCGGATGAAGGAGGAGGCGGGTATAGCACGTTCTTTTTGGGGGTGGGGGGTAGAGTGGAAAACGCTGGGGTATACAAAACACGAGGCTTGCTTGGAATTATGGAAATTAATAGAGGAGAAATAGAGAAGGAGAGACTAAGTAGGATTATGAAGGCCAAGAGAGAAGGAAAAATTTTCGAAGGGCAAAGGGAGTGGCCGTGTGAGGGAAAGGCGAATGGGTAAGCGATGCAATTAGTGGAGTGTGGGTGTGCGAAATCCACGTTGAGAAGAGATGACAAAGGCGAGGAGGCAAGGGCGGTAATTGAAAGAGGAAGGGAGAAGAGAAGGAGGGGAGTAAATGGGTTATTAGTGGATGTAGGGTGGAGAGCGAGCACCGAGGGCGAATGAATGATAAGACTGTGGTTAATCCTGCCTCGTCGGCCTTGCACCACTACCGCGTGTGCTGAAAACGGCCGAGGAGAAAATATTCCAAACCCACGCTGAAATCTATGATTAAGTACGCGGTAACGAGTGGACAGATTAGCCAAGGAGGGTTACGGATCTGATGGAACGGTTAACGGGAACACTTTTGCAGCACAATCAACATTGGACGCGCACTGCGAGGTCTTTTCTCATCATGGTCTTGTTCGAGTTTTTACCTATCTGGCCCAAAGCTTCCTCTCCCGTGTGAAAAACTTTGAACTAAATTAACGATCACTGAGAGATGATTTCCGGGCCAATATTCTGCGATAACAGCCGAAGCAACTGAGCTGAAATGACCGGTTAATTTATGTGTAGTTAATATTCGTATATTACTCGAAACGTACATCATCGATACTTTGTTTAGCTTCATCAGAAGCCTAAATCGTAGTGCCCTAAATTCAACTTTGATGTATAAAAAGCAAAATATTTCTCTGTTGCACTACACTTCGTCTACTGGAGAAACCAAAATAATCGGAACCGACTCGGAAATTAGATTGATTTGGCTGGATTGGCTGACTTGTTTGACAACTGAATCTTCTGTGGCCCTACGTGCAGCATTTTTTGAAACATTTCCCGCTACACATAACATAAATTAACGTGTCACTTACGGTTAAACAATATCTAGATTTTCTAGTAAACATGAAAAATGTTCAGTGAGTAGTTTGAGCAGTTCAGAACAAGCAAGATGCAGCCTGACGGAAGCAAAAAGTACCAAACGCAGAGTAAAAGGAATATGATAATATTGCCAGATTTTCTTGATTATAGATTGCAGATCCCAGTATAGTTGAAAGAGCATGAGGAAGTGAATACGCTCTAGTTTACTGATATTTTAACGGTATCAGGTCTTTGTATCTTTGTGACGAAGACCTTTTCATTTGTAACTCAATTATATCATCCACGTACGATAGCAACCGATCCATATGCGGCCAGTCTTACGGCTTAATTTCTGACTCCCGTGTTCGCAAGCGCTTGAGGGAATATTTATCGGCTATCCGGGAAATTTTCCAAGCTTACTTACCTATTTTAATTTCTTTAAATCTCCATGATGTTGCTTTGTCATCAATCTAACGATAATGTAATGTAGTAAATAATGGTAGCTGAAGATAGGCGAGCGAAAACGTGGGTATCCCCGCGTGTATCCTCCCTATCTGTCGCTTAACTACGTCCTTCTGCGAGTCTCGAGGGAGATTTTAGACATAATGAGACCATATCCATCCTGCACTGCACGCGAGAGCTCGAGGCTTATTAGAGGAAGCACGAGGCAAATGCGCAAATTGTCGTTATCCCCTAGAAAATATAATTAGTCGCTCCTTTCCCTCGTTTTGCCCGGTCAGTACTCATTTAAAGGGTTTTAGCTTCGGCTTCACGGCCGCTTCTCCCTTTCTTTCCATCCGCATTGCTTCCGAATCCTTCATATGCCACCGTGATATGAGCCTGCCGTCGTGTTCGAAAGTCGTTTTCCACGACCGGTGGCTCAAAGTAAAGCTTCAACGGAGGGACGGAGTGAGGGGAAGGGGGTGAGGATTGTATGGACCCTTGTGAAAATTAAACCTGAAACATGAAGGGCGCTTCCGGGCAATTCTGAGGGTTTGAGGCTCATGGAGGCGAAAGAAATGTAATGGACGGATGTGGAAGAGGAGCGGCGAGGAGGGGTGTGGGGAGAATTAAGGGGCAAAGAGGGAAAATTAGGAAATTGCGCGTGGTGTGGGCCATTGTCGCAGGAGGTAGATGAGAATCGAGCGGGCGGGATGTGAGCGAGGCAGAGAAGAGTGGAGCTTTTGGCAATTTGGTCAAGGGGACATGTGGAACGGCGGCTGATAGGAGGGGAAAACAAGGCAAGAGTGGAAATTGTGAAAAATAAAGTGCGGAAATAATTGGATGTAGAAAATAACGCCTGGCGGAATTTTCGTATACGTACCGAATTCTCTCTCGCTCGCCTCTCCCGTCTCGCCCTTTGTGGCTACATTGTTGATACGAGATGTGAACGCGGCTAGACAGCAAAAGATTCCATCCCGAAGGATAATTAAGTGTTTCATTCGTCTACTACTCCTCGCATTTGGTGGAATTTTTACGGGGAATTGTTATCACCTTTACATGCGAGGCAACTTCCCTACCTTACTTGCAATGTATGATGGAATTGCTTGCATTAAACTAATGCACGTGACTTCCATTCTTATCTTCTTTGTTCGCAACGTTCGGATAAATGTAACTATTTGATTTTGATAATGTACAGTAATTAACTTACTAACTAACTGTGTGATAGAGGGATGGATGATGGGCAAGCGGGGAAGGGGAATAGAGAGAATAGGTTTCCTGGACGGGATGAAGAAGGTTTGATCGTATGCTGATGCGCAAAAGGGTATACGAGAGGGTGGTTGGCTCCTGAACGTGTAGAAAACCGGGAGGAGATTCTCTGACATTCAACAAAATCTACCGTTACCGGTAGAATACTGAAATAATAAACAAAACTGTAACTCATCTCGTTTTGAATGTACCATCTCGGAAACAGTCTACCTGTTCACTCTCGTCTAGAATTAAATCTCTGCCACTGATAAAGAAATGGGTCCCTCATGCAAGATCTCGAGAATTTGCCGTTGGGTTACATCTATTTAAAAGGAATGGATGGTAGGTAAAAACGTAGTTAGCAAAGATCCGCGTATAGCAATTATTTGAATGGGACACAATTTTTTTCTACTTTTTATCAATGGTTGATCCCTATAGAGACTGTAACTTGCTCTCTCATTTAACATAAGTGTCTAAGACAGCAAGCATCTATAGCACTTATTCATCAATGTCACATCGAACCTTCTCCGTTAGATGATGGGGAAAGTATCGACTCTGCCATTGGCGAATCGTCCTCACTCAGTCCCAGTGCAGCGCGTCTCTACCAGTTACCATCACCTCACTCGCACGCGAATTCATATTCATCATTCACGATGCGTATTGAAATATTTTTTCGAATGGCGATGACGTGAGCTGTCATAGCCTTTCGCTTTAAATATTCTCGAGAAGTTAGTGGCCGGATTTTAGTAACTCTTCGGTCTACTAGTAAGGCTCTCGGGTAGATGGTTTCAGTGATTATTGAAAAAGAGTTAAATAGGTGATAGGTATGTCAAAAAATGGGTAAGTAATTCCTTTTGGCATCTTTGTTTTGGGAGTGAAGGATGGGATATGACAGCGAAATGGAAACGCTAAGTGCCTGGAAACTGCCTCTTGCAATCTCTCGGGCATTTGTCGTAGGGTTACATCTGTTTAAAGGGAACGGATGGTTGGTAAAAGTTAGCAATGGGCAGCGTATAGCGAAACATTTTATGGCGTGAACGCGATGTGAGAGCCTCTGAAGCCTGTTAAAGCCTGTCAAATGTCGCGGAGGCAATCGGGCGGATATTAAAGAATGGTGACAGTGCACGTGGAAAACGGAACGGAAACTTCTCTAACGGAAACAAAAAAACACTCCAACATAAGCAAATAGGATATTAAAGCATTTTTCCTAATAACGCTAAAAACATCTGTTGTAATCATTGTTCAATCGAGTCTTTGTATTCCTCATAGCATAGTGTGTAGGTGTGTAGGCGCTAATTCCGAATATGCTGGACAATATTTCCTTTAAATTACAGCCTTCGCCTCTTTTTCCAAATTTTTTTGACCATTGATTTTTTCCGCAATTCGATTAGGTTACTGCGCAAATAAATTTTCAGTAAATAAGTATTCAAGCTGGAAAAAAATCGGTACTCCTAAAATGTTGCCACAAAATCCTGGTAGAGGCATTGCAATGCGAATTCTAGTCTGGACAATGCGATATCGCTGAAGAAACGAGGAGGAAGTTTTGCAATATTGCTGAGCCTAGATCAGGTATAATCGTCGGAAATGGACCCGGCGTGGGAGTAGAGAGTTGCATTACAGGAAATGGCACGGCAAGTGAGAAGGATGAAGGGAGGATTGTAAGTATTCGAGGTTTGAACGGTATGGCCAGTTGAAATGAAAGGGTAAGCTCTGTGAAAGGAATCGTGGGCGAGGTGTGGGAGAAGGGACTAGCGTGTATCTCAAGAGGATTGAAGGTCCAAGAAAGCGCGAATGATCCCAAAACATTTCGTCGGAAGGGCTTTCTTTGTTTTACGCCCGGCCGCATCGG
Source organism: Ceriagrion tenellum (assembly GCA_963169105.1). Lineage (NCBI taxonomy): Eukaryota > Metazoa > Arthropoda > Insecta > Odonata > Coenagrionidae > Ceriagrion > Ceriagrion tenellum. The sequence goes on along the minus strand of OY720641.1, from coordinate 88,405,970 downwards.
TATCGTCTTGGAAAGATATTTTAAACGTTTGAGCCCTTGCGGTATATATATAAGCGGTCGTGGTCGCTTCTAAATACGTTGTTGTTTGATAAACACGCCAATAGAGTTCAGAAAGAGAATATAAGTTCTTTATTTTAGATATTTTTCACATGAATAAATAGCCCAATGCTTTTGGAAAGGTCACCGATACAAAATAAAAAAAGCTTTATACAAAGCCACCTATTGCTTTTACGACAGTAAACGTGTTAGTAGATTTTAACGAGTGAATTTGTGTAGTTAGTGCTTCATAAATTAAATCCTACACATCCACGGCAAGAATTTTAGATAAAATATATTTTCGTGTGTGGGATCTAGCTTTTTATTCTTGATTTGGAGTTAGTTATACCTCACATATTTTGGTCAAAAAAGTGGAACATAATGATTAAAAATGCATTGTTAGGTTGAGAAGTACAATTACCATTTCCAAGACAAATTTGTACCGTTTACCGTAACAGGTCGAAAAATAAAACTTTCATTCATCTCTTATTTGTCCCTGTTACATACTATCGTATCGGGCTGTTCCAATAATAATATTTATGTATTTATATCGTTTTATTTTCAAAATTATATTTACAGATGTTTCTAACAGTTAACACAAAACATAGCGTAAACTCATTCCCTGTTAGTCTACGGGTAGGCGTAACTCAATAGCACTTTTTTTTAGACCATGTTTCCGAACAAGAAAGGTCGGACAAAGGGTTCTAGGGCGTTCGGACGAGGGCTCATCAGCAAACTATCAGCCACCCATAAACACTCGATTTACTCTCAGTATCATCTGACAGTCCGCTAGTGAGTACCACCTAGTTTTTCTAACAATACCCATCCAGATAGTACTCGAACTGCGACTCCCAAGGCAGGCGAGGACGTAATCCTGCGGCCACCAAAGGCAGCTTGTAGCAAAGTTCGTAGATTCGACGTAGATAGTAGCTACTTGGTGTTGACGGAGCTAATTATGTCTTCAGGTGGAGGAAGTTCCTACCTTACGCCCGCGCTTCGCTAGCGTCCGGTCGGCGCACGGGACATTTCGATGTGCTAGTCGCCATGAGAGGGGAGGAGGCTGTGAGGAGGAGGTGGATTAAGGCATAGCGAGGCCGTGGGCGGGTCGAGGGAGGGGGGACCATGGGCAGCGGGGGCGGAAGGGGGGACCATGGGCAGCGGGGGCGGAAGGGGGCGTACCCTGGCGCGTGAGGAGGAGGGAAAAGGGGTGGTGTATATTGCGTATGCACTGACGAGCGCTCCCATGGCATTCAGGCCCGCCTCTCTCGCCCCCATTTGCAAGCACTTAGGTTGATTATGGGGACGTAATTCTGCCGTGTATACTTAATTGGCGAAGCGGTTTCCAACGGGGCGTGAGGTGAGGCGTGGGAGGTGGAGGAAAGAGGCTCGGGAGTGGTGCGGGGAAAGGGACGTGTACGTCGGTGGGACGCGGCGTTGGGCGAGCGGGGGAGGCGAGCGGAGGCGAAAGTAGCCGTGAGGGTTTCGGCGGGGGTGGCGGCTATCGGGAAGGACATGGTGCCCCTCGGGAATCGGTGTGAGCGGGGGCGGGAGGCCTTGTCTCGGGGGCGGTTCCAATTTGGGGGTGGGTTTTGGGCATTTAGCAGCGCGCGGCGCGGGAGGGCAGGAAACTGGGATCGTAGCATTGCCGGAAATGCGTGGAGTGATCGATGAATGGATAGTTATTTTGGTTATTGGCCGCTGCTTCAATTTGTCGCGGCTTGAATATTGATGAACGTATTTTTGGAAAAATCTCGCCATATTATAAGAATAAACTCTATCCATTAGTCCGTGGAAGTTTACTTTTTTTGCGTAACGTTTAAAAACTCAAATTTTTGGTTTATCATGTTCAGTTATCAGTATTGGATATTCACGCCAACTCTAACACTGTGAAATTGATGAATTGCAGAGGGATTAAATGAGCCAGTAGTTGGAAAATGTAGCAATTCTAACCATTGAACCATGTATAATAGCATGTAGTAAGGAACTCCTGTTAACGAAAACATCGATACACGAAACGGAACAGTTGAGAGGTACGAGTCAAAAATGTGATGAGCTGATTCTTAATCAGTCGGTAATGAATCTTCCAGTAAATACACCAACGTATAAGCAAAATTTACAGCGTAAAATACCATTTTCCTGAATTTCAGTCCGAATGTACCTAATATATTCCTAGTGATCTCTGTACCAATCCACTAGTGAAGAAGATGAAGCCAGAGAGAGCAAATCATGAGATAGTTGAGACAATAGGACCCATGTACTCTATCAAGCGTGCATGTTTCAACGTCACTGATCTCAGCGCTGGCGAGTTCCATCAAGATTTTTGCGGTTCAAACCCGTACTAGACATTGTTTATGATGATCAAAGGGAAATGTAAAGGGATTAGTGGGAAATTTCTAGAGAAAGCCTGAGGAAGAAATAGAAGGGCTTGAAAGGCGAGTTAACGTTGGACTGAGTGGAATGAAGTGGGCAAAGTGAATCGCTGGCTTCATATGTATGGTGATTTGGCTCATTTCAGGGTATCGGGGTTCGAATCTCAATTGAGGTGAAATACTTTTTATCATGAATTTCGAGTATATGCGTAGATAAGCTTAGTTAGTAAGCGAATTTCAACATACTTGAATGATGAGAGCGGAATAAAAATCATGCTGAAATTACTGAATATGGTCGCGATTTGAAGCTCCCCGGGAGAAAAATGTAACAACGTAATATCTTCTTGAAGTGGTATTGCGGATGTGAAAGAAGGACATCGAGAAAGTGTAGACGAGGAAAATTGAGCAAAGGTTTTACGGACTAAATGAAGAGAGATAAGATGTTTGCTGAGATAAAGAAAGAACTCGTTCAAGTGGATGTGGCCCATCATATTTAGAAGCCTATTGGATTGTCTTTAATTTTCAGCTATACTACCTTGAACCTTGACCAGAATATACAAACACAACTTACTCGTAATTTCGTATTTCTTACCACATTACTGAAGTAACCGTTTTGGCGTGTTTACATGATGCATGGATACGCTCCAAATTAGACCAGGCTTTTTTATGGCCGCGCGCTCATGCATTTGCGCATTTTGGATGTTTATACGATGCAATTTTTATGGTAAATGTGTTGTTCATGCATCTTCTCGCGCGTGTCCATGATTGTGTCAACATGGCTTAAAAAATCTTAACAATAATAATAGTATAGTAATTTACTTATCCATTGAATGAACCTTACATGCACTCCTTACATTGGAAATAAAAAAGGATAAGTTATGAATCCCTGTTAGGCATTGCCTGTATTTGGGACTTATTACATTTCGAGTAGTTGAGAAATGAACGAACTGAGACCAGATATGTAGCAGAAATATATACTAAAAAAAAACATAAAATTTTTTTGTTTTATCTCAACCTGTCGTGCATACACAGTTATAGTGAGTCTTAACTATTCCAATTAAAAAAACACATCTAGATTATCCACTTCAAATAACCATCTTTTTACTCCGTTAAAAATTATATTAAAATAATTGTACCTCTTACATCATCTGACAATCTAAGAAATAAATTTGTCCCTATATAGATAGATGATATTTAAACAGAGCAATTGGGGTTGGACCAAACATACATTGTTGTAGATCTTATGCGGTATACGTTAGCTTTTGCTTCGATCTTAGGTTTTTTACCACTTCTGAGGTAGAGCAATTTCATTAACTACTTCAATACGTCATCCTTACGTTTATTAATGAAGACGTACAGGGAGTATCTTCAAATCCACAAATATGGGGAATCCTTACTATATTTATTTATTTATTTATTTTTATTTATTTACTTAATTTGTCCACATACAGCATACTTGCCAATTTACAGTGGCCCAATATAACAAAACCTATATATTGCTGAGAAATTAGTTCCGAGCAACATCTTTCTGCCCCATCTCCTTGACTACCGATCATTGGTCTCGCTGTTATAATCCCGAAGAAGCAGTTTCTTTTCACCCACGTAAAGCTTATAACCAGCCGGGGTAGGCGGTGGGCGAGGGCTTGAGATCTTAGGGTGTGACATTGGCATGGCTTCGGCGAGCTGAGGGAGCACTTGGGTAGTGGATAGTGAGTTTGGGACAGGGAGGGAAATGAGTGATATAAGCGACAGGGGCGTTTTGGTGTGGGGGAGGTGGCGGAAGAGTTATTCAAACGACTAGGGGGGAGGTGGGTTAGGTGAGCAAGGGGTTAATGGAGAGAGCGGTGGAATGGGATAGGATTGCAGGAGTCTGGCCGTCGTACCGTTCTCGTCCCTACCTTCGTACTACGTCATGTGTTTTTAGCAGCGGTCGAGGGATGGGCCAGAAGAGAGGCGGGGATGGATGTGGGCTCCCAACGACGGGCCTTCTCTAGGTCGGCCCCGGGGGCTGGTGATGTGGCCCTCGCATGTGGTCCTTCGCGCTCGTGTGTGCCGGCGGGTCGTAATTGCGCCTTCTCATGAATTTTAAGTCCCCTGTTTCCACTTACACCTTCTCCCTGTAGGTGAATATGCATGGTTAAATTAATGTCATTATTTCCCGTGTCCTGCGGACTTGCTTGTAAAATTGTGATTATCTACCCTTGCCGATTTCATGACCGCGATTAATTTAACGGGGGAAACTTTTTACGTGATGCATGTTATCATTGTTAAAACTAAAATTAGTGCAAGTGAGAGAGGATGGAACTCTTATCAATCGCTTGGAAGCATCGGCCGGACAACATTAAATATCCTATCCTGTTTTTTGACGAAAACTTAAACTTTAAGAAGAACATTTCTCTCCATTGCTATGTTAAATTGCTATGTTAAACACTGATTCTGAGAAAATTCGTTATTATTGACAAACCATTTTGCAAAAGAAATGGAAATTGCCATATGATGACCAAAAATTCGTCCCAAGGCACAGAGAATTCTCACAATTATTCATAAAATTATACATATACTTAAATTATACATATACTATAGCTCAATTACCGATTGGAATCCGAGTATTTCAACTAAAATATGGAATAAATTTCTTAAATACCCGTGATAACTCGTATCGCTTCACTGGAGCGAAAACATTTAATCTCAGAGGTTGTAAAACATTTGCCACCAAATATAGTCGTCGTGGTTGAGTCATTTAGGCGCTTTGATAGCTTCCCTCTTGCGGGTTTTATTTGTTCGCTGAAATTGACTGAGGACTCTCGAGCGAAACGTTTTCGTAAGGCCCCTTTTTTCCTACGGGTTTGGGTTCTTCAACGTTAGTCCCCCATTACCCCGACGCCTTGTACTCCCCTTCAACCTATCTCGCCCCGTCCCGAGAAGTGGGATTCCGTGGTTCTTCCTTCTCTTATCATGGCCACGGATTTCTCTCGAAGGAGGCTTGAATCCACCTCAATTTCAACCCTTTCCCCTTTTCTCTCAGTCATTCCATGAAAATGAGTGTCTTCCCCCACTCATTTCTTCCCTTTCCTTCCTTCCTTCCTTATTCTCTCTTCATCCCTCGTTTCCTCTTCTTATTCCTTTATACTCCCGCTGGCAAACCTCTTTCTGTATTTCTCTGTTCCCCGCCTACCCAAACTCTCCTCCCTTGGATTCCGCATCTTTATCCCTTATACGAGCCCACGCACGCGGCTTGTTCAAACCACTTCACTTTTACCTCCTCCCCCTCAAAACTTTTACCCCGCTAAGAAGGAAAGGGAATTGCCGAATCTTTTTCGCCTAAGATGACGGGCTCATCCGACTATTTTAAAGAGGTTTTCCCTTCCCTTCTCTAAACCTCAAGACGCCATCAACCCTCTCAGAGCCGAGATCCGGGTTTTTCCCCGCCTGTCATTACGCTACTCGCGTCATATCTTTAAGTATACGACCTCCGGCGTCGAAGATGCTAACCAGGATACTAGGCTTCTCTCCTCCGATCCGCTAGTTTATACGCCTATCGCATTTGTTCTATCACTATTTTCATATTCATACTGATAGGACTCGGGTACATCAAAAAACGAGAAAACGTGGAAATGAGGGATAGCTGGAGATAAAATCGAAGGAAGAACGTTTATGCATTAATTTAACGTGGTAATGTTTCATGCTAGTTAAAAATCCCAATTTTAAACATCTCTTTACATTTAAACTACATCAGTCCTGCTTTCCGGCAAGATATGCTCACAATCACTTCTAATTGATTGAAAATCTCCCTTCCCTCCCAATAATCGTGATTGATCTACACGCATCGTACTAGATGAGCTTTCCTCCTCCTCATATTTCACCAATAATCTTGCTAATCTCGGGAGTTGCATAATAACGACATGGACTTACTGGAATCGAGAAGAAATTTTATCCAAAATGACAGTTACACTCATTTATTCAGTTACGATGATTATCCAGTTATAAGCAAACATTTTTGAGGGTGTCGTAATAAAAATAGAGTAATGCAAACTGCTGCTAGTGGTCATGAAGTTAACCGTTAGAAGTGGATAAAGGATAAAAATGAATTGGAGACGATGATTCTGAGGTAAGCGTAACAAGATTCCTTGATTTCTGATGAAATAGTTCATTTTTTGCCCATAAATTGCATTACTCGGCCAAGATATTAACAGTGTACTTATAAATCTTATATTTTTTCAGCATGTTACATTTCTCCACGAAAATTCTGCGGTCTGGTGTTATACCCTAGTAAAATTAGAGTTAAACTCAAACCAAGGTCAGTCACGAACTCATGATAGAGAGGTTAGTTTTTCTGAAAGCCTGAATCCCTTGGTCTCCGGCAGTTTCCAAAAAAAACGAAGGTTTGACATTGATAATTAAGTCAGTTCTCACCTGAATTTGAATCCTGACTATCTTCGGTCATCCACTGGTTGTCCAAACGTCTTTATGTCATTACATTAGGATACGTAATATTGCAGGAAATGATACAATTTAACTTAATTCGTCTTGCACCGTAATCTACTCATCATCACTGGTTGTTCAATCCTAAGATTGGTTGACTGCAGCTGCCTTCCAACCTTCCCTATCTCTCTATTTTACCTTCAATTATGTTCTTCAGAATCCCAAGGTGTCTAGGGTGTGTCCAATCCATCTGGTTCTTCTTTTCTGTAAGGTGTTCCATATGGTCCTTTCCTCTTCTACTCTTCCGTACACTTCATCATTCCTAATTTTTTCCGACCATTTCATCTTCAGAATCCTCCTCCAGCACCAGGTTTCGAAGGCTTCTAGTCTGTTTTGGTCAGCTTTTCCAATAGTCCAAGCTTCCGATTCATTGATTGCCACGCTCCACACGAATGTTTTCACTTACCGTTTCCTGTTTTGTAGTCCTATCCTTTTTAAGCACAGCAGATGGATTTTTCCCATGTTATCTACTTACACCTTAATATACAATGGGCCGAAATTTTAACTGTGGTGAAGATGGTAACAAGTTCGTCCCCAGTAATACATTTGAGTGTACTTCTTATTTTCTACCGAGTCCAATCAGTCATGATTTGTTCACGTACTGAAATATTTCTTACAACTGAATCCTTATACGTGTCTTCGGTCATTCGTTCTTTAGCGAAAGATCCCAGTTTCCTCCCGAGAGATAGCACGGCTTCACCATCCTTCTGTACTTCCATTTCGTATCGCTTTTGACACCGTCTGCCCACTTCCAGCCCACACGTTCTTGCGATGACAAGTGGTGAGTGTACACTGCGTGCGTACACGCTACGTGCGATCATGCTTACCCCGCACCGCACATCGAAATGGGAGAGGTTCAGCAGAATCTTCCGCAAAAGCGAGGAAAACGCTTTATCCTTTCGCCAAGATTTCCATCCCAGCTATTTCATTTCCACGGTTCGGAGAAATCGGTGAAATTTAGCTTAGAGACAGAATTCCCACATTCCGCCTCTAGTTTCAGCTGGTTAGATTCCAATTCCAACGCAAACAAAATATAAATAAGTTTTTATAGGTAAATTTGGGTTCATTGGGTGAATTTAACTGGCTGACTTTAACAAATTCATTTCTCCCTTCAGAGGCGCAGGAAAATGTTTCGAGCTAGGGTTTCATTTTATTCATTGGGTCCTGGTTAAAATTTTTGGGACATTTTGGGCTAAATATAATATAATATAATACTTTAGTAGTTGGAATTATTTAATGCATTTAGGGTCTACTATTGATAGGATGCATAGAGATGTAAGGATTTGTTGTTTTTCTGTCCATCAAGCAGTAGCTTATAATATCATTTATGAAAAGGTTATGTCATTTTCGTACGCTTCAGTAACGCAGAGCATCATGCGATATTTTACAAGGCAGTCCAACGTAGTAAGCACTACTTCGATTTGGACACGAATGGAAATCACCGTACTTCACCGTTCCAAACGATACCGGGAACACTTCTTTCTTTTCAATTAACTCTTCCAAATGGCGGCATAAAAATAATTATTACCCCGAAGGCGATTTATGCCAATAGCTGAACAAATATATACACATCCTTGGATTAGTCATTTAATTCATGGCTATGAATTCATTGGCTGTCATAAATGACGAGATATCCAACTCGGTAATGTCACTTTTAGGCATGTGCCTACTTATTAGTGCATCGGGAGTCGATGAAGCAAAATTAGTACGACGCAGTGCTGGCCTCTACCGACGAAATTCCAATCCAAATCCGTTCCAGCGTCATTTCCAATTTCCTTCTTATTTTCGAGGCGTAATATCCTCTTCTGGCCCTCCTTTTCATTTCATATCTGTCTCATCGCATTCCTTCATTCCGTTTCCCGAAGGAAGGGGCCTTCAATCCCTTAGCCGCCGGCTGCCATCCACTCACCCCTACTCATCTCCATCCGCGAACGCACACCCGCCTTTCATCTGCATCCCCCCACGTTTCTCCCCCTCCCCCCCCTTTCAACGCTCTCTCTTTTCCCCCCTTCCGCGTGAAATCCCCATCTCTCGCGCCGTCTGCTATGTGAGTGGTCTATTGTCAACGCCTCCACGGATTCCTCGCTCTGCCTCCAGCCGCGCCTTTTTATTAATCATCTTATCATATTTTTATCTCATAACTCCTATTGGGATCTGTTTTTATCATTATTTTTCATATCCAACGTCTTCTATTGTTTACCAAATCGTATGCATAGTCCATCAACGTAAAGTTCGCCGTCACATTTTTCTGCACAAGTAGGGATATTGACGATGAGCCGTGGAGGCATCCTTGTCACCTCCGGCCTAGTGTGTCTGATTGAAATCCAAGTGCTGATTATATCAAATAGATTCCACTCTTCTGCACTAATTGGGAATCGTTTGAATTCTAAATCAGATTAATTATAAACACGATGGGATAGCGAACAATAAACATAAAGCGATTGGAAATTATTCACCATTAACATGTCATAAGGTGTCTTAAAAAGGGATTCGAAGGATAAATGTTAGCTCTATTTGGTGGAACGTGGAACAGCATGGGATTTAATCAATATATTCTCGTTATCTTTTAATGATATCCACTGAATGTATCACAGTTAATAGAAATTTCTAAATTAATTATAAATTATCTCATCTGGATGAATTTCTGAATCAATCGTTGAAGCATTTCGTGGTGTACATTTAAATAGCTATTGTTGCACAAGCCGAGTATTCTTCAGTATTTGCTAATGGATTAGGTTTGTCCATAAAGTTCATTGACTTCTCTTTTCACAGAATGTATATACCTGACCACGGGTATGAACGTAGCATGACTTCACGGAAATATTTTCTTCCTGCATGAGGAGCAGGCTTGAAATGTTCCCAGTGGCGGTTGGCACTCTTTTTTGCGGCTACTTTCGTCGATCGGATGGGGAAGAAATACTATCGTTTCCAAAGGAGATTGTTTATCCTCACGAAATCCCGAGGTGCCCTCATGCTACATTAGCTGCATGTGCCCATCTCTTTTCCCTTCCTCTTCACCTCTTGTGCAGCTTCTCGCCGGTGGCAACGTCAGCCCGCCAAACACACTTTCCTCACCTAACTCTCCCCCTCCCATCCCCAACTTCCGTGCCACCCCCTCTCAAAGTCTCTCTCCTACTTAGGTTACCCTAATGCAACCGCATGTTTCGTCGCCTAAACCTTTATCCTTGCCCTGTTTTGCCTTCCTGCAAGCAGGAACATCTTGGATTTCTTTATACTTCCCTTATCCCTTGCCGTCGCCTCATCCTCCCGAAACCCTCCCTCGCCTAATCCTCTTTTTGCCGTCACTCCCTTGCCTCTTCCATCTTCCCTTCTCCATCCGTCCCCTGCGCCAACTCAACCCCTCCCTCCTCCACGTCTTCGGCGCAAAGAAATCTCCATTTTATGCCGTACTCCATTCCCGCGCTCCTTAACTCCATCGCGCGGCGCCAGAGGACGGGCAGAGCGGCGGGCAAAGGCAAACAGTTGAGTGTTAGGGCGCTAAATACACCGCATGGCTGCCTCTTCCATCGCTCTGGGCGTATATTTGACGGAACCACTTTTTAATCATGGAGAAATTAATGTATTGAAGTAATAACGCATATATTAGCATGGCGAAATGGGCATCAAGATTTAATATTTGTCAGTAAATTGATGAGTTTTCAAAATATTTAAAGGAAGATTCTTCGCTCTTTGAATGCGCGCCGGGGTTAGCTTTCTTCTAAATTCTGTTTCAAAGTCGTGAGATTGCGGATGTTCGCTGGTATATTTCTTCGAATCCACTTGTGTTAATGATGGAAACTGATGTTCCATAAATACGACCGTAGAGGAAAAAAATGGCATTAATAAATTCCATTTCCTATTTCCACGCTCAAATAATAGTTTCATTATATCTCTTGTTTCTCGTTTGGGCCGCGTAGAATAAAAATTTATTGATTAAATTTGTGAATAATTGAATTGATCAGTCGCGCCAATGTGTAGATGTCAACGAACGAATAACCCGAGTGAGTCAAAATATCAAACCATTCTTTTTGTTCTGCAGCCAGCTTACGAGAGATTGCTTACAATTGGTGAACTTATACAAAACGGAGGTGTATTTTCAAATACAAGATATTGGTTGATGGAATTGGCACTCTATTTTAGCTTATGAAAGGTTAATGTTTTCTTTTTCAGCACTATTTTATTTTTTCCGTGCAAAGAGTGTGTCCTCCCTTCAGTTTCGCAACCAAATGTATCAATGAATACCCAAAACAATGTATGAAGCATAATGTTTGCATTTGTTTACATGCTCAAAATTTCTCTACTACGGTGGTAGATATTAGAAAAGAGTAAACTTAGCGACGAGAGACGAGACGTTTGACTCGCATTTCCTTTCAACCCTTTCAAGCGAGAAAGAGAAGGATGGGACAAAAACGAAAGGATAAGGAGAGGAGGACAAGGAGAAGTGAGAAATAGGGAAGAGGCGTAGGAGGGGAGAGGGCGCGGGAGGTTGGAAGGAAGGAAGGAGAAAGCATGTGCCTCACTTAATTCCACTAGAGACAACACAATTAGTTAAGGAAAAGACGAAGGGAGGGAGGAGGTGGAGGGGTCTTTTGGAAGGTCGGGTAATGTATCACCGGATAGGAAAGCCGGGGGAAAGAGGTCTCGGCTGGCGTGAAGGGGTTTCCTCGGTGGAACGGTACGCGTTTTTGGTATGGGCGGAGCAAAAGAAGTTACTCCACGAAATTGAGGAATAAGTGGAGCTGATAGGCAGGCTGGAGAGGTGGGGGGAAGAAGTGTTTTGGGTGGGTGGAGGGGGGGGGGACTGAGACGGGTAAACAGGTAATGCATGGGTATGTTTGAGACCTTGGATGTTATGGGAATTCGGCTCGGAAATGCGCGCGAGAGCATTCTCCGCAGAGTGCTTGCTACTTTCAATTTTCTGGAGACCGAAAAGGAGAGCTTTGGGAGAAATAAGATTTACATGGTAATGCTTACTCCTCGCGAGCTTTGTACTGGCTCCTATTAGCAGCGGCTGAAAATCAAGATGAGTTGAGAGAGTTGTCAGCCATGCGGACGGAAAATAAACGTCGAGGGCGCCGTACTCGTTGCTCGAAGACGTGGGTTAAAAAAAGTGACAATTGATTTAATTCTTCCCAATTTTTCTCTTGCGGAACAAGAAATCTTGATTATATAAATGTGGTTTCAGGACTTCAAAGTAATTACCATAATGATTTTTATTCTACTAGCTCAATTACGATTACGTGATTAGTATGTTTGTAGATGGATTTATTGAAACAACTTTTACAAACCACAAAAAAATACTAACTCACGACCCGGGTTTCAATCTTTAGGTGACGCTAAGCCTTGAAACCCGGGTCGTGAGTTTGTATTTTTTTGTGGTTTGTAAAAGTTGTTTCAATAAATCCATTTTGCAATGAATTACCACAAAGTTACTAGAGAGTGTGTTTCATTCTGTTGTGAAGAATATTATTGGCCCGAGAATCCTTCCACCTCAAATATTAAAGTTAAATTGTTCAATTGCCACTGACTGGATGATTGACGAATTAGGATTTTTCAACGGAGAATTTTTTTTTAATCACCGATAATTGCGGATTTTTGATGGCGTAAGACCCCAAAGTGCGGTATTTTATTTTATTCCTATCCCGTTAGCGGCAGAGCTTGTCGACGTGCTCTGCCGCTGACAAAGATGCGATACCACGTCAATGGACGTGGTCCGCAGTCAACGTGTACAATAACATCATAACATTTAGATTTAATCCAGTTGTTGGTCATCTGTCCTCCTTAATCGCGTTAATATTTTTCATTGGAGTGAATGTTGGGTAAGGGAGTGGATACGGAGGAGAAAATACAGAGAGGAAGAGAAAAGTTGACTGTGGGTTTGTGGTAGTAATGCAGGATATTTTGGATATATTTGCTGAAAATCTTTCGGAAAATAATCGCTATTGAAGGGTGTTCTCCATCACGTTCAGAAATACACCCTCGAGGTGAATTGTACAGTGTATTATTTGCGTTATTATTATATTATTAGTTATTAGTTATCAGAATTATATAAGTGTACATTACTTCCTGCACCAAATATTTACTTGACATAATACGTATGATCTTGAAAAATTTCATGTAAATGTCAAATTAAAAAATACTGTCAAGAACTTTCACTCAGATATAATGGCAAAACTTAAAAGAATTAACAATGACCGTGCTCTTGCTTAGTCTCTTCTGTAACAGCACTGTCAAGCCCCACAATCTCGTTTTACGAGGTACGAATATGACATTCATATGAGGCCATGTCCAGAACATAACCCTTTTATAACGTAACTGTGGCGAGTCACAAATGCCATCAACTCTACGCGAATGCAAAAGGCAGACAACAACGTTTTGTCCATCAAAATGTTTGTTAAATTATATTTATCTCGCCGTGAATTTCGCGAGGAGTAAACAGGAGCTAGAATACCTACGTGAGGGTGAGGAGATTGGGGGGGGGGGCTTCTCGCATTTTATTTACACCGTATAATCTGGAGATTAGGAGTGGTATCCTTTTGTGATTCCCTCTGTGAGCCCCTAGTCTCGTCCCGGACTGTCCCGTACCTTTCTCCTTCGGACTCTGGTTCGCTCTCAACGCGTCGCCCGAGGGGGACTTCTTTGCTACGCAGAGCAGAGCGAGAAAAGGAGTGATATAGGCTCGGCAGCCAACCTGACAGCAGCACCCTTCTCCCCCCCTCCCCATCCACCCCACCGCGAGAAAGTTGAAGCGTCGCTTAGAGAAGAGAAGAGTTTTTGAGGAGGAAACGGGAAAGAGAGGAAGCAGACAGCATGAAATATTCCGCAAAATCCTGAGAAAACCTCGGAATACCACAAGAACCGGCTAAAGCTGGAGCGGAGAAGAGGAGGGGGATGGAAAGGAGGAGGGCTTTGAAATGAGTGGTGAAAGTGTAGAAAGGGGGAGGAAAGGATGGGGCGGGGGGGGGGTTCTGGCGGTGTAGGGCAGGGGATGTGTGTATGGATTTGAATCCAAACTCCCATGCTTCTCTAAGTTCGGGAAAAGGTTCTCTTCTCTCCTCACGCCATGGTCGTGCCCGGATGGTGCTACTTAAAGAGATGTAAGAGGACTAAAAGGGGTGGAAATGGGTGGTGCTGTGTGGAATGGGGTGACGGTAGAAAGAAGCTATGCCTGAGGAGGGAGGCTGTGGAATTTTTTTTACGTGAAAAAGAATTGTGGCCGGGGGTGAGATGTTTGAGGGGGGGTGAGATGTTTGAGGGGGGGGTTAGAATGGCAACTTGAGGAGGAGAGCTGTAGGCTGTAGGAGGAGGATGTACAGAGGGGGGCGCCAAGTAGAACAGGAGGGTGGGGATTGGGGCGTATGCTTGTTGTGGGAGTTGGGAGGCAGGAGATGTTTACAGCTCGAGAAGGTCGTGGGAGAAGAGACAGGTGAAGGATTGAGGCAGGGGTTGGCAAGAGGCGCAGGGAGCGGTAAGGAAGACTTGAGTCAGGCGCGCGCCCCATCGGATGGTTGGCTGCTTTAAGGTTTTCACGGCTGAGTGTACGCAGAAGACGGGCGAGCCTTTAGATTCGTGAGGGAAGGGAAAATTTATGGAATGGATCGCGTTGGTCGAGGTTAGCGAGGCACGCATGATTTAAAAAACTGCCTGAAACCGTCCTGAAATAGTACTAAAGCCATGAATGCGTGGAGGAAGAATGCAAGGATCTTCATTTTCCTAGTTAGCTTGGTGACGACGCTTTCATCTCTTCTTACGTCATCATTATCATATGGCTCCGCCGAAAATTTAAAATTTCTTCAGTCTCCTTTGTGTCTACTTAATTATTAATAATAATTGGACTGTAGAGAAGGAGTGATAATGATGTATTCCTACCTCTAATCCGGGGAGAATCATACAAACGATACCTTTTTTTCTAAATTCGATAAGTAAAATTTCTTAACTCCGATTTCATGATTTTTTATAGGGCTACATCCGTTATTTCCCTACCAAAATATTTCCTCAGATGCCTACATCAAGCTGGGTGATTTATCATTTCACTACTGTGTTTCGGTTGATTATTTTCTTCTTTATAAGGATTCTGGGTACATATTTGATATGTATATTCATGAAACATTGTATCTCTGAATGTGCTATTAAGTATTCATTTTCCCTTTAAGGTTTTTCCATTAGAAGTGTTATTCAATTTAGGCATATGCTCCATAAATTAAGTACGATATTGAGAAATAGTTACTGTCATTGTCAATTATTGTCCAAATAATATTTCCCCGAGGACACAAGCTCTTAAGACAGATAAAAAAATCAATAGTAAATCGTCTAAAATTCCAACTATGGTGACAGTGAACTTTTTGGATAATAGAGGAAATACTACTATTTCAAAAATTTCATCTATTTACTTTTCTTCATTTTAATTTTATAGAAACGCGTGATATGTTGTGTAAAAGTTCCCTCCGTTCATATCATTGGTATACACAAAGTTATGGCTCGATTGTTACACCTGACAATTTGGTAGCATGCAGATATCCCCCAAATTGTCGCGTACATGTCGCCATTTGGAATTTCACGTTTGCACTTGGAAGTTACATGGTCATAAAAAGGGGCATTATCAAGGACCAGCGTGAGTTCTCTAAGCTGAAAGCACTAGATCCTCGGTCTCTTTCCGGTATCTCTCATGGAAAGACATCCGTTGGAAATTCTCGCATTCCTTGGCCGCGCGTGACTCCGGGAAACGTTTGGAATTCCTCGTCACCTATCGGAATTTCCCTATCGAGCTCATTAAAAAAGAAAAGAAGCCAAACCAGCATCATTGAGTTCAAAGGTATCGAGAGAAAAATTAGGCAGGACGAGTGCGTGGGATAAGAGAGGAAGGAAACGGCTACTAATCAGGCTTTACAAGAAAGACGACCATTCGGTGTATTTTCGTCACTTTCCTTTGGAATGCGTGGCGGAGTCATTACTTTTGTCTGGGGATGGGTATTTACGTTCTAAAGCGAGATGTCCGTGACCATATGATGGAGGAGAATCGGTCAAATCGGGAGTTAAATGTGCCGAGTGCTCCTTTTTCTTTTTGAGGGCCCTTTTGTCGACTGACACAATCACCATCTCGGAACTCATTGTGCCGAATGAAAATAAATGGCCATCTAAAGATCCCCCGACGAAGAAATGACTCGATGCTGGTTATGTCGGCGCATAGCTTCTTATCTCTCTCCGGTCGCCCACCTTCTTTGCTTTTTTTAAATGCAAGTACCAGTGCATTTTGATCATTATTTCCCACTCTTAAAAAGGTTCATCTTGATGCCGTTGAACCCCGGAAGGGAAGAATGTGTCTAGAAGGACTGGGATGAGGAGAAGTGTGAGGAAGGGGAAGGGTTTGGTGGGCTTAAGTGTCTGGTTCGAAACTTTTCGACGTAATGGGGATGGTAGAGAGAAAGAGAGAAGCATTTAACGGATTGGGTTTTAGTGGATGGCAGCCAGAGGCTAAGAGGGGCAGAGAGTGGGATAAGATGGAACAAAAGTGGCGTCAAGGGGTGTTTAAGGAGATTCGGAAAGGAGAATGAGGAAATAAGGATTGAAGGAGAAAAAAATGGCGCAGGAAATGGATCGAGAGGGTGGAAATAATGAGAGGAGGCGAGAGGGCCTCATTTCCTGGCCCACCAAAGTCTCATTCCGCCCCCTTGATTGGGAATTGACCGAGATGGAAGAGTAATAATGGATGATTCATTCGCCACAAAATTGTGGGCTTTTTTTCTCCTTTAAATTGTTGCGTATGGCTTTGCGCATTACGGTGGGATGAAACCAATTGCAGTTTAGCTCTGAATCTATAGTCATGCCTCTAATTTGGAATATTATTATCATGATTTGTTTGCGTAGGGTTTTTATGACGTTGCTGCGTTATCTTTGGCAGGGAAAATTTGTAGTTTTATTTTAAATAAATTTTATTTTTAATAAATAAATACATTTTTAAAAATTTCAAATTAAGATTGATCCCATGGATAGTCGAATGTAAAAAAAAATGAATGGAACTAGGTTCTCTATGAGACACGTATTTCTGCTTTAGGTTCATTTTTACCAGTGAAATTCAATAGAAGGTACTTGCAGTGTCTAATTTATAATGCAGTAATCACGTTGAATATATTTGCTGACAGTATGAATCTTGATGCATTACTTTCAACCAATTTGATAATTCTCCCCACTTGTAAATCTTTTCTTTTTGGTATTTCTTCTTCTATATCTGCATCTACACAATACACTGCGAGCCGCCGCATGGGCGTGTGGCAGGGGGTGTTACATCACTAGCCGTGTAAAGCTGTAAGTTATTGGGAGGTGAAATGGTGGCATGTATTATGGGAGTGTATTTAGTGGAGCTCAGTTTTTATTGTGGTCGTTTATTGTGCGCGGAAAGAACGAGTTGTTGTGCATATTTGTTCGGTAGTGTATCTCTTTTATTTTATCGCATCTGTCAGACATAGAGATGCAGTGAGGAGTCATGATAATATTCTGTGTCGCTCTGAAATGCACCAGTTCTGAATTTCTCATGCAACCTAAGCCTAGCGGGTAGCCCCTGAGTCTCTAGGGGCTCCCACCTTAATCCCTCTAAAAGTTGTGAAACAGTATGTTCGCTCGTAGCAGTTTTTACCGAAGCGTGCTGCTTTCCTTTGTATTTTAATAATTTTTTTGGTTAAATCTATTTAATCAGGGTCCCAAATGCTCGCGGAGTAAGTATTCGAGGCGTGGCATCACCAGAGCGAAGTAGCATCTCCCTTTCACTTTTTCATCCGTGGACCTTCCAATTATACGTTTAAAAAAACCTCGTTTCTTTAATGCTGTGCCACATATGTTTTGTTTATGTAATCCCCACGATATATCACAAGTGAAGTAATTCCAAGATATTTTACTGTATCTGAAGATTTTATGTTTACTCAACCCACAATATAGGTATGGCATTTGTGAGATGACTTTCACAGGAAGTGAACTGTGGTGCATTTTCTGATATTTAATTCTAACCTCCACTCCTGGCACCACGAATGAACGTTGTTAAGGTCCGATGACAGAGCTTTAAAGTTCGCGTCTTCGTTCATTTCACGTAGATAACTGTATTGTCTGCAAAAAAATCTTAATTTACTGCTGACTCAAGAACTTAGGTCATTTATGTAAATAATGAAAAAAAGATGGCCGATCACTCTTCCTTGAGCAACATCGAATGTGACTGCGATCATATCAGAGCTAAAACCATCAGTAACTACTTTTTTTTTTCGTTCCCTTAGAAAGTTTCTAATCCAATGCACTATTTTTGTATTAACTCCACATGATTGCAATTATTATATGAGTTTTTTAATGAGTTTTTTTATGTGGAATCTGTTCCTCAGTGTACCTCTCTTATTTTATCGCATCTGTCAGATGAAGAGATGTAATGATTAGTCATGATAATATTCCCTGTGTCGCACTCTAAGGTGAATTCAAAAGACAAAATATTTCGAATATTACTTTGACTATTGAATATTTACCAAATGAACTTGTTTTACTTTATGTATGTAAGGGAGTTATTTTATAATACGCCGACAGTAAAAAGAGTGTCATGCCTGCCTAAGGAAGCCATGGCGGCATTGGCGAACGTATTTGACAAGTAATCCTATGTTAGGTTGCGTACCATTAAGTGAATTTTTCAGCAAAATATCGCCGTGTATTATTGAAATGTTTCTCTTTATAAAATACGCGCTATTATCGCCGAGGAAACAGAACGTCATCTGCTACGAGAAGGAGGAGGTGACGGAATGGAATCGGTGTCAGCCAATGGATTCATTTCTCTGCTAAATTTGGGCTGTTTTTTGTCGTGTTTTTACAGAATAGTCCTAATTTCTCCGTAACGGTCGTTTCTATTTCCTTTGTGGAAGATGATGAATTCATATCATTTAATCTTTCAAGTTTAAATACATGAAGATCACTGAGGCGATGCCATATTGGATCTTGTGGCATATTTTTATGTAATTTTAAATAAAATAATATGATAATAATCGCATTTAACACATACCCATGTACTTGGATTCATGTGGAAATAATCTGTCGTGCACACTGCCTCTGATCGACTCAGTAGTTGGAGGTGTGGGGGGAAGAAAGATATAGGATTGTGATTTTTCTTCCTATACAAGTTTTTGCTCGTCGGGAAGATGTGAAATAAGACGAGAGGTGAGCGAGGAAAGTGATTGGGTTACGGAGGGAATTCAGGTTCATTTTTGTCTACGGCATTTCTTTTGAAATGGTAACGCTCGAGTTATATCGCTGCCACGTCGGCTCTCTGCGTGAGAGTTTGCATTCGGATGCACGTTATGCACCCTTTTACAGCTTTGATTGGTGGCGAAACGAATACGATTGAAGTGGAAGAGGGTTTAGCCTGTGTGCTCTCGTGGGAAGCGGTAAAATGCCCACTAGCTGTCTGCAAGGTGAGTTGCCAACGCTCAGCCAGGTCGTTCTCTATCTCGCTGGTAAGCGCGCAGATTACGACATCTCATGCGTGGTGTGCTCATCACCGCGAGCCTTAACGCGTGCGCTTATTGAAATTCCACGTTTAGGCGCCGGTTCGTGCATGTCGGCGAAAGAAATTTTCATTTGACGCGAATTTCCAAGTACCATCTCTTCTGCGCCCATGAAGTTCTTTTATAAATGCTTATGAACGCGTATCTGTGCGACAACAGCGGCACAACGCCTTTAGGATCGTCTTTTGCGTTTGCGATTGAGCAAAATCTCTGTGGGGAAGTGTTATGAGCATTTTAGAGCAATTCTTAGAGTATAATGGCGGTGAAATTCATTGGAAAGTAATGTTGCATGTAATGTAATTATGATCTACAGCTTTTAAAAACAACAAATGGCCTCGAATCACTCATATTTTATTATTTTTCATCCCCATTCGTTCCTTTTAATTCGGCAATCAAGGCAGTGTTTGAGATAAATTGAATGAAATATCTTTCAAGTATTCATCCATGATTGGGCTAGATAAAGAAGTGTAAAAATACTAAGATTTCGTGTCATAAAAATAAATTTCACCACTACTTTCGATGCTGCTTACTCACTGATATGTTTTGGAAGTGTGCAGACCAAGAAAGGCACTCGAAACTTGTACAAAAATTGAATCTAGCGGTATTTGGACATTGCAATGCAAATGTGACAAACGATGAGCTTCTAATTCTCTATGTAAAAACAAAGAATATTCATTCAACTGGAAGGAATCATTCAACCTGACCGAGATTTGAGTCTGGATCTCCCGGTTTCCGTTCAGTTGTATTATCCACTTTTACTGGCGTTTCGTGCGCGTGATGTGTTCCGTTGGTATCACCTGTGTATCTGCAGCGATTTTCAAGTAGCACTTTATTCATCAGTATGTATCCATTCAACATATCAGTCTCATAATGAGGAGATAATCATAAGAAGAGAGTGCGTTCTATTAGTTCAAAAAGGTTAAGTAATAATTTAATGGACACTTGCACAATCCTGGGAGAAGTCGATGGTATAATGCGGATTTGCATAAACGCTAGAATTGGCGCAAGACAACCGTTAACATATGCGCTTTCCGCGTAATGAGCTCTCATCTTTTATTCAAATACCTTGAGCAAACACGGCGCCCAAATGAAAGATGATAAAAATGGGAGGATGAAACAAGGCGGACAGTTGACCATTCCGTTTGCGATGGTCTATTTACGGCGCGAGTGATATGGAAAAGACAAAAGGACGTCGGGATAATGGCCGCCCGGCCGCTGTACCATTGGTTCCAATCGCACTTATGTTCCATTTCGAATGCCGATTTCCGATTTTGGATTCTCGTCCCACCTCCCTGCGAGTCCTTGCTCGCAGTTTTTGGTAATTCCTGGCGCGCACTTAGCTGCCAAATCGATTCTCCTCTGTTACTCCTTTACTTCCTCCGCCCCCCCCCTCCAATCGACCTGACTCGCTCCTCGCAAACAATCAATTTGAGCCTTTTCCAGCAAACCCGACTTCTCCTCCACCCCCTGGGAAACTCCCGAACGAACACCTCTGAATGATCAACTAAGCAATTAGCCTACCCTTTTAACTTATTCGGTGGCATCGCTTTATTTTTTCGTCTCGCAAACCCGTCCTCCTCCACTGCTGGAATCAGGTTGGTCGGAGAGGGAAGGGTTTCGGAGGCTGGCAGTCTGTTTGGGGTGGTGGTGGGACGGATTGGTTCGGGGGGGGGGGGGGGGGGTTATACGACCTGAGAGAAAGGGACTCACGGGGAGGGGAGTGGCGAAAAGTTTACCCCTAATTGATGGGCCGAAAGGGAACCGACAATTAACCCCAAGTCTGTGTGGGAGGGGGTGGAAGACCGTGCGAAAACCCAGACTGTCGGAGCCCGTCCCCCCACTTCACCTCCCCCCGTGATCGATTAGTTTACCATAGACGTCGATCGGTCTCACTCTTTTCCCACGGTGACACATTTCGACCCATCGCACACGGATCGTATCGCGGGGATTTGGAGAGAGGGAGAGTCGGGTAAAAAAAATCGTCGCGTCCTCCTTCCGTATCATTTCTCAAAGATGCCGATTTTCGAGTTTCGCCCCGACTTTTTTTCGTGCATTTTTTTCGTCTCTGTTATCCGCGGGTGTATTTTTGAATTCCGCGTTTGACCTGCGTGTCTACCCTGATCAGTGGGAGAATGAAATGGAGCCGAAACGGAACTCCCAATTCCGATGTTTCGAGTCGTGTTCGACCGGCTGTGTGTTCCTCATTGAATCTGCGCAGGGGGTGGTGGCGGCGGGGGGGCACGTAGCCTGTTCCGAGGGCCGTTTTCAGCCGGTACACGCGGGCGGTGCTCTAGTGGGGAGGTTTTTACGTTTTCGTGTGGTGTCCACCATTTTTTTCAACTCCTCCTCCTCCCGCCTCTAGCCCCCCCTCTCTCCTCGTCCCTAACTCTTTTGTGTTTCGAAATCGTTTGTCTCTCGCGTCGAATCTAATGGGAGCGTTCGTTTTAATGTCAAACGCTTGCGTACACAAAAGGGCTTCGCTTTTGTGCAGCGGGCAAGCGGGCGTGTTCCGACCTCTTGTTTTTATTTTTATTTCCCTTCCTTCGTCGAGAGTAAAATAGCTAGCTCTTGAGGATATTTGATTCAACGACGACGATGGGGCCCGCATTTCGCACGAATTGGTACGTGTCCTCAACGTTTATGGGGAATGTGTGAAAGACTCATTTATTGCAGAGAGTTTACTTTTTTTCTACTGCACTGCAAATGATAGCATCAGCTGACCAAGGCATCAAAGATTGTTCTGTTTTTTTTTCTTATATCACTGCGGATAACGCTGGTGCACGAACGACAGAGTGTACCCTCGAACATGGTCTATATAAAGTTTCCGGAAAGTTTATTTTAAATCTCTCTCTTCAGTATGCAGCAATTGGAGTAATAAGTGTTGGAGGAAAACTACTCCATATTACTGGGATTGCTTTGGAATTTACGTATTTGAGTTTTGTTTATAGAAAAAAAAAAATATATATATATACATTTTTTCAATCGCTCTATAGAATATGAATATTCGCAACATAAAGAATGGTATTAACTTGATCGATACAAATAACATAACGAAGGGGAGAATGAATACAGCAGAATTGAACTTTTCTTGGAATTTTAATCCGCATACAATACACTGCGCGTTTCAATATATATTTAAAGGGTTTAACGATTAGATTAATTTAAAATGAGCTGGCAATATCATGTTGAAGTTTTTGAACAGTTAGTAGCATCTTAGTCAATTACATAATTTCAGATGGAAACTAACACTACATCTCAAGGTTGGATTAACGTTGTCAAAGTCGGATTGTGCTTCACTTGGATTGATTTTTATTCGCGTTAGTAATAATTTTCATTATCTGTAAGCAAAAATGAATTTACAGTTGAGTGGAGAGACCTCCGAGCGACTCACAGAGCTAGACGTAATGAAACATGAGTTGGGTGACTTTTGTGGATTGAGGAATCGCCATAATATAACCAAGGAATAACAAAAACCTCTTACGAAGATAATATGTAAGGAGGAAGAAGGAAATCTCGCGTGTACGGTTAAGACGATAGGGGAACTGCTTAGGAGAAACGACGAGAAATTGGAAATAACAGATTTCCTGCAGGAAGGACCTGATTGGTTGAAGGGACGGAAAAGGGCCGAACATGGGAATAGATACGGTGAGCGACGCGACGTAGACAAGAGCCTCTGAAAAAAAGTTGACTAGGAGCTGGGTTCAACTGTTTCCATCAAATGTGGAGAAAAAGAGCCCTCCAGCCAACCGATGTGGCCACCTTGAAGGTAAAGGCGAGTGAGGAATAAAATAAAAATAAAAAGAAGTATTCCGGAACATAGAGAGAAACAATGGTGCGAAGTCCATAGACGGAGCTGGTTGAAGTCGGGAGAGCAAAGCGTACATTTCGCCGATAGTTGGAGACGGTGACTTGGGTTGGACTATAAATAAACTCGGATAGCAGGGGAGCGCATCTGCTGGCAAGAAACTGGTAAGCGATGCGAAATGGCCTCCCTTTTTAACATAATTGAGGCAAAGCAGTAAGGCTAATGTCGGTTAAGTGCTTAAGGGACTCTACTGCTAGGGACTATCATAGAATGGCAATGAGGGTGGTGCTAAATGAGGCTAAGTAACTTCTTGGGAATTATCTCGTATGTGTGGTGTAATATTTCATTTGCGTGTAATTGCTCCATTTTTTCCCAGCTAGGAATTACTACGGCTTAGTTCAAGAAGTTGAAGGGTTTTTGCTCCGTTTTCATTGTTTACTTTTATTTTTTTCTTACTTTATACTCGCACATTTGGCTATAAAATAATTTTTGTCAGTTTTGCTCTCCAGAAATTCTGTTGTCTTAACTGTAAAGGAGAATCAGGAAAGGGACAAAACGAGGAGATTACGTTTCACTGATCGAATGAGAAACTTTTTGTGTATTCTACAAGGGTTATTGAGAGAATAATCTATAAGGTAAGTGATCGTAAGGAAATGTTTAAACATACACGGAATATACGGCAACATTGGCCTTTTATCATTAGTCCTGGGTACTCAATGATACATACATTAATTGCTGCGAAGGCTTCCGCTGTTTTCTTTTGAATCGGTAATTTTCGAGTTCTTCCCGCGTTGAACAATTTATATGGGCGACCGTTTCGCCGGCATTCCAGCCATCTTCATCAGGCCCTGATCGTCGATCATCCTTAAAAATGGTTCAACGCGGGGAGAACCCGAAAAATCACCGATATATATGTAAATTTTATCGATCTCGAGATATCATTGATTTGCTTGAACAGAGATGCTGTTGTGGGGTACAAAACAGACAGTCTTTAAATCTGCTGTAAAATCAAAAGAACTTGAATATACCCTCTGATCTTCAGAAAGTTTCCGTGATGGTGATACTCTCTCAAGTGCTCGCCTCTTGAATGGAAATTTGCATATATTCCTTCCATTGGGCTTCCTTCAATTTTTACTGAGCAATTGCGCCTTTTTAAACCAGCGAAGCATTCCTAGTCGGAAAGCCGATTCGCCGATTCACCTGTATCCCCTTGCCCCACGGTTGGGCGAAATGGACTTGCGGAGAGCCTCAATGGGATGTGAGAGGGGAGTGTGTTACAGTTTCCAATCAGGTGGATGTATAGCGCCGTAAATTGGGCGCAAGGTCCGGGGGATGTTGCCGGAGCGGGGCGGAAATAGGCCCGTCCCCGAATGGAGCGGGCGAAAAAAGGGATGGTTCGATTGAAAAATCGAGGCGAAGGGCCTAAGCGAGTGGCCGCGAAGGAGACGGATTGCTTCGACGGGCGGACCAATCACAAACGGGCGGTTGCGAAATTAATTAAGGGGTGCGGCGGAGTAGCGATGGTTCTGGCCCCGAAGGAGAGGGGACTGGGTTTTCGCGGGAAGCCTGGGCGGAGTTGGGATCTCGTGGAAGACAGAACGTTGGAGTTAGCAAGTGCCGAAGGTGCGGTAATCCTTTTTCTCCAGGTTCTGGTGGGGTGGGGGAGACCTATCGATTGTGATTGGAAGAAGAGAGCTTGTGATCTTCAGGATGCGTCAGTCCAAGAATCTGAGCCTGTTTTTTAAAATCATAATACGATTAGCTGAATTGGCGTTAAGATAAGCATCAAGAACGATGAACTATATTTACCATATCGAATATGTAGGTCGCGGCCTTTTAATTCTGGGGTAACATATTCGTATCCCTAGCAGATAAGAGTTCATATCCATCAAGGCATCATAGTGAATCTTGCCAATTTTTATATTTGCATCCTTTATGTAATAGGGTTAGGCGGTGTTTCCGGGAGTACTTGTGCATATCATCGAAATTATCGCCTTTGTCACCACATTGTACATTTCGTCCGGTCGATATTTTTGAGGGAATATCGCATTTTGAAGTAAAATCTCGTGCATTACAGTGATCAAGCTTGACTTCACATCTAAGTAGACCTATTCGTTTGTCAAGTAAATCACTTTCTTCATTTTCCACGCGACGCGATACATTTTTTCGATATTTTTATTTTGCACTCAGATTTATAAAGGCTAACTCTCGAGAAGACGTCGATATTTTATATATACAACATAAATACAACATAAATACAACATAAATGTTTATACAGAAAGGTAGAAAGAAAGTGGATAGGAACACATAAAATAAACAGACACAATGGTGGTGTGAAGATGTAAAGATGGACAATTCGAAGCAGAAAAAATTCGACTGGACCGGGAATCGAACCACGGACCTTTGGATGTCGCGTCCAGTGCTCAGACCACCGAGCTACCCAGTCTACAAAGAATCGATTGGAATCGGCGGGGGTTTATATGAACAAACACTCCCCAAGGCATGACCCACGAGACCGGCCAATAGATGGCGCCAGGGCTGCATTTCACCCACCGTCAGAGAGAGAATGACACACACAGAAGGCGAAATGAAAGAATAACTCAAGCACACAGACAGTGGTGAAAGATATAGAACAGGCGTTTCGGGGTACGCTAACCCAAGTAGGAAATGAGCCATTCTATATTCTATATATATATATTTATATATATAGATATATAAACTGCACTTAGGATCACTCAAGTGTCGAATATATAAACAGTTTGCCAGAGGAAGGTAGACGATAAACACAGAGAAACAAAAAAATGAACACACAAAGTTTCTTGATATTTCGGTGCCACTAGCACCTTGGTCGCAAGAGCGTTATATATAAATACGTTGATTAATTGGAGTCAGCCATGCGGCGATGAACACACGATGTTGATAGGATGGAGGAGATAGATACACAAAAAAAGAGACAATCAGACTTACATTGCTAGCTTTCGGAACTAGCCTAGTTATATACTAATTTCGGAACTAGCCTAGTTCCGAAAGCTAGCAATGTAAGTGTGATCGTCTCTTTTTTTGTGTATCTATCTCTTACATCCTATCAACATCGTGTGTGTGTATATATATATATATATATATATATATATATATATATATATCGTCACTCAGCCCAGGATGCGGGAGGGAGAACCGAGAGGAGGAGAAGAGGGGTTTAGAAGAAGCGAGAGATGGTTTTCAGGGATGGCGAGGGGAAGAGGGAGTAGGAGGAGGAGGTGAACTGGGGTAGAGATTAACGCAGGACGGAAACGTAGCTCCGAGGAGAGTGGAAAAGGAGTGAGATTGGCGTAGAGATAACGTGGACTGAACCCAGGGGTGTGTGCGGAGGGGGGCGCGAGGCTTTAACGGGTGAGGAGAGAGAGAAGAAGGAGGAGGCAGATATTGAGCGGTCCAAAGCGGGGGGTTGTGGGGGCGATAGGGCCCGGGATGGAGTGATTGTTATGCCATCGGTCAGGGGCGTGTGGAGGCTTTTCAAGTTTGGAGAGAGCGCGAGCGCGCACACACACTGCGGAGGGTCGCGTGGGAAAGAACGTAGGGGGGTGAGAGACCCCGAGGGGGTGGGGTTTAAAGAGAGGGAGAGTGGGGGCGTGGAAAGGGACCAAGGAAACTGAAGAGAGAAGTGGGGAGGGAGTGGGTGGAGAATATATATGGAGGAACGGAGATTGCGGAGAAGGAAAAGAGGAATTAAGAGATCGAGTAGGGTGAAAGGAAAGATATCGGAGGAAGTGGGAGGATGAGGAGGCTTGGAGTAAATGAAGATAAATCACAAACGGATGGGGAGGAAAATAATTAAAGGCTTTGGTCCGGAGTAGGAGAGAGGTGTGGGGAGGGAGAGGAAAGTATGTGGACGAAGAAACCCGAGGGAGATGAGAGTAGTAAGAAGAATCAGCGTGTAGTCGGGCGAGAATAGGCGTAGTTTACCGGTAAGAACGGCTTGTTTAACACATATTTTCATGCCGTAGCCTTAGATTTATAAGGGGCAATATTGCGGTTAAAACATATCATTAATTTTCTTAGGAACAGAACTGGGTTGGTTAAATATATTTATATTTATAAAAGAATGGCACGGAGACTTCCGCGGTTTCGCTTGCGTTTCAGCTAGCGTCGTCAGGTACTGTAAACAGGTTCAGGACCTGGCGACGCTGGCTGAATCGCAAACGAAACTTGTCCATAAATATTAATCAACGCGGGAAAATCCCGAATAAACAGAACTCATAAAAAAAGCATGTTTGTATTTGCCTGTATTGTATACAAATCTACAGTTTTATTCCCATCGTGCTGAAATTTTGCTGAAAAAATAGTTCTAGGCAGGAGGAAAACTGTAGGCTATTTTAAAAAAGATCTTAGGGCTGCAAAAGGTCCCAAAAGGGGCCCTTTGGTGGTCTACGCTACGTATTGGGTTTTGTGCAGTGGTTTCATTTTTTGCTTTTTCAAACTACATCCGATCAAGATAGAGGGTAGGAATTATTAATTAAATAGATGAAAGAAAGAGGTTTTTAATTCTTTCAATCAATTATCATTTCCATTTCGTAATTGGCAGAAAATCGCGTTTTTGGCTGCAAAAACGCACATTTTCCTCTGAAATCAACGATACCATATTTGTTTGACAAGCAGATTTCGGTCTTTAATGCATTTGAAATTCGTTTTGCTTAGTTAAGCTGATTAGGGATGATTTATTTTTTCTTTTTAAAACTACTTTTACTGAAAAAGAGATTTAAAATAATTTTTATCAGATACCTGAAAGCATGATCCCGAAGTATGATCCCGAGCAACGCTGGGTAATTCAGCTAGAAATTTACTATAAAACGGGATCATGAAATATAATTAACTACATAATCTTTTTTCTCTCTATATATTTATCTATTTTATTCAAGTCATCCGAGCTGTAACCTTTCGCCATTATTTTCACACAAACTACGTTTTAATTAACAAGGAAAGGCTCGTAACCGTTAAGGGACAATACAGGGAATTCATATCCTCACAGAATTCGTATAAATTTAAGCTGATATTCAGCATTGGTTTACCATTGTAGAAAAAGATCAAATGTGCAATTGAAATTTGGACCGAATCCATCTCTTGAAGCTGTGATGCATTAGCCAATTAGCCCAAATATCTCCAGGGCTCTCTAATGCCCTAAAAATCTCAACTTCTGTGAGAGAAGAGAGTCGGGTGGTAGTCAATTTGTTAAAGTACTTGACCAGCGATCGGGTTGAAGCTCTGCTGTGACTAATGATACCTTTTCCTTATTCCTAGCGCAGTGAATTGTAAGCTTACTGAAGAGGTCCACGGATGGCGTTTTTTACTGGTATTTTCAAATATTAGTAGACACGACGAGAGAAATGGTATTTTAGGAGTCAGACAGTGGAGGTTATTTTGTAGCGCGGAGTCGAACTTTTAATTGGTAATGACTGATAGAAGAAATCCACTGCAGAGTTGTCGAAATTTTTCGCTCATCCCGACGATCGCTTTTGTATTTCTGCTCGAGAGCTTAAGCTTAGCTCGGGAGATAATGGTCTGGCTCGGATGATAGTGGTCTGGCCGGTAAAAGTGGGGAATAACGTACCTTCCCAGCTATATCATATCTTACATATTTTACGTTTAACACTCTATGAACGTATATGCTGGAATTCCAGTCAACTCCCATTTTGTCGCATTCATACTGAGTTTAGCCAAGCTTGTGCATTTGAAAAATGCATCGTTACATCTCGGAAAGTCTTGTCTCACAAGAAAGATGAAATCGGATTGCTTGAAACGAAAAATAAGTACCGTTTTCAGTACTTCTGGAATTTAGTTATCCATGCGTGTATTAAATTCGCTATTTAATCAATTACGAAAAAATAGGCATGAGCATGCGTGGTTTATTACAATTTTTTTCAAGAATCTTTGGTGCTTAAATGTGGATAACTCTGAAGCATAACAGAACACTGATAACAAAATTCTGGGTGTCTCCAACCATATCCTTTAGAACTTGATGGATAACTCCATTACATTGAACTCTTCAACGTACCGACGGTAAACTGGTCCTATTACCCTGAAGATGATCGACTTCTCGACCGTCAAAACGTCTGAACTATTATAGCGTAACCCAGTAACCCAGTAATCAAGAATTCTCGTGGGTAGGGTTTAATTATACCTGGAGGACTGATAGAGAGTTAGCAATTTTTTCCACCATGATAGTTGGATTACTTGCGTCTCTTTCCAATGAGGGCATAATTTTCAAGTATGTGAAATAACTTTTCTATGCGGAAAACTACCCACCGTTTATTCATCAAGATGTCTTTGTGTGTTACCAAGAAGACCACACTATACCGTCGACGACGCATCGGAGGCGTTTCGGTATCGTTCGGGACACGTGGGAGATTGAAAAATCCGAGAGGTCCCTAGCTTTGGGGGACTTAAGGAGGAGTAGAGGAGGAGCTGGGCGGAGGAGGGAAAAGTAGGAAGAAGGCAAGGCTGGGATGAAACAGAGGAATTAAGAGATTGAGCGAGGGAGATATCGGGCGTAGAATGTTTGATGGGGTGAGAGCCGTGTTCTACCGGGAGCGAAGGGAAAGAGTCTTAGCTCTGGGAAGGGAAAAGAGAATGAGACTTGGGAGAAGATAAAGATGAGGCAATCCAGTTTCTTCCTCCTTGCCCTCCTTCCTCCTCCTCGACCGGCACGAACACATAGGCGCACGGGAGGAAGAAGTCCCGGATACCTCTCTCTGTCTATCTCTCCCTTCCTGACTCCTACCGGGCTCACAAAAAAGCAATTGAATCCGTTGAAGGGAAATGAGGGAATGTTGTTGAATAATGCACGGAGTCCGGGAGAGGTGGGGATGGCCGAGGGTGAACAAAGAGGAGGAACCCCTCTCTCTCTCTCTCTCTCCGTGGTTTTTAGAGGCGGAGGAAGGAGTTGTCTAGGTGGCGCTTCTTTCCTCTCATGTTACCGGCTATCCTCACCGGTCAACCCTTCCCATCCTCTCGTTCCCCTTTCTTCGGACACCCGCTGCCTCATATTGTTCCCTTTCCAGCATTCCCCTCGTCCCGTTGGGGAAGGAAAAAAAATCAGGTGCTGACCCGAGTTTGTCTTCTTGATCGGTTTCGGAGCGACCGATCTCCTCCGTGTACCCGTCTTAAGTCTCTTTCTCCTTTCCTTCCAACTCGTCTTTTCCCACCATTCTGCTCGCGTCAGGCGGGTGAAAATCTTGGCCTGGAAAATACGTCTTACCTCACCCTTCCTCGTCGGCTGCTGTGATTATACGGAAGGAGTGAATAGAAGGTAGGGTACGGTGTATGGTAAAAGTTGAAAAAGGCTTGGAGGGTTATCGTAGGGCATATGGGAGGTAAAAAGGTACGTAAAATATATTATGCTGT
Organism: Ceriagrion tenellum; assembly: GCA_963169105.1. NCBI lineage: Eukaryota > Metazoa > Arthropoda > Insecta > Odonata > Coenagrionidae > Ceriagrion > Ceriagrion tenellum. The sequence goes on along the minus strand of OY720641.1, from coordinate 88,375,356 downwards.
TCCTTGTATAATTAGCTAGGTTAACCCTTGATAAATTAGTTATCCAGGCAGCGATTTCATATCTGCGTGAAAATTTTTACCTGAGATACAAGGCCATTTATTTTATTCCCAGATGTATCAAGAGTTGCCGGGAGCGAAGATTGCAGCCGTCCGTTGCATTATTATCAACGTCATTGTGCATATCGTCTATGTAATGTGTCAGATGTATCTTTCGTATTTTATATCGTTGCATATATCAACAGCGTATCATAGCAAATAAATCTTTTCTTATAACGACAGCATCTCTTTGTCATTGTATTTCTTATTGTCGACATTATTTGGCATTGGACCCTACATTTTCAGCCTAATATTTAAGCCGTCTTGAAACATCCCTGCACTCTTAGGTTCAATTCTCCGACTGAAAAGTATAGGACGCTCTCAATCTCTGCTTCCAATCTCTGCTTCCTGTTTACTTAACAAATATTTGAAATTAAGGAAATTAGCTTTTCCTCTGCCTCATCCTAGTTTGCCTTTTGGTGAGCTATGATTTCGTTACTCTTACATAACTCTTTTGCTGTCACTTCCGAATCTCCTGTGAAGGGAATCCTTTACTAGAGCCTGGAAGAGTACCAGAAAGTGACCCTTGAAACTATTTTGTCTTCCAATTCTCTTCCACCATTTTTTTCCTTCCTTACCACCTCTGACACTCGTTTGTCTTCCACGCACCCATTTCACTCATGTCTTCGCTATTCTACTTTTCGCACAACAATCTGAAAGACGAGGTCAATGCACCTCATTTTTCAAGTACCAAGTTCCTGAACTTGGTTCTGGAAATATTAGTTTCTGAAAGGAATTCTGCTACTTTGTAACATTTCTCAGTGCCGTTGCCTGAGGTCCACCTAATCAATTTCCTTTCTTCTTTCCTTCTCCAAAATTCCCTCCTCAAAAAATTCTCCCACTTTATGCCCTTCAAACTTCATAATGGCCTCCGTATTCGGTTACACTTATGTATTTGCGTACAATTTCATTAAAATTATATTATTACATTAAATTTATACATTAAATTAGAAAATATACAATTACATTAAAATTATATTTTATGTCACACACATAATCATACAACTAATCCATTATGCAATGTTATTCGTAAAGTTAGACATCCCTGAAGAGACTTATAATGAGGGTTGCCATCAATTGGTTATGGGCGTTGTAATTTACACAAAAGTGTGCTCAATATAACATAAATTAAAATACATAGACTTAATGAATTTAATAACAAAACAATACAAAGCAGGTTACAAATTAGGTTATGATGAATAATGAATAGGTTAACCTTTTCTTTATTAACCTTCCTGAAGTATGAAGATGTGGGAGGAATGGAGGTGTTAAAATGTTTTCGATGACCGGGCGGTGTTGTTGGGGAATCGCGTGAAGAGGTCACGCCTAGAAACGGCTAGGAGCGGAGTTCGGTCGACGCGGAGGTGGTTCAAGGGTGAGAAAGGGAGGTGTGCAAATGGTGTGTAGGTGGGATGACTGTTTTGGGAATGAAAGTATGAAAATTTCAGCGAGGAGAATCATGGGAAGGGTGGAAGGAAGGCCTGGGGGGGAGGGAGGAGAGAGGAAAGCGCAGTGGACGGTAGGTGGTTGAGGTGGGGCGGAGAAGGGACTTTTTATGTGCGGAGCCGGCGGGATGGGTAAAAATTAACAGAAGGCAGTATTAGCGCGTCCTGAAAAATTGTTCTGCCGGGGCCGGGCCATGTTTTATGGAGCAGGAACGTGTCTTCCCACCCATTTCTCCTCCTCCTCCCCCTCTTCCCTTTGCCCCCTCTAGAATGGTTTATGCAGCACCACTGCCCCTGACATGGAATAAAAATAGCTAAGGTGTTATAAAATTAGTTCTCTTAGGAAAAGGTTTCCTGTTCCTTTTTTGCCTCCATGGTTTATTAACGATCGGAATAGAGAGAGCGAGAGAGCTAGGGTGGTCGGAAATATTCATTCACTCGTTACATAATTTACTTGCGGGGTTCCCTTACTCTTTTTCTTCGAGGTGGAACATGTCCCACATTCGAGGTAATCAAGGTGGAACAAAAGTCGTACCGTCGGCTAAAGTTCTTCTGTCACGATCTGCTCCACATAAACTTCTGTAATCACTTTTTTATGTACTTAGTATTCAGATTTAGGGGTTAAAGCTGTGACTAAATTTGAACTGTCTGTACAGTGAACGCTGTTGTGGCCAGTTTGGCCAGTAGTGTGGGAAACTAAGCGGATTTGTTCAAGTTTAAATTTTAAAGCCCAGAGTTTTCGTTTACCTGTTGTGACACATTGTATGTAAGGGTTGCAAATAAGGTCTCCTAACAATTATGGTGGAAGCAGGTCTGAGTTACATAGCTTAGAATGTTATATTGTCGAAGCATTAACCGAGTGTAGAGGTACATTATTTTTCATCAATTTAACAATAATTATTCTGGATCTTACCATCACCAATGCATGAAAATTTTCTGTTTATTCCGATGGTTTTTGATCTCTTTGCTGATATATCACATTAAATGCTGAGATTTGTGACAATAAATGTGATTGCCTTTTTTCCGTGGATATGACGATGGCTTTTAGCTCTTAAAAGTTAATTGAACCTCTTCATGCTCTCAAAACAATGATTTTTCGAATGATATGTCCATACATTTGATATCATTATAGAAACATTTATAAATACTTGATTTCATTTTCAAATTCCCGTTTAAAAATCTTTAAATTCCCCGTGAATGAACGCCAATAATTGTCGTTTATTAATCCAGTTGAACTACGCTCGAATGCGGTTAAATTTATGACAAGTATCTGTAATCTTGTCGCGAGTTCAATAATTACCACGTTATGAGTGAAAATTGACACACTGCCGACCTATGACAATAACCACGATGGAATATGCGGAATATAAAGTGGTTTTGAGAGTAATTGTCGTATTTGTTTCTATGAGACTTATATTGATTCTGAGAGAAGGTAGGAGAAATACATTGTTTAGTTTGTCTTTTTATCATCCCTAGTGACCTGTGGACTTTGTTGGTAATTCATCCAAAATTACCTGGCGCCGTGAATAATAAAAAAGCCTAATTACCCCCTCCCCCCCTTGCTGTAATGTATATTTACATTCAATATTGTACTGAGCGTCCGAAACCGAACTTCAATTTCGTACTCAGTTTATATACGCGCAATAAATCCCAAGTTCGTAGTTTAAGACCAGTGACCTTATTGTAAAGAAATATCCGCCCCTGTGTACCTCGGTGTGGGAGATGTGATCACTCTGAAATTCAAATTCTCTTCTCTGCCCACCACGACCAATTCTCTCTTTTTTTCATCCATCTCAACCACTAGAAGACCGCACAGTAAGGTTCAGACGTGAAGAATTCCAGTTCCTCCGGAAGAAAAAACACTGGAGACTTTTCCGAGGCTAGTAGGGCACGAAAAGGTTTCGGCGACGTTTTAACTGACGTGGCGTAGAAGGGTCAAGCTGGCGGAGGGCCTGGGCAATAAGAAAGACAGGCGGGGGAGCCTCGATCGGGGTGGACGAACGCAGGCTTAGCGATGAGGAAGAGGCGCAGGAGGTCAGATCCGCATGTGGTCAAGAAACGACACATTCTACTCGCATTTCTTCACATCGCCTCCCTTTGCCATTGGCCATCGGTCAATGCGCAAGGATGGGCACTACGAGAATCCCTGAGGCCGAGAATGTCCCGAAATCCGTTAAAGGTGTCTCGTGTTTTGGGGCGGTCAACGGTTGGGTTTTGCGTTGTGTGGAAGGCTGGGATGGATGTGTAAGGGTTGGTAGGGATTCCGATGGGGAGTTTAGTGCCGGTCGAAGACGCTCCGGGGGGTCCAAAAGGAGGCGCACACCGAATCGGGGAGGATGTGAAAGTCTCGGCGGTGGTTTTCCTGGAGGTCGAATGTGCTTGGGCCTTGCGGGCTGAGGGACAAGAGCGTTTGGGGTGTAGGTGAAAATGTGCGAGGGTGGTGTATGAGTGTGTGTGTAAGTAGACGGGAAGAGGATTTAGAATGGAGTGCGGAAAGGTTGGAAAGGACCGGAAGAAACTACGGCTGAGCATGGGTTGCGGAGAGAGTGCCTCGTATTTTGTCCTGGAAGACAAAAGTTACCCTACAGATTTCCATCTAATCCATTATCTTCCGCGAGGAGTCAGGAGGTGTTTCAAGCTTGTTTAGAAGTTTTTTCCTTATTTCCATTGCGCTTTCCTGGTAATTAGACCACTTAGCCTGGGTCCAAATGCAATCAAAACCCCTGACTTATCCAACTTATCGCCGGCATTAATATTTAAGAATTGTCAGCGTTGCACGTCCTTTTCTCTCAAGCTTCCTAATGTAAGTCTCGGGATCCATTGCACCTAAAACTTACTCTCTTGATTGTTCTTCTGACAGTAGAATGGGCGAAATATTATGATAAGCTAGTTTATAACTGCAGCTGCAATTGTAGTAGTTTTTTTTACTTTTACTCTGTCCTTCAGTACTTCATTTTTTCCCCTTCCATTACATTGGTACCAATAGAAAGATCATAATCTTCCGTAATCACCCACTTTTTAAACGGACGAGGAAGCGCTAGGAATGGGAACTTTAGGAGACAGCGAGGTTGAGAGTGAGTCGATATGATTTTTCCTTCCATTTAAATCACATAAACTGATGTTACCTAATTTATATATTTATTAACTGGCATTTTAATTTCCTATTTTCAACAGTTAGCGCTTCAATGTGCATACAATATGTGCCTTGATTGTCGCAGTTCCCATGGGGTAATTGGAATCATATTAACTAAGTCAATAAGTAATTCGCGAAGCTGAGTCGTTGATATAGCACTAAGTAGTTTTTTTTTATCCGCTTTAAGGAGTTAATATCTTGTGAACTCTCTACTTTAAGGACTTGGTGTTTTAGGAGAGGAAGTTGGCGCGTAGCAGTGAATGTCTCGCTTTGATGACGAGAGCAATTAGCTCCTCGGAGTGAAGTCGCTGCGCTAGATGCTTATACGATCAGGCTTTCTGAATCCGTTGCATTTGAAATTTATCCTCCTGCAGTTCGTTTTTGTCAAATACGTCTCACGGCTGCTTAAAAGTTCAAAAGGCTCACCAACAATTATTGTGCATAGGAATCTTGATTTAGTGCAATGCCTGAGTGTTAACTCTTACATTTAGCGGAAGATCGAGTTTATACTTTTCATAAATTAGTGTAATGAATGTCCACTTTTCATTTGCTGCCTTTGTGGTGGTTGGAAAAGTGTAGTAGGCGAAAATTTGCAGTTTTCTTCCCCAACTGTGAGCCAACCCTCTTGGGCAAGGGCTAACGTTTTTATTGCGGCCCTTACGTTGAGGACATTAATGATGGCCGTTAATGTTTCATGCTCTCCACAAAGTTGTTTATCCAGACTCAATGAGCTCTTAAAAACTGCTTTTGTGAGGTCCTTAATGTTTTAATGTTCAGAGAGAGAGAGAGAGCCGGGCCATGTTTGCGAGATTTTGGGGTATCTTCTAGCGAATTATTCAACCTAGGCTTTCGTTCGACATAGAGAAACGTTGCATGCGAGTTTCTAAACGGCAAAGCCTTGGACGCCAAACCTTTTGAGTTAGTATAAATGGAGCCTTACTTCGTGAACGTCCTATGAATACTTGTTTGTCACTGAAATTTGTAGTTTCTAAGACTGACATTTGCACAGACTGACTCCTTAGATTGCCTGTTGGGTGTTTCAGGACTGACAAGAATGGGCCCAGCGTAAATGAAACTTTCTAATAAACGCTGTTTACGTAAATAACTATAATTAACCTCGTTATATTAAAAAACGCTGTTTTTTTAAGGCTTAACGTGATTTGCAAACACCTTTAAATACATTTTCCATAATTATCAAGTTTTAAGTGCGCGGCCGGACGCGTTTTATTGCATCATCATTAGCGGTTTTCCCATAAACTATGGCAAATATTTTATTCTATTGCCACCACGCTGACGCACACACGCACCACATAGACGATTTCCCGGCACTGAAATGCTGGTTTTAATTTTTTTCGATTGTTTTTTCGAGCAATACGAATTTTTTTAAGGAAACGTGAGGCGTTAGCGAGTTGGCGCATCAAACAAAAGAGAAGCACGAAGATATCCGAGATTTGAGAAGGAAAACCTTTTTGAGGATCTCCACCCGCCCCGCCCAGGTCACATTGTTCCGCGACCGTCCTGAAGTTGAAAAGTCGAGAGAGAAAGGTTTTTGGACGATTCGTTGAGAGGGTGTTTGAGGAGGGAGAGAAAAGGGGTGGTAATGGCCAGATTTGGGGATAGGGAGCTTACGGGGGCGGCTGCCGGGGGGTCAGTCGGAAGGGAAGAGGTCATAGAGATCGAGGAGTGGGGAGGGGAGGAGTTTTAGGTGTGAGGTGGAGGTTTAAGGTTAGAATTCGGAAAGGAAGGGATGCTATGAATAGGGGCGAAAATTGCGAGGGAGTTAGGCTGGGAAAGAGGCAAGAGGAAGAAGTCTTCCACTCGTTCGGAGAAGGTAGGGAGAGAGTGTGGGGAGAGTGGGGGGGGGTAAGGAATTGATTTGAAGTGGATGGGAAAGCCCAGAGGATGGGGAGAGGATGTAAGAGCATGGGGGAGAGTAGGGGATGGGGTAGGCGGGGGACGATATATTGCGGCCAATTCCAATGGAAGTGAGGTTAAAGCTTTTCAAATGCTAGCTTCCGTCCCTACCGTTTCTCCTTTCGTTCAACTTATTTTTTTCCCTCCTCTCCTACGCTTTCGGACTTTTTTTGTCCGCCCCATTTTCTTCCCTCCTGATCGCTGTTTTCGTGGCTGCCTTCTACTCCTCTCACTCTTCTATCCTTTCTCTTCTCCATAGTAAATGCGTTTTCCTCTCCCGCTCGTTCTCACCGCCGCAAACGTGGAAATAGTCTCCTCTTTTTTTCCGGGGGAGGCTAGAGATTCTAGAGCGAGGACGCCGGGAACATTAATGTTCGTGGCCCGGAATGCAAAAATTACAGCCTCCTATTATTGATCTAACTCATCCGTTCACTCTGGTGAAATTGCTCGTGGACCTTTTCCCTTCCGGTTGTTTATTTGCGTCGTCGACGTTCGGGCATATCTTTGTTTCTTCGGGTTCTTGAAGTCTTGAAGTTGGTGATTTGTTCGAGAGGCTAATTTGTTACGGACTATTTCGTGGAAGCACTTCTCATTCGAATATAATTTTTCCTAACTATTATTTTTATATATATTTTTAATTTCTGAGTTGTAACAGAGAACTCCATTGGTTACAAGACTTGCAATTAAGGTGATAGAAGCTAAAGGTGATAGAAGCTAAGAGCGACATAATACCGGCTTTGACTGTCGAAACGTTAGCGAAAATTGAATTCCGTTCTTGCCCTTATTCCTTTAAATCCCATTTCAAGCAGCCGTACCCCAAGTGTAAGATGTAGATTGCTCGGGATAAATAAATGTCTTCAATGTTTTCACCTGGGCATTACCCCAGGAGAAGAGTAACTTGACGCGCCTTTCAAATGATAAATATTTCATCCGCTCTTAAGCTGCTTCCTCGGGGGATTCAGTAGTCATTCCACGCGGCTCCTTGCTTTCTTTTTAACTCTGGAGCATGCACACTTGCTTGCTCCACGAGAAAAGGGGGTTAATGAAGCACGGGTGGAGGGGAGGGGGTGTACAGCTAGGGGAAACGGTTGAAAGAGGCTAAGATTTCGAGCCGTACACCTTAGTCATCTCTTACCAGGCGCGCTGCTGATGCGAAAGGAGTGTTTAGAAAATAGAATCGAGTCTGGAGTGGGTGGGCTAGGATGCGAGGGTGTTTCTAGTTGGAAGGGAGAACCGTCACCCCTTTTGTCCTGCTATGCTAGCATCCCCTTCATTCCCCGACGAACTTTGAATCACCAATGAATATTCGGGCCTCCGTGAAGCTTGTGCCCCCGACGGGATCGTGTTTCGTGCAAATTTTCATTATCTTAATCCAACCGTTGCAGCTGCCTTCTCATTTTGTCAATCCCTCTTTCACACCAATCTCCACCCTTCCCGTCTGCCGTGCAGGGCTTAAAATGTCTATTTTTTTCGTTTTCCTTACCCCATAGGGAATAAGGAAGGATTAAGGTCTCGCACTAATGCATATTATTCCCTAGAAGAAAAAATACTGGTGTTCCGGATCGTTCTAATTGATTAGGCACGTGTTGTAGTTTCAATTTCAACAACCAACTCCACCCTTGTTGACGAGGTCGAAATTAATATTCGAATTTTACATATGAAGACTTCTAGTGTGTTGCATGAAAGCTCCTCTCTTGTATTTTTAGCTGTTTTTTTATGTTTCTTTAGCGGGTCGCCCTTGAGGTTATTTGTATTCATGAATAAATAATCAGGTGCAATGAGTAGCTTCAGCATCGGGAGCGTATTCCGTGGAAAAATTTTAAAATGCAAATTATAATTAAGCGAAGCAGATGGCGCCGTGAAAACTGAGCCTTAAAGTCGTGAGGTTTTAAATATAACATGGGTCTATCTACTTCTCCTTAGTTTAATGCAGAGACAAAAAAAAATATCTCCGCATTTTTTTCATAGCATTATCTTCTTTCATTCATCTAAAATTCTAATGAAGTATGGGAAATTGTTTGCCGTAAAAATGTTCCCCCAGAAACATGTGATGTGAGGGTGTTTCACAGTGATGTTGACATGAAAATCACTTGCTATCCAACAAATAATTCTAATAATAATTCGTGGAATAATATTGTAAAATATTGTTTTTGAAATTTTCTTGTGGAATGCGGACGCCTAGTTTTGTTTCAATAGGAAAATTGTATGAGATCTGCTTGCGAAAGTAGGTGTGGAAAAATGGAAAATGCAGGAAACTTGGTATGCGCATTTTTAATTTGGCAATTTCCTTTTATACAGAAAATATCTGAAAGAGCTTAAGCAGAACTTTTTTCGTTCCGCCAGTTCCGAGCAGTATATGAGATTCACTTAGACTTACGTTTGCATATGCACTCCGCGGGTTTTGTTTTAGGCAGGGTATTCATTATTTTCACGACCCCAAAAACAACACAATTGGCCTCTTAAATTCGGTGAAGTAACAACAACAGCCGTATATGTCCCGAATGGTAATAAATCTACCTAGGCGGGACCCGAACCCGCAACCATCGAATGAGCGGGGCTTCACGTCACCTGCCGACCCAACATTTTGTTGAAATGTTGGGTCGGCTGAATTCTTTTCAGTTATCTTTTCCTAGAAGAAATGAATGTATGCTGGGTTGTATCGGAAAGGGTTGATATAACCTTTTATTTTCACCTCATCCGCCAGCGTCTCGATTCTTGGAGAGTAGGTATATAATTCATCCGCGACGTCAAATCCTCCGCCAATTTAATTACGGCCACTGAAAGGAGCTTCCTAAGTGCTTCGCCTCGTCGTGTCTAAGCATTTGGCTCCAGAAACAAACTTTTTAGGCGGTCCACTTCATCCGTGTTTGGCCGCTGGGAAGTTCCCCGTGCAATGGAGAGCAACTACGCTCTCCCTTTAATAACCGAGAAAGCACGCACACTTTGCTCACTTTTACGCTCCCACGCTCAGCTCACGGTCAAATGCGTCGATTTCCCCTCTCTCCCTTGGCGCGACTGCTGTACCGATCCCTCTCCCCCGTTTTGTCCTCCCCTCTCCGCGACGGCTTTTGATTGCCAAATCATCATTTGACAGCCTTTTATCCCCCAGGGACGGAAAAGAGAGTAGAATTCTTCGTTCATCGCCTTTATCCGTTCGCCTCTTTGACTCCCCAATCGTCCCGTTTTGTCCCATCTTTCCTCTTCCCTCCACTTCTGTACTTCACGTCCGACACCTTCGCTCCCGTCCTTTGACGCGAGCGAGCTGGTGGAGTTGGCACTCATACTTGCGGGGTTTCCCCTCCCGGCTCCGGCGGCCCCCCTTCCCTCGCCGGATTTTCAATGCCCATCCCATCCCCCGCTCTCCTTCCCTCTCCCACACCTCTGGGTGTTCACGGTCCCGCTCTTCACGTGCATTTACTGCGACCATTATACCACTTCAGCCCGTGCACACGTATTACACGCACACAAACGCTCTGCACAGTGTGAAGGGGTCCATTTTCAGTCCATCCCCCACTCCCTCGTCGAGTCTATCTCCCCAACCCACCTCACGGACCCGAACGGGCGTCCCAATTCACTCCAGCCTCCACTCCCGTGCACGGCTTCACTATTTGGAGATAACGGAGATGGAAAGGCGATATTCGTATCGATGGATTCGGAAAATTAGAATGAACCGACGCATTAGGTGTCCATGAAAACCTTCAATATTCGCGAGGAAAGATACGGATGACATAATTTGACGAATAATGGTATTCGCAATGCTTTGATCACGACATCAGACAACCGTGTATAATAATAAAAAGACGTCATTATCGGGGCGACATTGAGACTAAGACAGTCCCTCCTTCCATCTAACTATCGTGTGAATAAGTAAGTGAAACAAATCAGTGTGAATCAATCGCCACTATCGGCCAAAAAATTTTTAGGCTAAATCCAAGCGTTAAATTTAAATCTAATGATTTTCTTGCTTTTTTTATAGGTACTTGGATATAGATCATGGCCTTTAATCAATACGTTACGGTTTTCATCTTTGAGGGGAGTGATAATCCGAGTGTTCTTCCGCGTTCATTAATTTTTAGTGACCTTAGTTCTTTTAGGACTTATAAGTGGACTTAGTGGTCTTAGAAGAAATTTTAAGTGCCCTAAAAAAACGGATAAACGCTTCTCTTCATCACAAAGACTCCGCGGACTATGTTGTCATCTTTGAATGACAGTGAAAGCATGTGACAGTCAAAATTATTTCTATCGAATCCTGGTATCGGGAATCTTCACCAACTGGCGATTTAGGTCGAAATAATTCGATTTAGCCTTTTCACGCCCGCAACATTTGCCTCCAAAACACCTAATAATTTACAGATGCATCAACCACGTTTGTTATTCACGACCACAAAAAAATCGGCTGAAGCATTTGAACACTCAGCAGCACACAAGTGATGGCTTGGCACAACACCACTGTGGAATCCTTTCGATCCGTGGGTCGAAATGGCAAACTGCATATCGTTCACTCCTCCCTCCCGTGTACTCCGGCCGTGGGACAAGTGGGCGAGGATCCTCTGCGTGCGTCCTCAATCGTATCACCCCTACGTCCCACTCATATGCCCCCATCCAAACCCCCCGCTCAATTCCTGAGCTATACTCCTCCTCTTCCCCGCGTCAATTGCGTCATAACTACGGCTGCGATTCGGGGAAGCCAGCCTTATGTACGGGAGGAGGACAATGGTCGCACTGGTCAACGTGCTTGTGTGCGTGGCCCGACCAATTGAGAGAACGGCATACCTACTGCCTACCGTCACCCTTCCCCTTCAAACCCGTGACCAGCGAGCTTTAGCTTTCTCCCACCGCTTTTAGAGTGCCTCCTCTCGCCCGCACACCAGAGCCCCCCCCCCCCCCCCCCACACACACACACACACACACACACACACACACACACACACACACGTCGCACCTAATCCGCACCCGCCATTCCCACACCCGCCCGTCCACTCAACTCTGCTCGCTGCTCCCCCCCTTCCTCCTCCCCCCAGCGGACCAGATGTCATTCCGATGTCGAATTCAATGACTTTTGTCGTTTGTTTTTCGCACAATGACCCAAAACATCAATTTTCGCGGACTCTCCATTCTCTCCTCTGCTCTTATAAGCTGGCCTCCCATTATCCTCTCTCTCTCACACACACGCTGTGTACAGCTCTCCGCGTGCCATCTCTCCGCATTTCTCTCCTCGAAATATTCACCCCGGTCCAACATGGGCTGCGGCCCGCTGTCCCGGGGCCGTCAGCTTATTATTACGCCACTGCAGTGTGGGTGAGATGGGTCAGCAAAGGTGTGTGCGTGGGTAGAGTAAATGGCGGAGCGTCCGATGCTGCGCCGGCAGCCAAGCGCGGCAAATTTGCGCGATGAAAGGAAAATGGCCGCGAAGTAAGTTCTTTTCTGTCATGAGGGTCAAAAACTTGGCGGATAAATCTCCGAATTGGTGTCGAGATTGATTTTTCGGCGGATCACTTTAAAACAGGTTCTAGACAGCATACTTACGTTATACGTCCGATTTTCTCTCTTTCAATCCTAATAAGTGTAATTTATCGACTCCGTATTTTGAATGTGAAATAATATAGTAATAATAATGATATTTATTACAACCAATTACTATTTATAAAATACAATCACGTTCACGTGCCTTCAGAAGTCAATATCATCTTTTTTGCGGAATTAGCTCGATGATTGGAGTTATCGACGGATTGGAATAACTATACATTTTTGTGCCAGATGCATAGTCACGATAGGTGCTTATCTTTGGCAGCTATAGGTTCTGCAAATCTTTCAAATTCTTGTTATTTTTACGTATTCCGCCGTCATTTTTTTGGCACGCCGCATCTAACCCCGAGGGAAAAATGTCCTTGAGTACGGCGGAGGCAGAGCGCAGCCCGCGGGGCGTAACTAGTCCTGCGTTAATGTTCCCAGCCCGCGGGAATGGAGCCAGTGCACGTGAATCGAAAAAGAAAAGTTGCCCCGCTCTCCAGGGGAAATGTTCCTGAACGAGAAATGACGAAGATATTTACTTTATTTTCATTTTTATGCTTGCTCAGATAAACCTTTATTCGAAATTAAAACTGAGTCTCGCAGAACTAATATGATACGACTCTTTCCGATACATTGAGAAATTCCTTTCCAGACTTGCTATCCAATTATTCATCCACGGCAACATGGAGCTATGCTAGGTGCGGTTGACTTTTTTATACAGAGTCGAGGAACGTTCTCTTGTTAAACAACAAGAACTTCTGCGTCATGTTTTTGCAACGGAAACAAAAATTATTAACTAAGTCAGTCCTCAGCCAAGTTACAATGTCTGGCGTCATATTTCAATCATTAGTGGGATCAAAGATTTTCTAGGCACATCTGGACCGGGGGATTTGTTAGGGTTGATTTTTTTAGCTGATGTTCTATGCCGCGACAATTTATAATAATTTCAGGCATAAATGTTTGGGGAGGAACAGGCTGCGGATCGAAAAGATGTGGTGTACAACTATCGAAAATGCTTTTGAAGAATGAGTTTAACGAATTGGCTTTTTGTAGACTGTTGGTTAGCTTTTCCCCTTTGATGTTCTTAAGCGTGTGTACTGTTGATTTATTTCCTTGAGTGTCCCTAACATACGACCAAAATGCGTTGGGATTATCGTTCAATTGTTCTCCCAGTAATTTACTTTTGAAATGAGCTAACGCCCTTCGGCACGGTTTTTTTGCTGCGAGTTTAGATATTTTGTAATTTTCGGTGACTGTGTATAGTTCTTCGGAGGATTTGTTTATTTCTGCCCTTTTTAATCTAGCATGACATGTTCTCCGGTGCTTTAATGTTTTCCTAACCTCCGCGTTATACCACCTAGGCTCTGCATTGGCTCTTTTCCATTTACTTGGTATGTATTTGCTAACTACTGATCGTGTAACGTTGAGGAAAGTATTCCACAAAACGTGAGTATTACTGTTGATACTTATTTTTTGAAAATTAGTAAATGACTTGTGCAACTCTCGTTTCATACCTTCGTAGTCAGCCTTGTCAAACAAGTAGATTTTTCTTTGTGGATTTTGTTTCTTGATAATGCTCACGGAAAAATTAGCTTTAACTATCTTGTGGTCGCTCATTCCCTTATCCGTACCTATGTTTACAACCATGTGTGGAATATTTGTCGCTAAAAGATCAAGTGTATTTTTCCCTCTAGTTGGAGCAGTGATTAGTTGGAGCAGTGATTAATTGATGCAGTGAGTGAGATGTGAATGTATACAGAAGTGACTCACAAAGGTCTTTGTCTTTCCCCCCCAGTGATAAAAACTGTACGTGTCCCATTCTATGGACGGAAGATTGAAATCCCCACCGATTATAAAATGACAGTCATTTTTTTGAGTGGTTAATTTACTGAGTTGACTTTCTAGTCCTAATATTAAGTTTACATGGGTATCTGGTGGTCTATAATATGCGCACACATAGATTGTTTTTGCTTTAGGATTTTGAAAGGAGCACCATACGCTTTCTGCCTGATAGTCGGAAAATGACTCCCTCCTACTAATATAACAATCCTTCACTGCAATAAAAACTCCTCCCCCGGTTCTGTCGACTCTATCTTTTCTATAAACTGTGAAACTTTTCGGGAATACCTCATTATCTGCGATTTCGTTACACAACCAACTTTCCGTCCCTATAATTAAGTCTGCGTTAGTAGTTTCAATTACATGGTAGAAGTCAGCTACTTTATTTCTTAAGCTACGTTAGTTTATCACCACGACAGAAAATGATTTGTCACTGAGCGTATTCCAGGAAAGTGTATTCTCATTACAACTTGCTGTCTTAGGTATATTCCAAGTTAAATTACTGTTTTTTTCTAAACTGGCCTCTTACTGTTCTCGTTAGCCTTAACACTTTCTTGGATATTTTTTTCGCGATGGTACCGATTCGACCCACTAGCTGACCTACTCTCTGCCCTACCCTCTATCCTAAAAAAGGTCTACAGTGATCGAGTATGCTACTCGCTACACAATGTCGAAATGGACAATATGTTGCGCTCCCAAAATTAGGACGTGATTCTGAAATGTCAGCAGCAATGCGACTAGTAGATGGGGGTTCTAAAATGTTGATTTGTTGCCGAGGTGCATAGGAGTGTTTTCTTTGCCGAGGATTTATGCTAGCCCGTTCCTAAGATGCCCTAAATCACGTAACGTTCATATTCTATAACACTGGATTAAAGACCTCAATTTCAAGTAATCAACCCTCATTTCATGTCTAATAGTTCTTGAATAGAAAAGGGATTTAATTTAAGGAGTGGTTCAATTTAAGGTATTTTACTATCTCCCAGCATTTGTTAGGCTTTCATTGTTACGGTTATGTTCCGATGATATTACCTGATATACTAAAATTTTTGTATATACTGTTTTCATTTAATTATTGCGGAATGATAAAATAGATCTCGAGGTTATGGATCTAATTATTTTAATACCCGGGGACCCGGTGTACCATCCTCTTCGCGGTCATTATTTTAATCTGATTGACAGTGTTAGTAATTTAATTAGCTGCACGCAATACGCATAGTCGACTGCCAAAATTTCCTTGTATAAACGATTGAAATGGAGATAATTAGTAGCCGATGTGTCTGTATGTTGCCTCCAAATACGTAAAATCCTTTTAGTGCAGAAAATATTCATAGCTGTTGATTATTGCGACTCTTTGAAGAGCCTAAATAAATATATCCGCTTTCAGCATAAATGCAACGAACGGGAGCTAACATAAAGTATAAATGGTATGAAATACTACTCCTTTGTTTTGCCGGATTTAATTTGCAAAGAGGGACTGGATCAAGCAAAAAATCGCGCGTTTCGACCCATTGGAGTCAGAAATAAAAAAATGCCCAAGGATCATCCATATTGTAGGAAAGAAGAAGCAATCGTGGCATTTCATCATAGAGCTTCTGGGCACGTGGGCGTGCAGTAAATAATTGCGTAGTGCTATTTCCTATGGGTCGCAGGTTCTTAAGCAGCAAGTAACGGGACCCGCGAAGCTCACCGGATGTGGACAGGGCCAACACAGGGCCCGGAAGATTCTGACCCGACGGTCGCTCTAGAATATTGAGGGCAAATGGGGAATTTCCGGCGGCCACGACGCGCTCAAATCCCGCGGTCCTCTTCCCTCCCCGCTCCTACTCGCTCAACTTCAACGCCCGCAGCGGCATTATTTCAGCCATTATTGCATTATTTTTTCCGCTTTCTTTCTCCCAAAAGAGGGCTCCATCCCTTTTTCCATCTCATCGCCCCTCTGCTATAAAAAAAAGGAAATTATCCCAAAAGGTTTCGGGGAGGGGTACAAAAAGTCGTGGTTGGTTAGTTCCATTGGCCTCGTCTCCGGATGGGAGATGGGAGTCTATCATCCTGCGTAGTAATTTTTGCGGTATTCTTTTTTCACGTTTGCCTCATACTCTTCCTCTCTCCATGTTTTGTAATGTTCATTTTTTTATCCCCGCTCCGAGGAATAGAACGCGCTAAATTGCCAAGGAATGGTCTCTTTTTTTATGTCGACAAGGCACTCCTCTCGTTCCCCCAACTGAAGCGATCCATTCTCTACTATGTACTAGAATTCTTTTTCAACTCAGTTTTTTGTTCGTTGAAATTTCGTCATTTAACAAATTCCAGCTGATTTTGATTCCCCAAGGGCTGTTCGGGACCGCTCGAGTTTCCGCATACCCTATATTTTCGAAGTTTCTGGAATGGAAGCGGAGAAACTGCAATGCTTGAGAGTTTTTTAAAAGTATATAACGATATGGAGAATACCTATGAGTACTCTGCCATTTGACTGGTATTGACGAGTTTAAGTTTGCCCGAAGCCATACTTCGGGTGTGAACAAACGTCTGGCGCTTTAGAAGGTTTGCTGAAAGGTAGCAATTTAAAATATCGACACTCATAAAATAAACTTTTTAAAACAAAAGAAATGATCGACACATATATAATATTTGAAAAGCCAAGAATGATTGTTCGTACAACGCGAGACCGCAAATATATCGATAACCGGGGGAAGAGCGTGCCGATGGCAAAGTTCACGGCAATGTCGTAGCTAATTGTGTGAGAAACTTGACCTGAACACGCCACGGGCGCTTCCATAAATAGATGTGGCAAGTCTTAATTACTCCGAGGTGGTTCCTGGGATCGCCACTATATGTACCCACATTAGTGTATAATTTGGTCTGTTGTAACATAAAGAAGGGTTATTCACAGCGTGATAACGCACGTATTGAAATTGGATCAAAAAGCAATGTTTAGTATTTCTTCTCCAATTATCACGGGGATCACGAACGGGAAGTGTTGGAAAGTACCCGGTCCGAACGGGAAAAAATTCCCGTCGGGTAACCTTGGGAACGACGCTATCTTTTTTTCCACGTACAAGGGTTGGTTTTCCCCTCCGACTACCCTACATTGCAATCGGAATATGTTGTCGCGTTTTCTCGACGAATCGCCATAGTGGCCATTTGACTCGTATGAGCGCTCGCATCGTATGAAATATGCATCATTCCCCGCGCTTTACGCCATTTCCCCGAAGGAGAGGAAAATTAACAGTGAACCATCTCGCCAAGTTCAATTACTAACCACTGATATGCATGTATATTAGGGGCCAAGGAATTCCCTCAGGAAATACCCTGCAGTCTTCCATTACTGACCCAAGGTGCACACACAATCACTACAAATAGGATCAACGGGGCACAGAGTCCATGGGTAAACTAGCAGTCGCAGCAATTCCGAACTGCGGGTATAATTTCTACGAATTCAGATTCCGCGTCAACGGAGGCTGACTTAATGAAGCATCGCGGGCCCAGATCAAATTAGTTCGAGAAATGTAATCAAATAAAAATTCCTCGGCAAAGCCTTTACGGTTCTAATTTTTTTAGATTAGATTTTTTTAAAGGTTATATAAATCTTAAAGTGAAGTTACATAAATTGTGAAAACAGTTCATCCATTGGGGAGAAATTCCTCGAAATTTTACTACTGGCTAACGTTCATAGCTTGATGACGAAACAGGGTCGCTTTTAATGGTTTTTCACTTTTACAGGACAGAATTTTTAAAAAATAAGCATTCTACCGGTAAAGGTAGGTTTGACAAAATTCAGAGTCAAATACTGGTTTTCTGCACTTTCAGGGGCCTACTACATCTAGTATTTGCTTTTTTGCCTCTTCCTTTGATTTACCTTCATCGTCCATGATAACTATGCCTGGCGTACTCGTAAAAATTCCGTCAGAATATAGCAATGATTGTTTTCGTCCCGTGAGTTGCAATTTAAATACTGTTGAATAATGGTTGTGTCCGCCCTTTTTTGAACGAATGATCATAATAAATTCATTATACATGAGATTGCTCACTAATTGTATGAAAATAAAGATGAAAGTTGGAATCTTAGAGACTGTTAGCATGGTGAAAGACAGAAATTCATACTTCTGAGTGGCTTATATGGGATAAAATAGTAACCTTACCTATAATTTAATTGCGATAACGTATAGATGTCCATAATAATTGCGGCCTTTTATATAAGGCTGACAATTAAATACTGGTTTTCGGTGCATTTCGATAATTGCAGCTGGAGTAGAGAAGCTAAATAATTTTTCTTCATAGTTATTTAAATTATTTATTATCTGCGTTCCAGAAACGGTCGAAATGATACTTAAGGGAATTAATCGAGTGAGGTAGTTGCGCTTGGAGTCTTCGAACATATCTATATTCGAGTACTGTTTGTAGCAATTCATTCAAGATTATGTTTGCAAAAGACATGATGAGAGAGTAGGAGGGGGTTAAAAGAACGAAATGCCACGGAATATTTATTTGACTCGCAATGGCTAAGAGAAATGTAGCCTGGAATTAATGACAGCTGAAATGTCGGCACATTCCTCGTTTTTCTTCTCGAGAGCATTGTTTTTCCGTTGTCATTATGTTATGGAAATTCCGCGATAGCATTATAAAAAAAGTTGCAGAAATCTTTTATCATTGAAAATCTCAACTTCCCCGCCCTCTCGTTTATTTAACATGAGACCCACCTTGCCTCAACTACTATCTTGTGTTGTATTTTTTGAGCAAATAATTTCCGCGCAGGAACGAAATTTCCGACTTATCGTCGTCCTCGAAACGAACGTAGAGAGAGAGAGAGGATGGTTTTTTTCGAGTGCTTTAAAACTCTGTAATCCCATAATGCGTGACCATAATCGTTATTCAGTTCCTCGGAAGGTTACCCACACACGCACTCTTCTTCTCCACTCAACTAATTCCACAGCACATTTCTCCGGTCCATAACCCACAACCAATCCCGCTTCACCTGTAGTTTTAGCCTCCCTATTCGGACCCTCCACGTTTACATGCCTTTCATACTCTTCCGTACAACTCTCCTCCCCACCCCCTGCCCTCACCTCTGCTCAGGAATCCCAAACAGACCATTTCCTTCCACCTTCCCCATCTTCGCCAGTCAATAAACCCCGCGCCAAGCTCATATCGTGTAGAAAATGAGAATTTGCGGTCAGGTGTTGCGGGCGGTAGGGTTAGTAGATATGTTATGTACTCGCCAAACTCACCACCCCGCCTTATATTCTTGCGATCGCTCCTTTACATGCGGTCCACGTATCAATTTCACGCGGAATTTTCCATAATTCCCCATTAAATTTCATGAAAACGGCGTTATTTTCATTAGAGCCCCTAGCCTCCTGAGACCCGTGTATGAAAACTATTTCCTTATTGGATTGCGTGGGATTTGTTCTCAAGGGATTGCCTTCTTGCACTCAGAGGTAAGCTTTCCTCGTCCGTGTTATGGTTTCCCCCGTTGCTATCAAATCTAAGCTTTGCACATCACGGTAACGCAAAGATACTCTCTGAACAGTTGATTTTTTGAAGAGATTTTGGAGAAGTAATGCAATTTTTTCAACGATGCGCATATGCCCATTTTGATGTTTTGAAGTATTTTGCTGGATTTAATTTATCAACCTTTCAGATATAACATTTCAGAGTAACATATCAGATATGAATGCCTCCGTCGGTATTTATTGTAACCGAAATAATATTGCAATCGACTAGTTGAGAGTTGCGAAATTTCATCGATGATTAAATTACTATACAGTCCAGTAGTTACGTAAAGTAATGATAAAATCTTTGCCAAATATATCAGGAAGGTCTGCTGGGCCAAATCGCAAACCGCTACGCTACCCAGGCGCGCTAATTATTATTTGGGAATTTTGGAGGATTCAAGGGAACATGAATTGCTACTTCAGTTGAACGTTTGACTCAAATGCCATTCCGAAATACTAATAATATATATATATATATTATATAATTTATACTCCACACCTTGCCATCGTCTGCAGATAGATGAGGGTTGCAGCCAAACTCATTCCTGATTGAAACCTCGTGAATAAACGCCCATGTGTACTGTACTTATCATCTTCACTTATGGTATTATAAGAGCCGCGTTCGTCTGAATAAAATTTAGGCCGACTTATGCAAAACAATATCTACACTTAGGTAAGCATATCACAAGGGAGTTATAAAAAATGAGTGATAAATGGGTTGATTTTAGATGTTTTATAGCGATCATTGCTGACAAAAAAAGGCAACAAAAGCTGGTATAATGACGAAAAATAGCTCAGCACCTCATAAATTTTATAGCAATATCATTTTAAGGATCCAGCAACCGACTTATTTTCATCCTATCGCGAAATTATAAATAATCCCTGAAGTTTTACGTTTTTTTAAGGGGCATAAATGAATGAAGACTAGGCCCTGCGTCACTCGATGAGGTGTATAGGTGGCCTTCCTCACTAAATCACATGCGGGGGCCTGCCCCCCTCTTATGTCCGCTCGCTGTTTTGTGACTGGGAGAGGAAACTGGAAGCCATTAATCTCTGTAACCTCAAGTCTCCGGGGTTCTGTCGTGATTGAAGGTGGATATCACCCCGCTGAGTCAGGTACGGGACAGTCAGCCCTCGCCGCACAAAAGAAAGCCTTCACGCGAGACGGAAATGCCGCCTTGAAATATGTATTCAAGGGAAGGAAGGACTGAAGCTAGTGGTGGCTTAGTAGCACGGTACAGCGGCCGCGAGATGAAGCGGCGGAGATAACAAGCTGTATTGGCCCGAAGGGACAGGCCTTGCCCGAGGTGGATTCTGCGAGTGCAGGGAGGGACGTATGGCGAGGCTGGAACGAAGTGGCTCATGAAAAGGGAGAAGTCGCCATCACCCACTCACGATTTATTCATCCCTCCCCTCGCATGCCTTTGGCGTCATCATAGAAATGGAGCAGGGAAATTTCATCGGTCTTCGGGTCAATGGGCGTTAGATGCACAGCAGCAAGACTGGAAGTGCACTGTGTTAGTACGCATTTGTATATTTTCGTTTATATTTATTCCTATGATTTGCCAGAAGCCGAGAATTGAGATAATAAGCCTGAAATTTATGACAGATGAAATTATTGCTCTTATTTCATGGACTCTAGTGTGAGATTTTATGGTATAAAAGTATAATTTATTTATCATATTTATATATCATATTTTTATTTATCATAATACATAATTATCATTACTGCGTATCTTTAACGTTATTACCGAAGACTTTCATCATCTTAGTTTTGAAAGAAAGACCCCACTTAACTATATTATTGATGGCATGCGTGTATGAATAATGATTATTATATGTCTGGATCGTAGAGTTTACAAAATAATGTCATATCATCCCATTCCGTAGTATGGTACAGTAACAATACACCCAGAGCAAATCACACCGCATTACAACCATAGAAAACCTCGGAAGAAACCTGTAGTGACAGGCATCACGCCATTGGAAGAGTTTCTGAAATATATCACGACCCAGAAGAATGCAATGATATGGAAAAGGATCCAGCCTAGGCGTATCACATGGAGTTCCATTCCTCGGAGGAAGGTCAGAAGGATGCCATCTGTTTAGTCCGGGCACACAGAAAGCGTCAAGTTTGCACTTCGTGCCCAATATGCACCGCCTTTGGGGAGCGCACGTTTATATTCTCGTGCTCTTTCCTCCCCTTATCGTGATAGGGGCTTCCCTTTCCCCGTGCCGTGGGCCTTCCATCACGAGACGCTGCGTTCCCCGCCGCCGTTGAATCTCCTCCCAGCAGTTTCTACTCCAGTGTTCTGCCGTTGCTGTTTCGCTATTTCCCGAGTGACTTCCAACAAGTTTTGAATGCTTCGTGGCTGCTGCTGTCGTTATTCCGCGTACTATGTAGACTGTAGTCCAGAACTCTATCTGTTGTTATGACTTGAATGATATGCACCAGCTTCTTGGATTCTTGTTTACCATTCATTAAAGCGGGAGTTCGAGCATCGCATCTTCCTACATATCCAGGAAATAATGTTGAAAGATCAGCAAAAATGAGGTCGAATGAAAAGGGCTTATATAGGTAATACATTGGGTAATATATTATTCTCAAAGAGTTTTATGAAAGGAGATGAGTCTTAAATGAGATAGTATGATATATATTTCTATTCAATAGTACAGCATGTAGTATATATTTGCACAGCATGAAGTGCTTGCAGAGGAAAATATGTAAAGAGGCCGGTAATAGTACGTTATGCTTTTACCAACCTTTTGTTTAAAACTGTAATTTTAATTCTTTTATCGATGGCTTCGCATTTACCACGACAAAGCTAGTATTATTTTGTCGCCATGATTATTTTGCTGGAAGTATACCTGCTCGCGCTGTTGAAATTAAGTGAATAATTGAAATGGTGACAGAAGCAAGACTGTAGTAAGAACACATTACTCGTGGATTTCGCATTGGTCCCAGGAATTGAATCAAATTTCATCTTGTTAAAAGATATAATTTTAAATCAATAATGACAGGAATGTTCCCTGTTTTTCAATATAAGGGTGAGATAGGTCCCACGATACTGATTTTTACCATCGAAAATCACATTGCATTTGCTTTACATCCTTTGTCCTTCATTATCAGTTCAAAAAGATATCGTTCAGCTGCCTTGGAAGCGTCCAGCAATTATTTCCTCCTGACTTAATACGGCTCCCTTCTATTTCCTCTTTTCCCTCCTTTCCAATATTCGTCCAACCCGTATTTCCCATTGAACATTTCTCCTGTTCTCTCTATTTGCCCGTTCATTTCTGCCCTCATTCTTCTCTCCATTCCTATCTGCTCTCCTCCGTTTCCTTCGAGCGAGAAGAAAAATGAAAATCTTATTAGGTCTCCGCAAAGGAGCGAATGTTACAATCCATCCTTTTCCTCTTCCCCCCACTCCTCACCACTCAATCCGAGAACCGTAAATCATTGAGGAGCTTGTTTCATTTCCCCTCCTCTCCCTCTCCTTGCTGGTATCCAGTCGCTCCCATTTTGCTCTCCCATCCCCTTCCACCGATCTGGAAATCGTCCGGTTCGGCTTTGATGCCGTGCAGCGACAATATCTTACATTTCCTCCTTCGTGCCGTCTTTTCCTTACATTTTTCATTACATCTCTTCCGGCAGCGTTCAGCTTTTGAAGTTCACGATATAATTCAATTTCTGGACAACCGGAACTGTCGTATCCGTCGCAACTCCAATTCTTGTTCAATCCAGCCCATGGCCATGTGGGAAAAGGTTCCGACTACTTGCGGCAATGACCGTAAGGTTGCTTAAGGGATAGGTTGCAGTCTCTCCAATTCCGAAATCATTTCACGACGTGAGCAAATTACTTAAAATACCCTTTCGATTTTGGGAGGAACTGAAAGCGAAATTTGACATGACGTTCAGGTCCTTCAAAAATCTATTCTCCGCATGTAACTTTCAGCAAGCCAAAATTTATTATTATCACTGAAAAAATGAGGACATTTCTCAAATGTTCTGACCCTTTCCTTCTTTCCAACGACCTTAAAAATATTAAAACACGTTGTAGAAACTTTGGCTATATTATAGTTTAACAGACTAGTAACGACTGTTTGCGCGTCGGGCCGTGCAAGGCTTGCTCCGCGAAATTATGTGGGCTTATCTTTGTGGAAAAAGGAACAGAAAGGGGGATTAAAAATGCCGAATGAAAAACAATCGGTCACTATTAAAGAGTACAGGAGGTGGGAGGGAGGACGAAAAACTTCCGAAAATCGGAGTGTAAACAAAAGAATGGACGGTAAAATTTGGACTCCCCCCCCCCTGGCATGGGGTGGATGAAGGAGGGAGGGAATGAGAGAGTATTGCGGAGATAAACAAACGAATTCCGTTAACGAATAAAAAAATCGTTAAGCTAGTTCGGATGACCGTCCGACCGGAAAAGGGTGGAGAGATGGAATTGGGGGGGGGAGGCGCTTTTGTGTGTTCCGGAGTTTGAGAGGGGGGCGGAGTTTAAGCGAGGTGGGGGCGGGAAAGGGACGACGGGCATCAGATGGGAAACGATTGGATGGGATTTTAGAGAGGATGGGCTTTTCAAGAGTTTTGTTTCGGACTTGGCTGGAATGGCGGCTAGGGATATTCATTCCCTCGGTAAGAGAAGGTTGGGGAAAGAGGTTGGACGGGAGTAAAGAGGTTTTTGGCAGGGTGGATGAATCGGACAACAGAATTCAACGGGGGAGAGAGCAAAAATGATGCTGGAAGATTGGAAATAAATGCTCAATTCGGTGCTTTTTGAAGGAGTTCAATTACGTTTTCGGAAGAGGTTTGTTT
Organism: Ceriagrion tenellum; assembly: GCA_963169105.1. Lineage (NCBI taxonomy): Eukaryota > Metazoa > Arthropoda > Insecta > Odonata > Coenagrionidae > Ceriagrion > Ceriagrion tenellum. The sequence goes on along the minus strand of OY720641.1, from coordinate 88,351,110 downwards.
GCCGGTAGGCGGAGTTAGTGTTTCCTGGGGCAAGAGGTACACGTGAGATTTAGAAAGCGAGTAGACTGTTTCGTGTTTTTTTTTACCGCTACAAGGCCCACAGAACTGAAATTGGGAACACGCCGCTAAGTTTAAAAATACTCATGAATAATCCATGCGGAGCGATTAATGGGATAAAAAGGTTTAGGTCAGATCGATTGACGGGCATCGGAAGATATGTATACAACTAAAGCGTTTGCCATACGATGAGGTTAGGTTCATGTGCTGGAATTAAAAGCAGGAGGGACGGGTAATTCTTTTACCGCCTTGAGTGAAGAAGAAAATACGGTTCAGAGAGACACATCATGCGTACATACGTCTTTCCAATGCCGAGGGGAAGGGATAGATTAGAGATGGGCTAAGTCGATCATTTTAGTGATTCAATCATTTTGATTCGAGTCACGTACAAGATTCAATCAACTGATTCAATCATTTGATTATTATGACTCGTAAGTCAGATTGATTAGATGAATCACGAGACTCACGTGAATCGAAAGACTCATATGAATCAAGATTGAGGAGACTCAAAAACTCGAATGATGCTAATTGATGCCTTCAATCTATTTGAATAATTGATTTCGAATAATTACTATCGCGCTTAGAAATTTAGGAAGGCTTGATTTCCATATTCCACAAATTTTGGATCCGCATTAAATTGGAGATTTTCAAGTACTATCGTCACGAGAATATTTGGAGAGGCAAAACGGTCACAGACTCTGAATTCAATCAGAATAACGGCAAACTATGTGCATGAAAATTAAATCACTAGCTCAGACTACACAAATTAATGTGCATGAATGTTTTCTGATCCTCAAGGTAATTAAAATTCTTATCAAGTTTACCAACTGTAATGGTGCGCTGGTATTGTAACAAGGGTTAATTTCATCGTTTTTAAAATGAGCGCCTTGTCTCAAACTATGCTATACAAACATAAACTCGCTGACCAAATATTAATGGATTTATGCCCATGAAGATATCTCTCTGAAATTTCATGACTAGACATAACGAATAACGTACATGTGAAAGTTTTTCCACTTAACATCACATTCAATCACACGGCAGACGGAGACGCAAAATGATTGAATGATCAAATCATTTTCCCGAAATGAAATCATGAGTCATTTGACTCACTTGGTGATTCAATCATTTTGAACGAATCGATCATGAACGACCCATCACTAGGATAGAATAATTTGCGAAGATAATAATGTGAGATTGAGGAATATATTGACCGCTCGTTGCTTCATGTGCGTTAGCTCGAACAAATTGGCCCTAGTTTTGTTTGCGAGTCATCTAGTTTGGAGAGGAATGGGTCGTTTGTTTGCGAGGTAAATGTCGTAATGTATGTATTGCCGGACGTGTGGTTTATTCTTTATTATTGCCTCTTTTTTATCGGATTTCTTCACTCGGTGTCCGCGTGAATAATTTTTCGAACACCTAAATCAGTATTAATAATGTGCATTCGAATCGTGGCATTTAAAATTAAGCAGCGAGAGATTGATGATAACTTTTTACGCTTCGGGAAGGGTGAGGGAGGGGAAACATAAAAGTTTCATGAATAGCTGCGAATTTATGAATGAGTGTTGGTTTGGCGTTACTCATGATGCTCAGCGGATGTCACAGCACCGTATTATATCCTTATATGTTATTGATTACGGCCTCGCCTTTATGGATGTGAGCGTTGGCCGTGAACAACGCCATCGGATCAATTCTTTTGAAATCTATAGCTATGAATTTTATCGCTTTTTGATAAATTTGGTTCCGTTTTTTTTCGTTGCTCGATATCCGAATTTTCCGATGGAACGGGATGCGTCGGAAATGTCGGAAAAATTGCTTTTCCGGTAATTAATATGGGCGCGAGAAGAATTCTCGTTATTCACCACTCCCGATTATGGTGACATTGGGCATTACACGTGATCCCATTCGCTTTCGGGTAATTCATTTGTATGCTCCCAATTCCTAAACCTAGCTAGTATTGTTTCTTTTATACTTTGAGTTTCATTTTTCCAGTGTTTTTGATGTGTTGTATATGTATTTGATAATTTATCTGTATGTTTTGTCCATTCCAGATGGGCCTAGATTTCGAGTAAGACCACAAAGTGTAGAAGCAGAGGAAGGCTCAACCGTTTCCATGTCTTGTGACGTAGATGGCAATCCACCAGCGGACATCGTTTGGATTCACGAACCAACGGAAAAGGTAAATAACGTCCCACAATTTACTCGCCACTAAAATGCTGATGATACGAGAAAATAAGATTTTTTTACTTTGAGGTAGCTCACATGATCCGAATTGGAATATTTATTGGAGATCAAGAAAATTACACTTTTTCGAATTTTTTTTTGTCCATCGAACTCGATGCATCGTTATGATGGAAGCTTTCCCCTGAACGGTGTTTTGGTGGGTGTGTAATTACTAGGACACGTAGTCACTTACGCCCCCATGTATGATAAAACGGTACTGTATAAGGTACCGATTAAGTTACCATAATGGATCATAATTATTGTTAAAATTGCTAATATTTATCCTATATACCATCAGATTCATGTTTTTGATATATTTCACTGAATGATTTAAATAAGTTCCATTTAATTATATAAGCTGTAGAAATTTCTTCTCGGGCATTTAATGCCTAGAATACCTTAACTTCATAATGGAAACATGTTGCCGCAGGGGCTCATCTTTCACGTATTCTGTTTCCGCGTTTCTATTCTAACAATGGGTCCATTATCATCGATCACCCAACATTCGTCGCGTCGTATGCTATGGACGCCTGTTATTACAACAGATGCGGACTAAATTTATTGACTGATAAGTCACCGCCGGCGAAGACTCCTTTATTACGAATGTTGGGGAACAACTGGGGTCTCATCCTTCCCCCACGCGACAAACGGGCAATTAGGATACTTGGCGAGATAGCTTTCTCTCCTATTCCCATCGTTCCTCTTTCCGCAAACATCCGCCTATTTACCATTATCCCGGTCGGTGGAAGGAAGTTGGAACGTCAAAATCATACGCTTACCGAAATAGTTTATCATGTAAAGAGAGATAATTTACACTCCCACGAAACTTCCCCGTTAGTTAGCGTCGGAGATTTCTAGGATTTTATTTTTCTTTCGCTCATAAATTTATTCAGGAATTCGTCTGATTCCTGCGCTGTTTGTCGGTTTGAGTTTTATCAGCGTTAGGGTTATGAGTCATTTCGGAATGGTTGGTAAATGGATCATAGTTAACACTACTTACTTTCATATATTAGATCCCGAAAACAAGATTTTATTATGTTGTTATGCATAATTTTAGTTTGCTCTCAGATGTTAATCAACTCTATACTTCACGAGATCCATCTGGTTCTTCTTTTCCGTATGGTCTCTCATATTATCCTTTACTCGTGTCTTTACTTTGTCCTTCCATTTTATCTTCAGCATCCTCCTCCAGCACCAGATTTCGAAGGCTTCTATTCTTTTCTGGTCAGCTTTTCCGATGGTCCATGCTGCTGATCCATAGAGTGCCACGCACCACACGATTGTTTTCACATGCTGCTTCCTGGCGTGTAGTCCTGTATTCATTAAGCATTGTAGTTGTCTTTTTCCCATGAATGCCTTCTTAGCTTGGGCTATTCTCCGCTTGTTTCCGTTGTACTTCAGTCCCACGTGATGGTGCTTCCGAGATAGGAGAAGGAATCCTATTGCTCCAATTTCTCTCCTCTCAGGGTGACTTCTCCATTTAGCTTCTCTCTTCCGTAACTAGGATTCTGCGATATCACTGAGAAGCGGAGCATATTTATTTCTTTGCCGTTTATCTTAACTCCGCTCAATCCAATTTCTTCTGCTTCTCGTATGGCTTCTGCCAAGCCATCTTGTTCCACTCATCACTATCGAATGCTTTCTCCATGTCAACAAATACGACATACAATGCCAGACACATGCATTGTTTTATCTATCTATGATGTCCTCCCTATTATCTCTGTCCTTCCTAAATCCGTATTGATTTTCCGAAAAGTTTTCTTCAATTTTCCTTGCCATATTTTCGTGCGAGTATTTTTGATGCACGTGGCACTAGACTCAAGGTACGGTGCTCCGTACATCTCTCTCAGGCTTTGTTTCCTTTAGGTTAGCAGGCGGTAACGCATTCGTAACGCTCCTTTGAATGTCCTATTGAAGTCTTCCGCTTTAGTAGCAATATTTGATTATTTCTTCGTGATTGTCCTTGGCTTTACTTCCGAGCACTTTGCAGATATCTCCGTTGACATTGCTCCAGCAGCGTCGAGCCACGGTAGAGTTTTCCAATCCATTGCTTCCATCTACTCGCAATGTATTCACCCTCTACTTTCTATGTTTCTATTCACGTTGTGATTTCTACTAACTATATTTCCGTTCCCATCGTTCTACTTTTGCTTCTCATTTTTCTCTCCGGAGTTCATTTCTCAATTTCACTTTTAATTCGATAGTAATTTCATTCATGTAGTTTTTGTCGCGTTGGCTGGCCGAAAAAATGTAATGCCTGTGTTATGATGTAATAGGATGGAATGAAAATAGTCGACATAATTCAATAGAAAAATCTTCTACCTTCAGGACCCTTTTTGGTAACAGCAGTTAAATACGTTACTTTGTCACGGGCCTGGGTCTAGTTGGACGCCCATTGTATCATCAAACTATTATTTCCATGTTCCGTTTCCATCGCATGCCTACCAACTATTCGAAATGGGTGCGGTAATTTTCCAAACTATTTATTTCCACAATTTAACAGTGTGTGTACGTAGTAATTCTGGGGCAATAGGGGAATAACCGAGAAATGTTGATAACATTTCTTAAAAAGAGCCAGTTGTTTAAATTGTAACTAAAAAATAGTTTAATGCTATAATAGTTGGATTGCCTACTACCTTTGGATATTGTATGATGTTTACATTGTTTTCCCTCATATTTCCCCTCATCACAAGCGTCCTTTCATTTCTTTGCGTGATTAAAAGTCATGTGTTTTAAAGGTTCGTGAAGTTTGAGTAAAAGAGTGATTTATGCCGCGGTGCAGTGAAGAGGTTTGGGAAATGGCTTATGGGTAGAGAGGTTGGGGGTAATCGGGTGCAGGAGTGGATGGAAGTGGTTTACGAGATTGGGTGCAGAGGAAGCGATGCGAGTTTTACTTAAGTTTCCAGCGAGTGCAGAGTCGCGGGCGCGGGGAAAATTTAAAGCACAAGCGGTGACCCACTAATTCATTGGGTATCTGCGACCTTCCAGAGTCGAAAAATTAGCCTCGCCAGTCTGCTGCCGCTCCCCCACCTCACTCTATTGCTAAACTCTTGCCACGCGTAATACACGGAGTACGGTTTCAATGTTCTTCTCCTTCCCTGGCTGAAAGAAGCTTATTCTTCCCCGTTTGCCCCATCCATCTTTGCAAAAGGGTACCGCTAAGTACCTCACAAATTAATTCCAGATATGGAGGTAATTATTTCCATCTGTTCCTTCCCTTGCTGTTGCTTGCCGTCTCGAGCTGGAATTCTGAAGAAGTCCGCATTCCGTCTTGAGAATCCCAAACCCCTTCCGTCAATGGAGCATTTGTGTCACCATGAAACGTTGATATCGTACAAGTAAGCCATGTACGGTACATTAGTTACTGTACTCTCGAAAAATTATTCTTAACCTCATGCTTCGTGAAATTATCATCTATGCAACATAATCTAACGTTAGTATTTGTCGCGAGAAATTCATTTTAAAACCGCTAATTGTCAACCGAAGGACTAAGTTGGTTAATAAAAGCCATATCCGTTAAATTTACTTGAATAATTTTCTTATGCGAAATAAAACACACGGGCATTAGGAAACAAATTAGAAATATTAAAAAAACAAGAGAGGAAGGAAACTAAAAGATTTAAGTACGGTGTGTGAAATATGGTATATCACGCTCGCATGATGAATGTTCGATCGATCTGGGAAACGCAGTGGGATGAGATGAGCAATATCTCCTCCACCACAGCGTTCATTACGGTCTTAAATTTAATTAACCACATATTTGAAGGTCTTTTACGGTCCTTCTACCAAGAAATTAGTTTCATGCAGCATGGGATGTGAAGAGGAATTATCTGGTGACGACAAATTCCTTAATCTGTGAGTAGAAATTCAGCTATATGTCGAAAGTCAGAGGCTTAAATATGTACGTCTCGACGTCACCTTTACCCTTTTCCAGTGAAATGACACAGCATTTCTGCTCTCCCTGTGCTCTTTCCCTTATTTAGTTCGCCTCCCTCCCGTCTCTGTCTCGGGGTACAGCAACAAACAGCTACTCAGGAAAGTGGTGGAGCAGATGCGTCGGAGATGGAGAAAAGGCAAGGGCGAGGGAGAGACGACGAAAGTAGTGGTATGAGGGTTTTGTTGGTCACTACTAATCAGGCAAAGACGCCCGCAATCCCCGAGAGAAGGCGCTAAAATCTTGTGCCGACGAGAAAGAGGGTGGTAGTTGAAATCCCTACAGGAGCCACCCTGATTAATTATAACTCAGGCGGATGGGAGGGATACCAGGGGAGGGGGTAGTGGGCTGGTTGGGTAACTGGTGGAATGCTGGGGGCGGCTGAAGTGCTACATGGCCCCGGGCGGACGGAGAGGGGGGTGCTGGGGCGGTGGCTGAGTAAAGGGTCCTTTTCCTCCCACTCCTCTCACTGTGAGATCAATGGATCCTTCTGCTTGGGAGGAGGGCGCGAAGAAGTGGGATTGGGAGTCCACGGGCGGGATTTAACTCTCACAGCCACACACTCACAGACACACAAGCCTCTGCTTGCTACTCCTGTGCCGAAAAATCTTATCCCCTTTACTCGGAATAAATCAAGGGGAGAAATTGGGAGGAAAGGAGAGAAATCGGTGGGGCTGGTGCGTCGTTTTTGCTCGGGAAATTATTTTCATTCTATATATATATATATATGGAATAAATGTGTGTATATATAAATATATATGTACACACATTTATTTTCTCGCTCTTATTTTTCGCAGCCCGTATCCAATCTTTCAGGGTTGCATTATTTTCTCTCTTCGTGGATACCCCCTTGAGAGACGGTTGATAATTATCATGCGCTAAATGCCCAAAGAAAGCGATCTAACCATTGGACGTATTTTGAAGATTGCTATCCATCTTCTCCCTCGTGGCGAGTGTCTGTGCATCTAATTGGCCCTATTGAAGACGTTTTCCAGCGAGTTTCATGAATTGTGTAAATTGATTGATAGGACGATAAATGCGTGGTTTTCCATACCTACTATACTTATTACGCCATGCCGGAATAATCACCTCGGATGTGGGGTTTATTCCTGATGTGTAAACCGTGTGGATGTGACATACAATTTTGCAGTACATTACAAGGTTTCATTTATGATATTATGCCAATTATGAATTAATGCATTTTTTGATGGATTAAAGGATACTAATTTTTCCTGTGTGCCTGTGATAAATGAGAAAGTGCGTAATTTCAGAAACGAGTCATTTCTTACAATTGTACTGTATTCCTCTCTTCACATTTTTCAAGCCTCTCTGTGTCGTTCTACCTGCCAAATGTTTGCACGCGTTGGTATTAAGGATATGGTATTGTTTGCTTAATTGTATTCTAATCTGAGCAGCGTTAATTTACAGTAAGCAAGTAATATTCGCAGGCTCTATGCCATACTGGGCGCCTCAATAAGTCAACGCGTGTTTCCGGTCTACAAGCAGAAGCAAGTAGAAGCAATCCCAACCCTGATAAGTGCGGGCACATCTTTCCCAACGATAGCAACTCTTTTCTTCTGTGGAAATAATATCATCCCGATCTCCCTAGTCATAATCTCCGCTTCCCGTCGCCTCTGTCACACTTCCGTCAACCCGACCTTTTCCATCGAAGATATTTCGCTCCCCCTCCCTTTCCACCCTTCATCCCAGTTATCTCGGAATACAGTCAGAATCGCATTTTTTTGGACGTCTTGAGAAAATTTTCCAGGAAATAAAAGCGGAGACATGGTTCAATCAATTTTTCCCTTTCAAAAATTAAATCTCCTCCCTGTCATCAAGGAATCTTACGTCTTTTTTTTGGGCATTACCAATGAATTCCTCGGGCTTTATATCAAGGTGGTTCACTATCCAAGTGCACTCGTTAGAAGAACAGATTATGGCTCTATTTCAATTATTATTCATGTAGGTAACTTTTGGGCTTCAAGATCAAACGATAAAAATATGCGCTCTCAGTTTTTATCGTGCTGCCCTTGAAACTCACAGTGAACTCGAGCACAAAGTGTGGAAAACATTCAGAATTGTACTAAGAAAACATGTTAGGATGTAGTATGATCCAAATAAAGCCTACTCTCACCAGTATAGGTTTTAACCCCCCATTTCTTAACATGACCACCCTCCTGTACTGTCGAAGGCAGGGCAAACATACAGGTGTACATAATATACTTGACTACAAAAGGTCGAACTCCAAGCTCGAATAGTTTCATAGATCTAGTTGATTGAATGCCCAAAAGAGTGCTTTTTCAGATACGTTTTTCGCGACAAAAAACACTCAAAATTTACCGCGATAGGAAAATATTACCTAATATTTTCTACATTTTTTAAAGTTAAATACGAACGTTAAGTGTCCCGCAGTTTTAACTCTTTTCTAGGCAGAACCTCAAGGTAAATTTGAGATGGAGCAATCGTATGGTCAATGTATGACAAAATCTAATCATCGGAGTCAAAATGAGAAATGTTCCACCTCGCTATGCTAACTGAAAAATACCATTCACTTGCGCATGAATCGAAAACTTGACGAGGTTTCTTGCGCACAATCAGTACCTTGCCACGTGCGGGCGAGCGTAAGGACCGCCCTTGTTCCCTTGGAACAATTGTCCCAGCCCGCGCGCGAACTCTCTCGCCTCTCCCCCGCATTGCAAGTGCTCTTTTCTCCCACCCTCTCGCCCCTCTTCGTACTATTCCACTTAATCATCGCGAGTCCACAAACTATTCCCAGCGTCCAAAACTCCTGCCCGTCGTGTGCTCCGAGGGAAATTCTCCATCCTTTTGGTGCGCTGCTCCCGAGGACGTATTTTCTCTCTCGCCACGCCTACCAATTGGAACTCCTTCGCGCTCAGAAATCTCCCTCTCCCCACCCCTGCCCATTTATTCTTCCTCACCCCCACCTTGTCGGCCAACTTCTGCTCATCCAACGTTCGGCGTCCGTTTTCATCCGGGTTCCCTCTCTCACCTTACCACCTCCTCTTGGAGTAACATTCATTTACCTTGATATTCTGCCCGTTTTACCATTATCCCTGTGCCCACACATGTGCAGAAGAAGATCGACAATATGGAATTCTAAACTGTAGAAAACCACAATTTCACGTATAGTTTTTAAGAATTTTGTGAGCCAGATTTTCGTATATTGTAGCGTGGTAGTGATGGCTATTTAGGGGTTGAAAAGCAAGGTTTGGACACTGTTAGGCTTTGTTTCCCACGGTTTTCAGCCGAGTTCAAGTAATCACTCTTTCCATCAAAATGAGAGTATGTTATTTGTTGCTGTAAATACATTCGTTGGAGATGACTTTTATGGTGATGGTTTAAATATTTTAATGCCAAAAATTTTTATGGCAAACTTGCTTTGTTTTTGTCAAAAATCACCACCGCATAGCAACTTATATGATGAATTGCAGTTACCTTTTCGCTCGCCATTTTAAACGAAAGTGATTCAAGCACCGTAAATTTCGTAATTCCAGTACGCATCCGAATTTTTGCTCTTCGCGTAATTCGCGTAATCTACAGCCTTTTTACCCTATCATTCCGACGTACACAAATATCTATGCCTTCCGACCACTCTACCATTTTCTTCTTCGTGGCAGTTCAACGCGTCCATATTCTCATCCTCTCTTCACATACTATTCTCAAGCGGGTGGGGGGACACGGAAAGGGCGCGGTAGGTTTCCATGGGGGGGGGGGGGGGAAGGGATTCCTCAGGTACCTCTTCTCGCCCTATTCACTTTTTCCGGTAGATTAGAGAAACTTTCACCTCTGTGATTTTCGCGAGTTTAAGAGGAGGGAGAGTTGGGGGTAGAAGGTTGGATAAAGAAGAGGTTGGAAAGCCTGGGGAGGGAGAGAGAGGTTTGGAAGGAAAATATATAATGAACGATTTTCCAACTCTGGGGAAAGACTCATAAATTAGTCCGGGTGGGGGAAGGGGTTATGAAGGAGAGTGAGAGGTTTTGAGTGGGAGGTTTGGGAAGGTTGGGTGGGAAAGCGGGAGGCAGTATGGGGTCAGGAGGGAAGGAGGGCAAAATATAGGGTACAGGGCATCTCGGTTAGGGTCGCAGAAGCTCTCTCTCACTACTTTCGGGCATGGGGAAATAAAGCTCTCCCAATTACAGGAGGCCTTGCAACACGGCTTACCGTGGGGGAATCCTGTTTGTTTTCAAAAAGGGTTAAAAATCGGTGGGGGCAGAATTCAATTTCTCACGCTCATATTTCACGCACCGTACTTTAATCTTTTTGTTTCCTTCCTCTCTTTTTTTAAATAGAGGAAGAGAGGACGCGACTTTTTCAAGCGATTTTTTCACTATTTATTTGTTTCCTAATTCCAGAGTCTTTTCTTTTGCCTTAGCAATTAATTCAAGTAAATTAAACGGATATGTCACTAATTATCCCATCGCAGAATTTATCATTTTCACGGCTCAACATCACTGAGTAGTTTTGGGATTTTGTTTGACTTGCCTCGAGAAACCAATCCTTTTAGTTCCCTGCTGTATGCTGTTATTTTGCCAAATTCTAGATAGGTGAACTCTAGATAGATAGGTTGAGGTGAAATTAGATTTTTTATCAAATGTCATGACTAAAACAGATTAATTTTACTTAGCGCTACAATTTCATGGTGTTGAGCATAGTGGTTATTCGAATCTTATTGTTAATTTATTATTTACGGAGAAGCGCTCTGGAAGGAGACGTTTCCAGATTCACGCTATGATCCTTGGGACCCCTCCAGGGCATACGGCTGTGTATTTTTTGGGGATACGCCTTTGTTGTGTTGGTGTGGAAGATGAACGTGTTTGAAATGGGCGCAATTGTGCTGTTAAAATTGTAACTTGCTTGTGCTTTGCTTTGGCTCTGCCATGTCATGGATTTTTGGGACACCCAGTGTCGTGTTTTGTCTCATTCTCATGTTTCGGATTGCCATCGTGTTTTTTTACGATGAAAACAGGAACCTAATCTCATGTCTTATTCTCTCTCCCCCACCAGGTTGTCGGGACGTCGCCGAACCTGACGTTACACGCGGGCCCGGAGACGGCGGGGCGCTACCGGTGCACGGCCCGGGTGCCGACGCCGCACGTCCACGCCGCCCAGCCCCCCGTCGACCACGGCCACCGACACGGCAACACCCCCGGCGGCGGCGGTGGATCCCACCCAGCCTCCGGCGCCGCTCCTCCCCCACCCCCGCAGGAATTCCCCGTGGCCACGGCGTACGCCTGGCTCCGACTGCGGGGCCCTCCCATCATTGTCTCGCGGAAAGTGCAGTTCGGTGTCCGAGGGGACACGGTCCGTCTTGAATGCGTGGCATTGTCAGTGCCGCGGCCGGAGAGGGTGGTGTGGACGAGGGCTGGCCGTGACGTTGACGCGAGTAAGTGATCGGTTTTACAGGAGGATGGGGTCTTACCACTAAACCCTCCTATATCTCTACCCTGACTCAACCCCGCTACAAACTCGAGCGGATGACAATGCCAGCAAGTTCTCGTGTCAGGATTGCTATTCTCGTTCGCCCAGAGAAGTGCATGCAGGTACCCTCGAGTGGTCCTGGACATTGTCAGCAAAAGGAGTGTGTGGATCATTTTTTAATATTTTAAGTCTCTATAAGAGTGAAAGAAATCACCTTTCTTCATGAAAATTTAACGCTGACAAATTAACATCTACCCTTAGTAGATGTTAATTGAAGCGAGAAAAAATCTTCTTTGATCTATCTTAATCTCATTGCAGTGTTAGAGTTGAAGTACCATCAGCTTCCCCTTAAGTTGTAAGAAAAATTTATCAAACTTCTCTAGAAATGTCTATTGAAGAATATATTCCGGTGGCCATTTAAAAAGTATAACAACGTGTAACGTAAATTTAATTATTACCGTGGCACATATCCGTTTACGAGTTTACGCGTCGCGGATATTTTAAAAGTAATACCTATTCTACGTGAGCCAGTAAAATAAGGTAGAAAATATAAAAGGCATTTTAGACATGTATATTTCTGTCAATTGCATAATTTGTCAATATTCAACATGTGGTCACGAAACTGTGGTTAATTTGGTATTTTCATGGATCAAACCTAGACTGTGTGGGCATTTCAAATACTAGTGACGTTCGCTTCATAAATACTGAAATCACTTGCGTACACTTATGAACCTACGTCGAGGATCATCAAACGCTTTTTTTCTTTGCTTTCCGATATGGGTTAAACATCTCCCTGTCGAGATCATATTTAATACAACATTAATAAAATATATACATCAGAAAATACCTGCCTCCTCCTAACCCTAAAATTTAACCTCAATCAATAATTCACTTTTTTTAAAATTAAATGTGCTTCTTCTTTATATCCACCGCCTTTTTTGTGACTATCTATTCCTGATAATGGCACTTGGAACACTACGGGTCGGTGACTACTAAATAATTGAAAGTTTAGACACTATATTTTCGAAGATTCGTGAGCTAAATTTTCAGAATTCGGTGTGAAAATATAATTATCAATTAATATTATTTTAGACTGAATTTATTATTTTTTTAATTATTATTTAATTATTATCTCTCTTTAAAGATGATCGAGACTTCTCTGTGCTAGAGGATCCACTTCCTGAGGGCATCAAGAGCACGCTCATAATCAGGGATTCTCATGACGACCACTTTGGGCCCTACAACTGTTCCGTCACGAATCCTTATGGAAGTGACGGCCTGGAAATAACCCTGAAGATGCAAAGTAAGTTGGTCCCTTAGACCCATCCATTTAACCGCGTAGAATGCCTCAGATAAACTACAATTAAATGTAGGGGGTGAAAAAGATTGCATTTTTGATGTTTTAGAGAGAACTGTTTTCTCGATAGCTGCATAGCTGTTTCCGCTTGTCATTGTGAATTGGGAAGTATACCCCTTGAAATGTATTCCAAACGTATCAATGTCAATTGTAATATCTGTTGCCTCTGTGTCTCAATAAAGTTGGCGTTGTGATTCGTGCATAGTGATTCAATTTCTGTCTGCAATCCTTCGTCCGCTTACCATAGAGTCCCCTAAGACACTAACCTCTATTCCAAGTGTGATGCCACCAACAGGAGCAGAGCAAAAGAAATGGAAAGAAAGAAACACTTCCGCATAACAGTTGAACCAAAAATTTGTAATGGATGCAATCTATAATTAAAGATTTAAAATGGTTCATGCGCGTACAAATTTTGCAACGACGAACTGAGCAGCTGATGAAGGATATTTGGCCTTTAAAACCGACGTTTGTCTGATACGCTTTTTCATTGCGGAAAAAAATTCCATTTCCCGTAATCCCTACGACTCCAGCCACATAACTTTCCAGGTTCCCGAGTAAATACGGAAGGAAGGTAACCCCTGACCCTGAATAAAGAACCGCAACGTGGCTGCTTTTCATTCCTTAGAAGTCTGGACCATTTTTCCTGCAATGACACCCTAGTGCCTTTTCTTCCATACTCCTCTCTCCCGGAAGCTGACCTCCAATATCAATAATACACCCCTCTTCGCAGAATCTTACCACCGAATCCGCACGTTTCGTGCGACATTTTTAAATACAGGCGAGGTTGTGGGTCCGGGCCGCAGGTCCTTACAGCCTCCTTCACACGTAAGGATTTATTTTATCTCGCCTCCGCCGGCAACCTCTTTTCCACGGGGCCAGCACGGTCTATGAAGGAAAAACACAACTCCAAGGGTTTGGCCTACTCGGTATCCTGGACACGTTTTTTACGCCAAGGCGTGCATTCGCCTTCGGCCCTGGACCTTCCCCAGCCCCTCTGGCCCCCGATCATGCGTCCTATGCGGTGACTCTACCAACATACGCCCCCCCACTATTCCCCCGCCTCCTTTCATCTAAACGACCCTCTGGGTTTAATATCGCCGTTTATCTGTCCCATATGACAACAGCCCCGCAGCCACGCATCTGTCTAACCGGGGGAAGGATACTGAGAACAGTAAGGGAGATTCTCCTATCTCCTCCATAGCATTTTTATTGCCTAACAATCTAACTGCCCGTCTCGTGCTAAAAAGTCCTTCTTGCAAATGAATTCTCTAAAAAAATCAGCTTTGCATTGTGAAAAGTGATGGAAATAAGAAAAAGATATAAGGTATATACATCAAGCATGAGTGCGGGATGGTGTAGAAAAAGATGCAAATTATCCGAAGCCCTATATCGTAGCATCGTAAGTAAAAATTGTAATGGGACAATAGGATTCTCCACCAAATGATTTAATAGAAAAATAGTAGTGGAATGAAATGATGAGGCGACCTACCTACGGCTTCCATACATTTACGTTTTACGACATCATTTAAATAGTTAGCATTTGCGTTCATTAGAATTCTTAATACTTTCATTGGTTGGTTATTAATGTAGCAAACGGCAAATTATGGAATATTCTGAAGTTAATAATTTATAACAGCAAATACTGTGTTTTAAGGCTTCTTATACATGCAATGTGAATTTCGCCCCCTTTGAAGTTTTAACGCCACATCTAAAATCATACTCCTTGATAAGCAATCCCGTGGGTCTTCTGCCACTCCTACTCATCCTCATCCTCATCCTTTTTAAACCGTGCACTCTCATTTCATGCGCCTTTTTCTTTTCTGTCCTTCAGGCTAGCAAGCGTCCTTTCATGGAGATTCTACTCCCAGGGGGATGCTTTCGACGTTCACCTCAGCTGCCTTTCCTTCAACTCTCCTTTTCCCTCACTTTTGCTCTCATCGAAACCTCTCTCCATCATTGAACATACTTCTTTCCGATTTTCTATTTCAATGGCCCTGCTAACTGTTTAGCCCTTTCTCTCTTGCACATTCATTTCATTAATTTTTTCCTGTTCTGTTTTACTTTCCAGAAACGCTGCCGCTACTTGTGATCATATTCGGAATTATCGGTGGCATCGCTTTCCTAGTGGTAATTGCTATGATATTGCTATGGTGCCAGAAGAAGTCGAAGAAGTCTGAGGGTGAGTAATAATTTGCTCCCATATTTCGTTACTTTTAAGTACTGTTACGATGTGAACCTTACAAATATTCTAGTCCTATTCACAAAGATAATATTACGAATTTAATTACCATATCGTTAATTCAACACATTGTATGGAATATACAATATGGCTCCATATTGTTTTGAATATACAATGAATAGAAATTATGAAAATGAGTAATTCAGTAACCAGAATTCATCCGCAAATTATTGCCAAATTTGGAATAACGACTCTACCTGCAGAAGTTGTTCATTTTTTTCATTTTTATTAACGCTCATTTATGCCAATTTATCTGCGTAAATTCCGAAATTCCTCAGAAGGTACGCGTAATGCGAAGATAGTCTTCGAATTACGCGTATCTACTGAGGGATGAACGCGTGAGCGTGTGGAAGTCGCATCGAAGGAGGTGTGAAATTTCATTGCGATTTTGTTAATTTGCAGCAGCTCCGGACGAGGAAAAGCAGACTAAAGTGACGGGAGCAGTCATCCAGGGTCAGGGGGGCCAACCTCAGCACCACCACGTACACCACGTGGTGCACACGCACCAGTCGGACCGATCATCGAACGATTCGGACCTCAAGGTGGAGATTCGGACGGCATCCTCGCTGAGCAACACACTCAACGAGCGAGACTCGACTGGCCCGTGGTGCGAGGACGACGAGGAGGATGAAGATGGCGATGTGCGCATTTCGGCCGTGGATGACGTGGACGCCAATGGCATGGTGACGTCAACGGGGATCATGCCGGGTGGACCCGTAGTCCTGGGGCCGAGACTATCGCTCATGACGGCCGGCGGAGAGCTGGGTTTCCGATACTCCGCGGCCGGAGGAGGCTCCGTCGCCCCGGAATATCCTGAGCCTGCCTTCCCGCCCAAGCCAGTGAGTATCGAGAACGTTTTGACCGCGTTTTGTTATTCTTTAGTTACCGATATAACCAATTTAACAACATTTAGAGCAGAAGATTGAGAACGAAACATTGTTTGTGCGAAATTCAGTAGGAAAAAAAAATCAAGTTGACCGTGCCAATGTCGCCATCCATTGAAACACGTTTAAACTGTAGGGTAGACATATCGAGGAAGTATAATGACATTACTTTTTAGTTGTCTTGAATGTAATTTTCAATTTAAGGCTATAGCTAGAAGCGATGAATTGCAGTAAAGTCTTCATATTATAGGCGTTGACACATAGTGTTTCTTCTCGTCGTTCTAGTCATTCGATTTCTCCAAACCGTTAGATGTTTTTCCATTTTATTAAATAATGTTGTATGATGGTAAAAGAAACAAAAAATTACGATAAAAGTAATAATTTTTGAGCGATTCACTTCAAAGCATTTGAGAAAGGCGCAAAACTATTATTCCTTACATAAGTGCTTCAGGACTTTCTCAGTGGGGCGTGCAGCCGTATCTACCTTATACCATGGAAATTGTTTGTATTTTGAATGATGAGAAAACTTTAATGAATTCCACTGTAATTTTGAACGGTTGCACAAGTTTTAACCAAGGAAAGTACGATTAAATTTCTGTACTGCAGGAAGTTATCAAAGTTCTTTAAGTTATAAATTGATAATAATCCTCCCGTAAAAATAAGTTCTTTTTCTTTGATTCACCCGCAGAACTTGCCTAAGGTCTACTTGAAACCTTAATAGGTGATAGCTTGAGATGCCGATTGGGAAGTTGGCCAGGATCTTTATCTGAACGAATGATTTTTACACGTTCTTATTAGGTGTTCCATGTGTGACGCAATCCTCCGGAGGGTGACACCCACTGAAGTTAGCTGGAGCGCACTGTACATGTAGCAATATAAAATATCCAAGAATTAAATATTCAAATCTACATTGGCTATACAGTGCGGTATTCGAAATTCGACTCAGCATGATACAGTTCTTTCTAAGTGTAAGTCAAGTGTCTCAAGGCAACGTAATAAATTAGCATGAAATTGCCAGGAATTAACCTCTAATTAGTTTAATATTTCATCCAATTCTGAAATTTCCAGGAAATTTTAGGTTTCACGAAAATCAGTACACAGACGACAATAGCTCCACTGACCTTAAGTTACTCACGCGAATGTTCCCGCTGTATCTTTAATTGGGTGTTTCTAATTACTGCTTCGGCGTCTCAATATTAGTATATCATTATGCTTAAGTTAATGAAACACACCAATAATCTCTAAAATTACCCATCGTTATGCTTTCTCCTCCCAAATCATCCAGATTTTTTACAAATTACAATTTTTTAATGTAACTCACGAGATATCCAAGTGTTGTTTGGTGTGTATCTATAAGGATGTACAAAAATAATTGATAATGGCTATGTTGTTGTATTTCATAGGGCTTGGTTAACATAGCATTAAACTCTGTCCATTTAAACTCAGAAAAACCAAATATTCCAGCAGTATAATTAAAACCTAACGTATAAGTATTCCTGATTTTATGTGTGTCGAGTAATAATTCATTGCGAAAAGTTACTTACATGATGGGGTTTGATGTTCAGTTTTGGAAACTGCATATTTTCGTGCTAGAATATGTTACTGAGATTCATTTTGACATATTGTATTGTAATTCTGATGTTCTCCCGTCCCCTCGTATGTTGTGACCTAGTGACCCCCCTCAAACGTGGTTGCATCGTGCGTGAGTATAATTATCATAACTACTCACCAAAATCTTTAAAGCGATTTAGATTCCTTGTAATTTTATCTAGCATCTTGCATGGACCTATCAATCCTGTTTTTGAAGTCCATCCACTAGTTAGGTCGAGGTATATCTTTTGCCAAGTTTCGTAATTTATGAATAGCATATAGATAATCTTAGATTTAATTAAGTTTCTCAATCAAAGGCGAGCCTTTATAGATTACGCATTCAACTCCAGAAGTTTCTGCTTTACCTTCATGGAATGCTTATCTTATAAGAAAACTAACGGAGCCCAGAATAAATTAATCAAATTGGCAAGGGATTTGCAATGTAATGAGATACTCTCTTTGTGTATAGATAAATTTATACTTCCCCTGTTACATGAGATAAAGGCACGCTAATGATCTGAATCACTATGATATAGCTGACTAGAAGCATATCTAGCATCCATTTACTCAGAATTATCCATTTACTCAGAATTATTTTGATATTGCATGTATATTTCTCATGTTGTTACAAAAGCAATACTTGAAAACCATATTGGAGGAAATTATGCGTCAACTTCTAAAAATATGAAAAGAACCTACTAATGCTCTAACTAAAATGTATCCATAAAATTGTGATAAAGGTTCAATCGCGAGGAACATAAACATTCGGTGGCATGGTAGAAACTAATGAAGATCGTAGCCTGCATGGCACTATATTGAGGTATGTGATGATATCTTCGTTTACTAACTCCCATCTCCATCTTAATTTCTAGGACGGAACGAGCAACAATGGCTACGTGCCCTACGTGGATTACGCGAGGGATTATAACCCGCCCCCGCCTCCATCCATACACGACGCTCTGAGGGGCAAGAGTACCATCCCGCCGCCTCCACCCTCCTACGGGGCCACGGTCGACCCTCGTTACAACGCCACCTACGGAAACCCTTACCTGCGCACTCCGCCCCCGCCGCCCCTCTCCTCTGGGGGCAGCAACAACAGCCTACCACAACCCCCAACGTCGCATACCCTCAACCTCAGCGACCCACCAACGGCGGCCTCGCCAGTCTCGAGCTCCTACACCCCGACCACTTCGTCTTACGCCGCCAGCACCCTGCCCTCGTCCGCCTCAAACTACGGCATCTCGTCAACGGGGCCGCTGGCCAGCGCTGGGAACCCTGCCTCTTACGGAACTCTCAAGGCCGGCACGACTCCTCCGCCGGCCAACTCCTCCTCGTCCACGTCCTCATCGCCCTCTGGAACCCTGACCTGCGTGAACGGCAATAAAGGGAGCTTGAGGAATGGTGCCGTGCCTCAGGTCGCGAGGCTGCCCACGTCCCCGACGAGGCACTATATCGTCCCGTCCCATCACCAGCAGCCCAGCGTGGTCAAGCGGGGCACTCTGGCGACCCACGTTTGAAAGTAGGCGTTGCCCCATTCTAACATGGGTCGCAATACGAGGCGAAAACGCAAAAGCGCGAGGCGGAGGAGGATCTGCTGAGAAGGCGGCCGACGCTTTTGGATTTTGAAGCGCACGGTTAGCCGACGCAACCTTCCCGTTCTCGTCGACTGATGACGCGAGTGCGCGGGACATTTGAAAAATGAATTTAAGTGGTGCTTTCGAGGTTGATCGTCTAATTTTCAACGGCTTTCGAAGAGTGACTCTTCCATCAAGATAAATATCTCCGCCTGAGACGGGACTAGAATCATGATGGTTTTTGTCTACGTAGGCCGTTGTTCGCTGTTCCTCCAATTTTGTTGAGCAATGATTTTGATGCTCGGGCAGTAGCGAGTCATGTAAGAATGATAAGCGAGTGCGTTTTTTTCCTTACTGCACCGAATTATTAAGAGAGAAAAATATGCTTGTATTTGCAAGAGTAGCGCAAGTTGTGGGGATTCCTTTTATTCCAAGGCGTGCGTCGAAATAGGGGAAAGAGACATTTAAATTTTATAAATAAAGAAATCGAGTAAAAATGCAAAAAAATTCACGTCGTGTTTGAAGATAATTATTTAATAACTTGTGTTCGTGTAAAAACAGATAAGCATAAGTGATGAAAGGGATGGATGATGAATATCTCAGAGCCATGGATGCATTTTCGTGTATTTATAGGTGATTATACAGGGACTATAGTTGTGATATGTCACCCTAAGGACACTGTTGTTTAAAGGACCTCAAATGGTGCTTCTGAGGTACTATACGAACGCTGCTTAAAAATACAATCACTTGAGCTTCCAAGTAAAAAGTGTTGTAAATCTTGAGAAAGTTAATTCGAGTCATCCAGTTTTGGAGGCCTTGTCATACAGAAATCATCGGATCATGGCAAAGAACTACTCCTGTGAAGATGTATATCTTGATTACCAAAGAGTCGTGATCCAATTTGAACAGTGATTGGCACCGGGGGCATTATAACCCTAAGTGACCGCGGACACTAAGTGGTATTTAAGTGCTATTGGTGAAGAAATTGGATTCAGGACATTAAATAAAAACACTAGCGTGAACCATCTTTTGTTCCATTCTGGTGATAATAGTGATTGTGAAGTTTCATTACAGTTTTCATTTTATTATTTCAACTGCATACTATCACCGATTTTAGACATGAAAAATATATTTTAACCTTCCTAGTGAGACTGATGTGACATATACATGTTGTAAAGCATATCACATTTTATTTCTTGATTGACAAATCAGTTTCTTTTGCATGGAATTCTTGCAGATATGTACGTGTTGAGCAAATTTAATATCAATGTCATTGTTTACCTTGCAGTTTCCTGGCAATTTTTGGGACTCCTTCATACTACATGTTATTTGTATGGAAAAAACTAATTTCTTATTTAGGTCCATGTTCTAAAAAAATCATTTATTTTTGAGCTTTCAAATTCCACGAGCTACAAAATGCCGTCTTATAAAATCTGTGAAACGTGTTGTGCATTTTTGTATTTTGCAATGATCTATTGAGT
Source organism: Ceriagrion tenellum (assembly GCA_963169105.1). Lineage (NCBI taxonomy): Eukaryota > Metazoa > Arthropoda > Insecta > Odonata > Coenagrionidae > Ceriagrion > Ceriagrion tenellum. The sequence continues at coordinate 88,330,332 of OY720641.1, read as the reverse complement.
ATAATACAATGGGCGGTGCAAAAGTGATTTCTTGATAGAGAAAATATCGTTGAAACGTTACTACTATTCCTCTGTTTGAGACTGAACATGAAAAAAAAAATTCCCGAAATATGAGAGGACTCTGGATAACGTTGCTTGTCAATAGGCCAACATTTAAAAGCATCATATCTGTTTGTGTTTCCAATTGTTGGTTGTATGTCACTGTACAGATAAACATTTCAGTGTGTAAAAATTGAGAGAATTGGTTTTTATACCAGCCGTCCAAGGGAGGCTCTAGTGATTTGTAAACGGAATAAAATGAATTTCAGCCATGGATATAATAAATCGGCCGTTTTTCTCTTAATCTGATGATGGTGTTTTGAGACGGAATGGGCTCAATTTCTGGATGAGATGCATTAACTCGTTTCCTAAACATTGTTTAATGTCGACTATGTTTGTTGTCCATAGAATTTTGTCATATATATTGAACCTCATTCATACACGAGCTTGGACTGAAACCATTACGGCATTTCATACGATTTCAAGAGTTCGAATTTTTTTAGATGGCCAAAAACGTTTTTATTTATCATTTTTAGCAACTTGGCATCTCCAACACAGTAAACTGAAAACTATGAGGTTTTCCTAATAATATAAAACAGTTTAGGTTATTGATGCATAAATTTCCGCAACTTAACAAATGATGCTTCATTTAAACGAAATTTGGGTGTGACATATTACGTTTCATCTCCTGTTAAGAATAGGAATGACATTGAGACCTTTGACAAAAGATATAATTTTAGAATTTGCAAATTTACCTAAATGCTCGAAACAAAAGGTTGTTTAATTACGAAAATTATTTTCTTGGAATAAATCCCATCACAAAATGAAAACTTGTTGGTTTTTGAGATGATAAAAAAACCCTTGCAACCCCCAGCCTTAACATTCATCGCGATATTTTTCATTTTATTCTAGTATCCTTTCACCAGCCTCGTCTCTGATACTGCTTATATGTGAAGAGAAGTACTTGAAATTTCAAAGCTAAAACTTTTATGCCTGGTTGTTATTGTCCGAACGATAATAAACGCAAATAAGAGTCAGCCATTTCTTTTTCTTAACTTAGCTGGAAACAACTCAAGTAATTTGTTTAATTATGAGTCAGGGTTGAATCCGTTTTGGCATAGAATTACGCGCTGTTTCTTTGAACCCGGCATTTACTGTATCTCACCCCCATTCTTCATGTCAAACCTCGTGAAAACTATCTTTGGCACTCAGTGGACGTACCTATCATGGAATCATCCATCAAGGTTTATGTAAAATAGGTTTCAATTTTTTGTAAATAAGACTTTTATATGTCGAATAAATGATTGACAGTTGAATTGTTTTGAGTTTTCATTGCATTCCGCTTCACCTGAGTCCCAGAGTTGAAAAGACGAATCTAATTGAGTTTCATTATTTAAAATGCATGGCCGAGATCCTGTACGTCAAAGCAAGGTATAGATATTAACAATGCATTTAATATGTACCTGTCAATCGGAAAGCTATTCAAGGTGAGGTGAAAGAAATACATGCCAAACGCAGAAGTGGAAGGTGAAATCCACAGGAAGTGGATATGTATATACAACGGACATCAATCACAGAGTACCTAAAACAATAAATCGTTTATGATGCAAAGAAGACTACTACGATCAAAGAAGGATAGGGGTAAGTAATGCCATTTGTGCGGAGCGTGGCACTCTATGGATCGGAACAATTCGTTGGAATGGCCTGATTGAAAAACAGATCTATTGCTGGATGCACTATGGGGAAAAGAAGAATCAATTAGGGCACACACAGGCAATGACTTTGAGGAGCATTATTGCAGGAGAAAGTCCCAAGAGAAAAGGACAAATACGTAGACCAAGCAAAAAGGGAATTGACGATGCATTGTAGAACCACAGGGAGAGAGTTAGCATTAGACAGGAAGGGTTGGAGGGATGCAGCCTACCAATCTAAGGGTGAGTTGTAGATAGCAACTTTTAACGAATATCGCATGCGTAAACGACTAAGAATGCCCGCTTACAGGGCATTTACGAAGTTCGGCGACTGTAGAAGCGTATTGTCGCTAATATAAGCTGCTACCTAGATGTCTTAGCCATAATTTGTGAAATTGTTTTCGCTGGAGTACACTCTCATGGCCAACAACGTGTTATGTTGTTATTTGGGATTGATAATTAGTCAAATTGCCACAGATTATGTGGGGTAAGACCTACACCGTCAACCACCCGACTTCTGCCAGAAGAATGCTGCTTCCATTTGCTTGAAATCCATCTCCCATCTTTCCTTCTGACTCTGAATACCTAACCTCTATTCTCTACTCCACTGTGCGCACGAGAGTCCCTCAAATCCATCTCCTCTCGCCTGTTTCTCCAACCCCTTCTAACCTTGATTTCCACAAAACAGTACAGACGTAACAGAATCCCTCCTCCCAACCCCCTTCTATCCACTCTCTCCACAGCCGGCGAAACAACCTCTTGCAACCATACCCCCCACTCCCTACCACCCCGCGTCACCCTTGCCAGTCCTTATACCTGGCCTTCAATCCCCCGGCCAACTCGCATCCTTAAGCCTCTCCGGGGCAGATCCTGGGAATCAACCCAAGCACAGACAGACACGTAACTCAGCCGTAATTTCGGAGGATTCCTTTCGTCTAAACTCCTGGATTTCTCTTCTCATCCCCCCCTCACTCTCTGGCGGCCCTTTTTCTCTTATCTCGCACCGCTCCCCCGGCGGATTGGCGAACTATGGGGAGGGGGAGAAAGGCTGGTGGTTAAGGCTGACTGGGTCGGGATTGGGGGAGGGAGGACGCTGGGGAATATTAAAGAGAAAGGAAAATGGTGGTAACCACTGTTTCAAGAGCTAATTTTGTTTACACTTTTACGTTCATACCATGTCACCATGTTGAGATAGTAGAAATTTCACTACCTACTTGGTGCTGCCACCTAGACAAGTTTATTCCCGGGACTCCCGAGTGTGGAATTCTACGGTATCACATTATGTCCAGAGTGAAGCATCTGAGTACTCGTCTAATAAATTCCTACAATGATGAAAATTATCAACAACGACAATCAACAGAATAAACACTGTATCAAATGAAAGAAAAAAATAAGAATAATCATCCGTAACATAACTGTCGCAAAAACTAGGGTAGAAACACGAAAATAAAAGTGTAAATGTGCATTTCGTGAAAAGTAATATACTTTTCCATCCCCGAGGTTAACTTGGGAATAATACCGAAAATAATGTTTGCGGGATGAATTTGTTAAGCAATTTTAAGTTACATTAAATTGGATGCATGTGCAATAAAGCGTTTTATCTTTTTTATAGCTAATGAATAGCATTCAAGAGACTTTCTTGCATTTAATTAAACGCAAATGTTTCTTTTTAACTGATTTTAACCTAGTCTATACTTTTCTGTCCCCTACCTACCATTAATATAAATATCTACACTACTCTGTAGCAACAAAGTTACTAAATAACTTCTACACTCCCAAAAAAATTTAGTAAGAATTGCTAGCTGGTGTTGATTGGTAGTCGCAATCCTGATATCGGGAAACGGAGGAGGGCGGTCGAGTTTGACTGGATGAGTATCGGAGCTATGGTGGAGGAGGATAGAGGATTGTGGGCTGATGAGAGTTATTAAGAGGAAAGAAAAAGGACTGCCATAACGTGCAACGATCTATTTCCGTTTGCTCTTTAAGGTGGTTAGAAGGATATCTGTTTATGTATATAAACATTTGCGTGAAACTCTGCATGCGTGTTCTCATAATCAGGTAATTTCTGCAGAACAATGTTAAAATCCATACTAAAATAAAAAAATACAAAAATGTTCCATCAAACATTTCATTTTTTGGACAAATCAATACTATTTTAACACGCTACCATGAGACAAATATTTGGTAATAATTCGACTAACAAAAGTCCGCCATAAGGATAAAACATGCTCATTTCATTATTATTTCGTCAAAATTTTGAATGCCGAATATACGCAAAAATATATACATTAACAAAACAATATGCGGTTCAATAATTTTTATTAGAATTTCTTAAAAAATAAAAATGTGCTCTCAATGATCCACAATCATCATTCCATCCAATTTAGATCGTTTCGTCCGTTGATGGTCCGCCACCCATGGGATTACATCGAGTCTCAAAGCCGAATCCTTGAATATCTATCTTTTTTTAACTCATCAAGAGTCACGACTTCACAAGTTAAAAAGTGACCCCCACCGTGAAATACAAAAATGAGTGCGAGGAAACCCTATCCCAAATCAAAACTTCTCACTTCAACTGTATGAAAAATGTAAAGGTTACGCCATGCACCCAAAGGCTTCAAGATAATGTCTGCCTAGGACTCACAAAACCATCAAAACCTTTCTCTATCGTCTCCAGCACGTTCACCTTCAGACTAAAGGGCTAGCCCATTGACTCGGCACTTTTTCCGCTCTTAGCCGAAACATTTTCGAACAACCTCGAATAAAAACTGTTTCAAAATACACCCTCCAAAAGAGAAGTGAATCGTTGGCGTCGCTACGTGGGTGACAAATTGTATATTCGGTCAGGTAGCAACAAACAATTTATGAACTCAAAATCTGTGCATGAAAAGTGAAAAAAATCACTTGGGATAAATAAGCTGACGGAAAACTAATTTTTAGACCTAATTATCTCCCTAAAATATGGCGAACATGATTCTGTATTTGACGCACCAGAGATAAGATGAAACATGCCCCATCCATCCTGGTTGCATACCAGCCTAAAGTTCGCGGGGAGTGATCAACGAAGTATGATTGATCCCTCTTGACAACAAGTAATTCCAAAATGAAATAGAAAGGAAACAATAGCGGTCTCTCATGGCTATATAGTAGACCCCCGCTTTACGATGGCTTCGACTTACGATCTGAGCTGATTTTGCGCGCGCTTTTTAAAATTTCAAATTTCTCCGATTTTGTAGTAAATATCGATAGTGTTTTAAATATTGGTTTAATAATATTTTAAATAATTTTAATCCAGAAAATTCTGTCGCGTACACTGAATGGATTGGCACTGATGCTCTTGAAACCGATTCCTCGTCCGGAAATAATGCCGATTCAACATGCGATGGAATTCGCTTTACGATCGTTCCTCCGGAACGGATTAATATCGTAAAGCGAGGATCTACTGTACTAAAAAACTAACTGATCATCTACTGTTGAAGAAGAAGGAAATTAGCAATGGCAGAATTGTATGAGTCTCAAACCGAAGAAGACAACGTTGAAGAGGGCCGCACTACATCTATATCTAATTATTACCCTGAAAGCTACCACAAGGGTATTTGGCAGGAGGTGAATTATCACCAATATGAATTACAATAAAGAAATATGCTTTTACGAGCACCACTATATAAACGTGACACAAGAGTCATGCAGGGAAATCATCATAGTGTGTGCCCTAGTTTTGGACATCGGAAGCCCTTCAACCAAAATAGCCACAACCCTCATTGACCTCCAGACATTCACAGCTTTCTATAGCAGCCGTAACCTTAAAATCCTGCCTTCAAAAGTAAAATATCCAACTAAAAAATAGAATGGAACATAGTGTAGATGGACCGAAGTACCTACTGAAGAGGTGACTCTCAGTTTGTCGCCCACCTCTGAGCATAAGAGCACACTTCGGATTTCTAACAGATACTGATCCACCAAGAAAGACTAACGGCTCGACGTATTGTAACAATTAAGTTACAGACTTAGCAGTAAATTAAGATTATTTGCGGACGATACAGTTATCTACCGTGAAATTAGTGAAGACGCGGAATTTGAAGCTCTGATATCGGACCTTAACAAAGTTTATTCGTGGTGCCAGGAGTGGGGGTTAGAATTAAATATCAAAAAATGCACCTCAGTTCACTTCCTGCAAAAATCATCACAAATATGCCATATCTATACTGTGGGTGTAGTAAAAATGTAATCTTCAGATACAGTAAAATATCTTGGAATTAGCTTAACTTCTGATATATCGTGGGGATTACACATACAGAACATATGAGGCGCAGTATTAAAGAAACTAGGTTTTGTTAAACGTATTGTAGGAAGGTCCTCGGATGAAAAAGTCAAAAAGAGATACTATTTTGCCTTAGTTAGGCCACATCTCGAATACGCCATGAGCATTTGGGACCCTGGTCAAATAGATTTAAGCAAAAAATTAATAAAATACAAAGGGAAGCAGCGTGCTTTGTTGAAAACAGCTACGAGTGTACAACTAGTGTCTCACAAATTTTAAGAGTTCTGGATTTGGGGGCCCTTAGAGACTCAGAGGCTACACGCTAGGCTAAGGTTGCTTGATAACTTCAGAACTGATATTTTTCGGAGCGACATAGAGAATATTATCATGACTCCTCACTACATCTCTAAATCTGACAGATGCGATAAAATAAGAGAGATACACTGCAGAACATATAGGTACAAAAACTCGTTCTTTCCGCGAACAGTAAGCGACCAAAATAAAAATTGAGCTCCACTACATACACTCCAATAATACATGTCACAATTTCATCTCCAAAAACTTACACCTTTCCACGGCTGGTGACCTAACACCCCTTGCCACACGCCCATGCGGCGGCTCGCAGGATATTATGTAGATGTAGATATAGAATTGTCACCCACGACCACTTAATATATTCCACTCGGTCTCACCTCCCGCAACTTTTTCCGAAAAGTTATGGCCTCCACAGCCCTCACGTTCTTATCAACCCCGATCCCTCTTCCCAGTGATGCATGCATCGCTACACTCACCGACCTTCCCCCCGTCAGTCCACCTCGGCCAAATCTTCCCCGTCTCCTCGCATCCCACTCCCACGAACCCCTCCCGCCCACTCGCCCTTCGCCTCATGACACACACGAAGAAGCCCAGAGGGACGATTGTAAGTACATACTATCAGATGATACTACGGTGTAGCAAAACTAGTGGACTGGTGTAATTTTTCCGTTGACTTATCCATATATTTGGTCGGATTTTTCAGGTGATTTTAGTTTCTACTCCTTCCCACGTCAAAAACTTACTACGGAGCACGCAGAAGAATCATGCATATGAATTTTCATTCAAAGGGAAACTAAGTTTCAAGCACTTAATGAACGGAAGAATAAATAAGAAGGAAGTTTAAAAAAATATTTTCAAGTCAACACTTAAGTTATGGTTATCTCAAGTTTTACAAAGATTAGTTAGATTTAAATATTAATATAACTGGCCAGGGAAGTTTTTGAATAGGAAAACAACCAATGTCGAGATATAAATAATGCATGTCTCCACGGGAGTTCCTAGCAAACCTTCGTCTAGATGTAGAGCGACTATGGCCAGCCTCTTATGAAATAAAATGTGTTAAATACACCACAAAATTACTAGTATTGTGCATTTAATTTTTTTAATTCATGCTATAATAACTGTTATAATAACTGCTACATCCGAAATATTGTTTCTTATTCGATATTTATTTGATTTTACTTTTCAGAAAGAAAATTCCAAGTTATTAAAGAGTATCATCCTTGCCAGTTCAATGATTGGTATTGAATTTAGTGACGTTTTATCCGAACAGATCGATGGATATATTTCACCTAGTTTCGCCTTCGCGTGTCCTGGCGGTATTGAAGATCCGCTGAACTCCAGAATTGCCAAGTAATTCTACCTACATGTAGTTCTTATCTATTTCTTCATATGACCGTAACTTGGGGGAAACAAATCGTACCAATCGATGTTCCTAAATCAAAAAAGGGCCCAACTGCCTAATCCAAGAGCACACAAGATGCACGAATATATGCTTAAAATATAAAATATTTAAACTTAATGGCAAAATGGTCTTTAGGCAATCAGAGAGGGGTCCAATAACAATGTACTGAGTATGGCTGACAATCTGAAGCCACTCAGGTCACATGTGGAAGATATTAACAGGACTAATTGAATTGGGAAAAAACAGAAAACCGATCAGTAAACGGACAATTGAAAAAACATCCTCACGAAATATGAAAAAAATCTTGATGAGCAAAATACTCAATTTCTTCATAATATTTTAAAAGTTAAGAGCATGTGGTATAATGCCATTGTTTTCCTATTTATCTAGAAATACTCTTTGGATTCCTCTCAAACAACGAGCAAGGAAGCCTCCACTCCACACTCCATCTTCTCCACTCTCTTTTTCCACCTATTTTTGTTTCATTCATTCATCGGTACAGATTAGTCCAATAATGATCGCGATTCAATTAATGTAAAAATATGAATCAGCTAAATCTATAGCGAAGGAAGCGTTCCGGAATGTATTCATTGAGTTAAAAATAAAACCTCAAGCATTACATCAACTGGGTGTCGCAAAAGGCAATTGGTAATGTGTGAGGGAAGTTCAAGACGAAGGATCAACAAATAATCCACTGCAAGACAAAAAGGACGAATTATTATTAACAAACCTCCAAGGGGTTTTCACTAATCCATCATGGTAAATTTTTGTGGCGGAACGCTATTCTCAAGGCACTTTCTAGTGTTGATTTGAAATCTAATCTAAAGACACACATGCTAACCATATAGTTTCAGTAAATTTTTCAAAGGTCGCAAAAAGTGTTATTTAACTGGATACAGTTTTATGTTAGACTAATGCTACAATAGCACCCGATTTGGAATTTAAAATCATTAAGCAAAAAAACAATAGTCGAAACATGAAAACAAATTTTCGCTGTTGAAGTTAATGAACACAATAGTCTGAATAGCCAAAATTGAGAATACTTTCTCAATAAATCGCCCATTATCCAAAACATAGTCCGATAAAAGCACAACAAGGGTTGAAATTTGCCATGAAATAAATCATTTGGCTTGACCGGGATTCGAACTCGGATCTCTCAATTGCCGGTCAGGTGTGTTAGCCAGTTACACCACCAAGCCATCTTCCTTCAAGGTAACTGGATATCACACCTGACCGGCAATTGGGAGAACGGGGTTCGAATCCCGGTCAAGTCAAATGACTTTTATGGCGAATTTCAACCCTTGGTGTGTATGCACCCGTGCGAGTGACTTCGTACCACATCATTTGTTAATGCAATGATTGGAAATTTGTCGATAAAAGTAATTTTCATCCATCTTATGTGCGAAATTAGAATTTTCATGCACTGAGTTGTCTTAGTTTATTTGGATGAGGAAACTATGAATCTTCTTTGTTAGTTTCGGTTGATATTTTGTTCCTGTCGCAACTAAAATACCATTCAAGGAACGATTCAAATTCTGATATAACTGGGACAGGATTTTGTGGAAAAAATACTTAGAAAATTCAACAGACAATAAGTGGGAAGTAACCGCGACCACAAAATGAGTGTCATGCCTTCTCAGCAACGGAACTATGGGGAGACATATGTAAAAATGTATATTTACCATGTCATGTCTTAAAGTATAAATATGTCTAATGACGGCGTCAAAAATAAGAAGAGAATTAATAACAAATGAGAGAAGCTTTGGAGACAATCGAATTGAGAAAATGTAGATGACGATATAATTTATTCATTCCATCCGCTTTCAGTCTCCAGTAATGCTAGCATGAGTGAGTGTAAATCAATCAGTTTGATCACCAATCATTTAGAAAGAACATTTTATTGTGGGTGTGGAATTGAGGAGAAATTGAGAGGACATACGCCAACTGCAATTCATTTCGTAGGTATCACGGTTGAAGTAATGTCTATAATCCATGTGGTGCCAATGAATAGCAATACATGTCATCGTTGAGCTTCAACTATGTTGACCTTAGAACCTGGTATCGCGAGTTTTGGAACGATTATCATGAACTGATTTAAAATGTCGTCTAGGAAATTCTCATATGGCCAAGTTCAAGTGTCCTTGTCAATTAACGCATTTGACCGGATTTACACGACGAATACGGTCCCCAGAAACATCAACTAGAACGCCGAAGGATCCGCGAGTTACTCCCATCAGAATTAAGGCCATTAATTTACCCCCCTCACCAGTGCTTTGAGGAATTAATAGATTCGGGAACTTGCCTTAATTGCACGTCATAAAGTTCACAGAGGTGTTGTCAAGGGGGATGTAGAGGCCGGGGTGTGTTGCGTAGGGAGGGGGTTGGAGGTGGGTCGAGAGGCTATCCCAGTACCTACATCACGACGGACGGCGACAACCGGTAATATGTCACGGCTCACACCCCCGCGTATAAGGTTTGCGAGGGAAGGGAAGATTCCCAAGCGTTCTGCTTTACAAGCGTGATTCCGTGATGAGACACTAAACCATACCGGCAAGATCCACTCAATACTCGAGTACGCGGTATCCGACGCTGGTCGAGTCCTGCTCGTAGCTGGATCACTCACAGGTAGGATTGCCAACTGGGGCATTTTGATCCAGAAGACTGTAGATGAAGCTATGTTTCTTCGGGGTCAGGGTTTCACGTTAATTTCTTGCGAGTTTCTTCTCGAAGCAACGAGACTTACATTTCACTTTCGCAGTTGGTTTATATAAATCCCTCTCGCAAAATGTCTTTTTTAACAACTAAAATAGATTTTCACGCAATTTTTTTAGTAACTCAGACATATTGGATTGAAAATATCCATTTTTTGTGGATTAATGAAGAAAGTACATCCATAGCGCTGTCGTAGGAACAATACCACTTTTAGTTAAGACATGTTAAGTTTGCTTTTAATTTTTATGAATCCATATTGCCATTCTCTTGCGAATAGGAAATGTCAAAGACGTCAGTTATTGGCTGCTAGGCCTAAAAAATTAACGTTTTTTGATGATTTCTTCTCTAATAACTTATGGTTTTCTTTTATTACGCCACTACTTCATACACCCTCCCCTATTATTAACATGCCTAATATCTGTCCTATGGAGAGTATCTTGCAACTCATTCGCTCATTAAGCTGGCGGTAATTTCGTTTCTCTCACACTCGCTTATCATATATACCTTTAATAGACTTTTATCCATTATCTCCATCGGATCCATATTTTTGGATTAAAAACATATAGAATAAATGAATGCCATTTACAAGACTCGAAATAGGCCTTAAAAAAGAAGAGCGTGCAAGAAGCCATGAATGAATGAATTAGAAGCAAAAAAGGTATGCAAGTATTGGTAATGGCGGAGAAAAAAGGAGGAAAAGAAAAAAGATGTGGTTTTTTTATGTCTAACAGCAAAAACCATGTTTTTAAACTATCCCTACCTCCCAAAGGAATGGCATGAAGGGTATGGATGTATGAATAATGAATAAAATAATTTATGTAATAACCAGTAAAATGTGTTTTCTTAAAGTTGACCAATCTGTATCCACCTAAGCAATGGCACAAACTTTGTAACAGCAGAATGAAATGGCTGTAATTCGAACTCTCCGGGATTCAGCTCAAAATTTCCGGATCGAGAAGGCTTTGCAGTTGGTATGCCTACGTTCACATGCCGCCCGGCGTTATTTCCTACATCCTCCCGTCTGCTCCTAGACACCTATCTGCCGCGACACCTCTATACCACCTCCCACGCGACCGGCCAACTAACTCATACAGTGATGCTACCCGTGGAGATGTATGTATGTGTATGTATGCATCTCTCCAAGCTCTCTCGCGCTCTCCTCTCTTCATTCCCATCCTAACAGGCTAATGCACCGTGGGGATGCTCTGGTTTATCACAGGGCATCGTTTAGCATGTTGCCGTGGGTACAATCTGATGGCGGGAACCTGATCTTCGATTGAGCACGGCAAGTGTTTCAGAGCGGGGAAAGGTAGGGAGCGGAAGGGGGAGTGGTCTATGAGGAGAGCGATTGGCCGGGCTATGTGGGAATCAATTATTTCTCAACTCTAGGCGATGGTTGAGTCGAACTTAAAAATCGTCTAATGTTTTTTTGTTCTGAATTGTTCACAATCACTTTTCCAGTTAATAGTTTCAAACTTCCGATGACAACAGCATATTTTCATATTTTTTTCTTCCGCCATGTAATGAAACTAACCAGTACTCTGGGAATCAATCACGATAAATTCGTTTTGGGTGACACTTCAAGTGAGAATATATATGGATTCGATTACAACAGACGTTACACAAAGGAAAGTCTTGGAGACTTCCACAGAATTTATATATCTACGACCACATAAAATGCTCGACATTATCCAGTATAGTCTTACTCAACTTCCTTATCAAATAACGTGAATAGGTCAACAATGTAACGATGTCTGTTCGTATTTCCAAAAACTGAGGATGTTACAATGTGTTTTTCATGGTTTTACATCCGGAAATGCCACAAGGATTGTTCGGAAACCATTTTATTGATTACAACTGAATTTTATTATGCATCATCTACGGCAGGTACATAAATATCTCTTGACAGAGTTCCACCATATTTGGCATTACAATATTAAATTAAATTAAACTCAATAAAATAATCATTGAGGGCTAATTTTCTTGTGCTAAAAGTATTAAAAATGTATAACAAAGTGGCCAAGAGAAAATAAAAACTTACTGAAAATTGATTATTAAGGAACCAGGTTTATTAAAATAGTAATTACATCAACATATAGTAATAATATTTCTGCTAATATATTATTATAATTACTCTGTGATCTCCATCTACATTATCCACGCCAGAAGAAGAGGAAGATGATCGCAAAAATCAAAGAAAACTAAATACACAAAAAAAGAGGGCAATGTAACATTTTCGCATGAAAATGTCAGTCAGTCTGTGTACTAGAAACGTCGTTGGGGAAGGAAACAAGATACGTATTTTGCAATAATCATGGTACAAAGATAAGTTTAGATGATAATCACTAGAGTAAACATTTTTCGGGTTAATCAACTTTGCCAATAAAAAGTAGTTACCATGAAACTATGAATAATCTTAAACATCAATTTTCAGTATATTCTTTACGGTAAACTCAAAATCAATGCTTCATACTATTAAAATTAGTAGGCATTAATGAAGCAAGATTAACAATTTTCATTCATAATATCACACTTAATATTTGGTTAAATCTTATAAGTAGATAAATCGAGACCACTTCTTTATATTACTCAAAAATAGAATAAAATCTATGCGAGGATATTTTCAGAGTAAAATAGATGTAGATTTGAGAGTAAAAACAAAAACCAAAAGCAGTCAAAAAAGACTACCGCTGGCATTAAAAATGTTAGCATTCCTGTAAAATAGCATCATCTTGGAACGTTTCCATTCGAAACCTTTCAATAAAATGGATGTGAACGTTGAAGATAACGGCATTCACGGAGAATATAAATATTATAAACAAAAGTCGATGAGCGACTTTCGTGAGAATATGCTTACGGATCAGTTTCTCTATTTCCTGGAAACACTCGCATTCCTGGGCCAAATCGAGATACATTGAGCAGAATGCCATGGAAAATTAGGCGTCAGAAACATTCTCTCCGTTGTAATAAGCAAGTATTCATTGTTTATATCGTGATTTGTTAATGAGCGTTTGATGAGTTACAGTCATGGGAAATATGCATGTCTCAAATCATACTGCAAATGTAACGTGGCGTATTCTATGCACCATATTTTTGAAGACTCCGTCCAGAACAATATTCCCTAGCAAATCTCATCTTATTCCCGGTTCGTTCTTAGGAGTAGAACACCCAAGAAATACATTAATTAGCAGAAAATGTGACACTTGATTTCAGCGATTAGCTCCGCATTACTTAATTTTTAATGGAGGTAGTAAATTTCTGGAGACTTGTGTGTTTACTCTCGAGTACATTTTATATCGCAACATATGAAAAAGTATACAAGTACGATTTTCTGCTCTTACCTAAAATATTATAAAAATCGATATTCCAATATTATCCATTGAAAAAAGTTTACAACATTGAAAAAATGTAATGAAGTTAGTAATATTATGAACAGATTTCATGCCATATTTCACGATGACGTTGGATAAATATCATTCTTAAAAATACAACGAAACTTTCACATCTATTTTATTATTCGTGAACTATTTTTTTAAACGTAAATGTCAGATATACAGATTTAATAGTACAACCAAGAAAAACGCCTCATGGATTTTGATATATATCATTACTATTGTAAAACAGCCGAATAGAAGAATAAACCTTGAAATCTTCTACTTCTTTAACCTATTTAAAAAATATATATCGTAATTCACACCATAATTACTCAAATAACGCTAATCAATATTATATCAATCATGTTATATCAATGTAATAACTCATATCTCTGCGGCAAGGTTTTCATTTCGATGTTGATATAAAGAAAGAAGTATTTTTTCTTGATTCGGCATCACTGGCCACTATTGCCAATTGAATGGGGAAAATTTCCTCTGGCCGATCCTGTATGGTGGCGATGTTGAATTTCAATGTAAAATTATGCTCGCAACAAAGCTCTTTTCATCGAGACTCCCGAGTCATGTGACTACTAAATCCCGTACAAAAAACATAATATGTTTCTTTCCCATCCAGCTAGCCCAACATCATTTCAATACCATAGTCTTGAGAAACCTATCGCCCCTTATTTCTTCCTCCAGGCCCCTACCCTGCCTCTCCCGTATTTAATTCAGAAGTTTCTTTTCCTCGACCACCATAAGGAAATAAAATGTAAAAAAATGTATCAACTACTTCATCTACATTCATCTCAGAAATAGGGCAGTTTGTATATGAATAACGATCAAATTCACGATTAGCAGATGAAATATTTGATTATGAAGCGCATTTTCTTTTAATTTTTAATTCCCGTGAACCAAGATATATCGCATATTCATTTGATCCTTCGTGAATATCCCATATTAATAAATTTCTCGGGATGTCTAAAGAAATATTTTACATTTAGAAGCACGCATATATTTTCGTATTGGCGACAATTTTAGTGGCAAATGCTTCAAATAGAAAAATGCTGGCATTCTTATATTCTCGTAATATTAGTAAAAAATATTTAGCTTATGTAAGAGGTCACCTTCGGGATCCGTCGAGGGTCATTCAAGAGAACGACACTTTGGAAAAAGGCGTTTATTATTGGAAACCATACACAGCCAATATCTGGACAACCTCACCGAACATTGCCTTCTCAAGACTGTCCTCGCACTCATCCGCTCCCTCTTCGACGTGACCCATTAACCATGGCTTGGCGTCCCCATGTGACCACCCTGTGTCAATCTTATTAGTCACCAACAGTCACCTCGTATGATCCTGTATCAGTAGTATCCCACAGACTGCAGATTGCTAAAGGTGACTCCAGCACCCCTATCTAAGTGAAGCCTAGTGATCTCAGTAGTATTAAGAAACCAAATAATAGCCTCCGAAGATAAGGAACCACACTATGGCCCGAGAAATCCACTAAACTAAATTCAGCAATCTTAACCACCACAGACCATTTCTCCCTAGGCGAACTAATTAACAGATAAATTTGAAGGGAATGGCTCTCGCCAGGCATGATCTCAGTTCACTTAGAAAATTCACTTTCACTTAGGAAATTTGTAGACACACTCATGGGTGAATTTTTATGAAAACGAGGCAATTTACGATGCATGTATTCACGTTTTCCTTTTTTCCGCGCATTGATTATGCAAGTTGATAAACGATATTTTTTGGCGAAAATATGGTACATTATTATAGTGGAAAAGTAAACTTTTTATTGCAATAATTATGTAACAATCTAAGAACCCTATCCGATACTCAGCACAATTAAATCATTGTGATTTCATGACCCTTTTTACCTCACTGCCTCGCTTCCTCCATCGTCGCTTATCTGTCTGTGCTGTTTTAACTGTTATGCGTTACAAACTCTGTTACTCCACTTTTTCCCTATCTTTCTCCCTTGCTCACCGGGATTACCTGCCACGGAGCTCGTCCGACCACCAGAGGGCTGGCGGGGAAGAAAGGCGGGGCGAGGAAGCGATGGAGCAAAGAGGGGAGAGTAGGAAGCAGAGAAAGAAAAGTGCAAAAACGTACATGTGCCCGACACGGAGGGGGATTGTCCAAGTCGAACGCAACGTCCACTTCTTGTGCGACATCTAACTTGGAGTGCAAAAAGCAGCGAGTCGGATCGGGGGCAGCCACGAGGTAACAAAAGCGGAGTTACGTCAGGGAACCTTCCGAGAGGAGTGGGTGGTTGTGGGTTCGACAAAAAAAACATATCGCTATAAAAAAACTCCGTTCCGCCCTTTTTTTCCCATTACCTTCGCGAAGTGCTGACCTTTAATTTAAGAATCCACCCCCGCGTTCTCTACAGCACCGTCACGTCAGTGCGGGTAATCGGGCAAACAGCAGAACTTATTTTGCTCCTAGTTGTTTTTCGAACTTTTACAACAATTTTCTTCGGTTCGGTTGCGAGTCGGTGTAATATTACGCATGATTACGCTGATACAATCGAGGAGCTTGCAGCAAACGTTTAAATGACTGCAGTGCAGAGTATCTTTGTGGCCATGAGTACAAACAGTGGCCGTAGCGGTTTAGTGGGAGTTCCTTCCTAATGTAATTGTATTTTTGAACACGTTTGTATGTAACTGACATGGCAATTAACCTCATGATGTCGCCCTGCAATGGGACCTAAGTCGTTAATAACAATCTTGTGTGAGGTATTTTAAAGGTATTTTTAAAAATTCCCAATCATTAAGTTAAAATTGAAGTTTTGTTATCGGATCTTAACAACGTTCATTCGTATAGGGGATAGAATTAAATCAAAGTGAATGCACCAAAGTTCACTTCCTGCGAAAGTCTTCACACAAATGCCATATCTACGCGGTGGGTGGATTAAACATAAAATCTTCACAAATAGTTGATTATCTTGGAATTACCTGAACTTCTGATATATCGTGGGGAACACACATACAAAACATGTGGCACAGCATTATAGTAATTAGAATTTGTCAAGCGTATAATAGGAAGGTCCTCGGATGAAAAGGTAAAAGAGAGATGCTACTTCGCTCTGGTTATGCCACACCTCGGATTCGCCGCGAGCATTTGGAACCCTGATCATTAATATTTTACAAAAAACAATAAAATACAAAGACGAGCTGAAAGTTTCGTTACAAAGTGCTACGAGCGAACATATAGTGTCTCACCACTTATAGAGGGATTAAGGTTGAAGCCCCAAGAGACTCGAAGGCAATACGCTAGGCTTAGGTTGCTTGAGATATTCAGAACTGGTGTGTTTCAGAGCGACACAGAGAATATTATCATGACATCTCACAACATCTCTAGGTCTGACAGGAGCGATAAAACAAGAGAGATACATTAGCGAACAGATAGGTGCAAAACCTCGTTCTTTCCGCACAACATAAGTGACCACAATAAAACTGAGTTCCAATAAATGTACTCCCATAATACACGTTACCATTTAACCTCCCAAACCCTACATCTTTACACGGCTTGTGTCCTAATATCTCCAGTCACCTGTCCATGCGGCGGCTCGTAGGGTAGCACGGAGATGTAGATGCAGATGAGTACAAACTGGACTTGGCAGTTTCGTGAGTGTTCTGGGTGTGACTGTATATTTGTACACATTTGTAAGTAACTGAAATGGCAATTTACCTCATGATGTCGCCCTGCGGCGATGCAAATGATGTTAATAAAAAAAATCTTTTACGTGCAATGTTCAAAGTTTTTAAATTCCCAATTATTTTTAATTTCATAAAGTTAAGCCAAAAACCATCACCTTTGTTATAATTTTCATTATATGTTACTTTCATTTCCTTAATAGCGATAGGCATAGACAAAAGAGAAACTAATACATCTCTCCGAATGGATTATTTTGCATACAAATGCTATTTTAGCACGTAGTCCCCATGCTAATGAGAGATAAATTTCCTAATAATACATTTTCCATGGGTACATTTTTCTGACGAGAAATGCACTTCATTATATTTTTGCAATGGTTGGAAACTAGTAGCAAGAGGTCGTGTCAGGCATTCGAAAAAAAGCGGCTAGGTATTATTATCCTTAACATATGGAATGCCACACTGGGAAGTGAAGTCAAATCTCTACTTCATCAAGACTAAAAATGAAAAAATATGAAATATGTAATTTCCGCTGTTTCCTCTGTATGAAATGTGTAATATCTTATGTAATTTCCGCTGCTAAACATGTAGTGAATTTCACCCCGTTAAGAGGTGTACCAAAATGTCATATAATCTCAGATTGAAGCGAAGTCAAATCTCGACTTCATCAAGGCTAAAAATGAAAAATATTAAATTCTTGTGCGATTTCCGCTGCCACACGTGGTAAATTTCACCGCGTTAAGAGGTGTACCAAAATGTCATAAAATCTCATATTTTTTATATTCATTTCTCGTAGAAGTGCAAAAACTTTCTCTCCGTGACTTCCTCTACAGTTCTCACACTTTCTAGCGTTTCATCTCCTTCACTTCCCAGCGTGGCATTCCACATTTAGAGGAATATTACATATGACCACCTCTTTTCGAATACCAGACACGGCACCTTGTAGGAGTACAAACACTTCCTCTCGATTACCGGTCCACCTACCTTAAATAGTAGTAGATGAATTAGAGAACATCCACTGAATCCCTCTAGGTAATGATTTATTAAAGTATTCTTTTAAAGTATTTTCCAAATGAGCAATTTTAGAAGTCATTGCTGCACAACGTGTATTACCAAATTATTTTAATTAAATCGTGAATAAAACAAAATAATTTGATTTTCCAGCCTAATTTGGGAATTCCAATCAAAATGTCATCATTGGTTATTGAATCCTAAGATTGGTTGACTGCAGCCCTCCACCCTTCCCTATCTAATGCTAGTTCCCTTACCTCCTGGTATTTATTCCTATGCACTTTCTTCTATTTGGTCCTTGAACTAATTCCTGGGTCTTCCTCTGGGGACTTTTTCCTTTATTTCTCCTTCAACTATGTACTTAAAAAAACCCCATTCAATCAAATTGTATCACTAGGTAATTTACTAATCAATAAATACAAAAGCTATGGGCGAATCTTTAACTTGAAATTCTCGGCGCATGGTAACATTTTTTTTAACTCCGCGTGACTCTCCTGTAGTTTGCACCACTGTACCTACGTAATGTAATTATGTACGCAGGCACTGCAATGTCTCTCCGCAAGTCATCTTGGTATAGAATAGTACGGAAAAATCCCAACATGTACATACCTCGCCAAAACTATGAGTTACGATGTGTTTTCCCCCTATCATTTTCCTGCATCAAACATCAAACATCAACGAGATTACCTGAATTCCCCTGATATATGGTGTAGTTCTTAACTGTCAGCTTCCCTCTGCTCATGGCCTAAATTTTTTTGGGACCAATATTTGATAAGGCTTTCAAAATGATTAGGATGGTCAACTCAAGAGTGTTGCAAGTCTGAATAGCGATAAAATGAAATGTCACACGAGAATGGACATTTTAACACCTCATAAATCAATGCTAGGTTACGGAGTATTTTCCCCCTCTTGCCTACCACGTATTTCCACTAGTACTTTCTGTCTGTTATCCATGAATTTTCATCAGGCAATGCATTTGATTACGGCTAAATATCAGAAATCAATACATAGAATGAAAAAGTACAAATTTAGATACAAATAAATCTTTCAAATCTTACAAATAGAAACTCTTCAGCTCACTTTTTCAGGCCGCAAGTCCACATATGATTCGATGTACTTTAGAGTATTTATATTCTCATAAGGCTGGAAATAAACTGGTATGATTCTTCAGAAAGGTAATTATTTTTACTGAGCATATTATCCGCTCGTATGTGGCTTGAATAAACGCCAAGAGTACACGAGAAGAGGTGACCAATTATTTAAATTTACCACTTAAAAAAAGAATTTACGGCCTAACCAGATGTGCATTCTATATTATTTAATGGCATGTAATGTTATCAAAGGATTACTTTCTTTGAATCTTCACTTGTTTCTTAAGGTTGGAATCGTAAGTTATCAGCAAATATTTCACCATGAAAGTATTAGGAACTATGGGATTACCGCTTTCCTCATCTAAAAGAAGCAATCAGAGAAGAAAAACACTGAAGCCTGCAAGCATCCTCAGTTCTGCCTCCTTTCTTGAGGATCGAATCGGCTGACTCATCTCAGCTGGAGCACAATTTACAGTGTAAAAGGAACTACACAATCTTTTCTTAGTCGATGGTTCGATGTTTTAATGTTTCGAAGGCGGAAAGATGCCGGAAAGAGATACGAATTACAGCGGAGATGAGGGAAAGGTAAGAGTTTCTTCATTTTCAGTTTTCTATCGATAGCGCGCACAAAACTTTTTTAGAGAAAGCATCGGTGGAAATTCATGGTGAACGTAACTTGAACGCAGAGATGACGGCCATTGTTGCCGGGAAAGGATGCGGGAAAGAAGGAGAAGGAGAAGGAGGAAGGAGAAGGACTCGTTGAAGTGTTGGGAGGAGGGATTTTGGCTTGAAAGGAGGATGGGCCATCCGTGCAAAGCGATGAATAAAAGCGGATCGGAGGTATTGTTTGGGATTATGGATGTTCCTTTATCACGCAAATGAAACTTTAACCCGTGGCAGAAGAATAATCTAAGCTTATCACGACGAAAGAGGAGAAGATGTTGCGATACCACAACGTATTCTCAGCCCGTAAAGAATCCAGAAATTATATGATACCGATTGAAAGTGTGTGTTAAGGGTTCAAGGGCGCAGAAAAAACATTTCATGGTACATACTCTGACCGCACCCCCATGAGGATGTGTTTAGAAGAAAGTAGGGGATAGATAGATATAATTGGGAGGAGGACGAAAAATCTGGTGATTATTTAAACTTATTTTAACTTTTTTCTTTATATGGCTACATATGACACACAGGATGAATGGATTTTTGCATAAATGTACTCGAAAGTGTATATCTACTTTATTCATCTTAAGGCCGTGCAACAAATGAAATTTCGGGAGAAAATTCCAATTCAAATCAACCTAAAACTCGAACAAACTACATATCTACAGCTATATTTTCGGATCGAGTACTTTAAGAACGGCCTCCATCCTAGTCCTTTCTATTACTGTGTTATCATTCCTCAGCACATATTAATCTTGGTAATTTTCTGCAAAGCTTGCATTTTTTCCTTATGTTTTCAATAATTTATACTTTTAATCTATCAGTACTTGGTCATAACGCTAGCAGCGTTGCACAGGCAAGGAGATGCTAAGATATTCTTATAAAATGCATTGATATGGATAAAATGATGGATATAACCCTCCCTCGAGCAAACTTTAAGTAGAAATTGGAAACTAGCTTCTATTGAAATTAGCCACTTGAATCGATTACTGCATATGCTAACTGGCAAATTCTAACTAGAAAATATTCCATCTGAGAAAGAAAAAGATCGTGGTGTAAACTGCCATATTACGGCATCAATTCAGAGAAAACAACCTAAATCTTCACAAAGAAGAGTTTTGAAATATCATTTTATAACAATGGCATCCTTAAATAATTCCCTAACAAAACAAAAGAGAACTATGATCCATATTAAGTGGTTCTATCAACTGGAATGTAACAACTGCAATGCGGTATACATTGGGCAAAGGGACAAGCATTCCGGACAAGAGCGGAAAAATAAAAGAGACGGTGCCGTAAATGCGACCTCCTCCAGACCTTGAAAATGACTTAACTTGAGTCGAAACCTAGATTGGAATAAAAAAATTATTGTGGAACATTACAAAGTGAATTTATTTACAAGCCATCCCCTTCAGTCCAACAATACCAAAAATCTACGAGTAAAGAACCAGAAAAGTAACTTCATATCTAAGACTTGGCACCGACAAGAATGACAAAGGCAAATCGAAAAGAAGGCTTTTTGAAATCAGAATAAGTATTAAGGAAAGTGAATTGATGGTGAAAATACTTTTTCAAAAAGGAAACATTGTATCCCTGGCTGAAAAACAGAAGCCTCCCTTTAACTCACGCCCACCTGCCGGTACCCTTATCCGCTTATAACCATGGAAGCTGAACTACGCCTGGTCAAACACCTCACCTCATTTTCCCCTCCTACCCTCCTACAGCCTATACCGGGAATATTATATCTACCTCCCGACGTATTTTGGGATTTTTTTATCTCAATGATGTGTGAAAACTACTCGTACCGAAATAGCCATAGGTGGACTAGAGGTTTTATTTTTCATTGGTGAAGGTAGAGATGAATGATACATCATTCTATTTTTACAATTTCACTTTCATGAGAAATGGAGACTTGAGTAAGCCCAAAACTCATAGAAATGATCTAAATTCAAGGATTGTGTAGAAGAAATGGATTCCTGCCAATCAATGACTGGAGGAGACAGACACCTGATGTTTTCTAAAGACGTGTTCTCGTCTGCCGTGATGGAATACGGAAGCAGAAAATACACACATTTAAACGCAGGAAAAAAAATTGGAGTGACAGACGTAATTTATGGATAGATAGATAGATACAATTTTATTGATCTAGGACATACCCTATGAGACCAACTACATTTGGTGAAGAAACAATGCTTGGTTTTTAAGAAAGTTTCTGTATAAATTAAGCACAAAATTACAAGTCTTTCTTCAATACTAGTAAACATATATTTTATTGATTTATTAATTAATTACTTAATTTTGATTGACTTTATTACACATTTTTTCATTATTCTTTACTTTAATAAATATTATTTAGGTGTGATAGCTAAATATCCAACGGCAAGTGTTCTGCTGTTATAGATAGCATTGCAATTTCATCTACCAGGATCGTATAATATGTCACGATTTTTATGCAACATGATCGGCTCACTGCGGTCGAGACGATAATTGGCATCGTGTTTATAAGGAATCCTTGAAGCAATTTACCTTGTTAACATGATTCGCAAAATCGAGTAAAAGCGCGGACATAATATCAATATCCGCGATAACCGATTGAATTCATTTGTGTTTGAAGCGATGGAGTTGCATGGGAAAGCATTTTGTTTTTGCAAAAAGTCCTAACAGAATTTTTAATTGCACATCGATTAATGCATTTAAAACTATCAAAGCAAATTTTCATGCATGCGTGAAAGGTACGTTTAAAATTATTTCTGACAACCGCCTCACAAAAGAGGTAAATAATGAACGAGTTGGTTACAAAATATAGCCTTTATTGACAAAAACCTTTAATCCGAGGAAAAGTAACCTCAAACCGACACACTTCATTGAAATTGATAAATTGAATATGATTCGTTCAATTGTTGATACTGGTGATAACGAAGGCCTCAAATTGGAACCGATTTTTTCTCCCAAAAATGAGAAAACATTTTTATAACACATGAGTTGGTAATCCTAAAAATGACGAAAATATTATAAACTAAATCTACATCAAATCGAACCTTTGTCAACTTACGAATAATAGAATTGCATTGATAAAATAAAGTCGTTGTCTGTCTCCAGAAGTTTTCTCTTTAACTACATTTAAAGCCACCAACGGCGTTCGTAGAAATACTGTAATTAAGCAGGATTTTCAAATAGGACACTACATTTTTGCTGCTCAAAAAAGTTTCAAAGGCCTTTTGCGTCAAGCAAGCATGTAATAAAAAAGTCTCAAAATTCTAATAAATACAGGGTATGTCCCAAAAGTTCGGGTAATTTTTGCTCGAAAGATCTAAAAAAATCATTTACTGAAGTACCTCTTTAAAACTTTTTAAAGTACTCTCCTCCCGACTCGATACACATTTTACAACGCTTCACCCACGCCTTGTAGGCCCCTGGAAGGCCTCAACGGGGACCTCTCGTAGACAGGCCGTTGAAGCTTCTTTTAACGCCTCCAGTGTCCCGTGGCGGTGTCCTTCCTGAGTTCTTTTTATCTTGGGGAAATAAAAAAGTCCGGTGGTGCCAAGTCGTGGCTGTATGGCGGCTGGGGCAGCGTTGCCACGACCAATTTTGGAAGCAGCTCGGCAACAATGAGCGCGGTGTGGCTCGACGCATTGTCGTGATGCAGGATCCAATCGTCACAAATATCCACTTGGACGTGTCGCATCCTGTTTCTTAATCGTTTGAGCTCTTCACAGTAAAACTGGCTGTTCATTGTTTGTCCTTGGGGTACGAACTCACTGTGAATCACATTTTTTTGTCATTTTGGCGGTGGAAATTCAGTACCACAACTTTTGGGACAGACCCTGTACAATAAAACTCAGAACAGCAAGCTGCCTATTTTGCGTCAAAAAGGATAAGATACATTCCCAGCGGTTGCTGACTGTGAGGACTATTTGTGAAGTTTACCGAGTCAAATACACAGCTGTCGACGCTTGGATTGCCTATTGGTCCACCGCCTTCGATACCGACGACTCGGCCATTGCATACTCTGCCACATTACAGAAACTAACCCGGTGGAGTCATCGCATAGACCTCATATTCTACCAAAACATATAAAAATTAGTCCCTCTCTCTCAGCATTCAAATGAAATACTATAATGTATTACTTTCTGATTCTTAATGTTGTAGTAATATCTTTATGTCATGAATATGTTTGCTGGATTTCTAATTTCATCACATGTAATGCTTCACACATTACCTTGCATACTTGTTAACAGTTTTCTATTTGCAATGTATAATTTCTATTGCGTCATCCGTGGAATAACCTAGCAAAATAAAAAATATAGTCCCTCTATCTCTAAATTCAAAATGAAATATTATAATGTATTACCTTCAGATTCTTAACGATGTAGTATCATCTTTATATCATGAACTTGTTTGCTGAATTTCTAACTTCATTATATGTAATACTTCGCACTTTACCTTGCATTTTTATGAACTGTTTATTATTTGCATAGTAGAATTTCTTTATATAAATGTGAAGTTTCATAAAACCTTGCGCCATTCGTGAATGACATTAATACTATTTATTTTTGTTCTCTAACCCGCATTACTATGAATATTTTTTTTCAAGGGGCATGATCCCAGAACAATCGATAAATATATTCTATTCCATTCATATGCAGCAAGAGCTTG
The DNA here is from genome assembly GCA_963169105.1 of Ceriagrion tenellum. NCBI lineage: Eukaryota > Metazoa > Arthropoda > Insecta > Odonata > Coenagrionidae > Ceriagrion > Ceriagrion tenellum. The sequence goes on along the minus strand of OY720641.1, from coordinate 88,305,448 downwards.
AAATCAATGCTATAGTGACGCATTTCTTTGCTTCTCCTATTACGTCAAGCTTTTGATACGTAATCTTCCGGCAGCATCTGCCTTGCCACCAAAAATTCAAAATTATCATTATCGAAAAATAAACGGCAAAGGAAAATGCTTCCAATATTTAAAGATAAAGTACCGTAAGGATGAACTCCGTGATGGCCGATGGGATTCAGGAAGTTGGATAGTGAATAGCTATGATTGGAGAAACAGCAGAGAGAACAATATAATGTTTGCTATAAAATAACAGAAAAAGTTGTTGATTCTCGAATTGAGACTTTTGCTTCAAAATTTTCAAATTTTGCAATAAGTCAACCACAGAATTTTTCCCCTTAACGGCCACAGGATAGGATACCAATTAGGTCTATTCCCTGAGGCACTCATCTTCTCTATAGCGACAAAGAAACGTTTGTAAGACTGCCTTCACAGATCTAAAGTTTTATGTATATGGGAACCATTTCGAAAAATACACCAGTTTTCTAAGGATTTCTCAAAAACAGACGCATACAAAAAGAGAATATTCTACTCTTAAAGCTCATAAAATTAAAAAAATAATTGAATTTCAAGCCGTTTCGATCGCCATATTATTGTTCCCAATAATTCAATGTTAAAGTTGAAAATGAATTCCGGTATTTTCAACTGTCTGTCCATGCGCAGCCTCTCAACCATTTCCTCGGTTGCCGATAGGAACCGCGAACAATCCAAACAACTCAACGTATTCACTAAAATATGCAATGATATGAACCTGTGCGGTGCCCTGTAATACGTCTAGTGATCCATACAGGAGAATCACATTAAGATATTAACCTGGGTGTTTTTTTTTCTCCCAAGATACCCCTCTGATTAATCAACTCTGCATATTGAATCTATTTTGCTCGTCTATTTAGGGTGGATTCATTTGATTGAATTCAAAATTACATTAATTTTTTCTCCCCATTGTCATTTAACTATTCCATGTAATGGCATGCAAATAAACAATGAACGCATCTATTTGCAAACGTTTGATCCCACGCGGAAGTATTCGTATTAATCTCCTTGCATATTCCGTTGCAAATTTATTAACAACTCTCCAATATTCGACGCCATGACTTAGGTTGTCAGGAGTGGGTGAGTGGAAAAATTTTAGTAAAGTCACCGTAGTTCATATCCTACGAAAGGCATCACAAAAATGCCATTCCTTTACTGTGGGCGAAGTTATCAACATCTCCAGATACAGTAAAATATATTTGAATTACCTTAACTTCTGATACATTGTGGGAAACACATGTAAAACAAATGCAGACAGTATTAAAGAAACTAGGAATTGTTAAGCGTATAGTAGGAAGGTCCTTCGATGAAAAAGAAATGCTACTTCGGTTCGGTTAGGCCACACCTCAAATGCGCCGTGATCATTTGGGACCATGGTCATAAAGATTAAACGAAAAACTAATAAATACAAAAAAAACAACTGCACGCCTCATTAAAACTGCTACGAGGAAACATATAGTGTTTCACAAATTTTGCAAGGAATATGGTGGGAGCCCCTAGAGACTCGGAGGCTACACGCTAGGCTTATCTTGCTTGAGATATTCAGAACTGGTGCATTTCATAGCGACAAAGAATATTATCGTGACGTCTTACCACTCTAGGTCTGACAGAAGTAGTAAAATAAGAGAGATACATTGTCGAACAGTTAGCAACAAAAATTCATCATGGTACATCCTGGAGCATCCTATTACATATCATCTCCAGTAAGAGTTGGTTACTCAAGTCAAGCTTTATAAAAAAAAAGCTTAGTGAGAAGAAAGAATGACGAGTGAATGAATAAATGTGTCTTTGGCATAGAAATGGAAATTGAAAACTCGCTAACAAAATCGGGTTTACGGCGCGGAATTCGAATTCAAGCCAAAAACATCTGTAAAAACTTGTTTTTAAGTCTGTATGATATAAAATTTGTCAGCAGGAATTTTAATTTTTTGAAACGCATGATTTCTCGTTTTTGGGAAAACCTATCGATGCAGTTACGAATAATTCATGAATAGGTATATGCCAAATTTCCACAAGCCATCATGCTACGATTGAAAATAACCAATTGTTTTCAGAAAGTTATTCTGAAACCTGTATTTTTTTAAACTTTAATCCATACGTGATGCTAATAAGGATACGTATGCCATGTTTCACAAAAACTGTACCTTAATGAAATTCTGCCAACCACCTAAATCCAAAAATTAGCTCAAATAAACATTATAATAGCCGTTAATACTGTTATTTAAAGTTTTTCTGTTGTTTTGTTAAGTTAAAGTTTGCAGATGAGGCTGGAAGAAAATAAGTGATATGAATTTGAATTGGAGGGTGGAGAGAGAATATTGTTTCATTCAATATGCCTGAAATTGTCGCATTACTCTCGATTTTCTCTGACTACTTATATCGAACAACCATCCCTTCTACAAGAAAGTATGGCCAGTTTATTTCAATCTATCCATATCGAACATTGTAGAAGTATTTTCCTTCCGCACTTCTCTCTAACCTATATTGCGAGGAGTCTAAACATTCTTCAAAAAATCTCTTCAGTTTTGAATTTCTGAATAGTGGTCAAGCATCCATCACGACCGTGTTACCATCATTGCCTAGTGCCGACCAAAGGTACACATTTTCTGAATCATGTGGAAATGCAAAACAAGCAGAGGGTTGATACAGAGTGAGAATCATTTACCGAGATATCTGGCGGCCATTGGCGCACTGAGTGAAGGTAAGAATATTGCCAAAAGGGGCCAAATAAATACAATGAATTTACATACACATTATCACGCTTTTTCTGCTTCATTTGTCTGCATACATTGTGTTAATCCATGCTCTTTTCATTCACAAATGTTACTGAAATTTATTTTGTCAAATTGACCAATGACCTTTCTCGATCAACTTGAACCTCTTAGACAATGTTCTCTTCTCTACCATATTATCCCGTTGGGAGGCCCTAGAGACTCGGAGGCTACACGCTAGGCTTAGCTTGCTTGAGAAATTCAGAACTGTTGTATTTCAGAGCGGCACAGATAATATCATCATGACCCATATCTTCATTATTAGGTCTGAAAAAACCGATAAAATAAGATAGATACATTGCCGAACAGATAGGTACAAAAACTCTGTTCTTCCCAAGCACATTAAGCGACCATAATAAAAGCTGAGCTCCACTAAATACACTCCCATAGTACATGTCACCATCCACCTTCCAAAACCTTATCCCTTACATCTTTACACGGCTGGTGTTCTAAAACCCCCTATAAACACTCCCATGCGACAGCTCTCAGGGAAGTATGTAGATGTAGATTATACGAGTTTTTTTATCTATCTTCGAAATCTTAACAAATATATGGACACTTCTCTCACACTTTTCTATTATATTCAAAATCGAGAAAATTAGCAGTGCAACGATCATTTCATACAGCATGTTAGCTGATGTAGTTCACACAGTTGTAATTTTACTAATACCAATCCTTAACCACAGTGCACCACATTAACACCTTTTGTCCCAAACAGTGACATAATCGTAGACTTTTACTGAATGAAATCATGCTGAAATAATGCACAGAATAATGAGGAGGAAAACAGAGAGTAGAGTTTTGATGACAAGGAGCATTTGTGGTCAGACTGTGCGGAGAGAATCATAATGAGTGGCACGGAGGAGAGCGTCTCGAGAAAAACAGGGAGAAGGACCCGACAAAGGCGAGGAGGTTGAGAGAAAGAAGATAGGAGAGAGGGGAAAAAACGGAGAGCATTTTCGTGGATGGCTGGAGGCTTGCTGATGAGTCTGGACACGAGAGTCGGAGATTTTCTCGGAGAGTGCGGCCGGAAGAATTAAAAAGGGGGAGAGCAGCTTTCCCTGGGGGACTCCGGGATGGTGGAGTGCGTGGCAGTGGTTTTGGTGTTGAGGCTTGCGGGTGTTTTGTGAATATGTGGCTAAGAGTGGATTCTGGAAGTGATTCGGTGAAGAATCATGAAAATGAAAATGGAAAAAATAATAAAAATTTGAAAGGGAGGGCCGAGATATTTCGTTTGAAAAATATCTTCAATGGTGTCGAAGGGCATTCAACAGAGTATGAAACGTGTGCGACGAACAGATGGACGTTTCTGACGAGGAATAAAAAGAATTGTATTCTTTCTTCTTCGGATGTAGTTCATCTTGGGCATACGAGATGGAAAGTGCGAAAATTTTGAGTTTTAAGACCGTGGAAAGTTGTCAGGAGTGGATTGGTCGAGGGACCGCAAAACAAGGGATTGCCAGAAGTAAATTAAAACGCTGCAATCACGTTGGATGATGTGAATGAGAATAAGAAAAGGGTGTGTTCCCAAAATTAAACCCATGAATTCATAAAGAAAATTAAAATGGCGCCAGCATCTTTAAGGGGTAAAATTTACGACATTTGACGAAGAATAAAGGGTCAGATAAAGTTAGAGAAATCAATTACTTCTCTCTTGCTAGACCCCACTTAGAATACGCTGCCAGTGTTTGGAATCCTCATGAAGTAGGCTTAAAAAACAGAATAAGAACGCGTGCAGAGAAGATACGTGAAAAGCCGTCATGATAGTCTCGCTAGTGATACTGACCTCTTGCAACAACTTGAATGAGATTCGTTTTCTGACCGTCGACTGAGAATTATACTAATTTTCAGACTAAGTTTTCAGTATCTTACGAACTCCAACATATTACGGTAGATCAGATCATGAGAATAAAATAAGGTAAATAGACTGTCGAAGGGAAAGGTTAAAAATGTCGTTTTTCCCGCGATTTATAAGAGACCATAATGGCTGCGTTAAGACTGAAGTCGGTTATTTGACAGGTAGTGTAGGTGATTAATTGATATGCCCCCTAATGCATGCTTCAAAGCTGTCAAATGGTGCTTACACCATGTTTTCCATGTTCCCTGCATGGCTCTTGTATCACGTTTTCATAGTAACACTATAGATTTTTTTAGTAGTTTCTGTAGCATTTGTAGCATACTTATTATTTGGTGCATGTTGGGGAAAGTCAACTTCTTCATTAAAGTTCATGTTGGTGATAAGCCACCCCCTTGTAGACACCATAGTGGTGGCTTGCAGGGTAATAAATAGATGTAGATAAAGGGTCGATTGATATCAACGCAGGAGAGTATTCATGATGACGTTGGAATATGCATCATAAGTCTATAATCAACTTTGAATAATCCACAACGCCCTTTTCCTAAATTATTTAAATTGATTTCGGGCATTTCTGCCACTTCAATACGGTCAATATGGCTCGTATAACCTTCATGGTCACCAGTTTCCATAAACGAGCCCGAGAAGTGAGAGGGGAAAACTGCAGCCACAACACCAAATCGAGCGATACCCTCCAAACGTCTTTTCTCTCGATCAGTACACTGAAAATGTCTTTTCTCTCTCGTATTACTCCTAGAATGACAGGCGCTATAATACAATACTTTTTCGTATTGATTTCATTACAAATCACGCACATACTCCTGCTTCAGCTAAAAATCTCCCACCCACGCGGGATCGGAGCGTATGAACTAAAGACCACCAGGAGAGGACTCGCCGTCCCCGCCGCAGAAGCCAACGAAATGGTGGGGTGCAGCATATTGGTCGGCAACCGTTAGGCGATTTAATACCCGAATAGCCTCACCTATTCCGTAAGAACCAATTTTATTATAACTGGGCTCGTTTGAGACTAGATAGCCAACCGGCGACTGGATATTCAAAAGGCGAAGGACATCAACGACATCATTCCTCTCTTTCGGATATTGCATACTCTTTCCCGAGCATCTCGAAGCTGATGAGGCTAGGCGATAAGGAATATAAGTAACGAGCCGTCATTCAAGCGATTTCTTGCTTTCACAGCTAATAGTTTAACCATTAAACCAACAGAGATAGTATTTTACTGAAAATAAAATCAAAATTATTTATTTTCAAAAATCACATTCAAAAAATCACCAGGGACGACACTGACATGGGAAACAACAGCTATTTCAACCGTGGTAATATTACTCGAGTGTTAAATATTTGGAAGATAGATAAACTTTACTACTTATTGAAGGTCCTGTAATTAATGCAACATCTTATTTCGCCACTGGAAGCACTCTTCTCTTACATATCCACTTCAACACATGACGAGCAGGTATAATTTCAAACGAAACAGTAGTTACTCCGCTATTCCTTGATAGAAATCCTTCAGCTTAAAATTCTACGGACACTAACTTCTTCTCTCACGTATTGATTCGAGTCAAGTTCGGATACTTTCCGAACGGCAGACAAATTATTAATTCCCAAGGAAACCGTCTCTTCATTCCCTTCATTCATATATATACCCTTAAATTGAGAAATGGTAAAGTGACATAGACACGAATATCTGGATAATTTACTGATTGGTGAAAGCTGTCGACAAAATACTCTTGGCATATTCTTCCCTCTACTATCGCTACACATTCAATGCAGCTGCATTGTATTGTGGGTAAATCCTCTTAATGCCAACATCATAACAGTCTTCTATCACTCTTCTGGTCCTACCCGCAAATTCTAATGCGACCGATTTTTCGAGGTTGGTGACAACAATGAAATGTTATTTACCATTTTGCATTCCCCTCTCTATTTTCAGCCTCAAACTAGAATATTTTCAATGCTATACTTAAAGCCGGATTTTTTCCGCGCAAGGAATTATTCCGATTCTTGTTTCACCCATTTGTAGTAAAATTTCGCCAGCATGTTCGACTTATATACCGCAACATTAAATGCTGCAAAAAAATTATTGTAGGACCAGTTTCAGATATATATATATATATATATATATATATATATATATATATATATATATATATATATATATATAGACTACAGAGAAGGGCAGCTAGATTTGTTAAAAATTGTCACGATAACTAAGAATTGTTACTAAATTGTCGAGGGAATTGGGGTGGGAACCTCTATCCGATGGACAGGAAAAATATAGTTTAATTCTTTTACGAAAGTTTGATGTACACTAGTTTTTGTCGGACGCTCAACATATTTTGCCAGAGACAAACTATTATGGTAGAAACGATCACAGGAATAAGATTAAGGAAATAGAATGCAGAACCGAAGGATTTAAAACGTCATTTTTTTCCACGTAAAATATGGGACCATAATAGTTGCGATAGATCAGATAGATACATCTACATCTACGTAATACCCTGCGAGCCACCACGAGGGTATGTGGCAGGGGGTGAAGATCACCAAACATGCACTTTTGCCATGCAAGTAGGATATATAAGGGAGGCATGCTAGAGAACAGGGACACATGCAGCTAGGTGGTTAGTATCTACATAATAAGAAAGGGATTATTGGTTGTTATTACATGCATCATGCACTACAGACTACTCTAACTATATTTCACCTACCTATCCCTTTGCTACGCTGCCGATTGTTCTCTCTTATGGTACGCGGGAAAAATGACATTTTAAATCTATCGGTACGACTATCTATCTCTCTAATCTTGTTAATATGATCAAACCTAGCATAATACGCAGGGGTCCTTAATATATATCTAACATCATCTGTGAACAAATCGGTTTCGAACTTACTTAAAAGGTTTAACCTATATTTTAACCTGCGTTCTGGTAGTAATTCCCATCCTAGTTCTACTATTAAACTCGTAACTTTTATACAATTATCATAACGGCCTTTAACAAACCTAGCGGATCTCCTTTGCACACGCTCTCATTCTTTTATCATACCTTCCTCGTACGGATCCCATATACTAGCGGTATATTCTAAATGAGGCCTGACAAATGTAAAATAGCTTCTTTCTCGTACTCTCTCATCGCATTTGCCTAGAACCCTTTTTACGAATCCTAATCTACGGTTTGCAACACTAGTTATTTCCCTGATGTGTTTCCCCCATGACATGTCTTCAGTGATGGTGACGCCTAAGTATTTAATAGATTCTAAGTTAGATATTTTTTTTTCTTTGATGCTATAATTATTCCGGGGAAAGCCATTCTTTTTCCAACAGTTCATTATCGCGCATTTCTTCAAATTTAATTCTAGCTGCCAACTATCAAACCAATCATCAATCGCATCTAAATCCTTAGCTAAAGACTGACTGTCCTCTTCATTTCTAATTTCCTTATACACTACTGCATCATCGGTAAAAAGACGTAGCTTGCTATTTTTTAATGCTGCATTCAAGTCATTTACGTAGAGAATAAATAAAATTGCGCCTATCACGTTTCCCTGGGGTACACCCAATGAAACTTTTACTTCGCCTGAGCTGAGACCATCTAATACCACCCTTTGAACGCGTTCATGTAAGAAGTCTCCTATCCAGCCTACTACATTGCTGTCTATCCCGTATGATGCTAACTTCGCGAGTAACTTACAGTGGGGAACCATGTCAAAAGCTTTTCTAAAGTCAAGAAACGCTGCGTTTACCTGTACGTTACCTTCCCCGGAAACTAAAATATCATGAACAAAAGACCTAATTGAGTTTCGCAAGACCGTCCTTTTCTGAACCCATGCTGGTTTGTTATCAATAAATCCTGGCTGTCGAGGTGTCCCATTATTGATGTAACTGTTATATGCTCTATAATTTTACATGATAGTGACGTTAATGATATTGGTCTATAATTACATGGCTGTTCCCTATCGCCCCTTTTAAAAATAGGGTTCACGTTTGCTATCTTACAGTCTTTGGGAACCGCGTGCTCTTCGAGGGATTTATTATATATTACTTTAAGATACGGAGTCATTTCTAGAGCTAATTCTTTATACACACGAGCTGGAATTTCATCAGGACCAGAGGACTTGTTCGGGCTAATGTTACTTAGTAAGGATACGATTCCGCTACAAGATATATCGATCGGGGGCATTGGTTGTTGAAATCGGTCTGGTATGGTTTCGCGCAAACTATGCTTAGATTGATTAAAAACGCTCTGAAAAAAATAATTTAACAAATTAGCCAAATCTATACTGGAAGTTACTATTTCGCCTCTATCGTTTTTCAAGGAGTTAACCGTTGACGTTTTAGTTCCCTGTACTTCCCTAACATACGACCAAAATGCTTTCGGATTTCCCTCTAGTTGTTCTCCAAGTAGTTTTCTCTTGAATTCACTAAACGCTTTTCTAAGGGCTGTTTTTGCGGTTGCTTAACAAATTTTATAATATTCGATAGTATTTTTGAGGTCGCTATTAGCTACATTTTTCTTCATTTTCCTTAGTTTCGCGTGGCTAACTCGTTGGCGTTAAAAACATTTTCTAACCTCCGCGTTGTACCACCTTGGTTCCCTATTCTCACTCTTATACTTATGAGGTATATATATCTGTTGACAAGTGACCGCGTAATTTCGAGGAACTCTATCCATGTATTGTCTGTATCACTATTTTTGCTAATGTTCACGAATTTTTCAAAATATGTCTTTAAGTCACGCCTAAATCCGTTAAAATCTGCTTTACCAAAGAGTCTTATTAAATCTTTCTTTTTAAATTAAAATTTTTTTCAGTATTGAGGGAAAATTTTACGAATACTACCTTGTTGTCGCTTATTCCATCGACATTTTCAACTTTAATAACTTTTTTAGGGATGTTTGTGGCAAGTAAATCGAGAACATTCTCCCCTCTTTTAGTAAAATTTACTATTTGATGTAGTGCGTATGATGCGAACAGGTAAAGCAATGACTCGCAGATTTCTTTGTCCCTACCCCCAGACTTATGACTACATGTTTTCCAATCTATCGATGGTGTATTGAAATCTCCACCTACAATTATCTGTCGTTCGTTACTGTGGGAATTAATGGACCTGATCTGTTTCTCGAGTTCTAATACTGAGTGTACATCGGAATGGGGAGGTCTATAGCAGGCACAAACGTATATTACTTTCGAATTAGCACATTGAATGGAACACCATACACTTTCTATTATATTATCGGAAATCACTTCTATTTTTCTGACTATTGCATTCTTAACTGCGATAAATACTCCGCCTCCCGGTCGACCCTCTCGATCTCTCCTGCAAACCCTAAAATTTACTGGAAAAATTTCACTATCAGCAATATCGCTTGTTAACCAACTTTCCGTTCCTATAATTATATGAGAATTAGTACTCTCTATAAGGTGATGGAATTCAGGTATCTTGCTTCTTAAACTACGACAATTAACTACCACTACTGAAAATTCCTCTATTTTAATGTCTGCTTATTGTATTTGTGGGGTTTCTGTTTTCTAAATTATTGGGAAAGTTACAGTTTGGAATTTCATGGGTGTTGTTTTGATTTATGAGTTTTTTCCTTTTTCTGTGCTTTCTTCCGTCCCGCTAAACCTATACTGTGTTGTCTGATCAACTCGTTATTCTTTGCTATCCTGGTGAATGGTAAGTTATTTAATGGCCCACTATTTGACCTACTCTCTTTCCTAAATATTTCTAATTTATTGTCATCTATGAAACTTTTCCTAGGCCCAAAACTTGGTGTACTCTTTATTATCTTACTTTCTGGAAATGCACTGAATTTGTTTCCACTAACTGACCTACTCTCTTGCCTACCATCAATGCTAAACTCGCTGGGTATGCTCAAATATCCTGCACGCTACCTTCTGCGATGCCTCATTCGTATAATGGACACCCGAGCGATTTAATGGCACTCGACACGAATCCAGCAACGGCCTAATGTCCAAGAACCCAGCTCCCTCGCTCCCGCAGACATCACTGAGCCTCTGGTTTATGCCTTCCACTCGGCTCCAAACCATCGAACCCCGATCCCTCCTTGCAATAGATAGGATACTGACTAAGCAAAGCAGGTTTTTGCACTAGTGATAAATATTTATACATGGTTATTAGCTACTAACATCGGATGTAATCTCCGGCATGATATACTCTTGCTTGATTTGGTGCCTTGTAGTGCTATTTATCTGTCGCATTATAAATAATAACTATTAGTTGTATCTTGAGTAGTGCACTGCATGGTAGCACGTTCTTCTGCGTATTACTCTTCAAGTTTCTGGTCTAACCGCGCACTGTTTTCCTGACTGCTTTTGGCCTGCGCCTGGCATTCGGAGGATCGTACATGGTTCTGATTTTAACTGGGATGAGTGGTGTATGCATGCTGTAGAATCACCTCGTGCCACATACCCTAGTGGTGGCTGGCACGACGTTTCGTAGATGTAGATGGATCCTTTTGAGTGCCGAATTCATTTAATTCATTGAAGTAGGAATTTGTAAGGAAAGTATAACTTTACCAATGACAGGGAAAAAGCAATTGGATCGATTTGCAAGCACTTCCCCGGAAACGGTCGAAGGAATAGGTGGGCGAGGTCATTCCGACGGGCAAAGTTCGTGAGCCCAAGCGTTCTGGAACGCGGTCATGCATCATACGTTAGATTCTAGGAAAGGCTATTGTCTTTATTTTGTGAGAACATTAACTCCATCGCAATCTACAACTAGGTATTCCGCGGAAATTTCCTCCCCTTTAATAATGTCTTCATGTTGTGTTTTAAATTATGAGGGAGAGTTTCGTTCCGTGGCCTACTCTTTCATTTCAAATTTTCACTCTAAAACGGGAGTGCATTGTGGGTTTAAATGAAGTTTCATTGTTATTCACGAAACCTGGATAATGTTCCTTCACCGGAGCTGGTAATTTTCAAAACGACCTTTTTCGCCTTGTATTGTGCTGGTAACAATGGGGACGTACACCTTCAAATACCTTGCGTTGCGCTTTTGTGTTGTAAAGCATTCCGCATCTTTTTTTATTAGCTGGAAAATTTATTTTGAAGGTGAAAATGAGGGAGATCGAGGCTATTTCGAAATTGAGTATTTGGAATTCATTAGTGGAAAAAAAATCATGCGGTGGAATAAGACTGGCTTCTTTACCGTCGTTTATTTATTCATGATCACATTGCGTCGCTCGCACTCCGGTGGTGGAAAAAAATTAACGGTAATTCGCGCTCTAGCCTTCGCAGTCGATTGGGTCATTCCTAATTCAGCGGCCATTACCGCAGACATCTATGCACAAACTTTTGGTTCGGAGGAATGTTGGAAATACTTGATTAGGTTCTAAGAAGTTATTGTATGCATTCACATTTATTCGCAATGCCTAATAGATGCTATAAAAATCCCATAATTTATTAACACGATTCCCGTGCATGCTTTTACCCTGACAACTATTGAGTCTTAGGTGTCATTTCAAAAAAATTCTTTATGTTCTTCTGGAAACCTATGCAGCATGTAATACAGTTTTCCTACCAATCACGGCTAGGACTTTTGCAAAATTACTAGATAAGTTACGAAATTTTAGAATAAATTTAGACCCACGACTTGTGAAAAGCACGAAATGATTTTATAAGCTACAGTGACAGCGATTTTTCACGACTTTTAAACATTTGTTTATCATTTGGATTCACATTAAACCACCACAGATACCGTATAATTTATGATGCTGAAACTTTTAAGAGTAATTTTTTCGCAACTAGCGGACGACACTCAGAAGATGAGGTAAAGTCGGACATTCCACCTCATGGAAGTAATTTATGTTCACAGTTTAATTGGAGTGGAGGGAAATATTTGGATTGGAATTAGATATCTAACATTGGCTCAAGTTTTTTGTGAGCTTATCAGCAATATTTCGCGGTGGTCGTGAATATTTTTGACATTAAAGAAATTAGGGCAGATTACATTTTCCTGAGTGGTTCGCTCATGTATTGTTTCTGCGTGGTTGATAAGATCATGCCCTTACTTCAACTTCTCCATGGCTTTTTTTACAGCTCAATTAAATATAAAGAAATAGTTATATGCCATACAGTTGAGACGGGGAAAGGAAAAGAAATAAATTGTGGTTTTATAATTTCGACTTTAAGTTTATTACTCCTTTTCCTTTCCCGTGGAACGCCCTGATCCAATGTGCCCAAAGTCGTAAAAGTATGAATTTAACCTTTTCGTTTAAGTCAAATAAAATTCATCGCTACACCTTAATGCGTCACAAGATTGTGATAACGACAAAAAAACTGGATTTAAACATCATTTGAGTTGCGTAAATGGTAGGAATGTGAAAATACCCATAACTTACATTGAGTGATAGATCGTATGTTAGCGAGCCTTTTTAATACATTACTTACATTATGGTTTGTAAGCTCAAACTTGTCGACAAACCTTAAACTCAATTTTATAAAAATTTCCATAAGATAGGAGTTTTAAGTGTTACTTTTTTTTATGAAGTTAGTAATTGCATGTCCTTCTTGGGAAGATTTTTATATGCTTAACATAAACTATGTATGGAGAAAATCGATGAAATAATTTTCCTAATCTGGAACAAATCTCATAAAAATCTCAGGAAAGTAATATACTTTCAGGTAAGTACTTGTCATTGACTAACCTCCCATACCTATGTATACATTAATTAATTCAAGTTCCTATAGATAGTCTGAAGTTAAGAGACATGATAATGCTTAACTAATTTTCGGATGATTGATGGAATTACTCTTGAAACACTATTTAATTGAGAATGAACATCAACAGGTAAAGGTGTTAGATTACTACGTATTACAGATTTCATTTAAATATCAGTGTTCTATGAGATGCATTAGGTAATGTAATTTGCACCGTCTCTTCCCCTTCTATATTGCATTGTCTCATTTCATAATCTAATCTTTGAGCTATGAAATATTCTCCATAACCTTATAACACCAGTTTTGCGGGTAAAAAAACGCCGTGTTTGATAAAATCATTATGACATTATTGGATCGTAAACTTTAATTATATGTTATGATACAGGATTTTACTTGTGATTTTCATTGTCATATATAATCCAAGGGTATTAACACCGCAATCACCTTAGGAGACCATTTCTTTCGAATGTTATTTCATCATGTCTATTGACGTCATAACTTGCGATCGGAATTTGTTCAGGAAATAGACTCTCAGTAATCGTATACTCAGTAATGTTCCGTTACTTCAACACGGCGAACGTAATACTTTTTGATCAGGAATCAATGACTAACGTTTCAAGGATAGGTCTCACCATCAATCGCCACCCTAATATGAGGAAACATTGCTGTGAGCCTACTCTGCAACTACTGATGAAATAACTCTAAGGTAAGAAATAGTGCTAGCACTAGCTATGTGGAAAATTTTTACCAGCAAATTCAGTGGAGAAAAATACACTTGTACACTTCCACACTGGATCACCTACGATTATCCTCTGACCATGGCTTCGGTTCGTTATGCCATCATCAGGGTCGGATCCAACCCCGATGATGTCATAACGTGTCGAACTATGGTCGGTAGTTAATCAAGAGTGAAAGTATGAAATAGTATTTCTTCTCCTCTCAATATGCATATTTTTGAGATATCAAAGTTCATGCAAAAATTAGGATGGGAATCGCTTTCAGACCGTCGATTGAAAATTATACTCTTTTATTTAAATTCAAAACAGATTTATTTTCAAAAGAAGTTTTCAGTACCTTACGAACTCCAACGTACTACGGTAGAATAGATCATGAGAATAAAAGAAGGGAAATGGATTGTGGCACAGATTATTCCGTTTATTATTTCAGAAGATTTAAATTGTCGTTTTTCCCGCGATCGATAAGAGACCATAATGGATGCGTTTAGACTTTGAAGTGGGCTAGTTGACAGATAGTGTAGCTGATTTATTTATATGCCCCATAATGTATGTTTCTAAACCTGCCGGGTAGTACTAACACCATGTTTTTTATGTTCCCTGCATGACTCTTGCGTCACGTTTAGTGTTACATTCTATATTATTTTTATAGTTTCTGTAGCATTTGTAGCATACTCATTTTTTTGTGCATGTTGGGGAAATTAATTTCTTCACGGTAAATCATGTTGGTGATAAGTCACCCCCTGAAAAACAACCTTACGTTGGCTCGCAGGGTAATAAGTAGATGTAGATGAGCAGATGTTGATGATATAACGTGCCGCAACCATGGTGGGTAATACATGAAGTGTGAAAGTATAAAAGGGTATTTCTTCTCCTCTGAAGATCCATATCTTTGAAGTATCGAAGTTGGATTTTTTTACCCGGAAAGATGCTTATTGTTAACAATACTTTCCCTTGGTCTCAATCGAAAACCTCTATCTCTAGCACTCATAACATATTACGTAGCTTATCTTGCGTAATCCTAATTATTTATGTGTACTTTATATGGGACTCTATCACGACGCCTATAATGTACCGCTCTTTTCAATCAAACAATATTTTATCGTCAATATATTGCTGGGACGAAAAGACCATTCAAAGTAACAATGTATACAGCAAGGGTTTCCTGCATATATCAAAAATGTATGCGCTATCAATGTAACTGTTTAAGGCTGCAAATCAAACGATCAAAAAGATCAAACAAGGGCGCGGTTGAAATTTTCACTTAAAACGTTCGAGAGCTCAATATGAACTCATGACGTTAGTTTTTTGGTGTACATCTACATGGTCAACCATTCGGGTTTTGCAATCCACGTGTGGAACGAAATTGATTTTTCCGAGAGAAAAACGAGATTTAGCCTAGAAGCATAAATCACGTTGCTCAGGCAATCATTGCCGGATGATACTCTCTCGTCTCCCAAACAAATAAATGAGAGCTTTTACGTCGTAGACTTTTAAGTGCACTAAATATCCCCCAACCGCTCCGTCTAAGAACACTCCACCACCACCGCCCCCGTACATAATTCTTCTCTGACTCAACAAATTCCCCACTAATCTGGACGCCAAGGGAGCACGTGGGTCGGAGGGGGGTTTTTAATCTGACCCAGCGACTGCCGCTCACCACTCTCGACCGATGGCTCTGCCCGTGAATTGTGGGACCCTTAAAAACTCCGGCCACCACCCATAATGCCCAGACAGCACGCCTCGCCTCCATACTACCCCTTAATTTCTTTCTATCTCTTGAGTTATGGGGCCCGTGGCGGGGGAACCTTTCAACGTTAGTGCTAGAGCACGGGGGTGGAGGTGGGGCGGCTAGATGGGGCATTGCTCTCTTCCCCTCCCAGGGCTTCGGGGAAGAACGCCGTTTATAGGAAATCTCTGCCTACACGGTGAAAGATGATGAATTTCTACATCAATGGTCGGCGGTGTATTATCGCACTGGTGCTGCAGGCTACCTAGGTGCACTCAGCCGAATCGGCGTTCCTCTACCGAAGAAAATGTGCGCACCTAATTTTATTAGGCTTCTGTCAAATACAGATTCTCTCCCAAATATTCGTGATGATTGGCTGCTCGACTTATTCCCGGAATTTCTAATTCACTTGAGCGACTAAGCAAGACCAGCCATTCATGCGCATCTTTGATCATATTTTGTCGACCATGATGAAAGTACGTTTGATATATGATAAATCATTAAATTGCGTGTCGAATTTAGCTTTTAAGCTGCAATGAAGTCCTTTTAAAGTCACCTGATATTATATGAAAAAAATGTCTATATCAGAAAGAGGAATTGAAAAAGTGTTGACGAAAATAAGTAAAAAGTTGTTCCGTCTTCTTCTTAGGGTTTTCAAACAACTTCTCTTTTCTCCCAATCTTCTGATGACTATGTTTCGAAATAGTAGTATCATTTTCAAGTAATGATGATGGAAATGACATTAGTATGCCGAAACCTGGGTCCCTGCGAAGCCTAAGGAAAGTGTAAAATTTGTAAAAATTTATAATCGTACGTCATAGTTGTCAGCATTTTGACCAAGTGACGCATCAATTTACCTCACAGACAAACTGCATTGATGATTATAATCACGGGTTATATGTACTTATAAACTATCAGGGAAAATATGTCAATGAAAAGAAAAACGAATTACTCTCTATTAAGAGCTCTCTATTTTGATTCGAAGTAG
Source organism: Ceriagrion tenellum (assembly GCA_963169105.1). Classification (NCBI taxonomy): domain Eukaryota; kingdom Metazoa; phylum Arthropoda; class Insecta; order Odonata; family Coenagrionidae; genus Ceriagrion; species Ceriagrion tenellum. Next base: position 88,288,623 of record OY720641.1, on the reverse strand, counting down.
TTGTCTTATTCTCCAAGTAATCAGCAAATCTGGATATTGATTCTCCTGTGGCACGGTGGGAAAAAATGGCTTTTCCATTCCAAAATTTCTAACGAGTAAGAAAAATATGTGATTTATGTTAGATAGATGCCTTGCGCAAAGTGAGGAAACAAATCCAGTGTCACTGGTATTAGCATGTCATAAGATTTGAAAGCTCTGGTTTTATTTCATCAACCTATTACGCTTGAATATAATTAATAATTCAAAGTAATTAATACATTGTCAATTCACACTGAGCTCGGCTAAAACTACGGAACATGTGAGCTTCATTTGGTGTCACTTTTATTGTCTTGCAAATTTCATGTCAAACCAACCAAAAAAGAACGTAAATGCCCTTGACCACTTCGATTTCTGGCAAATTTGCAGAATGTATTCCGTTTTACTACATTGTGCTTTTACATGATTGTATCAAAGCACAAATTCTCATTTGAAAGGAACAGCAACGGTGCATAACATTATGAAGTCGTTAATTCAGTGTCTTGCTTTTTTGTGCATAATTTAATATATTGAAAATAAAAAACAAGTTTTTCTCAAAACACATATTGTGAGTGGGATTCCCCTATAGGTTTTCTTGCTTTCTTAGTTGTGTTCTTAGTGTTCTTATCTCTCGTCCACCTCAGCGTCAAGGACAAGAATCCAAGCATATCTTGTATCGTGCTGTCTAGTTGAACTCTGACGAGGGATACTCAGTGCGTGGTATAACAATTTCCCCTATCGGTTTCACCCATTTTATTGATATTTTGCAGCTAAATACATTGGCTATGCAATATTAAGAACCTGCCATGGAATTTTGGATGGCCAAAATTTTTTCTCGCACTTTTGATGATGGAAATTTGGCACCCTCATGATTTTTTAGGCTCAAAAACCACCTGTCATCCATATTAAAACATAATCAGAAGAAATCGGAAGTGCCAAGATCGGAAGGCACAGCACCGAAAGCTACGAATGTAAATTCCTTTATTAAACGTTTTGGCGGCCTTCGAAGCCTGGTACTGGAGGAGGATGCTGATGATAAAATGGACGGACCAAAAAAACTGACAAGATTTAAAGAAGAGTAGGAGAGGATAGGACCATATGAAACACCACACAGAGAAGAAGAGCAAGATAGATTGGACACAAAGTACGGCACAACGAGTTTGTGAACAACATAACTGAAGGTAAAACAGAGGTAAAATGTCCCCAGAGGTAGACATAGGAATAAGTTCATCGACCAAATAAAGATGAAAGTACGTAGGAAGAGCTACCAGGAGGTAAGGGAATTAGCATTAGATAGGGAAGGGTGGAGGGCTCTAGTCAACCAATCTTGGGATTGCACTACCAATTTTGAAGTTTTAGCCTCCTAACAAAATGCCGTCAGGTCCACTGCAAGTACCATTGCAATTTTTACTTTACAAATCTTGCTCGAATATAGGTTTATTTGCATTGACTTGTGCATTAGTTATTGGCATATTTTAGAAGAATCACTTTTCCGGAATTCAAAAAAGTGCTCTTTCTTTACATTACTTATAGGCGTCCTGTACGCAATTCTCCGGGACACCAGCTACAGCCTTCCTGCAAAGGTGCTCTAAATACGTGCCGAGGTTTCAAAATTGCACTTGAAAAGCAGAAAACATTTTCTGACGATAATGTCTGGAAACTTTTCTCACTTTAATATGGAAATCATCCCTTATACAGGTAGCAAAGGTCTTGGCTTTCCTAGCGACACAGGCAGACAGGGCACTTGAAGGAATGTGAGCATGGCAAGATGAGCCTCAAAGAAAATCCAATTCCTGAACTAATTAGCTACATACTAAAACGATTTCCAAATTTTCCTGAATCTGATTTTCCATTTATAGGAAAAACAATGTAAAACGCTTACTGATTAAGAAGATATCAAGATAAGAGTGTTCTAAAATAGAAATTTCATCTGGGGAATTATAGCGTGAAGTTTATAAATGTGTTTTTAGGAAGGTGGAAAGGCTATGTTAGAGATATCATTCGTACACTTACAAGAAATATATTACAAGTCGAATGGAAAGGTAGGTCTCACAAAATTTTCCGCTTTTAGCTTCTGGAATACTTCGGCGCTAGTTGGGGCCTCGAGCGCGAACACAACGTGTGAATGCATTATTCCGTACGACCTAAAATTGGAATATCTTGTCGACAAGCTGGGTAGAATATAGGGACAAGAATAACTGCTCTCCTTTCAATTCTGAAGGTACTGAAGTAACGGCTTTTAGTAGAACATTTCCGTCAAGCAAATTACAGGGGTGTTTTAATTCCATTTTGTGAGAGGTCAAAGGGTAATTTGTGTGTATTCACTGTGATTACTGAGTAGATGAAGGACATTTTTAATGGAATAGCAGAAATACAGTAGACTCCGGTAGATTAGTGGAGGCTAGGTACTTTTTCAATGAATACGACACTTTTTACCAAGCAAAGCTGAATCTTCGAATTGGAGCATGTGCGCGGTATTTTATATATTATAATAGGATCTAATAACTCGGGGTGTAAAGCAAGGATGCGTAATGTCTCCATGGTTGTTTAATGTATGTACGGATAAATGTGTTAGAGACGCATGTAGTGAAAACGACGGTGTTTTGATTGGAAATGTAAACGTGCGAGTTCTTTTATGCGAATGATGCTGTTTTGATCTCAGACAGTCAACAGGGATTACAGAAGCTCCTAGATAAAGTTATGTGAATCAGCGGAGAGAATGGAATTGAAAGTTAATGTGTGCAAAACTAAAGTAGTTTTTGATAAGGAGAATGGAGAGAATAACTGTAGGATGAGGGCGAATGGTTAAGTAATTGAACAGGTGGATGATTTTGTGTACTTAGGTAAGATGTATGCGAAATATGGAAGAATATATGAGGAGATAAAGAAACGTGCGAATGCTGGAAGGAAAGTGGTAGGTAGCATGTGGAGCATATCAAGGAATGAGTGCTTGTCTAAGGAAGCGAAAATTGCCGTGTACAAATGTGTACTTCTTCCCACTTTGCTATATGGTAGTGAAACATGTGTATGTCAGGATAGACATAAGAGTAGACTAAACGCCGTGGGTATGAGTTATCTGAGGAGTATTTTTGGAAAAAGTAGGATGGATAGAGTCAGGAATGAGTGGGTCATGAATGAATGTGGGTTAAATGCTCCAGTAATGGACGTGTATGAAAGGAGTGTGCTTCGTTGGTTTGGCCATATTGAGAGAATGGATGAGAATCGAATAACGAAACAGATATATGAGAGTAGAATGAATGGTGTGGGATGTAGAGGTAGGCCGAGAAAGTTGTGGTTGAATGTGGTTGAGGAAATTCTTAGGAGGAGGAATATTAGGAGTTTTAAAAACAGGGGGGCGTGCATGAAGCAAGTGTATGGGAGTAAATGAGGCAAAAGAGGTTTGCAAGGATAGGTCTGTATGGAGGGAATTATTGAAGCAGAGTTAGGTGTACAATTATGTATTAATGAGTGAAAGTTTATTGCAGTGAAGGATTGTTATATTAGTAGGAGGGAGTCATTTTCCGACGATCAGACAGAAAGCGTATGGTGCTCCTTTCAAAATCCTAAAGCAAAAACAATCTATGTGTGCGCATATTATAGACCACCAGATACCCATGTAAGCTCAATATTAGGACTCGAAAGTCAACTCAGTAAGTTAACCACTCAAAAAAACGACTGTCATATTATAATCGGTGGGGATTTCAATCTTCCGTACATAGACTGGGACACTTACAGTTTTATCACTGGGGGGGAAAGACAAAGACCTTTGTGAGTCACTTCTGTATACATTCACATCTCACTCATTACATCAATTAGTCACTGCTCCAACTAGAGGGAAAAATACACTTGATCTTTTGGCGACAAATATTCCACACGTTTGTAAAGATAGGTACTGATAAGGGAATAAGCGACCACAGGATAGTTAAAGCTAATTTTTCCGTGAGCATGATCAAGAAACATAATCCACAAAGAAAAATACTTGTTTAATAAAGCTGACTAAGAAGGTATGAAACGAGAGTTGCAAAAGTCATTTACTAATTTTCAAAAAATAAGTATCAACAGTAATACTGAAGTTTTGTGAAATACTTTCCTCAATGTTACACGATCAGTAGTTAGCAAATGCATACCAAGTAAATGGAAAAGAGCCAATGCAGAGCCTAGGTGGTATAACGCGGAGGTTAGGAAAACATTAAAGCACCAGAGAACATGTCATGCTAGATTAAATAGGGTAAAAATAAACAAATCCTCCGAAGAACTATACACAGACAGCGAAAATTACAAAATATCTAAACTCTCAGCAAAAAAAGCGTGCCGAAGGGCGTTAGCCTATTTCAAAAGTAAATTACTGGGAGAACACTTGAACGATAATCCAAAGGCATTTTGGTCGTATGTTAGGGACACTCAAGGAAATAAATCAACAGTACACACGCTTAAGAACATCAAAGGGGAAAAGCCAGTTCAAAAGCATTTTCAATACTTGTACACCACATCTTTTCGATCCGCAGCCTGTTCCTCCCCAAACATTTATGCCTGAAATTATTATAAATTGTCGCGGCATAGAACATCAGCTAAAAAAATCAACCCTAACAAATCCCCCGGTCCAGATCAAATACCTGCACACGTATATAAAACATTGGCCTCTTTCTCTCACATCCATTTCGTTTAAGGCATTTGAACACATAATCGCAAGCTTCATTTTGAGTCATTTAGATAGGGAGGAATTATTAATAATTAACTAACACGGATTTTGAAAGGGTAGATCTTGCGAAACCCAATTGGCCCTCTTCGTTCATGACATCTTGCTCTCGGGTGAAAACAATGTTCAAGTTGACGCGACATTCCTCGATTTTTAGAAAGCTTTCGATAAGGTACCTTACGTTAAGTTACTCTCACAACTAGAAGAATATGGAATAGATAAAAACATTAATTGTTGGGTTGGGTAATTGTCTGCCTCTAACTGTATTTGCTAGTTTCCAACACAGCATTTACTAATGATTCATTTTTAAAACACACATTCTGTTCGTCGAATAAAGCTTGGCCACCTTGCACTTAAGTACGATGAGTGAAGCTGCAATGTTTATCAATTTACATTTGCTGAGTGAACAACATTCACGGGCGACTGTGACGCTAACACTTGTTGAATTTATTCAAAAAGGGCTGAAAAATGTGACCTTTTTATCACTTAATAATTAAAAACTAATCATGATGCATTTTGGACATCAATACTGAAAATGAACACACTTTACAACAATCATGGATATCATTATCGTAATACTTTGTTATTTTTCTTACATAAATTTTTCTCTCGATATGTTTTGAAGCTTCCTTACAATTATTTTTTTTATTTATATTAAAAATCACCCGCATTCCTGATGAAAACTATTGCAAAATTAAATAGAATCTGTAGTAATAAGCAGCCATTTTATGTTATAAGAGTTATTTGCCTTAAAATTACGATTGATCATTTCTAGGATTCTGACTAGGTTAGATAGGTTTTTCCAGTAATGTTAAATACCGTAACATGATTATTATTTACTATATTCGCATGCAATCTCCGGCATGATATACTCTTGCATGTTTTATTAACTTGTATTGCTATTTATTTGTCGCATTAATAATACTAAACAGTAGTTGTATCTTGAGTAGTTTACTGCATGGTAGCAAGTTCTTTTTCGTATCATTCTCCTGATGTGGTCATACTGTGTACCGTTGTCCTGACTGCTTTTGGCCTACGCCTGGCATCCGAAGCAACGTGCGCGGTTCTGATTTGAACTGGGATGAGTGCTGCGAGTGGAATCACCCCGTGCCACACACCCTAGTAGTGGCTTGCACGGTATTTCGTGGACCTAAATGTAGATGATGCGCGCTACTTTAAGGAGGAATTTTTGTAACGTATGGAGCGTACGGCGTTGTTGTGTTACAAAGTGATTATCACAATTGGTCTCCTCAGATAAATAACTTTGGCGCAAAGGTTCATTGATCCCAACGAGCAATTTTTGGTAAATTCGATGATCCACTTTTACATCTAATGCATTAGGAATTTAACGTTTCTTGAAATTGGAGATTCACTATCTGACTTCATCCAAATTATGCAATACTCAACAGTCAAAGGCATCGTATGGAATTAATATTATAATTATTAATTAAATTCCTTAAATAACAATTCTCATTCGGTTATCCCAAGAAGGCTCCCTCGATTGGATTTTACTCTTCATAAATTCTAATCATTAACTTAAATTCAATTTACAGTGCAAACAAATAGACTATTTCTGTAAAAGGAAAATCCCAAAGAAATATGTCAACAAAAGAGTTGGACTTATAAGATGACTTTTTTTTAAATTTGGGTATGAAGAAATTCTTTTTATTCAGATGGGTCGAAGAAAGTGAAAACCGTTATTAAACTTCTATGTGGATAAACGTGGATATCTTAAACCACTCAACTGAGAGCGAAATTCTAAGACGCTCGTTTCCTCGATATGGTCGACTAAACGCAGCGGTAGTTTTTCCCTCATAATAAGGTGAGGGAGCTGTCGTAATGTTTCCGTTTCACGCTAGGTACTCCTTAAACAGAAGTTTGGAGGACGAACCGCCTCCCCACTCCACAGTCTCCACCCGTGGCCTTGACAACGAACCCCGACTCACAGGAGCTCTCAAGCCTGTATCGAGCATGCTATGAAACTGGCCGCGTTTTCCACCTCCTTCAATTGCCGATGACGGTGGCTGCGGGGGTTTTTCCCCGCGGCTAACTTGAGGCACGGTTGGTGAGAGAACCGGTTCGATTCCACGCGAGGGCACTTCTCCCTGTCGCAGTTTTTTTCACGCATACCGCAAGTCAATTTAACTATTTATTATAATTCGCTACGCAATTTTCATTTTGAGGTAATTTTAAACGACTCTCCACCAAAAATTACAGCACTCATGATGAACTATAACTTGATACTATGATTAATGTTTTTTCATTTGTCGAGAAAGGTATGCAGAAACCTCGATTGACAAATCAGTGTGAAAATAGTACAACGCTTTATTTGTCAATCAGTAGGGCTAAATTTTGACAAAGTGATGAGTCATGTTACCTCGTATACATAAACGGCGCTTCCATTTATTAACATGGGTTAAACTGACACAAACTAGCGGTAAGTAAGTTGTGGTGAAAATTGTCCCGAGTTACAATTGATCATTATTAACATTTTAATTCGCAGTGAAATTTGAAACATCGTCGTTCGCATAATTAATTATAAAAGCTTTATGAGCTTTCCCTGCCTACAAATATCTACACAGTTATACATAGAGATACAAATTGGATATATATCCACCGGCATGCTAGGGAAATTTTAAAACTGACCTGCTGCTAAAATTCAAGGAATTAATGATTTTGTCCAAAGACAGCACGCCGAAAACACTCGACAAATTTTCAGGTACCGTACGTTTTAAGGGATCTCATATCTTCCAACGGAGCTTCGATTTATTCCTTCTTTTACAAAAAAAAAAGTTTTTCACTAGAGATGTAAAATACCATGTAACTATGAAAGCCCGGAAAAAAATTGTTTCATTTTCGATCTCCCCAAAAAAATATGACATACTTGAGAATAATGCTTCTGTTATTTTCCGAATCAGTAAAAATTTGGTAATAAAAATAATAAGGAAAGTAACGCGTAATTTGGTATGAATACCATATCAGATTACATTTCCAGAAATACTCTGTAATTATAATTTGATTGAATTAGATAAGCAATCGTGAAAAACAAAAAAAATCCAAAATGGGTTAAGGAAGTAATTAAATTGGACTAAGAGACTAAATATTCTGTACGTATTGGCTTGCTTTGTGGATTTCAAACGTGCGTTTTACAAAATTAATGAGGAAAAAGCTTTTAAGTTTGTTACTTCTGATATTCTTCGACATATTATTTTATGCTCTAATGCATGACATATTGGGTGCAGATGAGGAATAGTTGAAATTGGTGTGTAGCGCAGTGTGATGCGGGAATGTGAACAGCGATAATTTTGAGATCAATTTGCTGAAGTGCTGGATTTCATTTAGAACGGTATTTTCTTTACGCAAAATCGAACTCTAAGTCATTATAATGAGTAGAGTATGTCATATGCCATCTTTCCTCACTCAGATGTGACACCAAAAACTGAATTCCCCAAAATCACAAGCACTGGCACAATTGAAATTCTGCTTTTAAGTAAACTCAACTGTCCCACACTTTTAGTGCAGACGAGGCATTTTATCCCTCGGTAATTTGACGCGACATTTATTTTACCACGAGTAGAATGTTCATGTTAGCCTAAATATAAGCATTCCTAACGAAATAATCCAACGAAAGAACTGCATTATGAGAATAATTATGAAGTTCAGCTACATCGTCATCATGCGAAGTTGTCAAACACTTTACACGTATATCAATGGCTTTTCAACGATGACATTTTTTTTAAACGGTGTGGAGAACAAAGGTTTCCTGGGCACGGAATCAAACTTGATGAATTATCTGGGCAAATTTGCATCAAATCAATTGGCAAATATTAGGCCTGCAACTACATTTTACACCTTAAGTTAACATGGCATTGGAACTTTTAAGTTAAATCTATGGAATTATAATAGGTGTCAAAGCCCTAGATGTTTTCCAAGATGTTCCGCATAGTATTGATTATTTAACCTGGCACCCTGGTCATAAGGATTTCACCAAAAAATTAATGAAATACAAAAAGAAAGCTGCATGCTTCGTCAAAAACCGCTATGAGCGAGCATGTAGTGCTTCACAACTTGTAGAGAGATTAAGGAGTAAGCAGGAGCCCTAGAGAGTTAGAGGCTACACACTAGGCTTAGGTTGCTTGAGAAATTCAAAACTGGTGTATTTCAGAGGTACACAGAGAATATTATAATTACGCCTCACTACATCTCTAGGTCTGACATTGGCCTCTAGGCCTGGAAGCGATAAAATAAGAGAGATACATTACAGACCAGATAGGTACAAAAACTCGTTCTTCCCGCGCACAATAGGCGACCACAATAAAAACTGCTCCACTAAATACACCCTCATAATACACCTCACCATTTCAAATCCCAAAACCTTATCCCTAACATCTTTACACGGCTGGTGTCCTAACACCCCCTGCCAAAGCCCATGTGGCGGCTCGCAGCGTAGTATGTAGATGTCGATGTACATACATTCCAGCAATGTGGAGGAAAGGCCTTCACCGAGCGGTTTTAAGTCCTCGAGCAATTCGTATTGGTTTTTTCTCTTTCTTCTGTAGCCTTAGGAAGTAATACATTGTCATTGTCGGCCCCGGAGGCGGCGGGGTAAAGTCCTCGCCTGCTACCCTGAGGGTTGCGGGTTCGAGTCCCGCCTGGGTAGAATACGATCTGCCCAGGACATGGGTGTTTGTGTCTCGTCCGTTGTTACTGTTATCCACCCGGCGTAAATTGGCACATTGTGCTGTATTCGGGATAGTGAAGATAAATAAAAATAAATAAATAAATAAGTAGATCAACAATCGAAGTAGAATCAACAAGTGCATGGAAACAATTAAAAATAAGCAAACTGACACGTCTGAAATAGTTTAAATATCACTCAGAGTCATCGAATTGAATTGAATTTTTTCGTTAATGACAGATGGAACTGATTGAATAACCACAAACAATTGGTAGTTTAACACTGGACTGACCAGCGCGCTATTTTGGCTCATTCGATATTGTTTTTTTCTGACGTTTATTAATTATTGAAAATTCATCGCTCATATTCCATGAATTTTTACATTTTAGATTATCATTACACACTGATATTTTCACAACGCTGGTTCTATTATTATTTTTAAATATTTGAGGTACCACCTTGTGGCTAAAAATACGCCAATTTGGATCATATTTGTTATTAATTATAGAAAATAATAGAAATTTTATCGAATTTTTAAAAATATTTATATAAATTTTACTGCAACCTCATGCAGAGGGAAATTTACTATAATTAACTCACGGCTTATAATAACACAACACTAAACTGCTTCTGTAAACCAAAATAATACTTCGTATTAATGGAAAGAAATTTTGACAGTGTGTTTGGATGGAATAATGAGAATGCTAACAGCCTAGATACAATGTTCACCAATTAAATGTATGAGTAGTCTTTATTGTCTTCCTTGAAATTTATATAATTTGCATCATTTGCAAAGCTACGCTTCAGTCTTTCTTTCCGTCGCCACCCATTGTCACTGCTGCACGATTTTGTAGGTGAAACTGACTTCTTGCTTGGAATGATAATGTTCGCGCATTTCACGAGGTTTCAGATTTACAGCGGTGGGAGAGGAGCTGGCGTTTGGGACTCGCAATTAGAATAGGTGGTGACTATACGTCTAAACTTTCGGGCTGTACAATGTACATTCTCTTCCGTCAATCGCTGAGGCCCAGTCTATATTCAGCGTCGCATACATAAGATACGGATTCTCTCCCTTCTCCCGAGGATAGGTGCGATTTTGAACAATATCCAGCAGGGCGCACAAGAATACGATGGAAATGAAGTGTGGAGAGGGTTTTGATCAAGAATATCAACCTAGATGTATTAAAAGTTCAACCAGTGATGAGGATGTGACTATTTTACCTTAATGTTCGGTCAGTTTTTACTCCTGATCAGAACGAATTTTCGGCGGAAGATTTTTTTGTTTAACCCAGCTTAGCACATTCAATTCCTTTTATTCATAGAAACTCCTTGACTCTGAGGACATGGGAGGCGAGAGGCTTCGAGATTACGATTACCTTTACAGAATCAACATTGCACCCATTTTTAAACTTATGCTCATATTCGTGGAAAAAGTGGACGAAAGGGCTTCTCCTTAGACTTCAAGATGATAGTAATGACCCTGCGGTAGAAGTAGAGTAGGAACAGGCTCGGCATCATCTGATAGTCGAGCAGTAAGGTTCATATTCCACTCTTTTCACCGCTCGTGATGGCACTCTTTGGGAACCATAGGAAGCTGGCTTCGGCGAGGCAAGTATGCACCCCTAACAATGTCCTTCGAGAGGAACCCGATCCTTCTTCCAACGTCAAAATTTCAGTTATATTATAATAATTCTCTTTAAAATTAATTCTTTTAAAAAATTAATTTAAAAAAAATTCTTTTAAAAAATTAATAAATATTTCAGAAGAAAGTGTAATTATCACATTCATTATTTCAAAGCAATGGACGCAGTAAAATCTTGGGTAGGTGCTTTAGAAATGCAGTGGGGGATATTCGGAATGAAGATAAATCATATGAAAACAAAAGTAATGAGCTTCTACAGGACAAAGAAAGAGAGGATGATGATTGAAGCTGGAGGACACAAACTCGAGCTAGTGGAGCATTTAAATGACTTAGGTAGCACGGTGGAAGAAAACGGATATAGTAGCGAAAACATAGCGTAGCGTCAGAGAAGAGCGCTGTCTAAAGAGGCGTTTAGCAATGGAAGGGAGCTGATGACTGGGATCTTGGGTAAAGATGTGAAGAAGCATGGGTGAAGGTGAAGAGCTTGATATGGAGCACTGCGTTGTATGGGGGAGGGGGTTGTATGGTGGTGAAGGATAGAGAAGGTGAGGTGGACGCAAAGGAAGACGAACGAGGAAGTGCTTGAGATTTTGGGCGATCTTCTCAATGAAATCCGGAATAGAAAATAGGCTGAAGGATGTAATAAAGGGCGATGTGTTGCTAAAGAGTGTGATAGAGGGAAAGGTGTTGGGCAAGCGAGGAAGGGGAAGAAAGAGAATAGGTTTCATGGACGGGATGAAGAAAGGTAGAGCGTATGCTAAAGCGAAAAAGGATATTTATATAAAGGGTAAAGGAAGTTTTCCAACTGATGAGTCCGGGTAGCATTTCGTGAAAGTGGATCGCGGCGATGGCTTTTATTCTAATTAGATAATTCTCGAGACTTGGCTGGAAATGATGCATAGATAACGTAAAGGAAGGTAATAGGGAGTAAACTTCCGAGGGAATTCCTACATCAATTGGCAGAAAAATTTACGTCTGATTACGAAGCATGCCCTGGTACTTCAGAACTGAAAAAGCTCGACACGAAAATATTTTCTCCACAACATGGCCGTAAATGCAATGTGAAAGTTATTCAGCATATTAAAAATGGTAAAAACAATTGGCGATGTCATATATTGTAGCTATATGAAGCAAATGTGCAGAAATGCAAAGCTATGGCTGAGTATTTATATGTCAGTTGTTCCAACCAATTCGGTGCCATGAAAATTAATTGATGTATCGATAACTTCAGTAAAAATTGTCATTCACAAGTCATGTATCAGCTCTAATTTGCTCTAAACATGTTCAACTTCATATCAAATAAAATAATTACACCCGGAATTTAATACAATGGCTTTTGTGGAAGAATATTCTCACTCAAACATAAAATCTATCCATACTTACAAGTGTAAAGTTTTAAATAATCATGTTTTTCCATGCATGTACCAAAACAAATCAAGAATAACACAAAATAGCGATAGAATAGAATTACAAAACATTAAGTTGCCGCATTTGGACATTCAAGGTAGGCGAAATTCCTATCCTTCGAGGGTTAATATGAATGACAATCCTTGGATTTGGATTGGATCCTTATACAATAGATTTTAATAGATCAAAATGGATTTGGAAAAACCTAAGTATGAAATAATATTACAATTACTATGACTTTTGTGGTTTGCCTCGTTCTCTTTGCGAACAATATAGGAATTTTTTGGGCTAGACAGTAAATCAATCAGTGGGATTTGAAAGCATAGACCCGATAACAGCCTCCGAGTAAATCCGTGTAACGTAGACCTTCATTGCCGAAAAAACATAGGGGAAGCTTCAATAAGTAATTGTTACTTACGTAGCGAAAATAATTCCTACACGCGCTCTCAAGACAATGAAATTCATTCAATGCATTCAATTCATCAAGATAAATGCAATATAAATTTAGTAGTAGTGAATTTACGTGGCGTAAAGAACATAGGTGCCGAAGTTGAGCATATATTTTAAAACGCAGATATATTAATTGGAACAGAAAGCTGGCTTGCAGAGGATATTAGCAATAGCGAAGTTTTTCCGACAGGATATAAAATCTATAGATGTGATAGACCAGATAGGACTGAAGGTGGAGTATTTTTAGCAGTAAAATCGCATTTGAATAGTACCGAACACAAATTAGACGACGGTGAAATACTAATACGATTAGTGTACTATTGAGAAACAAAACAATAGAAATATACATATATGTTCATTTACAAACCACCAGATTCCAAAATAGACGTTTTTTTCGAATTAGATAGTTATTACCTCGAGCGATAACAAAAGCGTGAATATAACGGTGGAGATTTCAACCTCCCGGCTATTAATTGGAAAACCAAGAGTGCAAACAAGTGCAAGGAAGCGTGATATAAGTGATTCCTTACTTAATACAATTTCATATCACCCTTTTACTCAAGTTGTTGTAACACAACGCGGGCCTCCATATTCTTTTCCCACCGTGTGGGAGAAATAACAATTAAACACCCACCATGTTTAACTTTTCGCGGTGAAACAATAGGGAAACGGAGGGCAGAGCCGAAGCCGACAATGATGAATTGGGGAAGGGGACGAATAGAAAAGCACTAGCGAGGTTTGACAGCAGAGTTCTTGAAGGGAACGGACGTGTGGTGGGGTTCTGTGCCATATTCCGGAGGAAGCGGACATTCTGCCGCGATACTGGGGCCAGAGAGAGAGAGACCCTGGTACAGGACTACCATTCGTGCAGATGCTGTGATCACATTACGCCAGGACTACGGGTTCCGGAGGCTGTAAAGCTAGAGTGACACCAGCCACATATCAACCTGTATTGTCAACAAGAGCGTAAATATGGACTTTAATTCTGTATTTTAAAAAAGCCATACAACCCAGTTTGGTACAACCCGGATTAGAGGTTGATGCTAGTTTTGTTTTATTTACATTGGCGTAATGAATGTTTAAAGAAGATATATGGCTTAATTCAAAGAAGTTGATTATCATAAAATGTTTAAAGATAAGTAAATCATTTGAAGTAACTGTATGAGGTGCAGAATATTACAATTGTCTGGGTCATGACCTTAAGTTAAAGGTAAAGATAATATATACTTTGTTTTTGTGTGTCTTGATTCAATGATATGATTTTGTCTGATCCATTAAATTGCTAGTTATCACGTATCGCATGTTGTTTTGTGTTTCTCATGTTATCTACCGCAGAGAAGGCTGGGGTAATTGAAAAAGGTAGGAGACCGTGGTTAATTTATCTCATATTTATTTTCCATTTTTGATACTCACAACGTGGGCATTTTGAGTTAACGATAATAGAGATTGTTTCCATTTCTGACCCACAACGTGGGGCTGTCGGGTTGCATTGTTAATATTTTACATTGTTAACGAATCTACGAGAGGTAATAAAATATTAGACCTTTTAGCTTTAAATAATCCTACAATCATCTATCACGTCGATATCCTCAAAGGCATAAGTGATCATAGTGTATTTTTTTAGACTGTCAACAGCAGTAGATTCAACTGTAAAACCTAAACGTAAAGTCTACTTATTTGAAAAATGCGATTACTTAAAATTCGGAGAGACGTTAGAAGCTTCTTTTACGAATTTCGTATCCACAATGAAAGACGAGGGCTAAGAAGCATCATGGAGATTTTTTTTTGGAAAAACTACACATAGGAGTCTATGAATATATTACATTCAAATTCAAACGGGAGAGTAAAAAACCTCCATCGTATAACCACGAAATTAGGCGGGAGCTCAGGAGACAAAGGCAACTACACAGCCTACACACAAACTCTATAAAGTTATGTAGCAAAACAACGGAGCTTGCGGCGAGAGAACTACACGTTGCTCAGCGCTCATAACGAAGCCAAAATAATGCGCACTACTCTACAAAACTTTAAGAAAAAAATCCTCTGTTAATTACTAGATGAAAACCTCAAGCATTCTAGTCTTACGCGAGAGAGGTCCATAATGAATCTTCGACAGTAGTACCTTAATTGGACACAAACGGCAAAGTAGTCACCAACAGCATTGACGAAGCCAACTCATCAAACAACTACTTCGAAAGTGTATTCATTAAGGATGACACAAGACACAATTTAGACATCCCTGACTTTAACGAAAGGAAATAGAAGTGACCCAGGAAATTATCGGCCAATATTGCTAACATCACTATTAGATCCTCGAACACATTCTCGTTAGAAATATTACGACATTCCTGGATAATCGTAACTTCTTACATATGCGTCTGCACGGCTTCCGTAAGGGCAGGTCCTGCGAAACACAACTTGCTCTCTTCCTTCATGATATCCTAAAATAAGGCGAATCGAAAAAGTGTGTCGACACGATATTGCTTGATTTATAGCAGGAATTCGACAAGGTTCCACACAAAAAACTCCTTATAAATTGCAATCATGCGGAGTTAATAGAAAAATAGTGAATTGGATAAGGGGCTTTCTCAGTGATCGAAAACAAAAAGTACTTATTGATGATTTTAGCTCAGATACAGTCGAAGTCACATCCGGTGTTCCTCAAAGAAGCGTGATCGGCCCTCTTTTATTCATAATTTTTACTAATGACCTAAGTTCTCGAGATATCAGTAAATTCAGATTTTTGCAGACGATACAGATATCTACCGTAAAATGAGCGAAGACGCGGACTTTGTAGTTCTGTCATCTGACCTTAACAACGTTCATTCGCGGTGCCAATAGTGGGGGTTAGAATAAAATATCAGCAAATGCACCATAGTTCACTTCCTGCGAAAGTCATCTCACAAATGCCATACCTATAATGTGGGTAAAGTAAAAATAAAATCTTCAGATACAGTAAAATTTCTTGGAATTACCTTAATTTCTGATATATCGAGGGGATTACACATACAAAACTAATGCGGCATACATTAAAGAAACTAGGTTTTGTTATGCATACAATAGAAGGTCCTCGAATGAAAAAATTACGGAGAGATGCTACTTCGCTCTGGTTAGGCCATAACTCGATTACACCGCGAGCATTTGGGACCCTGGTCATAAAGATTTTGATAAAAAAGTTAATAAAATACAAGTGAAAGCAGTGCGTTTAGTTAAAAACTGCTACGAGCGTAGTTAGAGTGTCTCACAACTTTTTGAGGGATTTAGGTGGGAGCCATAATACACTCGGAGGCTACACGCTAGGATTAGCTTGCTTGAGAAATTAGAAACTGGTGTGTTTCAGAGCGACACAAAGAAAATTATCATGACGCATCACTACATCTCTAGGTCAGACAGAAGCGATAAAATAAGAGGGTTACACTGCCGAACAGATAGGTACAAAAACTCGTTCTTTCCGAGCACAATAAGCGGCCACAACATAAACTGAGCTCCGCTAAATACACTTCCATAATAGGTACATCTCACTATTCCACCTCCAAAAAACTTACATCTTTACACGGCAGGTGACCTAACACCTTCTGCCACACGCCCATGAGACGGTTCGCAGGATATTATGTAGATGTACATCTGTAGGTACGTTGCGAGCCATTCCTACCGATTATTCGCAGTTTCCTATTCTGTTGAGCAATATTAACAGTTCGTTGTAATGGCTATAATCTGTATGCACCGTGGTAACCGTGGCACTAGGTCTTTTTGGGCATTCTTTTTAGTAGGAAATGAGTATTATTTTAATTGGAAGAATTACGAATGCTAACAAGAATGGATGTCTTAAGCGCTAACGTATTAGCTCAGCCTTTTATTGTGAAATTTCGAGATTATTTATGCAATTACACTTAGAACTGATTTCATGAGTAATTTTTTTCGCTCGCATTTAACGTCTACATACTACCCTACGAGCCGCCTCACTGGCGTCTTTGGACACCATCCATCCAAGTATAAGGTTTTGCGAGGTAATAAGGTAAAGTGTACCTACTACGGGCGTGTTTTGAGTGAAGTTAAGTTTTTATCATGGTCGTATATTGTTCGCGGAAAGAACGCATTTTTTTCAATTTTCTGTTTAGCAATGTATCTCATTTTATCGCGCCTCTCTAGCCTAGATCAGAAGTGTGGTGCCAAATTTGTATTCTCCGAGTCGCCCTGAAGCACGTATGTTCTGGAGTTCTCATGTCGACCGAATGTTTCATTTATTTTAATTAAATTTATTCTAAAGTATGTTTTTCATTTCCTCTCAGTTTTTTTTCCTCGGGGAAACCACCACAATAGTCTCCCAGGAATTTGCAGCACTGCATTCTAACTATATACAATATAATGGCATTCTTCTCAGTAAAATATTCAGGAGCTAAAATAGTCCCCCAATCGGATACAATTTTTATCATATAGACATTAAATACTTATCAACAAGCATTTGTGACGACCTCACTGAATATCAACAAAACTGACAACAACCATGGATGATATGATCCACGTGGCTTTGTTGTTTATCTCACATAAAATATTGCTCTTCATTTATTTTAATGCCTGCCACGTCTTTCGGAGGGTGTTGAATGAATGGAATGGAAGGCGTAGACGTGTTGCGAAATGATTATCACACTAGGTCAGCAGAGGAATAAGATACGAGCTTGAAGTACGTATTTACAAACTTGCGACAATACCAAAATTAGTATTGCGACAATACATGGGGGGAAAAAGCCTCACCATTTTCCACCTCCTAATTCGCCCATCGTGATTAGGGCAATGGATAGGAGAGAATAATAGTTCTATGTGGAATAGTATAAGATATCTGGAAATAGGAGTATCACTATTAATGAAAGTTGTCAATCTTCCACAACATATTGTGGAAAATTGCCAACTTTCATTATTGACAACTGAATTAACACTTGAAAAATGCCAACTTAAGTCATTCCACCAGACTACGCCTGAAATATCTCTTTTTAGGAGTTTTAGGAGGACTAGTTAAAGTCATTCTATGCATTTAATTTTTGACAGTCAAAGGAGTCATATTTAATAAGTATTTTTAATTATTGACAAAATACCTTACTCTGACGCTTCTCATTTATAATGAAATGACGGTATCTTTAGCCGCTCATCCTGTTTATATGTCGCAGAGTACATATTTTAATAACTTTTCAAGCTAGTGGAAAAGTTTCTTGGACCACATCTCACACAAAATACACCTCTTAACACGATGGAATACAACACGCATGTAGTAAGATGAATGACGAAAAGAGTTATTATAAAAATTTCGCCTTAATTAAAGCATAGTGAAGATGTGGATTCGCGGAATGTAAGGGAAAATCACTTGTAACTAGCGCCGTAGGCTCGGCATGACGCCTTTTGTTAGCCGCTATAATGAAACACATTACTTCGCGTTTAGAAGAAAATCTGTGCATGTGTAATTTAAATTATTTAGAAAAATAAGCCAAGTGTCAAATGTCATCGCGTTAAAATAGCATTCAATTACCACGAAATAAACTGGCAGCGTCCGTGGCAACCTACTATCTCGCTGTCCGATGGTTTGGTCGTTGACAAGGAGCTGATCTGGGAGTTTCCTCCTTTAGAGCTTTCAAATACCGAAAATTGGAACAATTTTATGGTTAAGGTCGCTGAAATCGTATCCCTTTCTCTCGTACCGTTGTTTACTCTTTTGTACTTGGCTATTACGAAGCAGCCTTCCAGTTCTTGTTAATTTCGGCTACCCTTGCGTAATCAGAATTTCTCGTGAGCTGAATTCACCCAAAGAGTTTGGCAGAGAATTCTGTGTGTTCGTGAGTTTGACCGTCTCATTGCTACAAAGATAAATAGGTTTCAATTTCCCCGGGAAGCTTCTCATGATTTCGTGTGCTCCATTCGCAACGCGATAGAGGTGTTAGCTTTAGAGTATACGGAGTCTCAAACCGTTGATTTAATAACTCAAGGGCGAGGTCCTCTCCTACTGATGCTTCAACATTGGTACTAATTTATTACCTTCATCTATATATACATAAGGGATATTTCACCCACCCTACAAAACAACTTAGAACAACTGTATAAAATCCCCTCCCAATAGAATTAAATGAACAAATCTAGGCGTGGTAAGACTTAAGTACTCGTGTGGCAGTGAAAGGCCACGAGTCAGGTGAGGAAGTTTGCCTAGTGTTGTAAAGCCTGTTTCAAACTAGTAGTCCATTAGCTGAAATTCAATGAGCCGCCAGGCCTTTTCGCAGCCCCTCCTCCTGCCTTCCCTCTCTCACGTCCCCATCCGTGGCCTTGACTACTTACCCCGACGTACAGACATGAGTTCAGCCTGCATCGAGCATAATATAAAACCTGCCACGTTGTCCACCCATTTGATAAGAGGTGACAGCGGCAGAGGGGCGTTTATCCCCGCAGCTAGCTTAAGACACGGCTGATGGGTTCGAGTCCATCAAACGGCATTTTCGCAACTGCTTCATTTTTTCCCACTCTAGCCATAATTTCTGTCGGTGTAACTCGCTATTGAAAATCTAAACACAGTTTTCACTTACGAGGTTATTTGACGCGTCACTTTGACAAAATTTACAGAACTCATGACTTAAAATTATAACTACTATTATTGTGGTACCATTTTTACTATTTTTATTTTTCTGAGCAAAGTTTACACATGTTAATATCATTATCAAGGTGGTGATGATGAATTTAGTACGCTGAGTCAATTACACTAGTATGCATATCAGTGTGAAATTGGTACAAAGTTATACATTATGAAGGCTAGAAATCATGACGCAAAAATGACATGCTATCTCGCAATTATAAACAAAAATATTTATTACCACTGGTTACCCTAATGCAAACCATCGGCAAATTAGGTAAGGGTGTGAATTGCGCAGAGTTACAGCTATGTATGAAAAATTATTATTTGGATCCTTAAACTATCATCGCTGACGTCTACTATTTTCATAGCATTACGGGTCTCCCAAGTCTCAGTTTATTTTATCTGCTGAGAAATCTCTACATACAACAATTAGTTCTATATCCGCCGGGATATTAGGAAAATTTAAAAATCGAAGTATTGCTTTAAATCAAAGAAAACATATAATGTGATTGTTTTTATCCCAAGATAGCACATGTACAAATTTGCAGTTGCCATACATTCAATGCGAGCTCATTTCTGTCAACAGATCATCGAATTTATTATTCCCTAACAAAAAGAAGTTTAAGTACTAGAGATGTAAAGTTGTAAATGTAAAATTATCGGGATTTTGAAGGCCCGGAAAAATCAAATGTATTCCATTTTTCTGGAAAAATTGGAAACTTTGGGGAAAAAATTCTTTCGTAAGTTCACATAGAGTCTAGTTAGGTTAGTCTTGATACCTCAAAAAAATTAAGAGTTTCCAAAGGAAGCTAGGAAACTAACTTAGGGCAGACCCTCCGACGCTTTTCCTAGAGGTAAACATTTCTCAATTAAATGCCACAAATATTAGTCCATTGCAACCCTCTCATTTGCTCTCAGTTGCTCAAGGACTCAATTGAAGGCGATTTTAGTAAGTACTTTGGCATCCGTGGTGCTCTTTTTTGCGTTCTCTTTTTTATGTTTTGACATTCGAAACGACGTTTCACTGTGTCCTCTCAAACGTAACAAAAACAAATTTTGCATTTCCGCATAGAGATGCAAGCATCAATGTTTCGCAAATAAGAAAGAGCATGGCTTAGCACTGTACAACTAGCATGGCTTTGCACTGTAAACAGAGAATGGATACACAAAAACCAATGCACTGATGCCTACGCAACCACACTGTAAATACCTTCCAGTCAAAGTCGAAAATCACGATATTCACATCGCTAATTCAAATTACATTACTGTGGGTACAAATCAGTTGAAACAGACATAAGCACTTGAAACGACAGAAATAGACGAAATAAGAGGCATGATACACCATTTTAAGGATATGTCAGATTCCGTTAAATGGGATCTTTAAAATATTTGGTAATTGGGTATGTTTAGAAGTCATGCTGCACTATAAAAATTAAAAAAGTTTTGCCTACCTATTATTCATAAGGAAAATTAGGAAGTTATTACTTGAACAAGGAATGAACCTCTCATTGCAAGGAAAAAGTAAAACGCTTTGTGATAAAGCTGTAGGGCATCGAAATATGCGGCTTTCTAGAAATAAATAGATTCGGTTATCATCTTAGCAATACTCGGTGAATGATCTAGAAATTGGCGGAGGAGATGATATCATTAACAAGTAAAAGACACTTGTACATGGAGCTATATCTATGTTTTACTATATGCTCAACAGATGGCGTCTCCCATCTATGTATTTTCATAGCTTCTAATAAAACGACAGTTGGCTTGTTACTCTTGAACGAATGAGTCGTATTACTGTAGCTCCCTCCACAACATGGTGGCAGCGGTAAAAGTGCAAAAGAACCACGAGGGTTAGAAATCGCTTTAGGATGGCGAAAAGTTTGTCGATAGCCCCAAGAGAAATGGATTTCTCCGGAAATCTGGCAGTGAACTGGCAGAAATTTAAAATGGCATTCACATAATATTGCGAAGCCTATTTAGAGAAGGCAGTTACAGAACAAAGGAAGGTTTCACTGCTATTACACTCCTTGAAAGACGAGGGATTAGAGATTTTTAACTCATTTAATCTCTCAGAAAGTGACAGTAAGAAGCTTTCCGTGGTCACCAAAAAAATTGACGATTACTTTGTGCCGACAGTTAATGTCACGTATGAACGATACGTATTCTTAAATCGAAATCAGGCTGACAGTGAATCATATGAACAGTACATGGCTGTGCTGAGGAACCTGTGCCAGTCGTGTGATCTCGGAAAAATTCGCGACAGCCTAGTAAAAGACATTCGTGAGCGGGATCAAAGACGCCAACGCAAGGGAGCGTGTGCTGAAAGCTTAAAAGTTATACTCAACCACTGCTTTGAATATTTGTAGAGCCAAAGATATGGCTTCACGGTAATCCCAGTCCATTAAAGAGACAAAGGTTGCCATTGAAGTTGACTGGATGGGTGCCAGGGAGCGAGGTCGGGGCTAGCGCTCAACGCGTAGAGGCAGCAGAGAACTTGCGGCATAGTCCTCAGCCAGACGAACAGCTGATTCAAGGAAGATGACGGCGGTAACACCCAGATCAAGGTCATCAGTTAAAAGTATGTACCAGGGACGAAGTGTGTGTGGCAAGTGTGGATACTTGCACGACTTTGGCAAGTGTCCAGCTTTTAAGCAAAAGTGTAATAGATGTCAGTTAATTGGTCATGTTGCTAGAATGTGTTACAGAGAAAATGGAAATAGTCACAAAATGGTTCATGCAATTGAAGAAGAAGAATGTGATGATGATAGTGAGAGTGAAAATTTCAGTCTATATAATATGGTTATTGACGTTATTAATAAAGAGGGAGTCAGTCAATCTAAGAAAGGCCGGCAAGTATGTTTGATTATTAATGACCATCGGGAAAATTTTAAAATTGATAGGGGTGCTCAGTGCAATGTCTTGAGTGAAAATGAATTTTTGAAGATTGGGATAAATCCTGATATGCTGAGGAGCACAGATGCGGTAATTACATCCTTCACAAAGGATGAAGTACCGGTGGTGGGAATCTGTAAAGCTAAGTGTAAACTCAATAAGCAATATCACCTGATTGACTTTTATATTATTAAAGACGGTCATGTCAACCTATTAGGACTTGAAACCAGTGTTGCTTTAAATCTGGTCAAATCAGTCAATGTTCTGGAAACAATTGATAGAGAGTATAGAGACTTGTTTGATGGTAAGGTTGGAATGATTCCGACTAAGGTTCACATTGAAATTGATAAAAGTATCAAACCGATAGCCTCACCATCAAGGAAAATTCCATGTAGCTTAAGGGATAAGGTAAAAAAAGGAACTGAATTCTATGTGCAGAATGGGAATAATTGAACCCATCACACAGCCAACAGAATGGGTTAGTAATATGGTTATTGTTAAAAAAAATGGTAGCTTGCGCATTTGCATATATCCTCGTCCATTGAAAAAGGCCATTAAAAGGGCTCACTATGACTTTCCTACATTTGATGAAATAAGTGCAAAAATGACCGGAGCAAAAATCTTTACAAAATTAGATGCATTTTCTGGATTTTGGTTACTACCACTAGATGATCGTAGTTCCAAATTGTGTATTTTGCTAGTCCATTCAGGCGCTTTAAGTTCAATAGATTACCATTTGGTCTATGCTGTGCTCCAAATATGTTTCATAGGGTTATTTCACAAATTTTTGATGATCTAGAGGGAACAGTTACATTCCAAGATGATATATTAATTTGGGAAACCTCCAAAGGTGAATTGCAAAAACGGGTGAATAAGGTATTGGAAAGAGCAAAAGAAAATGGTATCAAATTTAATAAGGATAAGTGCAAATTCAATGTTGATGAAGTCTTGTTTTTAGGACATAAATTTACTTTAAAAGTGGATGCAAATAAAGTCAAAGCTATTAATGAAATGTCCCATCCTAAAGATATGAAAGCCTTGCAGCGTGCCCTGGGGATGTTTAATTATTTATCAAAATTCATCCCTAATTATTCTTGCCATAGTGCACCCTTAAGAAATGTGATAAAATGTGATTGTAATTTTATGTGGACTAAAAATTTGGAGGATTCATTTAATTACTTAAAGAATCAGTTAATAAAATCCCCAGTATAGACTTACTTTAACCCTAAAGAATATCTGATATTATCGGCAGATGCCAGTTCTACAGGGCTTGGGGCAGTTTTGCTACAGAAAGGACAACCAATTGCTTATGCATCAAGGGCATTAACTCATGCTCAAACAAGGTATGCTCAGATTGAAAAATAAATGCTCGCAGTAGTGTTCGGATGTGCAAAATTTCGCCAATATACGTGTATATATGGGAAAGAAACATTGGTTGAGACAGATCACAAGCCATTAATTTCAATCTTTGATAAACCATTAGAAAAGGTTCCAATTAGATTGCAACTTATGATTCTGAGACTGCAGCCTTATAAAATTAGGTTACAGTATAAACCTGGTAAAGATTTATTAATTGCAGACATCTTGTCCAGAGATTTCAATGAAAGAAGTGTTGATTTAGAATGTGATTATGACTCTAAGTTGGAAGAACAGATAAATTTATTATTAAATAATCTTCCATTGACGAAGACTAACTGGGACTTAATAGTAGACGAGTCCATCAAGGACAAAGAGCTCAACTTATTGAAACATTAAATTCTCAATGGGTGGCCAAGGTATAAAAGTGTTGTTAAGTCTGAAATCAGACCATATTTTGAAGGAACAATTGTATGTGGTAAAACAATTAATATTTAAAAATAATTTGATTTTATTACCTAAAAATTTAATTAATATCTTTTTGAAGAAACTTCATGTCGGACATCCTGGTATTGTTCGTTTTAAGGAGAGAGCAAGGTCCTGTTTATTTTGGTTTAATTTGAGTAAGCATATTGAACGCTTTGTGAGCTCTTTGTGAAACATGTCAAAATTTTAAAGATAACCAGACTAGAGCTCCACTAATTATTAGTGAAGTTCCCAAGTTACCATGGGAAATGGTGGCATCGGATGCATTTGAATTTCAAAAGAAACAGTATCTAGTTGTAGTAGACTATTTATCCAACTTTATTGAAGTAGCTGGTTTATCTGATGTCAACAGTGAAGGTATAGTGAACAAGTTGAAGTACATATTTAGTCGTTTCGGAATTCCTAATAAACTATATACATATATACAGATAGAGCCTCATATTTTACTTCATCTGTTTTTCGACAGTTTGTTAATTCATGGGAAATCATGCATATCATCTCTAGCCCCAACCTTTCTAATTGTAATAGTATGGAAGAATCAGCAGTAAAAAGAATAAAAAATCTCGTCAAAAAATCCATTGACTCAGGGGATGACCCATATTTAACTCTGCTACATCTTCGTAACACTCCAAGGGGTAACACACCCTCTCCAGCACAAATATTAATGTCTAGATGTTTAAGAACTAATATTCCTTGTTCATCTAAAGTACTTACGCCAGAAGTTAATTTAAAGAATGCCCGGCATCAAATAAGAATAAATAAATACAAAGTCAAAAACTGGTATGATCGACATACCAAACCAGTGAACAATTATAAGAAAGGAGAGAGCATATGAGGACCCAAGAAGTGAAGGGGTCAAAGTAACAAAATCGTTGTTTTGAGAAAACTTAAGTAAAAGTTGGAAATGTTTGGTACAACCCACTAAGTAGTTAAGAGGCATTACCCTAGATAGCATCACCTGTCAAGAAAATTAATTGGATCCCTTTACCACCTAAAAGATTTATGTTTTCACATCCCATTCCTTCACTTAACTTATGTCACTTAGACCCCTTGAATTCTGGGGTCCACATCTGGTTTCAAAAGCAGCCGAGCTCTGTATGGGCTCCAGAGTCGATAACTAATGTAAAAGTTGAGCCCAGGTCATATGACATTGTTGATTCAAATAGTAGGCCATATCAAAGGAAAGCTATTCACCTGTTGCCTGATCGGGCTGAGGTACCACCTATCCCTGAAGTAAATTTACCTCCTGAAACTGTATAAAATATTCCTAGGAATCAATTTTGAAAGAATCTAGACAATTATTGTACCAAATCAGGAAGAGTGGTAAAATTTAATCCAAAGTATAAGGATTAGAATTGAATTGGTCACTATTTGTCATTTTTGTATATGGTATTAAAAATTTAATTGTTCTGGAAATGTTCTTTTGGTGGTGTAGATTTATTCGATATGCCATTGAATTGTATGCTGTTTTGAATGTTTTTGTGTGTTGTTGTAGGATGGTTAATTTTAAAGTGATTGTTCTTGAATCCAATACCAAATTAATTGTTCTGTTGATGGGGTATGCTTTATTCTCAATTAACCTCAAGTTGCCTTGAATGATTCTTATGTGTGTTTGTTGTTCATAACTTTCTTAATTGTTTGTTTGGAAAAGGGAGATGTTGCATATGGAGCTATGTCTATGTTTTACTATATGCTCAACAGATGGATGGCTCTATGTATTTCCATAGCCTCTAATCAAACGACAGTTGGCTTGTTACTCTTGAACGAATGATTCGTATTATTGCAGCTCCCTCCACAACAGACACTTGCCTTGACAACTTACAATAAATATATACTAACTTAGAGATACCCAAAATTTACGGTAAGGTATACATTTAAGGTAAGGTAATTTGACCACTTCTGATCTATTAAGTTCGTAAAAACTTACTATACTGCGCCCCAATTAGGCGCATAACATGCGTACGAATTTCACAGCTCAATTTGGAATAGATTTCTTCGAGGCATGCTGAATAAGATTTTCTAAAAGAATAATTATCAATTTTTCAATGCTAATGTAGTATGCTTATTGGAGAACATGTTACAAACTACTTCTAGAGTCGTGTCGCATTCGTTGTTTTTAGCGGTATAGAGAATGTTATCATGACGCCTCGCTACATCTATAGGTCAGACAAAAGCGAAAAAATAAGAGGGATACATTGTCGAACAGATAGGTACAAAAAATCGTTCTTTCCACGCACAATCAGCGACCACAACCTCAACTGAGCTCCACTAAACACACTCCCATAATACACACATACCATTTCACCTCCAAAAACCTAATCCCTTACATAATTACACTGCTTATATCCGAACACCCCCTGCCACATGCCCATGCGGCAGCGCACAGGGTAGTATGTAGATGTAGATGAAATAAAACTAAAAAAAATTGTAAATTTCACGTGTTTACCCGTGAAAACTAGAGAATTGAACCCTTACTTATCTCCGGTATTAGACGTGGAAGTTGATAAAATGAAAGTACGTTTGACGAGCCTCAGTTGTGATCCATCTCAATTTTTGGATACTGACTTGGGCGTCTTCCACTGGCCGACTCGAACTGCCTGAAACAACTTCTTACGGAAGAACACAGCTAATACTCGTTTTAGAGATACAACTTTTTTTCTCACTTATCAATGTTATTAACTACTAGGTGCTAGGAAGATTTTTTTCCCCAACCTAACTTCTTGGGCGGATAATTTACTCTCTCCCCCCGCCCATCGTGGACCCGTCCCTGGCACACAATTACCGCGTTTATTTGCACAGAAGGTTCAGGTTGGCGTAGTATGAGCGTTTAATGCAAATATCCTCTCTCGATAATGAAAGCTATATCCATATCGGTAAAATGCAGTTACATTCTACGCTTTTATTGCTCACATGAATCATTCGGGTAGAGAGTGGAAATTTACCCTTCCACTCAGCTTCGCCCCCCGGGGATGCGCCCTGGCTGGATAGATACGAGAATTTTAAGAAACAAACGCTGGACTACAAAGCGGACAAACGTGCGTTCCACCATTGCTCCGGCATTGTTCCAACATTGTACGCTCGGGCCCATAAAACTTCGGAGAGATAAGAGAAGCACAAGAGTGGGCTAAATACAGTTGGTTCGAGCAATCTCAAAAAGTACATACGGTCAAAATAGATGGGATAGTTTTATGAATGAGTAGGTAATGAATGCTCTGGTAATGGATGCATACAAAATAAAAAGGCTCCCTTGTTTTGGCTAAATAGGGAGAAGGGATGAGAGCCGTATTATATGATCAATGCATATTAAATCGGAGCGAATAGAATGCGAGAAAGAGGTACGCCGATGAAGTCCGGGGTGAATGCTGTGGTAGAACTTCATAATGTAAGGTAAATTAAGTGTCTTGAGAACAAGAGAGTGTGCCCACAGAGCAATGTACAGTCATATATTCGCATTGCGATGGACAAAAATCACCCCCTGAACCTAGCAAAGACCTATGATATATTAAGCTGTTTGGTATTGAACAAATCAGGATTCGATTATCAGGAATTTTCCCCAACGGCTGCATTTCAAGGGTTTTTCAATGACAAATAATGTGGTGGAGCGAAATGTTTCGAAGAGATACCACTTGCTGTCGGATGGAAACTCTGAGGTATCTCACGTGCCTACTTCCACTCCAAGACCCGCACCCGGGGATTTTAGTGATAGGTAGCAGCAGCGTTCGCCGTGTGACGGTCCCTCTGCGGAAAAGGGAAGGTCGTAAGCAGAGTGTAAGCTACCGTGTAACGTCATGGTGCATTCCGTGCGGCGGTTCGGGGCCCATGCTGGCGAAAACGACGCAATAGAACGAGGATCCGAGGAGATCCTACGTTCCTTCAAGGAACTGGACTCCGAGGTGAAGCGGGTAAGTGGTGACGAGGGGGTTAATTTGACGCTCGCAATCTGTAGTCTTGTCCCGAGAATCGATCGAGGACCCATGGTTAGGAGTCGAGTGAAAGGCATAAACCAGAGGCTGCGTCGCTTCTGCACGGTCATCAGAGCCTCCTTCGTTGCCATTCGGCCGGCAACCCGATCGCGTCAAAACACACAAAACCGTTCCGCTGTCTTTTACGCGGCCGATGCAGCGAGCGAGTAGTATATTCGAGCACTGCAGCCCTTTTTTTGGGTAGAGAGTAGGATAGTGGGTGAATCACATGGATAGATCTTAAACAAAGGTGTCGCCGTAACTAATTATGGCAAAGGGAGATCTTTAATAAATCAGAATAGCTGAGTATCCTAAGGAATTAGTAACCGTGTCTCATCTGCGTGCCTGGTATGGAATCACCCCGTGCAACACACCCCAGTGGTGGCTTGCACGGTATTTCGTAGACGTAGATGATGGTAGAAAATATCACAGGCATAAGATTAAGGAAAGACACTGCAGAACCGATAGATTTAAAATGTCTCTTTTCCAAACTCAATAAGGGACCATAATAGTTGCGATAGATCAGTTGTAGGATACTTTGACTCTGACTAGGTAGCATTGTCTATGCATTAGTGCTAAATATAATTAGATCATTATTAGCTACCAATCTCGCATGCAATTTTTGGCATGACTTAGTACCTTGTAGTGCTATTTATCCGTCGCATTATTAATACTAACCAGTAGTTGTATCTTAAGTAGTGTACTTCATGCTAGCATGTCATTATACGTAGAGCTTCCTACATTACGGTCTGACCGCATATTGTTGATCTGACTGCATTTGGCCTGCGCCGGGCATTCCGCGGGAACGTGCGCGATTCTGATTTCAGCTGGGATGAAGGCTTCATGCCTGGTGTGGAATCAGCCCGTGCCTGGTGGTGGCTTGCACGGTTTTTGGTAGATGTAGATGTCAAATCTCGTGGATGTTCTTTGAAACCCTCCCAATCATTTAAGAGCTGGTTCCATTTCAGTAGGTCATAAAGGCATTTGAGATAGTTTGCAATTCACTTTTCCCTTGCAATGATGGAGACCACACTCGAAATTGATTCTAAAATTGAAGTTACCGTAATGAGCACGAAGGGATTATATTCACATGAAACAGAAAATAATAAATTAAACAACAAATGATTAAGAATAAACTTTGACTTTGGCACTGAACATCTCATTAATTAACAAAAGAAATATTAGAAGGTTAAACTTGTTTTATTCCAGCAATGCGCTTAGATTATCTCCACAACGAAGATTTTGTAAATGTTATATGGTGTATAAAAACGCAAAAGAGGCTATTATTTGTTTTAATGTTAATAGTAAATTAATTTTAAATATATGCGAAAGCACTGGAACCCTATTCAGTTAAATTTCTCACACGATATGAGATTAACAAGTACTTAATTCCTTAATACCCTTTGATTCTATGAAACACAAAGCAGAGCCAAATCCAGCAGAAAACGTCTTTATCAGTTTTCGAAGAATATTTCGAAATTGCGATTGATGGCTCTTATTTTAAAATCGTCGGCAAGTTGAAACCTTTTTCTTTCTGTCAAGCTTCTTGAATTTTTCCTGCACCAATACCTAAATCATAGTATCTCATATCATATTGCTTCTTCATATGTCAGCAAGGCATTCACGTTAATTCAGCGATATTATAGAGATTACTCGACATTAAAGAGATCATATTCGAAAATTATTACACATACATCTACTAATTACCCTGCAAGCCACCACAGGTGTGTTTGGCAGGGGCAATCATGTACATAAAAAACGACTTCCGTGAATGTTCTAAGCTCTTCTAAGCCTAAGGAAGGTAGCTCTAAGTAGTATCCAAGGGATGTAATTTCCATAAAAGTCGTCAATTGCCGTAGTATAAAAAACAAAGTCATTGATTTCCACCATATCATTTTAAGCACTGACGCTGATGTAATGATTGGTACAGAAGGTTTGTTGTCAAGAAAAATTGCGGATACCGAAAAGTCATATGTAATGTATTGAAATGACCAAGTAACGACAATAGGAAGAGGTGTGTTCATTGCCGTGTAAGACGAGATCGTTAGTAGAGCCTAGATATTTCAAGACGTGGAAAGTGTGAGGTGTTCGATTAAGTGCTTGCCAGAAAAAAATGTAAATGCACATATTACAGGGCACCTGACTCAAGTATAAACGTAGTTTTGTGGTTAGTAAGACAGGTGAGGCATTTCATATATCAAAATAATGAATGTAATATTACAATCGGTGGTGATTTCAACGTTCCCTCGATAGATTGGAAGACATGTAATATAATAAATTGTAGCAAATAGGAGGAGTTGTGCGACACACTTCTCTCTACATTAACTCATCGCATCAATCAGTAACAACACCGACGAGGGGAAAGAACGTTCTAGATCTCTTGACGACTATCATACCTGAAAAAGTACTTAATTTTGTCGCAGTGAACGGAATAAATGACCACAGAACTGTAAGTGCTGAAAATTTCATACTGACAAAAAGGCAGCCCCAAAGAGAAAAGTTTAATTATACCACATGGCGGATATCGAATGTTTAAAACAGGAGTTATCGACCCCTCGTGTAAGCTGCGATGACCCTAACCAAAACCATACTGGTGATGACTCATTGATAACTTTTCGTAGAATCGCCATATTTAGCGCAATATCAAATAAAATGAAACAATTACTACGAAGCCTTGGTGGGGTAATACGGACGCCCGGAAATCTCTCAAGCGACAACGAATCTTGCACGGCAAAAAGAAGAACGCCCATCAGGAACTCCCCGATGTGAAACATAAAAGAATTTGTGAAAAATATAAGAGATCTGAAAGAACAGCAAAATCAGCCTTATGGAAAGCATTATAAGAATTCATAAGCATAAAACTAGGAGAGTTTATGGCAGATAACCCGAAGGCATTTTGGCATCACGAGGGAGGTACAAGAACAAAAATATACGGTAGCGTCACTACAAACGGTCTATGAGAAAGAGCTAGCAACCAATTAGAAGAATCAAATATCTCTAACACCTATTTTCAAAGCGTCTTTACTACAAACCCTCCGAAAAACACTACTACACTGCCTAGTCTATATAATAACCTGATGCAGTCTATAGATATTTTTGTCGCGGCACAGAAAGTAATCTGTAATCAATTACCGCGAAAGAATCACCTGGGCGTCTATTACGGAACTTCCGTCGATAAGAGTTAATGTCCTATACCGCCGCTGTCTCGTATCGTATGATACGATAGAGGTTGTCGAATGTTCTATTACGGTTCCCGTGTCTATATGGTACGTTTACGTTAGGCTTTCTTTGGGAGGATATCGTACATTAATGACGTCAGAGCAGAAATGAGCGCTCAAGGCTCCGCATGGATCGTAGCAGATGACGAACGGAAACAGAGCACCGGTAATTTTGAGAGACGGAACATAAACCGCGTGAGAGTAAAGTTGAGTTATCTATGAAAATACGCAGACGTATAGGAATCACTTTCTAGAATGTTAGGGGAAGCAACATCTAACTTCTCATTCGCGAACGATAATTAAGTACGTCGTATTACTCATGTAAGCCAAAACTTATTACTATAGGAGATTATTGCGCTTAGTCTGTGTAGTTTTAACTTTTCATAAGCCGTAAATCAGTGAAAAAAATAACTCACTTTAACTCTTTGGCGTATGAACTTAGAAGATTAATAAAATCAATGGTTGGCGAATTCACTTTGTGGAAATTACGATTCATGTTAAGAATGAAACCACTTGGTTTTTTTCCACCAATATATTTTAACCACAAATCTACCGGTTTCGGCCTTTTCAGGCCATTATCAAGATTACAGAATAAAAACCCCAAAAAGACAGCACAGCTTATATATGAAATCTCAAGGAGAGGGAAGTGGTTGAAATAAGGGGGGGGGGATGAGAGGTGATTGGGCAAACTGCAGGGGAAGGAACAAACAGGTGGTGACGTCAGGCTCAAGGACCACGGGGTTATTTTGAAATTCTATATTATCACAGAGTGCACGGGGAGGGACTACTTAATGACATAATCCCTTCAACCGCCTCACCCTTGTTCTCTGCGCCAGTACCCTCACCTCCATCCCCGTAGTCCTTGAGCGCGGTTCTGATTTCAGCTGGAATGAGTGCTACATCCCTGGTGTGGAATCACCCCGTGCCTTACACCCTTGGGGTGGCTTACCCAGGATTTCGTTAATGTATCAATTAATTTCTTTTATCTTTAAGTTCCACGATTAATTGGGAGTTTTTGCGAAGATCTGGGGGGGTCATTCTGTATTTCGTCGGTTCCGTACCGATCGGTAGCCTACCGACAGCATGGATTCTGTAAAGACAGGGTCCCCGTCGTGGTTCCCTCACCGACGGAGCTTTCTCGGGCGATTCTGTAAACAAGTCGGGCGCTGTTCCAGTCGGTTTGATAACTCCTCGCTCTCAAGATACCCCTCCCTCCCAATTTTCCGAGTGTTGCCGAAGCTGAGGGTCACATGGTCCATTTCAACCAATGGAGACGATAGAACAAACAAATGACTAAATGAATCCGCCTAGTGCTCTCGTGGGTGTCAACCAAAACAACATCCAGTGACAAATATTATAATACACAGACTCAGTAATGTCGAAAGTAAAGTCATTCACACACAGTAATATCGAGAGGAGGAGGATAATAAAGTACTGTGAATTGAGTGCGTGACAATGTATATTTCTGCAATAAAAAAAGTGCTCCATATTTCAAGTACATTGCAAGTAGCTTATTTATGAAAATGAAGTTTTCCAATGAGATGTTAGGTGCAACGAGAACTAATGTGTTATGATTGTATGTATATAGAAATATGATTTGTCAAGTGTACCAATTTATTCATTATATGTATGTGCAAATTAACGCGTGTGATGGAAAGCAGACAGTTTATCGCGTTGTAGGTATATATTTGGTCTTTCTAGCCGCAGAAGTGGCCTCCGTGTGGAATACAAACCTTCGGAAGATGGTTCGAATTAATAGTTGAAAGTAATTGAACAGTATTATCATGAATATAAAATGGCCATGGAGTCCATATTTGCGTGAAGATTATGGAATGTTCGCATTTATATGCTTTATTCATGTGTATAGCAATGGTGATGCTGCGCGCTCGTGCCATGAAACATTCATTTAGCGTCTACGTGGAACGAATTTGAATGTAAAAATGACTTGAATGAGTAGTATTAAAAACTATGATGAGAGAAAATGAAGTGGAGGTGCCTCTAAGTATGCCGTTGAACACTTCCTTGATTTGCTGTTGTAGCATGTATGTCATTGTAAGTACAAATTTATATTAATTAATGTCAGGAGCCCTCAAGTTTCGCTGAAGCTTGCTTCACTCCTTTACAGCCTAATTACTAGTTACTAGAATGTTACGCCGTGCAGTTTCTCGTGGTTTAAGTGGAAAATTTGTCGTTCGAGTGTTTCACACTACTGGCAGTATTTATGTATTAATCCTAATTAATTGAGGCATAGTGATAGTTGGCAGTATTCAGTTTAAAAGGTGCTGCAAAATGTTTAGTTTAGTTGTGAAAACAGGGACTGAAGCGCAAAAAAAGGCCAATCAAAGCACCGATCTCACAGCGGCACGATATAGCCTATTTTCTCAAATAATAAACTACCTACTGTAATGTTTATGAGTGGGTTTCATGTGTGGCTGAATTAACAAAATTAGGCCATATGGGTAAAATTTCAAATTTGAGGATATATATTGTGCCGAAATAATTACTGACACATGTTGCGGAGGATTTTCTGGGAATTAATGGCAAATACTATAATAAGGTAATCCAGCATGCTTCATAGGCAAAATATTAGCCTGTATATGTATTTGATAGCGCCAAAGAGTAAAACATTTTGAGGAGCCAAGCGATCAATACAATGCTGCACATCGGAATCCTAGTTGTTTAGAGGTTTTCCTTTTAGGCTGTCACTTTCATTATTATTATTTCAACTTGTGAATTACATATAATATCTCAATTAATCCTGTGAATAAATTATATCGCTATTACAAGCCTCAAATAAACCTATTTCAGACATAAATCTAAATACGTTGTCAATTTTTGCGGTCTCTCAAGCAAACCGACTGATTACCGGTACCGACAGCTCTTCCGTGTCGGCAGGATTTACCATCGGAAGCCCCTCGGCGCACCGATCGGTTTCATACAGAATACCACGGTACTCGGTGTGACGTCGCACCCAACGAAAAGGCTCCCGTACCGATCGGTTCGGAGTTACAGAATGACCCCCCTGCTTAGATAAATGCGCCATTACAAGGTTATCGGCGAACATAGTTGTCTTACCCTCAACTATTTTGTGCAATGATCGATGAACTTTTAAAAAAATACCTCATGAAACTGATTGTCCACAACCACAGTGTTTAGCAAATTGCATTCGTTCACCCATCACACAATTAAAACTACCATTTATAACTCAATATGTACGGAATTTTTGACGTAAAAATCCCATCTGTCTTCGGAAAAACCGCTTCGCCGGAAACTGACGACCAATTGGCGACATGATCACTTCTCAGCATATTTCTTTCAATGTATCCCTTAACTCGTTGGCTTGCACAACATTTTACATTAAAATGCTTAATCAATGTTTAACAGCTGAACTAACGAGCAGCCTTCTCTTGTCAACCATATTACACCCACTCAGTGCGTACATAAATGTGAGCGAATTTTCAATTGATATCTTAAATAATTAGAAGAGGAGAGCAAAGATTACGTACAATGAGTGTAAATAATATTCGTACGACTCCGCATTTTTCAGAAATTAACGACTCTCTCATTCTTCTGGGCAGGTTTTTGCAATGAAAAAAATTGAGCATGTATTCAAGTACCTTCTGTGAT
This sequence comes from Ceriagrion tenellum, assembly GCA_963169105.1. Lineage (NCBI taxonomy): Eukaryota > Metazoa > Arthropoda > Insecta > Odonata > Coenagrionidae > Ceriagrion > Ceriagrion tenellum. The sequence goes on along the minus strand of OY720641.1, from coordinate 88,253,590 downwards.
TCCATAAAGAAAAAAAAGAAAACAATGTCATTAACTTGTAACAAAAATATTCGTTTTGAGACACACAGAAAGTGTTCGTACGATCCTCATTTTTGCGGATAAAATCGGCTCTCTTTCGGCTGCTACTGACATTTCGGATGCAATTGTGGCACGGACGTATCCCTTTCACTCTTCTCGAAACTCAAACGTTGACAGAAAGTCGTTCAGGATGCATCACACGTCAGAATGGGTCGAAAGGGTTGAGAAAACACTGGAAGCGAACGAAAAGTTATCATCCGACTCCACAACAAGACGTGGTCCCTCATGAGGATCTCAGATGCAAGTGGGAGGCCTAAGTCGACCGAGCAGTCAATAATTGATCGCTTTTCTGCTTTTTCAAAAACGAGCCTAGAACCGGACGTCCCCGGGCCCTGACCGATGCAGACAGGCGCTTTGTTGTCCGAGAAATGAAGAAAAATCCGTGATGCAGTGCCCCAAAAATTGCTGCCGAGCTGGAACGGCGAGGTACTAGTGTGAGTGATTCAACAGTGCGCAACACGCTTCGCGAGATGGAATTCTATGGGCGGCGGTCACGTAAAAAGTTTTATGTTAGCAAGGTGTATCAACTCAAGCGGTTGGGCTTTGCCAAGGATCACCGAAACAAAGGTCTGGAGGTCTTTAACAAGACTGTCTGGACTGACATGCGCAAGTACAACATCTTCGTTTCGGATGGGAACCTTCATGGGTGGCGACCGCCGAACCCCGAGCTACAGCCGCGGAACCTGATGCCCACTGTAAAACATGGGGTTGGTTCAGTAAAGGTGTAGGAGTGTATGAGCTCTAAGGGGGTGGGAAATCTTAATTTCATTGATGGCAAGGACCATCTTATGTATATTGCTATTTGAAACAAAACTTGCATGCCAGTGTCGAAAAAAATGGGACTGGGAAATTATTATCTTTTCCAACAGGACTACGACCACAAGCATAAAGCCCAAATATCCAATTTTGGTTGTTGTACAACACTCCAAAACGCTTGGAAACCCCTCCCTAGTCCCCTGTTTTGTAGCCCATTGAACATTTGTGGCATTATAACACTCAAATTAGGAAAAGGCACATTTCCAGCAAGAGTGATTAAAAAAATGCTCAAAAGGAGGAATGGGAGAAAATACCCCCCTCTTACTGCGCTGATTTGGCGAAATCAATGGCCAATTGTATCCAGGCTGTCATAGCCGCCAAGGGCAATCCAAAAAATTATTCACTGACAGAGAAATTTACGAGAAAAGCGGGTCGTACGAGTACTTTCTGTGCGTCTCGAAAAGAATATTTTTTGTTGTTATTTTTTAAAAAGTTTATGACATAGTTTTCTGTTTATAATGTTCATGGAATCTATAAAGGTGCTTTAATGCTAAATGCACATTTTTTTATTGCAAAAACCAGCCCAGAAGTACGGGAAAGTCGTTATTTTCTGAAAAATGCGGAGTCGTACGAATACTATTTACACTCACTGTATGAATGGCAAAGGGTTCGCCGACGGCTATGTTCAATTTGATTGAGATTTACAATACGGTGTTGATCAGGTATTTAGGCACAGCTGAAGTAAAGGACTAACACAATAAGACAAGAACGACAAGGGCACTTATGAGACTTGGTTGATAAACAATGCAACAACACGACTGAAAACAAAGGAGAGGGAAATTGTCGATTTACGTTAAACACCAATTGATAGTCAACAAGCTTTTGTTTTTCAAGTTCAACTTTATCGTCTTCTTCAAAAAATTACGTGAACTTTTTGACGAATCAGATTGAATATGCATTCAATGGAAATCGGCTCCAGATTGCATTAAGTCTCAACCCGCTTGAACATTCGTTCTACGCTCAATGGCATTCATGAATGAAAAGCAATGAATGTGCGTCTATAGGTCGCTTATGGAACTTTCCTTTCAGCGAAGTACTAACGAAACGCCGTGGCGCGGCACATTAAGCTCCTTTGCTCATTTTTTCATGTCATGCAGATCGAAATTAATGGAACGGAGTACCTATATGTAGCCTGACGTTAAAAGAAAGCGACAAACTTCTACTACGGTTGGGGACGAGCTGGATGAATTTTGCATCTATGGAATTGACCGAGGAAATATCTGATACTTCAAGTAAGTGCTAGTTTCCATTAAATATTTTCTGACAAATACAAACTACGCAGACTTAAACAAGAGAAGTTTGTGGGTAACTCTAACACAACTACTTTTCAAATCACACATCTTACACGTATGTAGGAGCATCAGCCTTTTTCATTAGAGCAACGATAAGTCTCTTAAGTTCATTCTTTCACTTGTGTCATAGCGAATCACGTTAATACTCCAGTCCAGGCTTGAGAAATCCCACTAAGGCAATATTCGAGCCGACGAACAATGGATCAGCAGGTGAGGTGGGTGAGAGAGACTCACCTACCTCCCAACCCCACCCCTCTCCCGCCCCGACATTAAGGTTGTGGTGGAACACAGCGTCTGCTAGTGTTTAGCGGTTTAATGCCGCCCGAATATACCCACATTCCACTTGACCAATTCAATTTTTACTGGCCTTTACCAATATGACTGGACAGGCGAATGGTTAAGGATACTCACGCATGCATCATTCCCATCTCACACATCTCGTAAATAACTTCTCCAACTGCGCAATGCCCAGATATACCTTGGCGATAAGGGATATAAGCAAACGAGTCATCTTCAAGCGGTTTCTTACGCTTTAAGAGGTTAATCCATTAGCATCGTGACTTGCGAAATAGGAACTTGAAACGGACTGAAAAGTAAACGAATACTGATTTCTCTTCGCAATGCACACTACGATATCACACGAAACGAAACTCGTTCATTGCAGTTCACACCATGGTACAATTATTAAATCGTTAAATGTTTGGGAAAATGATACACTTTTCACAGTTGATATCTCTGTAACAAATCCTAGAAAGCAGAAAGAAAGGAAGAGGAATCAGCAGTGTGCTCCCGGCACACTACCCCTGTCTATTCCTTGTTAGATTTTTCAATTAGTACCTTGTACAAACGAAATAGTACTGACTAATCTATTACCATGATATAGGTCATTAAGCACACGATTCCATCACCAAGGAAACAACTTTCTTACACATTAAGAAGAGTCCAATTCGTAAAGTGTTGATTCCTCACACAAATACGAATTTTGAAAAGAATCAGTGAGACACACCGCCGACACTTTTACAAGAGATAATCACTAAGTAAATCCCACAAGATTTGTCCTTTTCTAACCTCCCATTGCTACTAAGGTCAAACTTGAATGTTAAATACTGAACACCTCGGTATATGTGTTTCTCTAGTAGGAAAGCGGGACTTCTATTCCATATGATTACTATTTTGATAACCGAAATGGCGTTTCACTATGCCCTCTCAAACGTAAATAATACTTCTGCGTTGCCGTATACGGATATATGCACCAATTTCATACATCACACAAACAAGCTCTCAGAAAGCAATATTAAAATCAAGCACGGTGATGTAATTTAAATAGAGAATTCATGCACGGACAAACAATAAATCGAAGCGCTTTCCACTTATCGGATATTACCCTCCTCGGCAATTCGAAATTCACGGCATTTAGATAACACATCCGAACTATAACATTGGCCGTATTTAGCGTAAAAAATTGGACAGAAATACCTTATCAAAGCAAATTCTGGTAACATACTTATTCAAATTATCCCCACGTTTGATCAAAACGGTACCATCACTCATGCATACTTCTAACGGGCCCCACAAAATAGATACCAATCCTACCTTAATGTTGCGGCTCGAAAACGGAATTCTCCTCACTGCGACGCTCAATCCGTCCAAGTTGTTTCCTTTAGGACTGTGGGCTGCCACATCTGGATGGATGGATGGAAGCGGAGGAGCAGGATTCACCGTGCGGTACCATATCCCGGGGAGTCACTCAGCCATGTTCAACAATATAATCACTCACTATCCATAGAATTATCACCAGCAACATTGGTTGAATCTTAATTATTATGCTGTCGGAATCAGTGTCTCCTGGCGCTGAGGCTTGTGAAGATTTAACTCGGCCATTTCGGGAAAACTCGCGCCATTAACAGAAAATAGCATTATCGCCTGGTCACACGTCCTCCAACGCTGCGCGGAAAACGTCTGATCGAACAACGGTAGGCAGGTGTCAAGTAGTCCTTCACATTTCGATGCCAGTGGCGGATGAATAGAACAGTTGACGACAGATGATATTCCTCCGCTTGACGTCACACGACTCCATTCCACTCTGTGCACCATTTTACATTGAACTCACGCTGCCCGTGCCAATGAGGGACGACCGCTGAGGCTAAGGCGCTAATAGATTGACACATTCATGAACAGGAATCAAATAGTCCTTCACTCTTCGGTGTCCATGAAGGAAAAGCACACCAGATGGCTATCGGATAGGTAACCCTTCACTGGCTCTCAAGAAACTCCATTAGAAGGGTGCAATGTCCGTTCCACTCCCCCTCGACTCCGAACCTGCGCCGCCACTGGTACCCGTCAATGTCATGCATTCCACTGCTAAACGAATGGCATGGACGAAAGCGACGCGAGGCTCACAGGGCGACACGGGAGCGACCGGGAGTCCGAGTCTCCTCACTCTCGACCCGCACCTGGAGACTTCCAAAAATAAAGTCCGAAGTAAATATTATGATTTCATTTGAATCGTTTTTTCTTTGCAAGCTACGTTCATTTACTTTGCCGAAGATTCTCTTCCGTTGTGATCAGTCACGCGAGTTTATGATGCCTATTTTTCAGGTTTCCAACAGCATCTTAAATGAAAAAGAATGTATTCTATTGTAAACGCGTAACGTGGTCCGTAATTAATCAAAAATTGGATTAAAGTGGACGAAATAACATTTAATGTAATGCGGTAATATGTTCGGTAACAATTTCCGAATCCCATTCCAACGCCCTACTTCGTCATGTATTTATGCACACAGAAATTCTTGAACTAACCGCATCAAATATTTTTAAGAATACCAAAATGGGCATTTATGTCTACTAGACGAATATAAGCGTTGCATTATCGTGTAGTGTCTCTCCATTTCTAACACTTTTAACCAAAGTAAAGCAATTTTTGATAGACAGAATTAAACCATTGTGTTCCACTTGACCATGCGGATGACTGTTCGGTGAAGAATGCATTTAGATCTTTTGGTATGAATGTAGTATTTAGATGGTGCTCCTTGAGTTCGCTCTGGTAGCACTGACAGTGAATTTCGGAACGCGCACCAAGTAACTTACCATCTCCTCACATGCCCAATCAACGAGCATAAATGACATCTTCGATCCATATTGTCTCTCTCGCACTGCCGAGCGTTCTGGTGTGCCAGCGTAGTAGGTGATACACATCGAGAGTTGAATCTCTCTCGCTCCCGGGAGTGATAATGCCTTGCCAGGGCTCCCGCGATGGGAACGAGTGGGAGTGAATCATCCTTCACACGCATCTACATTGAAGAATCTTTATCTAACAAGTGCATGATACGATATTTGTAAGCAGAGTTGCTTTTCTTCCTGCTTCTTCCTGGACTGAACTTTAGCCATATAAACACTGTTGAGTTATATTATCCTTACTTTTCGCGTTTAATGCTATATTTTCTATACAGCCCCTTATTTTTCACGCCTTAATTCTTCAAACATTCCTGCCTCAGGCGCTTCAAAAGTTAAGGATTTGGCCGTCGCGTTTAATGCTATATTTTCTATATAGCCCCTTATTTTTCACGCCTTAATTCTTCAAATATTACTGCCTCAGGCGCTTCAAAAGTTAAGGATTTGGCCGACGAAGTCCGATGATGAATCAGCGAAAACATGGAAAGAGGATTATCGTCTTTTGAATTACCTATGATGCTGGTATTTGCTTACATGCAATCTAACAGCAGAACTTATGAAAGCATAGATGTGGCTAGACATTCTTATGATGAGGAGTTCTGGGCAAAAGTTGCTCAATATTATTTTAAAACCAACGAGGTAGTTTTAACGTAAAGTATATTGACGAGTTTTGGGTAATTTTATAAAATAATGTATATATTGTGACGCAAATCATTATAACGCAAAACATTTTTCGATGTGACTGGTTTCCATCTCCTTACTTGAGTATCCGAGACCGCCTTTCTTCTAGAAAGGATGTTAGAGAAAGGATGGTCTCGGCGCGTCATGTAAAACAAAAAGAGAACCCAGCCATTTCGGGAAAGGGTACAATATTGATAAACAGTGCGACAAAACATACGGCTACATATATTAATAATTAAGTAGTTACGACCGTAGTAATTGACCTCAGCAGTGGAAACGTCATGTAATGAGCGCTGTGCCTCATAAGGTTATTTGTATGGTTAATCTTTCAGATCAATTATGGCTAAAATAAGAGAATCTAACCAATTATAAATTGCTCCAAGCGATAAATAATAGTCCTAACGAGCAACGTTATATTTCTAGCGACGAAAGGAAATCGGGGACAATCTTACGCCTCGTATCCTGAGAAATGTTTCATTGGGGTATTTTTGCGTACTACGGTAAAGATCTCGGTATCTTTACGAATAACTGCTACCGTGCTTTATTTATTAAAGATTAGTAGTTGACACAATAAAAACTGAACAGGTAATTTTCGCTCACAGACTATCCTCGCGAGACGAGTTCAATGTCTACCTAATTATCATAATTTACGATTTCTACACTAGTTTTCTCCGTAAATATGATGATTGACAGGACACATCTAAGGAATAAATGCCTTTTTTTATAAAAATAAGACCCTAAAAAGAATGTACGTGATTTTTTCGCCAAAAAAGACTTAAACCATCATCAAGCACAGAAGCCATTAAGAGTCCTTATCCTAGATTGGGAATTCAAATCAATGAAGGTTTTTCGGGTCTCCTTCCGCGTTTATCCATTGTTTATGGACAATATTTCACCCGGGTTCCAGCTGGCTTCTTCAGGTCCGCTGAAGTGTGGATGCAGGGTTGGGTCCGTCCTTTTATGTTATTCCATTTTCGCGTCTTCGGGTAGAGGTGTGTCGTGATTGGTCCGTACTGTTGAAGAGCCGTTTCCAAGCGGAGGCGAGAGTTTAGCCGTCCACTCGGTTGAAATTTTGTGGTGTTTTCGCTATCTCTATTGATTCCCGTATGATTCTAGGGAAATAGCGGGCTTCTTTTTTCAATAATATGGTGCTGTCAAAATCAATGCTATGCGTTGGCTCACTCTACTGATGGTCTGCGACCGCCGACTGGCGGAGTTGTCCATTTTTCACGGCCCTCTAATGCTCTTGGAGCCGGCATTTCAGTGCTCTTGAGGTCTGGCCGATGTAGGAGTTGCCGCAACTACACTTGATTTCGTATATTCCTCCAAATATGTCCTCCGGGAGGTGGTCCTTGGAGTTGGAGGATGTCTGCCGTTTTTGTAACGAACTTGAACTTCGTCATGACGTTGTATTTGCGAAGAGCCCCCGCGATTTTTTCTGTGGTCCCGGCGACGTACGGCAGGATAGCATATGCCTTCGGTCTTTCTATAGGGCTCTCCTCGGCTGAGTTTTCGGCGGTCCTTTCAAGGGCCTTCAGTTTCCTCTGACCACTAATATTCCGACCAAGTTTCAGGTTTTCTTCAATTGGGGACTTAATGTGAAACAACTTTGACCATACATGAAATTTTAGTCTGCAGATATTTCTGCTTTTATCATTTATTACCATTCTATGGCCAACAGAGATAGCTTTTCGCTGGATTATTATCACTAAAAATAGGTGTCACCGACTTCTCCAGCAAGGCGAATTTCCTTCAAATCACACCCGTATATTTATAGAAATCTTCTTCATCCATAGGGCGAATGGATTTGAATATATTTTCCCAAGCATCCCTGCCTTGCCTGTCTCAATCAATTGATTTCACTCACCACCTTCTGTTATACCATTTCCTCTTTTCCTTTCGAACTATTCACCCTGTCGTCAGTCGCAAGTCCGAAATGAAGCGAGAAATCTCCATCCTTTCCCTTAATGCCAATCAGATGAAAGATAGGCTAAGCTATAAAGTGTAACGTAACAGTTTGACGCCGAATCGTTTCAGATACCATAGCAGCTGGAACTCGGAGAGCACGAGTATTTTGATGAGTTTTCGATTAACGGAGGCGGTTAACATGCAACGATGGGAAGGAGACAAGCGAAAAACTCGATCTCGTCACCTACCAGAGTAAGGTCACGAAAGCTGGAGCTCTGATATTTTGACCTGTGGTGACGGAAATCAACATACTACGTAAAAAGGGAGGAGACAGTGTCTAGGGAAGGTGTTAGAGGTCAAGGAAGCATAGATCAGGAGGATTCAAAAGGTGTTCTCGTGGGCAAACCGGCTTCGAACTGCAGATCCAGACAGGTAAAGTGTGCATGAATGCTAAACCGTCCAAAAGGGACAATTGTAGTAATCATTAGAACAACTAGGGTATATTTTGGGTCGTTTCAGGGTGTTCATTCTTATTTGTTGAGCATTTTAAAGGCACTGATAGAAGAATTGGTGCAGATTTAGAGAGAGATAATTTCGATGGTTTCAGGCTCAACTTTGTGGAAGTTCATTAGGAACAACTAAAATAGAAAACTTAGTTTGATTCCACCAATCTTCAGGTACCTGTAGTTGACATCGCTGCGTCAAAACTGTAGGAATCAAAAAAAGTTTTATTTTTCATTATTCATGATGAACTTCCACAAAGTTGAGCCTGAAACCATTGAGATCATCAAGAACGCTACTACAGCGAAAAAGGCCAAACCCTACTGGAGAGTGGCTATTAAATCCAGGATGGCGCCATTAAACATCTATTTTAACAGTAGACACCTTGTTTTAGGAATTATCCAAAATTACGCCTACGTGAATACCAGCACCAGATTGTCAAGAGGCAGTCCAGGCAGAACAAGGCATATGGGTAAAATTATGAGGTACCTGAAGATAACCCACTGCGCCGAAACTAGTCGCACCTTAATATAAATTGGAGGAATCAAACAAAGTTTTCTTTTTCATCATTCAGGACGTCATTCATTCATTTGTTAAGTAAAACCAAGGGGAATTATTAGATATTTTGGAAAATTCCACTGGTATTTTATTCAAGCAAAATACTCTTGTTGGCATGAGCAGTCGCGCACAGTAACACAGAGATGTAATTTGTTAGAGCCATCTGTACAGTAATATAAATATTACTTCGTTCGAATTTTACTACACTGCTGTAAGTAATTTTTGGATAATTTTAAAAGAGATTTATTCATCTAACCCATACATCTACCACTGAACTAGAAAGGTTATGACGAAAGGTAAATGATTAAGTCATCAGTAGTCGAAAATATTACATGCTTGGCACCGCAAAACATTGAAAGTTAAAGCAGGGATTGCTTGTATATCACTTCTTTGTTAACTTCTATGTTTGATTTAGTTCTCCACCGAATCCCAAGTTGCGCATATGAAAGTCAACTTTTTCCAAAGGGCGCTCCTTTAGAATAAAGCGCGCGTAAACGGCGATTGTGTCCGCTGGGTAGAAGTTCTCGTCTCACGTTCTCCATTGTACGACTCACGTCACGAGTAAACGTTGGAAATGTCACGGCATTTACACTTCAAGTTTATTGTGTGAACAATACATTTAGTTCAAAGACGTTGTATAAAGATGAATGATGAAGAACAGATGAAAGGAAAAGCTTGAGCCGAAAGGGTGAGAAGAGAAGATATCTAATCAAAACAAATGGGAAGAAAAACTTGGTTTCACTTTGAGACACGGCGGCCACTATTGAGAATATTGGATGAAACATAAGATATATTTTAGGATAAAGCCGGATGAATGTGAATGGAATATGATACACATTAGTTTTAATGCAAAATTAAAATAAATAATGAAGTATTACTTGTATTGTGGTAGGGACGTAAGATTTAGACATGCCTTGACTAAATAAGATTTTTCAAAGAGGAGGAAATTAATGAGGGGGATGGATCTGTGTAGAGACGTAACGAAAAGGCTGGTGAAAGCTCAAATATGGAGTGAGGCGGTATATGGGTCCGCGACTTGGTCATGTATATACGTAGAATTGAGGCGTTTGAGATGTGAGCGAGGACAGAAATCGAGAGGGTTAGCTGGGTGGCAAGAAATTCGCACTAGGAGGTATTGGATATGGTTGAAGAGGAGAGACAGCCAGTGGTGGAGATTCAGAGGGAGCAGAAGGGATGGCTGGAGGACGAACTGAAAGGAGAGTGAATGCTGATGAGAGTTATTGAGAGGAGAGCCCTAGGAAAGCGAGGAAGAGGCAGGAAGAGGATAGGGATGCTGGACGAAATAAGAATAGGATCATGATATGAGGAATTTAGAGAGATCGAATGGCGGACCACGTTTAGGAGGGAAGGCAGAAAGCCAGCAATTGGGACGTTGGAATAAGCACTGTCGAAAAACCTCCCAATCAGGAGGTAGATTACTGGAATGAAATGAGAATTTCTGTAACAGCAACCTCCTTCGAGTGAGGATGGAAGCCGGCAATCACTTACGCGCGCCTCGTTCTGTTAAATCTGTTGTGTTGTTAGTGGTAGTTTTCTTTAATTCAAGTGCTTTTCCGGTGATGGTTCCTCAGTGTTTGCAACCGCCTATCTTGTCTGTCTCCCTACGACAAATATCTCAGCGACTATAAAAGTTACCGATGTTTTTACTACACGACTTCCATGCCTGTGGTTTCAACGACAGCATATCCATCCCTCCGAACCGCCGCTGAATACTTCGCCGGGAGGTCACCTCCGAGGGACCTCCCAGAGTCTCTCGTCATCTGGGTGGACGCTACTCACCTTCCTAGTCTTTTCCGATGACATCCGCCTCAACTCATTGCAATTCAGTTTTATTACCAAAATGGGAGAAGTATTCAAAACAAGCTCTCCACCATTTTCTTCCACCGTGGCGATCTCTGTGCTTTTGGCGTGATAGCCCTGTCGGAAACCTGACTCAGCGGCAGAGTGCTCCACGGTGAAATGTACTTCTCACGCAGTCACCAAGTGTTTCGCAGGGATCGCTACTCTCTCGCGGTGGTGGTGTACTATTGGCGATAATTTCCTCTTCCCAGACGATTCGATTTTCCGATCTTTAGAATCAATGCGAAACTATTTGCCTAAGAGGTTCATTTGAGAGTGGTAAAGGAATCAGTCCCGAAATATCTCGTTAACTCTTTATTGGCTGCTTTAATCGTTCACCTGTGAGCATATTGGATGTCTAACCTTGTTTGGCGTCACACTCCTTGCAGTTAATATCGAGGCATTTTTATCCTCTTAGGGGCGTATCTAGCTCATACGTGATCAAAGGATTACCGAACAACCAAATTCAACAAGAATAACAGCGGTATTATCGGTCTGAAATAATTAACAGTGCTTTTACTGGCTCCGTTGCCTGGAGATAATTTGTTTGCGGTCTCAGCAGAAAGACGTCAAGACAATTCATTCATCTTCAGAGACATAAGCAGCAAAATATTCTCAATCAGTTGTCATCAAATACATCAACATCAACGAAAAGCCGTTCTAGCCACCACTAAGGTGTGTGGCACGGGATGATTCAGGCATGCAACACTCATCCCAACTGAAATCCCAACAACCGCGCATGCTCGCCCGGATACCAGACGCAGGCCAAATGCAATCAGGATGGCAATGCGTGGTCAGACCAGAAACTAGGAGAGTGCTACTTAAACGAATATGCTATCATGCAGAACAATATTTAAGATACAACTACTGGTTGGTGTCATTAATGCAGCTGATGAATAGTACTACAAGGTACTAAATCATGCAAGAGCTGTACCTTGCCGGAAATTTCATACCCGGTTAATTGATAAAAATACTGTCTCTTGGTTGTGGCTTCTTTGAAGTCCTCTTCTCCCTTGCGTTGCCATCTTTGATGGACCGCAAGGACTTAAGATCTAGTTGCCTTGTATCCACCAAAATTGCCGTGGGAATTAGGAAGACTGGATAGCGTAGTGGTCTGCGCATTGGTCCGGATAATATAAGGTCCGTGGTTCGATTCCCGGTCCAGGCCGTATTTTTCTCATGGCAATTTCTTTGATAAAATTACTGTTAATTGTCACAATAATGTTACTGATATTTAGCATGAGTGCAAAACCTACTATACCTAGTGAGGGTTAAAGTTTTCCAGAAAGAATCTATCGCAACTATTGTGGTCCTCTGGTTTTATGCCTCTCATCATTTCTACTATAATTGTTCGGCTCCAGAAAAATATGTTGACCGTCCAGTAAAAATTAGTCTACATCAAACTTTCGTAAAAGATTTAATCTATAATTTCCCTTCAATCAGATGGAGGCTTCCATCCTAAATCCCTAAAAAATTTAGTGAAACTACTACGTTTATCGTAAAAAAATTTCAAAACTCTTGCTGCTCCCCGCTGTGTTCGATGTATATCTGAAACTAGACCTACTTCGTAAGGGTCTCATATACTAGCGGCACATTCTAATTGAGGCCTTCTTCACCTATGCATAACTGCTACCAGGTCCTGGGACATAAAACGTGGGTTTCCGTGCAGAAGTCCGCCGTATGTTGACACATGCTTATATTCTCTTCGGCCATAACCTCTGACATGCTCTTAGGCTTCTCTTGCATTCCCTTTCAAGTCACCCGACGTTTTCCTTTCCTTTCCTCCCACAACACCAAATAAAGAGGCTATTATTTCTGTCCTTTTGTGTGGAGTTAGAACGAAAAGAACCTCTGTGATGAGTTAACTGCTGAAATAATCAGAGTTGCGTGACCATGAAACGCTTATTTACATTCACGAATGCTTAGTTATATTTTAATATCGTACAGAAGAATTCAGCATTAAAACCAGGAAGATGAGACGGTAAATATGCATTTATCTATCTTATAGTATTGGCTTAATTCAAGCAAAATTGCCCAAAAACTTCAAAATACAATGGCTACCCAAGTTCTCTCTCTCTCTAACACCGGTTCTTAACCAATAGCTAAAGACATTCATCGAAATACTAAAATATTTTAAATGCATATCTAAAAAAATTAAAATGCGTATTTGAAATACATTTTGCATTAAATACTTCAATTTAGTATGATAGGTACTTTCAAAATTCTAAATATTAAAAATAGTTCTGAGAGATACACACCGGAGCCCTAATTCCCCTACAATTAGTGCATTTTTCACTCTGCGTTGCCCAGTTGCATCCAGGACAATTGATATTGATTTTTCATAATAGCGTAATGTCATTATAGTCTATTCACACACTTAACAAAAACCTGTGACCCAAATAGGCCGACCCAGTCTCCTTCATGCAGTGACAGTATGCGCAGGAGCAGATCTCTGGGTGAGCAGTGGCACAGCCCTCCAGCATTGGTGCAAACATCTCCAACATTCGGAACACTTTGGTATCCTGCGTTGTGTCCGCTGCATCAATGCCTCGAATCAATCGAATCAATCGAATCGCAGACATAAGTTCCTCGATAATCGTGCTGCAGAATTGCCTGTGTTTCTGAGTACTGAGGGCAAACTCGACGAATCTTTATCTGAAGAAATTCAGACAACTCGTCACAAGTGGCTGGCAAAATTTCACCTAAATTTCTGCACTATGTTAATTTAAATTTATAACGTGATGGTTGTCCCACCTGGTATTTCCTTGAAATGATTGTCTTAAAAATTGCGACTTCCATAAAACACGTTAAAATGGGAGTTCATGAGTTCGAAATTGCATTGTATGTAATTTTTTGACCTTTGAGCTTAAGTAAATGTCCTGGCGGCCATTTGCATTGATCACATATGAACGCGACCGGGAAACTACGATGGGAGAGAACTGATGCATTGCGAAATTATAACGTAAATGACGATACCCAGTAGTTGAAAGAAGACAGGCTTAAAGGTCATTCAATGTGAATAGAGAAGGAGCCAGGATCGGTAATATAATTGAAGAAAGGTGAATAGGGCGTTTGGAGTGTAGAGTTGGTTGTAAGTGACCTTGATTTTGGGGAATCATACATTATAAGAGAGAACATAGAAATAACCTTTGCATGCATGTTGAGTCAGAAAATGCGGGGAAGAAGTTTTGAATGCTAGACTATTTATCTTAGTCTAAGCTTCATAACCCTTGATAATGACTCACCACTCACGGTGAACAACATATCATTGAGAAGTTACACGTATATTCGGGTTAATTTCTCGTCTCAAAATGGCCCAGGATTTATCCAGGCCTAATTTATCATGTACAATTCAAATAACCATATCCATTAAACTTTTCACAATATTGCATCCTTGTCATTGGAAATCATGTCCATTGGCATGTTCGGAGTAATATCCCTGGTAACCTGACCGATTATAAGTCCTTAATGTGGATCTGCATCCAGCAACAATAGCTGAGCAAGGTCTAATGGCCGAAACTAGCCGAGTAACGTACTCTGACTGCAGCACCCATCCTAAGAAATTTTCAATGTGCATGTCACTTTTAGGGAATTACTGAGCAAATATATCGTAGACATTTCCTCAGTTATCCGTGTGGGAACCTTATCAAGCAGTTCTCACGACTTAGTTGCTTAAAACGACAAAAATTTGAATATGTAAGCCGTAAAAATACATAAGTTGCAATAATAATAATAATAATTACTTTAATACTTACAGGTTTCCCCAGTTACAAGTGTTTTATTATATCATTAGACGAACACAAGCACCCATGTCCTGGGCATTGAATAATCTTACCCAGACGGGACTCGAACCCGCGACCCTCGGGTTAGAAGGCGAGGACTTACCCCGCCGACACCGGGGACGTCCAAAGGGATAAAATTTATCCTTATCTTTTAATGCATCAGAAGATTAGTGAGCTAGTAAATTTATAAATTCGTGTACTTGTATAAATTAATAAAGAATGCTGTAGTGCCTCAAGATAATTCAAAGCTGTGGTCTTGGTATATGCCACTGTATTTGCCATTAGAGGTTCCTTGAAATTGAAGTTCTCTGGAAGAAAAGTGAATATCCCTCCGGTCTTACCTTTCACCCGGCGGGTCACCCCAAGGTCGAGAGGGAATCTACGGTGTGGGATGTTTATTTACGAGCGTCGAGTTCTCGAGTATTTACTCGATCGAGGTCGTCGAATGTCTATTCCGAAAACTAGTGTGTTCCTCTGGTTCCTTCAAGTCTCGTAGTTACAAATCGCACGAGAGTCAACACAAGTAGTATTACAAACGTAAGACTCGTCTATTCCTCGAGGTACTCCATATTCGCTGGCGTATTCAATTTTGGCACTCGTGTTCAATGGAATACCAAGGTATTCAGATTTTCATCGCGACACTCAGGTAGTTACCCACGTATTCGTCTGGGTATTCACGTATTCATTCGAGTACTCATGTAATCATGCAGGTATCCAAGTATTCATTCAGGTACACGAATACCAGTGAATAAGTATATTTGGCGCATCCAGGTGCCAGGAGTGGGGGTTAGAATTATATATTAGCAAATGCTCAACAGTTCTCTTCCTGCGAAAGTCATCAGTGAAGTAAATAAAAAATCTTCAGATACAGTAAAATATCTTGGAATTACCTTAACTTCTGATGCATCATGGGGAACACACATACAAATCATATGCGGCACAGCATTAAAGAGACTAGGTTTTGTTAACCGTATAATAGGAAGGTCCTCGGATGAAAAAGTAAAGGAGAGATGCTACATCGCCCTGGTTAGGCCGAACCTCAAAAATACTACGAGCATTTAGTACCTTGGTCATAAAGATATAACTAAAAAAATTATAAAATACAAAGAAAAGCTGCACGCTTCGTTAAAAATCGGTACGGCGAATATGTAGTGTTTCACAACTTTTAGAGGGATTAAGGTGGGAGCTCCTAGAGACTCGGAGGCTACACGCTTGGCTTAGCTTGCTTGAGAAATTCAGAACTCTTGTGTTTCAGAGCGACACAGAGAATGTTATCATGACGCCTCACTACATCTCTAGGTCATACAGAAGCGATGAAATAAGAGAGATACATTGCCGAACAGATAGGTGCGAAAACTCGTTCTTTCCGAGCACAAGAAGCGACCACAGTAAAACTTTAGCTCCCATAATACACGTAACCGTTTCGCTAAATAAAATAAATAAATAAATTCGCGAAGATAGCGTAGTAAAGTATGACAACCACGTCGCTTATGCTATTCAAACTCCTTTTATTTATTATCTCTTATAATGAGTAGAAGGAAGGAGTCAGTAGCGCGGAGTGTCTCTTTGAATTCGTCGCTTGCATCATCTCTAAGTTCTGCCATCGCACCGTAAAAACGCTCATTCGTGGTGCCAGGAGTAGGGGTTAGAATTAAATATAAGTAAATGCACCGCAGTTCACTTCCCCTGCAAGTCATCACACAAATGCCATTCCTACACTTCGGGTGGAGTAAACATAATAATTTCAGATGCGATAAAATATCTTGGAATTATCTCAACTTCTGATATATCGATGGGAACACACATGCAAAACATATACGGCACAGCATTGAAGAGACTAGGTTTTGTTAACCGTATAATAGGAAGGCCCTCGGACGAACAAATAAAAGAGAGATGCTGATTCGCTGTGGTTAGGCCACACCTCGAATGCACCGCAAGTATTTTGGACCCTGGTCATAAAGATTTAACAAAAAAGTGATCAAATACAATGAGTGAAAATCGGTACAGCGAACATGTAGTCTTCCACAACTTTTAGAGGGATTAAGGTTGGAGCGTCCCTAGAAATTCGGAGGCTACACGCTTGGCTTAGCTTCCTTGAGGAATTCAAAACTCTTGGGTTTCAGAGCGACACAGAGAATATTATCATGACGACTCACTACATGTCTAGGTCAGACATATGCGATGAAATAAGAGAAATTCATTTCCGAACAGATAGGTGCAAAAACTCGTTCTTTCCGAGCACAAGAAGCGACCAAGGTAAAACTTTAGCTCCACTAAATAAACTCCCATATTACACGTCACCGTTTCGCCTCCCAAAACCTTATCCCTTACATCTTTACACACATGGTGTCCTAATACCCCCTGCCACATACCCATGCAGCGACTCGCAAGGTAGTATGTAGATGAAAGAACAGCTCACCTTTTCTAACTCACTCAAATCGTCACCATCGCTTTCAATTTACGGAACCGTTTGCCTTAGTTTTCCTCTCCTAATACTTTCTTTCCACTCTCATTTAAAACTACCCACAAAGATCCCCTAGGGTACCAAGGGACCCCCATCGTGTCTAACGCATAGATATGGTCTTACTAACTGGAGAAGTCGTCACAAGTTATGTGCGGCGGTATACTCGAAGTTCGTGCATTCACATGATACGGGGGGATGAGATTACAGAATTCACTTTTGAGCTTCGAAGTATATGATTTAATAATGAAGTTCAATGAATTGTATGTATGCCTTCTCTGCAAGATACAATAGTAATATAAGATATAACGTAGAACGGTTGGCTTCAACTTAGCTGCGAGAATAACTGAAAGGAAGGTAATGATCGAATGAAGTCATATTTCAATTTAATACAGCATTTATACACTAATTTATTTTTTACGATATGCGTCTACCACATCAGAGCTCACATTCAGTTAAGGTTTTTGAACGAATCAAGATATTTTAAGGTCATGGGAATCATAAACACGAAATATCAAGTAACAGCACCATTAACTTCAGCTGTTTATATGTTTAATTTACCCTTCATTATGCCATGTTTCGGATTTATGTCAATTTTTTCTCTTACTGTGGACATGGACAATCGCTAGAAATTCTATTTTTACGGCCTATTCGACTAGGGAAGAACGCGTAAGATATTTGACTAAGCTACGTGCAAAACAAATGACAAAAGGAATGCCTAGTGACGCACGCACCTGAGGCGGCTTGCTGGATAATACGTCGAGGTAGATTGCACTCCTTTGTCTATTTTTCTCCGAGGCGGCGCTGTGTAGCCGAGAGAGAAGAGGGGAAAGTGAAAAGGGCTCTGAAAAAAAGGGAGAATAAGGACGAGAGCAAGCGGCCGTGGAACATGGGGGGGAGGGACGGGAGTTGGGGGTGAAGGGTGGAGGAGGGGGAGAGGGCGCGTGGGAGGTGGGCAGAGTGGGTGGGGTTGTCGTGGGGGGGGGGCGAGGGGAAGGGGGTAGGGACCCGACCGGTCCACAAAAAGACAAAGGGGACTTTGTTTGGGCTCGCGAGCTTTTGTGCGACGCACAGAGAAACCAAGCAAAATGCTTTTGATAGCTAACGAATCACTTGTGACAGGGACGCACTGTGTCAACGTCATGCGTCGACCAGCTCCCGACCGAAACCAGCCAGTCCGTCGCTACCCCTTGTCGAAAAACCCAACCACGCCCAACAGCCGACTGGCGGGGGCCCCATCCTCAACCTCCTCCCAGTGACTTCACCCAGACTATTTACGGAAATGAATTCGTCATCAATAGTCATCACACCTAGTTAGAGCAATTATCCACTATGAATTCATTTGTAAGGTCAACGCATTCGTTTAATTATATTCCTTAAATTTCCTAAAGCCTTCTGGAATATATTTCATCCTAATTTATGTCTGGAACAATTTTCCTTGTGAAGTATTCAATGAATTTCCTTTTAATCTTAATGTGTTTCAACAGAGGATTTGCGCCATATAAAGATGTAAAACCAGTTATATGTAATAATTTATTTCAATTACTGATTACGTGAATTATTTTCCTGTTGTCCTGCTTGTTACCTTCGTACTACTGCAGATTAGATCGCGCCAATAAAATTAGAGAGCTAGATTGTAGAACCGATAGGTATAAAATGTCATTTTTTCCGCGTACCATTCGGGACCATAACAGCTGTGATCGTCGTCATGAATAGTTCGAGTATTGACAATAGGCAGGCAGTAAATCTTTCTCATTATATTCTCTACTCTCTTATTTATGCATGATGTAAATGTTGATGTTCTTATTTATGCATGATATTTTGAATCTGTAGTAGTAGTCTTTGTATCCATTGCATGTTGGAACGATTGAAGGTAGAATGTTTCTTGGGTATTAGATTTTTAATTGGCACTTTGCATGAGTGGTACGCGGGTTTTAATGTAATGTCGGTGTCCTACCATATCATTCATGCATGCCTGGTGCGAAAGCACCCCCTGCCACACACCCTTTGGGTGGCTTGCAGGGTATGACGTAGATGTAGATGTAGTTACATCAATAATGGGACACCTCGACAGCCAGGATTTATTAATAACAAACCAGCATGGGATCAGAAAAGGACGGTCTTGCGAAACTCAATTAGGTCTTTTTGTTCACGATATTTTAGTTTCCGGAGAAGGTAACGTACAGGTAGATGCAGCGTTTCTTGACTTTAGAAAAGCTTTTGACAAGGCTCCCCACTGTAAGTTACTCGCGAAGTTAGCATCATACGGAATAGAAAGTAATATAGTAGACTGGATAGGAGATTTCTTACATGAACGCGTTCAAAGGGTGGTATTAGATGGTGTCAGCTCCGGAGAAGTAAAAGTTACATCAGGTGTTCCCCAGGGAAGCGTGATAGGCCCAATTTTATTTCTTCTGTACGTAAACGACTTAAATACAGTAGTAAAAAATAGCAAGCTCCGTCTTTTTGCCGATGATGCAGTAGTGTATAAGGGAATTAGAAATGAAGAGGACAGACAGTTTGTAGCTAAGGATTTAGATGCAATCCATGATTGGTGTGATAGATGGCAACTAGAATTAAATTTGTAGAAATGCGCGATTATGAATTTTTGGAAAAAGAATGGCTTTCCCCGGAATAATTATTGCATCAAAGAAAAGAAAATATCTAACGTAGATTCAATTAAGTACTTAGACGTCACCATCACTGAAGACATATCATGGGGGAAACACATCAGGGAAATAACTAGTGTAGCAAACCGTAGATTAGGATTCGCAAAAAGGGTTCTAGGAAAATGCGAAGAGAGAGTACGAGGAAGAAGCTATTTTACACTTGTCAGGCCTCATTTAGAATATATCGCTAGTATATGGGATCCGTACGAGGAAGGTATGATAAAAGAATTAGAGCGCGTGCAAAGGAGATCTGATAGGTTTGTTAAACGCCGTTATGATAATTGTATTAGTGTTACGAGGTTAATAGAAGAACTAGATTGGGAATTACTATCAGAACGCAGGTTAAAATTTAGGTTAAACCTTTAAGTAAATTCGAAACAGAGTTGTTCACAGATGACGTTAGATATATATTGAGAAACCCTGCGTATTATGCTAGGTTTGATCATATTAACAAGATAAGAGAATTAGAGTGTCGTACCGATAGATTTAAAATGTAATTTTTCCCTCGTACTATAAGAGAGAACAATAGGCAGCGTAGCAAAGGGATAGGTAGGTGAAATATAGTTAGAGTAGACTGTAGTGCATGTTGCATGTAATAACAACCAATAATCCATTTCATATTATGTAGATACTAACCACTAGCTGCATGTGACCATATTATCTAGCATGTCTCCATTAAATATCCTATTTGCATGTCAACAGTGCATGTTTGGTGATCTTCACCCCCTGCCACACACCCTCGTGGTTGCCCGCAAGGTATCACGTAGATGTAGATGAAGATAGCTAATGGAGGGAAAATTAATTCCATAGATTTCATACGCCTTTTATCGACGCTTATTACGACTTTCCGTCACGTCTGCGACCTGAAAAGTTCGTGCGTCAAAGAATTACATGGTTGGAATTATTTTCTGATTTTATACTTACCTCCTCATTTTTACATTAATTAATAAGTTGCAGACTGGTCGACTGTGGCTTCCGCCCACGTCGCCTTCTCCTTGAGCCAACAATGCCTCAGGGAAAGATAAATACTGTTGGAGAGATACGCTGCGAACTGATATAAGTGTTATTCCTCCCTTCCATGAATACAAAAGCAATGGAGAGTGATACTAAAGCAGCGATACACAATTTTTCCTTCCTTTCATATCCTAATCTCTTTTCTCTAAAGTATCCTTTAAAATGAATTAATGGAGTTGGAAATGAATTTCAGGCATCGTATTTCTCTGTCATTTATATCGTCCACCTTGCTCTTCGTGGCCGTCCTAGGTGATATATTGCGCATTCAAGTAAGAAAGAATAAACTGGCCATTTATCGTTTATGGTAGGTTTTCAGGGATCGTAAAAAATCCATGTTTTCACAGCATTTATCTTCTAGCTTTATTTTAAACCTTCGTAGGGATGACCATTTGACCCCCTATTATAAAAAACTTCGATGGCTGAAAGTTAAGACCCGAAGAAAATACTTCTTAGGTTGTTATTTGTATCCTTTTTTAACCTTTTTTAACCTTTATTCAACGAATAATCCCCAAAATATCTATTTGACCAATTTGTTACCAAGCCATCCACAAGTAAAATGTGTACCAGATGTGATTCAGAATTTTTTTTTCCCTAGTCAAAAGTCGACTAATTTCTAAAATTCCTTTATCGTAACAGTGTGTCATCAATGGAATAATCTACCTAAACATATAAAAAATAGTCCCTCTCTATCAACTTTCAAAATGAATTATTATTATGTATTATTTTCTGATATTTAATGTTGTTATTGTATCCTTATATCTTGAACTTGTTTGCTGAATTTAGAATTCATCATATGTAACACTTCGCAGTTTACTTTGCATACTTGTTAATTGTGTCTTATGTATATTGTATTAATTCTATATAAAAATGTAATGTATCATGCATCTATTCGTCTTTGCCATTTTATGATTTTTATTTTTTCTTATTTTGTTCTCTGCCTCGCATCACTATGTATATATTTTTTGTTCTTAAGGGGCATTACCGCAGAGCAATCAATAAATAACTCAATTCAATACTCCTGCTTCTACTTCCATCGATGGCATACTGAAAACTAACGCATATCTACTCAATAATCCCAGTACCAGACCCTTCTACCACTGCCTTTCATTGCCTTTAGCTGCCACATAAAGCAACAACTTTTTCTGCCATGAATGTTTCTCACTTATGAACAGTTAAAAGATACATATTCAACCATTTTATCTTCTTATCATTTTTGTTTTTAGCGCAGTAATATTTTGCGCTAAGTATTATATAATTTCACTTTCCCTTAGGTATCTGAAACAAAATTTTGCTTGATTCAATGCAGCGAGAAAAATGCTTTAAGTTGAAAGCTACTAGTACTTGAAGTACGAGTTTGTACGTATTTGGGGCATAGTATTTAACGGAATACAATTATACAGTGTTTAATTGCTTATTATTAATGAAAATTATGCACAATTAGCATAGAGTGATCGCTACGTCATCGAGGACTCGGTGAGCAATGACTTCACAAAATTGTACGGCTGATAACAGTTCGACATACAGGGTATCTCCGAACGAAATTCCGGTCGTTTTTCGTGGTTTGACGAAATAATAACTTTTTTATTCTTTGTGGAGGACTATGTCTGAGCATAATTTGGTCCTTCACGTTGTAAAATACTTAATGGTTACGGTAATGCCCTGTGATGAAGTCAAGTCATCGAGATGCCGTTTTGGATAACGTTGCATTATCAAATTTTTATTCACTCGTAAAAGCCAATTTTATTGTATATACTTTATGTTGACCCAAAATCATAAGAATCTTAGATTTGAGTGCACATGGAAATATTTCTCATCTTCACTACTTCATTAAAAGAAATAGATCGTGTGAATTCACCTCATTTCCTCCAGCTTTATTATCAAGACAAATCATACAAAGGAGGCTTATATCAACCTTCATTAATCAAGATTTTGATCAAATCAAGGCCTTGAATTTGAACAGCGAGTCCACGTCACATTATGAGGAAATCTCTCACCTCCTAATATCTAAGTAAACATAGCTTAATTTGTGATACCACTTACTTAATATTGAAAGCGTTTCTACAAATGAAAAGTAATACCCTGCCAAGAGCATTTTAATCTCTTATACACACATTTGTGTCCTTTTTCTGTTTCTCTTTCGTTAGCGAAAATCTAAAATTTAGTTTATTACAACGATTACTGGGAAAAAAGTAGTATCTGATGCATAAAAGTGCATGTAGGTATTCACTACATTCGTAATGTTTCTCTAGAAATAACCTTTGTTTGAAATTAATTTATTATAACCGACATTTAATTTTGGGTATTGAAGGTAGTTTGAGCGAGATAGTTCCCTAGTCATAATGGAGACCGTATTCGAATTATATTTTTAAATTTCAGCAGCTCCAGGAAGCTTGAAATAAATATTGCATTATTAACGGTGTAATATTACACTTCCACACAACGGAGGATCAAATAAATTAAATGAAAATATCTTTAACTTGGCCCATTTCCTTCGAGGGGTACGTTTAAACTCCTCCACCACGGCAGGTGTTCTGTAGTTCTGAGAAAATTACTATGGAGACAATATGATTTATTTTCAAAAATGGTTGAGAAAACATACAAAATACATGCTGTTAGTTTTCTTGACGACATCTAGATGTTAGAAATTCGTCATTCTTTAAATAATGTCTCTATGGAGTGCTTACACGAATCATTTTCCATGTAAAATAGCTGATATTTTTTGGCAAATATCTCGGAAAATTGTGTGGTAAGGGGCTCATGTTTTGGTATCATTGGAAGGGTGGGAAATTTGTTATGAAAATGAGACTAAATTCATTGATTTCTAGGTGAAATGATATTTCGCTCATACTACCTAAACAATTTACAATGGACTAATCTTGCCCTGAATGAGGATGAATTCATCGAGGCGAGACCAGCTACCTAAGAGCTACCAAGCGGGGTAATTACCCCACCTGAAAAGTCTACTGATTAAATTTACGTTGAAGTAAACCAAAGTTTGGTAAAATAATCGCTCCAACGACTACATCAGTAAGTTACATGTCTTTAATCTATAGGCATATAGAAAAAAAACCGTTAGCGTCACTTTCTAATAAAATAAGCTCTATCTATTCGCAGTTGACTGCACTAGACGTAAATAAAATTCTTTGTGCCATCGGGAACTTTCTCTTCTTTGGCATTTCGGTGAATATCGGTAATTACCTTACTCTTAGGATCAAAGCACACTAACAGTATTGGTTTGTCATGCAGCAAATTGATCTTTGAAAGTAATAGCGACCAATCATTGTTGTGTCAATACCACAAGGGTCTAAGCTGATCTCTTTTGTGGTAAACCGATAACTGAATGAATTCATAGAGTATTATCCTTTTACTGAAACCTTCTCCCGTATCACGCACCCCCGGGGGAGTTTTCTTTTGGAAATTACTTGGGAAAGAGGGCATTTTTCGTCGCCGGAGTTTGACACGCACCCGTTAAAAGCGGTGTATATTGACTTTGGTCCGTGTCCCACACCACCGCGGACGCCTCTCCCACATGGCGAGTATTGAGTGCGCGGTATGAAAATGTGAGGGCCAGACTGCACGGCGGGCGGGCGGTGTACGTCCGGGACATAGCATGTGCCTGTCCGTCGGTCACGCATGCTTGTCTTCGACGGCGGCGTCGAGTGGGGAAAATCAAGGCGGGCTAAAAAGTGGGAAATTTGCCACCGGGTGAAATGGCCAGGGTTGCCTGACGGAAAGAACGACGTACATTTGGGGATGCGCCACGAGTCGATTCATATATTTTTTTCTACGCATGACTCAGAAAAGAAACTTCACGCTCAACCTTATGCATAGAGGTGTTTGGAATGTGAATCGTGAGTCGTTTAGTGCACATTCAATGACTTATAAAGTTAAAAAAAATACTTGGATGACACTTCAACTAGGCTCAGCAAGGAAATTACCGTCTTCCTCAAGTAGATGTGCGTCGAAACTAGTTGTACGATTGAGAATAATTTGTGGAAAAAATACAAAGCGTTCCTTACACCATGATTAATTTCAACGAAGTCACGACAGAACTCACCTAGGTTCATCAATTTTAACGTTGGAATTAACCATACATGTTGTAGTAGAAATGATAATATTATAGAGGAGGAATCTTCCAAAGGGTTTCTGGAATCCACGGTTGAGAAAGGGAAGCTTTCAGAACGTCGACAACGGGTCGTTATTGACGAGAGAGAGAAATCAACAATGCATGATTCCAAAAAGAGGGTCTTAGCGAGTGACTTGGAATGTTACGATGTGCTCACTTTTGGTGAAATAAATGCTTTTAGAGTGTTCCGTAGAAAGAATAGTAATTTTTACACCCACGCAGGTGTCTATATTTCGGAATTTTCATCTCAATTAAGCATTTTTATGACGTGTTACAGCGCGGATTTCGTTATTTAAGCGAAAACCGTATATAAATGCGTAGTTTTTATTCGTCTTGATACTGCAATATTTGATAGACATCACTACAAAAATATCTAAGGTATGCTAATAGCGTTTTGTAGAAAATCTGTACATAAGTCTGAATTATTTCAAAATATATGCCAAATGCCAAAAGACTACGCGTAAAAAATGCAGCAAATTGACAAGAAAACAAATCGGTATCACGCAATTCTTTTCACTATCATCTATACTTAGTAGTAATAAGTTCGCGCATGGAAAGTTTCACCCATATTTTGACATAAACGAAACGTCCTTCACCCACCTTAATAATGTGATAATCATATGATAATCCAACGTCTGACGAGAGAATGTGATGATATTCTCCATATATGTGATGATATTATCCATATATCCATAAATGTGTACGCATTAAGTAGGCATATTTGGCGTAAAGAAAATTGCCATTTAGATTTATTCATGGGTAGGTATTGGGAGGAAATGGCGGATATAATCGTCAAAAAGATATTTGTCTATACACTACGTTCTGCCGTAGAGACGTGCGGAAAGGAATGTAAGGACACCAACCATTTATGGGAAGAAAACAGGGAGAAGGAGAATGGGGAGAAGATAGCGTAGTATCGTATGATAACCACGTCACTTATGCTAGTCAAACTCCTTTTATTTATTATCTCTTATAATGATTAGAAGGAAGGAATCAGTAGCGCGGAGTGTCTCTTTGAATTCGTCCCTTGCATCATCTCTAAGTTCTGCCATCGCACCGTAAAAACGCTCATTCGTGGTGCCAGGAGTGGGGGTTAGAATTAAATATAAGTAAATGCACCGCAGTTCACTTCCCCTGCAAGTCATCACACAAATGCCATTCCTACACTTCGGGTGGAGTAAACATAATAATTTCAGATGCGATAAAATATCTTGGAATTATCTCAACTTCTGATATATCGATGGGAACACACATGCCAAACATATACGGCACAGCATTAAAGAGACTAGTTTTTGTTAACCGTATAATAGGAAGGCCCTCGGGCGAACAAATAAAAGAGATATGCTGATTCGCTGTAGTTAGGCCACACCTCGTATGCACCGCAAGTATTTTGGACCCTGGTCATAAAGATAAAACAAAAAAGTTATAAAATACAATGGGTAAAAATCGGTACAGCGAACATGTAGTATTCCACAACTTTTACAGTGATTAAGGTGGGAGCCCCTAGAGATTCGGAGGCTACACGCTTGGCTTAGCTTCCTTGAGAAATTCAGAACTCTTGGGTTTTAGAGCAACACAGAGAATGTTATCATGACGCCTCACTACATCTCTAGGTCATACAGAAGCGATGAAAGAAGAGAGATACATTGCCGAACAGATAGGTGCAAAAACTCGTTCTTTCCGAGCACAAGAAGCGACCACAGTAAAACTTTAGCTTCACTAAAGACACTCCCATAATACACGTAACAGTTTCGCCTCCCAAAACCTTATCCCTTACATCTTTACACACATGGTGTCCTAATACCCCCTTCCAACAAACCCATGCGGCGGCTCGCAGGGTATTATGTAGATGTAGATCTCTAATGTCAGAGCGTGGGGTTAAATTATTATCCAACGTGGCGCACTGAAACTCGTCTGATCTGATTTTTTTTCAAATTGTTTAAGCCTAGTGTAGGGCCTCCGAGTCTCTTTTGCTTCCAAATCTAGTCTTCCCATCAGCTGAGCGACACTCTCTGTAGTCTGAGTAGTACAATTGAGGCACGGACGATATAACCTATTTAATTGAATTTATCACCACTTTCACATGGATGAATTGTGAATGTATATAAGAGATGATTCAATATTCATCGTGTAATGGATTAAGCTCAATAAGTGCGATGGACTTATAACGCGTGTTATGTCATATCCAGCCGATGTTGCGGCAACACCCGATATTTTTCGTCCTATCGTTATATTGTAAAAGCAAGCCAACGATTTTTGGCGAGGGAAAACAAAAAAAATTAATGAGATACCAAAAAACTTTTTTCTCACCGCCGTAGGTTTGTAACTCATTCAATCACTCTTAAGTTCAAAAAAGACGCGGAGTATGACTGAGTGATTTGACACATAGGTCAGTACAAAAAATGTATTGTGAAACCTTACCGAGCCGTCATATTTCGCTTCGACGTGGGGTTTTACGATGTCGAGCCTGAAAATGAAATAAATATACTGTTACCTCTACATCTTTAGTACTACCCTGCGAGCCGCCACATGGGCGTGTGGCAGGGGGTGTTAGGACACCAGCTCTATAAGGATGTAAGGAATAGGGTTTTGTGAGGTGAACTGGTGACGTATATAATGGGAGTGTATTTAGTGGAGCTCAGTTTCTATGGTGGTTGCTTATTGCGCGCGGAAAGAACGAGTTTTTGTATCTATCTGTCCGGCAATGTATCTCTCTAATCTCATCGCTTCTCTCACATCTAGATATGTAGTGAGGCGTCATGAGCTGTAAATACATCAGTTCTGAATTTTTCAAGCAAGCTTAACCTAGCGTGAAGCCTACGATATCTAGGGGCCCCCTCCCTAGTCCCTTAAAAGTTGTGAAAGACTATTTGTTCTCTCGTAGCAATTCTTAACGAAGTGTGCAGCTTTTCTTTGCATGTTATCAATTTTTTGATTGAATATTTATGTCCAGGGTCCCAAATACTTCGCGAAAATTTGTGAATAAACTCCATCATAAGAGTTGAACAATGTTGATTTTTTTCAACATTTACGACCATTCCAATAATTGTTAATACGGGATAATTGAACTAGATACACTCTTTTGTGTCACGCATTTCCCATTTTCTGTGCACAATCAGACGAGGATGAATGTAGATCGTCAATAGAACAGAAGCTGAATTTTGAAAAAATTACAATTTTGTAATTATAAAATATTTTGGTGTAATCGGATGGCATCAGAAAAAAAATCAATTTATTATATTATATAATGGTATGGTTCTTTATTTCTTAATAACGAGTACAATTTACTTAGAATACACTGCCAGTGTTTGGGATCTTCAAGGGGTGGGCTTAGAAACAGAGTTAGACCGCGTGCAGAGAAGATCAACAAGATACGCCAAAGGCCGTTATGATAGTCTCGTTAGCATTACTGACCTCTTGCAACAACGTGGATGGGAATTGCTATCCGATCGTTGATTGAAAAGTAGACTCAATCTTTTATATAAATTCGAAACCGCCTTATTTTATGACAAAGTTTTCAGTGTCTTTCGAACTCCAACATACTACTCAGATCGTGAGAATAAAATACGGTAAGTAGATTGTAGAACAGCAAGGTTTAAAATGTTGTTTTTCCCTCGATCGATAAGAGACCATAATGGCTGTGTTAAGACTTGGAAGTAGGTTAGTTGACAGGTAGAGTAGCTAATTAATTCACATGACCCCTAATGCATGTTTCTAAATCTGTCGAGTAGTGGTAACATCATGTTTTTCATGTTCCCTGCATGACTCTTGTGTCACGTTTTTCATAGTTACATTATGGATCATTATTGTAGTTTCTGTAGCATTTATAGGGT
This sequence comes from Ceriagrion tenellum, assembly GCA_963169105.1. NCBI lineage: Eukaryota > Metazoa > Arthropoda > Insecta > Odonata > Coenagrionidae > Ceriagrion > Ceriagrion tenellum. Next base: position 88,224,840 of record OY720641.1, on the reverse strand, counting down.
ACCGATAGTGAGGTGCTTGTTGGTGAAAGTAATTTTCGTCACTGTTGTTCATGTTGGTGTTGAGTCGACCCCTGCCAAACACTCTTGAGGTGGCCTGCAGGGTAATAAGTAGATGTAGATGAATTGACAAGGACAGTTTCGGCGAAAAAGAACGTTAATTCAATATTGAAATATTTCGAACATAATGCCGTGTTCATTAGAAATGGATGTGTACGACACAAGTATGACAATCGATGCATTTAAAAATGTACAATTTTATGCCTCCATTCTATGAGTTCTTTACATTTATTCACCTCTATTTGAAATACCGTTTGGTCATTTTTAAGGAAACTGTCGAATACTTTTTCTAAAAACTCCATACCAGTTAGGCTCACTACCCTTAATACGCGGTAACGGTGGTAAAACAGTGCAAATTGAGTCCCTCACCATATAAGTGTGACAGATGGAAATAGAGTGGACTGCACGTGTAACATGGCCCTTCTGGGTTCATTCGTGCACGGCCGTAGTCGAGAGATTTTAAAAAATTCTATTTGATATCACGGTGTCACGGTTGTCACCTGGATTGATTGCCGATCGGGTGAAAGTTGGTGTCAGTGGAAGGGGAAATTTTCAGGGTTTTCAAGAGTCGAGGGTGGTGTGGGTTGAGCAAGCGAGGGGGAAAAAGACAGGTAGAGAGGTGAGTGATTAATGCGGGCTCGGCACTTCCCTCTGCCTCTTCAAACCCTTACCACCAATGCTTTCAGCCGCCCCTTTCTCGCCCGCTCAGAAAGAATGGTAAGGTGTAACGAATGGTTTTACAAGGGGAGCGGAGCGTGTTTGGTAAACGTTTGCGAATGCTTTTGAGTTACTCTTCCCCCCGTCTCCCTTCTCTCTCCCCGGAGCGCAGATCGAGTGCACGATCAAGCTTTGGTTATCCCAGGGTCTCGCTACGAGTTGTGCTTGGGGAGTTGTTCCAAGAATCGGCATTTTGAAAATGCCTCCGTGTTTTTCCTTTGTTTTTGGACGTATTAGGGAGGTGGCTTATAAAGACAGAAAGCAATAAACATGTTTGGTATGATGCCCCTTTGTTTTAACGAATTTAGAATGTCGTCTATTCATGGTGGGGCTTGTTTAAAGATTTAAAAGGTGAAAAAGAATAAACTGACTAAAATAACTCACTTGTAATTAACACATTTTAATACAAACAGACCATTGTTGCTACACTTTGTGTCATTATCAAGGTATATGCATAAACCATCACCTTGTATATATACCCCTGAAACAGAGGGAAAGGAAGGGCAGGGAAGAGGCGTTGATTGAGGAAAGGGAAAGGGAGGGGATATACAGAGGGGATGGTGGAATTCACGGTGAAGAGGAGCAATATGTAAGCAAGGCGGGGGAGGGGGCAGAACAAAAAATAAAAAGAACAGGGGGAGGTGAAGGTCAAAGAGCAAAATTATCACCTCACAGGCCTGGAAGGGGGGGTTGAATACAAAACAGGGGATCGAGTCACAAAAAACAACGTCATGACAAATGTTGTTAGATCTCTTGACAACTTAAACTTTTCTGAGTAATCCGATTTTGACCCCATGTCTGTAAAATGTAAAACAACAAGTTCAAAATTGCTAAAATGATGTAAACTGTGCAAATTCTCACTTATTTATTTGAGAAAAAGATCACATACAGCAGGAAGCCATTTCATAGTGAACGTATAACAAACAAAAAAGGACACAAACGTAAAAACATAACCAGAAGAAGGTAATCAGTAATTCCAATATGTGGAGATGGTAAAAAATACTTTTTTGGGAATGACATGTGAATAGGTTAGCAAAGACGCTGGAAGATAACGTGAAAGGGTCGATGTTCTCAGGGAAGGAATTTCCAAGAGAAGAGAGGTGAAAAATGAGGGAGTACTTAGTAAGTGATAATGTGGGAGTAGGGATATGGAGCAATGAGCGAGTCCTGGAGTGTCAGTTGGGTATTCTGAAATTTATCAAGGAAACAAGGTCGGGGCTGTCAATGGTTGAGTTCAGTGAGCTAAGGATGAGTTTAAGATCAGTTTTAAGGAGGATATTATCAAGGTTGTCAACAAAACAAGATTGATCATCCCATTTTATAAATTTTTACTCGCATATTTCAACCGAGTTATTTTATTCGCACCACCATGGGTATGGAATATTTCCTCGAAGTAACGCCTGAAACGCTTTCATACGAAGTTAATATGAACTTCTATCAATTTTATTTGGTTGACAGATTTAAACCAATTCGTTGCACTGCGACTGATTCTATGATTCCTATCACACTTGTACATAGTCGCTTTCAGACCATCGATTGAAATATAGACTCAATCTATTCGAAAACTTAAAACCGATTTATCTCATACGAAGTATTCAATATCTTACGAGCTTCAACATACTATGGGAGATCAGATCAGAAAACCAAAATAAGGGAAGTACATAATAGAACAGAAAGGTTTAACCTATCGTTTTTCCTGCGATCGATAAGAAACTATAATGGCTGCGTTAAGATTTCAAAGAATGTTAGTTGACAGGTAGTGTAGCTGAATAGTTCACATGTACCCTAATGTACGTTTCTAAATCTGTCGAGTAGTGCTGACACCATATTTTGCATTATCCCTGCATGACTCTTGCATCACGTTTACATACTTACATTAAAGATTGTTTAGTAATTTCCGTAGCATTTGTAGTATCCCGATAGTGTGGCGCTTGCTGGTGAAAGTAAATTTCTTCACTATATTTCATGCTGGAGATGCACATTTCTCCCCCTGCCAAACACTATTGTGGTGGCTTGCAGGGTAATAAGTAGATGTAGATGTAGATGTATTTGTACGACCCAATAATGTTTCAAGTCTTTAGATTAATAGTTAAGATAAGATTTAAAGTGTTATGATCATAAAATTAAAGGACGAGTGTTTAACTCGCCTTCAGCCGAATAAGAACGATTACCATGTCAAGCAATCTTAATTGTAACTGCCATAACTTTACTATAGGTGTATTTTAAATTGAAGCCATGCACCACTAACCCTAGGTGTTATTCAAGGATGGTTTTTCAATGAGTGTACCGATACTGTCACTTTTTAGAACTTTTCATAAATTTATTTATCGGCTAAGTGTCAAAATTATTTAAATTGTAAGGGAATAGACACATATAACTAAATGGAATGTTGTCTGTCTAAAATGTTGTCTGTCTAAAATTGAAACGAAGTAAAATTAAACAAATGTTAAATTGGATGCCTTATACATATTGAAGAAGAATTAATCTATTGAACATGAATGTATTCAACTTTATACTTGCAATTATTACTGTTATCATTAAGTACCTTTTTCCTCACGGTTTATATGCTTAATCATGTATTTAAATGTTATCCTAGTAGTGCTCTCTGCAGTAATATTTACGGCTGTACTACGAATTCCAAGCTTAAAATGAGTTTTTTAATTTTTTGTTTTGCCTGTCATCATTGTATAATTAATTCGATTTTGTATATTGAGTTTCATCACTGTATTATTAATCTAATTTTTGAATTTCAAAATTGTATTAATTTGAAAAATTGTACTTCATTATCTCAGGGGCTAAGAGTAGCCCACGATAATAAACATTGTTATTATTATTATTATAACTAGCACCGTTAATTACAATAATTAAGACGATTTCTTTTGCGTTAATATCTCATTTGCCTTTTTCTAATTGGTTGTTCTAACCGAAGATTGGTTGACCGCAGCCCTCTACCATTCCTTATTTAATGCTAGTTCCCTTATCTCCTGGTATCCCTTTCAATGTACTGTCTTCTTTATTTGGTCCATGAACTTTTACCTGGGTCTTCCTCTGGGGACTTATCCTCCCATTTAATTCCACCTTCAATTATGTTCTTCTCAAACCCATTGTGACTCAGGGTGTGTCCAACCCATCTGGTTCTACTTTTCCGCATCGTGTTCCATATGCTACTTTCCTATTCTACTCTTCAGCACACTTCATCATTTCTTATTATGTCAGCTTTTCCAATGGGCAATGCCTTTTTCTTTATATGTTATGCCTTTATATTTATTACTTTGCCGTTTTATTTAGAATTTATGTATAACTGGAGACGTCTAGCTTCTTTCTGATCATTATATTTAAAACTATGATTTTGAAGCACTTCTCCATTGCTTGATACTCATACTGAAAATTTCCCATTATTTTAACGGCGTATTACACAGAGGTGGCCCAGAGCACTTCTCTCTCATCGGTCTCCTTCCCTCATCAGCCCCTATTTCCGCTTCCCGTAAAACTTCTCACTTAATCTTTAATCAAGGAGCAACCCTGATAGAATTCCCACGTCATTCTAACGCATGAAAGGACACCTAATGCTCTTAGGCTCTAGTGACCTAATCCATTTCCCCAATCTGTTATCTCGTCACGGGTTTCTTTTCTTTCCCCTTCTTTCAGCGTCTTTATCCTTCCCTCTCTCATTCTCCCAACTTTCTCCGTTTTCTACTTCATTGTTTCCCGTCTATCGTCCTTGGTACAAATGGAATTATTGAAACAAGACAGAACTTTTTTAGTCAAAGCGATGTATCCCTTCATTTTATCTGAATTACTGAAATTTTACTTTCATAATTAAGTACACAGATTATCTACTTTTTAATTAACATTCGTATTCAGTTACATCTACTAATTACTCTACAAGCCACCGCATGGGAGTTTGGCGGAGTTTAATTATCACCCGCATGAAATACAGAGAAGAAATTTACTTTCACCAACAAGCACCTCACTATCGGTACACTATAAATGCTACAGAAACTACAAAAATGATCCATAATGTAACTATGAAAAACGTGACACAAGAGTCATGCAGGGAACATGAAAATCATGATGTTACCACTACTCGGCAGATTAAGAAACATGCATTAGGGTGCATATGAATTAATTAGCTACTCTACATGTCAACTAACCTACTTCAAAGTCTTAACACAGCCATTATGGTCTCTTATCGATCGAGGGAAAAACAACATTTTAAATCTTGCTGTTCTACAATCTACTTCCCTTGTTTTATTCTCATGATCTGATCAACCGTAGAATGTTGGACTTTGTAGGGTTTTGAAAACTTCGTCTGAAAATAAGTCGGTTTTAAATTTACATATAATATTGAGTCTACTTTTCAGTCGACGGTCTGATAGCAATTCCCATCCACGTTGTTGCAAGAGGTCAGTAGTACTAAAGAAACTATCATAACGGCATTACGTAATCATCAATGACGTAAAAACAATGAAGAACATACGGGAACTAGACAAGAAGTGGGGGTTTGAGTGATTCGTCAAAGATAGCGACAAAAGGGGTGATTTTTTCATTGCTAGCATTCTTTAGTTTAAATATAAATTTATGTGCAAATGAAATGAATCTTTCAAATACGGATTGATTTAATGGTGAGGATTGTGGTTGAACTAATAACATTTCAACAAGGAATAACTCCAGAGTTTATGTTAGCTCATACCGAATCTGGTTAACAAATGCATGGAAAATGTCAATTTCGTTGCGTTAAAATAGAATTACAATATAATGCATGAGCAGAAGACTTATTCCATCTATAAATTATCCATAATTTTTTCAACACGATGTGTTATTCGATTGTTATATCTCAGAGGACTAGTTAGAAGCCCTGGCCTCTAAACTTTCAGAGTCCTCCAAAACGGGGGAGGAAGGTTGTTCTGTGCGGAACCTGTCTAATGGTGGCCAACACAAGCGCTTCGAGAATTGGAAAGACTCACAACTATCTTATCTTAAAATTGAGGTTAAACCTTTTAAGTAAATTCGAAACCGATTTGTTCACAGATGACGTTAGATATATATTAAGAACCCCTGCGTATTATGCTAGGTTTGACCATATGAACAAGATTAGAGAGATAGATTGTCGTACCGATAGATTTAAAATGTCATTTTTCCCGCGTACCATAAGAGAGAACAATAGGCAAGTAGCAAAAGGGATAGGTAGGTGAAACATAGTTAGAATAGTCTGTAGTGCATGATGCATGTAATAACTACCAATAATCCCTTCCTTATTATGTATATTTTAACCTGTACTATACCGTAGTAACTAATATTCTATTGTAATAACTAATGCAATTACTTGCAATAACTAATAATCTACTGTAGTAACTAATAAACTATGACCCTATTTTCTAGCATGTCTACATTATATATCCTACTTACTTGGCAATAGTGCATGTTTGGTGATCTTCACCCCCTGCCACACACCCTCGTGGTGGCTCGCAGGGTATTACGTAGATGTAGATGTAGATGTAGATGTATCTACCGTCCCGTATTGACTCGTCTCACAATGAAAGACAGTCGAGAACAATAGGTTATTTTAACCATATGTCAAGTATAGCAAAAGAACCTGGCGCTGCACCGTGGATGATTTTGGGACATGGATCTCAGAAATTCTAAAACCCTGCTAGGCGGGGGATGGAGGTTGTAAATTGTGGGGCGTCAGTGAGGGAACCATTTTTAGATGCTGCCAACCTCGGTAAATTTCATGAGTCACAGGGTCACAGCTACCTGGCGCCCAGATTGCTGCATTTTATTCGTACTACCACTTCTTGCGAAGTAGTTCGGCTCCCCTGCCTCGTTCTCAACCGTCCCCTTCTCTACGTTCCCCTCCGTCCGTTCACTTCACTCCCTCCACTTTACCTTTCCCCTCCGCCACGCAGAAGTGCGCCAGGATCTTATGCTTTTGCTACAGTTAGTATCAAGTATCGAACAAGGTTAGTTCGCAAAGCAGTTCGGTTGTCCCACCTCAATACCTCCCGTTTCCTCGCTCTCATGCCCTCCATACTTTCCCTTAAACCCGTCCACTTGTACCATCCCCCTTTGCCGCGCACGTCTTCGCCAGGAACTATTGCGGGAGTTTTACTTTTCAAATTTCCTGCACAATTTTTCTCTCAACAACTTTGCTACACTCCCAACCGCTTTCAACAACATTCACAAAGGCTATACTGTCAATCTTCCCAGGTCATCTGGACATCGCCCAGAGAGTAACTTGCCCATTTCTTCAACCTTTTTATTAATTATTCAAAGTAAAACTTTGTCTGCGTGCGTTATCAAACAAATTATTCTGTAGTCCTTGCATTTTTACATATTTTTCATTTTTGGGAAAGGAATCAGAATTGTTTTCACTAAGTCATTGGGCCATACTCTAATCTCGTAGATCCTACGAATCTGTTCGAAAAAAGATTGTCAACCCTCCTTTCCTAGATTATTTAGTAACTCCAAATGTATGTTAACTACCCCACGTTAACCCTCATCCCACCACAATAATTACCCTGTAGCTATCATTCCAATAGTCTCCGCTACCCTTCCATCTCACCTGGAACAACCCTGAAGCATCCATGTTCCCCATCTCCACTTCTTGTTAAATATTTTCTGACTTCTTTGTCGTCATCATTGCCCTAAAGTACCAAGTTCCTATCTTAATCTGAACTTTCCTCCTCATTTTCCTCTTTATATCTCTCGAGGTCCTTGTATACTGTGAAGACTTGATCGTGCAAGGATTTCGTGGGATGATGACCTTGGGCCTCTTCCCTCTTACGCTGCCTTGCCTAGTGGGCGACGTCCCGAAGTTAATTATTTCTCAATTAATGATTTTCATATTCTGGCGTTCAGTCGGTAAATGAGAGGGATTCAAACGTCCGGTTCCCAGCAGTGTTTTTTAACGTTCCAAAATCCCATCTTTTGCTGACGACTTTCAAAGTCCCAAGTCCCAAGTCGGAGTCGAAAATCGAATTTTTCGGAACGATTCCTATCCCTGGGTTGAAGCCGGGTATTCAAGCCGGCCGCAGATACGGTGATGAAATGCGTAGAAACTATCACGAGAAAAAATCTTAGACGGGGTAGCGTAGTGGTCTGCACATTAGCCCGGCAAAACCCGATATTTCTCATGGGAATTTCCCTATTGTAGACAAGGATATAGTCCACCGAAAGAGTGAAAGACATTACAAACCAATAATTATTTAGACAGAACTGTTCACTTGGTTCAACCGCTTTCAATGCTGAGGCATAATTATGTACATAGCGCATACTTTTTCGTGTACCACCTCATCCTCATCCTTGTACTGTTCTTTGGTAAAATCAATCACCCTCTGCATAAAAAAATCCCGGACCTTCCGGCCATCTTTAGCTACAATTTTAAATACCTAACGCCCTCACCAAACCTGAACAATTGCCCTCAGGCAATCATCAAGATATAATACATTACCAGGAATATGGAATAATATAATTTACAATTAAGTTCAATAATATAATATACACTATAAGTGATACAGTTACTTGGAAACTAGCTTGAAAAATCAATGGACAATAAACATCCAAGTGGCATCATACAATGAATACTAGCATGAAAAAATACTGTGGGTAGGCAAGCAAAAGATGATCATGTGAGGAACAGGCTAGCATTTCACACTTAAAATTAAATGACGGAAAAAAAGATAAAAAGCTACGACTAATAGGGTAAAGAAAAGTTTATATTATGCGTGTAAACACTAAGTTTCTTGACCGGCAAAAAATGACGAAAATAAATTCTGATCGCTAGGCCCACGTAGGGTTTAAAGCAGAGCATGCAGGTCAGCGAATTATTTACGAACTGAGTATCCCGCATGCCGGTGTTCCTGTGTGCCTCAGCCAGTTGAAAGGAAACCCGGGTGATCTATTAACGAAGTGATTTCCTAAAGGGTTGGAGCATTCTGCAACCGTGTGGAAGTAAACGTATTAAATGTATACCCTGCTCACACTTCTTCGACCTCCGATGAATCTTCACACTTTGACTACAGGACGTTTTATGTAAATTGACTCAATTTTGCGGATATCCTATTTTTCATTCACTTGCATTCTTTTACTGAATGCATTACGTTACACCACAATATATGACACCATACTCGTATTTGTTTATAAAAAATAATATTTATATAAAATATGGCACCACAGTATTGCCATCATCACTACCGCTTGAATACGTGTTATGTATTGTGGCGGTAAGAGATGTACCGTCACCTAAGGGCTGCAGGACAAAAGTAAAAAAAAGAAAGTGCAACCCGGAATGCGATGGGCGGAGAGCATATAAACGCCACTCGCGAGAGTGCGAGAGGAGATTCTTGACCGGCGAGCACTCTAGCACACGACGTGAGCCGGCGAATACTGTGCCTCAAGCTATCATGTAAAAAACGTTAATATACTTGTTTTGTGAGAATATTGTGTTTTGCTGATTCCCTTCCCACCAGCCAGTGGACGACCTCCATCCCGGCATTCGCCAACCCAACAATCAAGAAAAGTTACAATAGACAACCCACAAAACATTTAAATTTCTCTATTTGATTTTAAATTATTTTTTAAATATTCTATGGTCGTTACGGGCACTATCTTATACACGCATTAGGATTTTGTTTTTGGCTTGTTTTCAGATAAGCTTTCGGAATGTAGACAGCTTAATAGTTCATCGTGAGATGAAGAATATTTGCCCTTATTGGAAAAAAAATGGATCCAGCCGACTATTTTATGTCATATTCTCACCTGACTCAAGTACGTGGAAATTGGCAATCAAACTGTAATCGAGGAAATTTCTAGGGGACTCAGATCAAGAATGTGTTTTAAACATTTTTGTACAATGAATGTTAAGCTGGAGGCAGAAAATCTCGTTCAATGAGTATGATATCTTTAGCAGAGACTGGAACCGAGAATTATCCTGACACTAAATTCAGGGGAAATGAAAGCCCATGAACAAATGATATTCAACGCTGGAATAATTCTAATATTTTGTGGTTAATTCTAATATTTTGTGGTTGAGTGAGCGCAACTTCTTCTCGATTTTAAAACACAGTTCTAAAGACAAACTCCAAAACTCGCGGAAAATGGTACACTGGATAGTAAATTACTTATTCTAGAAGAAATTTTTAAAATTGTAATTGTGAGGGACACTCGGTACTTTCAGCCATTGTTTTTCTGTGGTATATTACAAAAAAATAGCGAAAATAAACTAAGAACATGAACTTTTGCGGATCGTTATGAGCACTCCACCAAATGGATGGGGTAAACTTGGCTGACATCTGAAATTAATTACAACACTTATAGCGCCATGAAGCAATAGCTGTTCCCATTTTGTAAAAATGTAACGTTCGAGGCGCGGAAACCAGTTATGCATGAAAACTTTTCAAGCGGTTTCATGGATCGATCCTCTTCCAAGAAAAATTATTCATTTCAGAAATTGCCTAATGTTTAGTTGACAGGGGAAAATATTTCAACACACCATATGAGAAGAGACATTTTGTATTCTAATAATATTCAAAGAATGAGGAGAGACATTTCGAATTCCACCAAAATTCATTGCAAATTGACGAAAAAACTCTCTTCACTCATAGTTTATGTCCAAATACAGTGTCGATGTAGTTATATATTTGATGTTTTCTTCGTTAACGTCAATGCTCACAGATTTTCCTTTAAAAACGTCTCCTATTTCAACAACAGTAGATTTTTTTTAAAGATGAAACCTTAAAGTGTATAAACTCTTGATTTTAGTAAGAGTAGTAACTTTTTAACAGAAGACATGATTTCTTTAGAAACAGCTCACGGTCGAAGAGATTCCGAAAATATATTTTTGCTTCACGTTTAAAAGTGGAGTGTTTATAATTTAAGCTAACTAAACCCATCGACTTGTCATTTCTACACATTGTTCCATGTCTGAATCAGCTGACGCACCTAAATAGAATCGGATTAAGAGTTAGTGATTAAAGTGGAAGGTGCATTACAACGCTTACAATTTTCATTTACTCCTCACTAATTTGATAAACCTCTTCGAGTCGCATGGGCAGTTTAATTTTATTTTCCGCGAATATATCCGTTCTTCCGAGCCAGGAGTTTAAATGGGGAACGGAGGCGGCGGGTTGCCCTCCTCAGGCTCCCGACTCCGCCCAAATGAAGCCAGTTCACGCACACATCCCTCCTCATCTCGCTGCCGCTTTCCGCACCGATTCGTCCAACTCTTATGCCGGCATTTATTGCGACGCTTTCCCCACGCATTCCCCAAGCCATTCGTGCCCGCCCGTCCCAACCTTGTTGAGAGTCACCCTCCCAAACCCTCACCTCCTCCTTCCACCCCCCCGACCTCACCCACTCTCCCAGTTTTAACCCTTTCCTGCCTCACAGCCCTCCCCGTCCCCTTCCGAGTTACTTTCGTCCCTTCGTGTTCACTGCGCTTTTGTGTCATTTCCGTCGATCCAGTTTCACACCACGACTGAAATCGTGGGGGGGGGGCGGGGGGGGGGGCGGTCCGTCTCCTTGCTTTTTAGTCTCCGGAATTTTTCCGACTGGCTTCTTTCTCCGCTCAAGTGTGGCCCTTATATTCGTGTTCCAGCTTTCCTCTCTCTCTCTCTCTAGCCTCATCCACCGCCCTTTCTCTCCTTTCCCGCTCGCATACTCTCGTTTCAGTCCCTGAGCACGACCATCGTCAGTGTAATTACTCTCTCGTTCCACCTCTGAATCTTTTTACTTCTCCGTTTATCATTTATTTTCGGCAAACCCGAGCACCTCTGCGTCGTTTGTCTCTTTTTTTCTGCGGCGCCTAATTACCGTCTCGGCTCGTATCGACAAGGGTTGATCGACGGTAGCGAAACTGAACACGTTTCGTGAAGCCATTATGATCGTGGGTGTTACAACTGATGAATGATAGGTCCCACAACAGAGAGTCATCTATGAATTTTTCCTTCATAAAAATATCTATCTACTTGGATTCAATCCTACCCAGAGTTAGTCCCGGCCAATAAGACGCAATTGGTTTTTCGCGTTAGAGTTTTAAATTTGAACAGTTGTTATCATCATCAATCCATTTAAATAAACTAAACGACAGCTAAAGAAGGAGAAAACTAAATTTGCGATACGTGGTAGAGAGAATAATCGATTTCGGGCAAAGCTGAATGACGAATATTTGGAAAAAGTCATGCAATTCCAGTACTTGGACAGTTGCGTAACTTCTATTTGACGAAACAGCGAAGAGATTCAAATGATGATCATCCAAGCTAAGACAAATTTTGCAAAGAAATTCCACTTTCTCAGGCGAAATGTTGTAGGTCAGTATTTTCAAATGATACACAAAGGATATCGTACAGTCTACTTTATTTTTTTGTAAAAAAGGATTAGTTGTACCTGATGATGACTGATACTCAGTCTAAACAAGTATGCCTAGTACGAGTTGAAAATAAAGTCGACAGTACGATCTCCTTTGTTTATCATTTTCATCAAGAAGGAAACACTCCTCGGCGCAAACAAATCAGTTTTAACATAAGAAAATTTCCTAAGGATGTATGTGTGGAATGCAGCACTGCAATGAAGTGAAAGTTGGACAATTGGGACGGCAGAAAGAAGAAAATTAGTAACCTTTACGGTGTGGTGAAGATGGAAGACTAATCGAGGTACGGTGGACTGAGAGAGTGACCAACTAACAGGTCAGTGCTTCAATGGTTAAGTGAAGAAAGGAATACATGGAGGGCCATGCAAAGTGGTGAGCTTCACTGGTGAGTCATTATCTGAGGCACAAGGACATAAAAAGAATGACGATGACAGAATAAGATGGATATTTGAATAAACTCAACTACAACCTGCCAGCGATCTTCCCTCAACCCCCTCCTTCATCCAACTCCGCCATCCCTCCCTCACCCACCCCGGTACCCCGCTCGCAAAACTATCCTTGGCTTCTGAGGTAGGTTTTCGCGGCATTTAGGTTGGCAGTTAGGCTGGTTTTCGGGTTTCGTCCGCGTAAGCATCATTCTGGCCTGAGGATGCCTACGACATTCAGCCTGGACTGAGGACGCCTACGGCATATTATATGAAACGTCGCCATCAACAATGATGCCTACGCGGACGAAACCCGAAAACCAGCTCAACTGCCAACTATCCTTGGTGTTTTCCAACCCTCTTCCTCCTCCCTCCCCTCTTTCTCACCTCTTCTCTCCTCAACCTCTACTCTAGATGGTTATATGCCTCATGATCATACCCTGAATCTTTGTAAACCTTAAGATGTTGCCGCTGCGTCGAACCTAGTCTTGCCATAATCATAAATTGGTGGAATCAAACAATGTCTTTTTTTTCATTATTCATTATGAACTTCCACAAAGTTGAGCCTTTACCCATTGAGATCATGGATATTGGCTACTGACCAATCCGCGGATTGCCAACGAGAGAAAATGAGAAGTACTAATACTTCGATTGCTCTAAGTACTTCTACTCTTGAAGTGATATTACTCTGATAACAGCTATGATTTTCTCTTCAATTTCCCCACCGCAACTACGCGAGATAACTTCAAAAAGTTATCGTAAACCAATTCAAAAATTTTCCTGGATATACGTGCGTGCACCTTAGCATATTCCCTCCGCTTGAAAACGCCACAAATGGCTACGCCAACGCGACTACATAATTTTGGCCACTCAGCTGCGCTTTTTATGTTTGTAACAAATTAATTTTTATCTATTTTATATTTTTACAACTGTGATTAGAAGCAAGATCCTGCCTACAGCAAAGCCAAGCAATGTAAGGACTAAATTTAAAGAGTTTTTGACACACCTTGCGGAAATGACTCCCTTTGGCAACATTGTAACGTTTTAAAGCAGGGAAACGACAGGAAGAGCAACGTAAACACGGAAAAAACAGGGAGTATTCGAGTAACGAACGAATTCATTGGTTTGAGGCTTGTCGTTTAATTATTTTAAAAAAATGAAATAGGTAATTAAAATGGAATGGTACTCAAAGAGAAGCGCAAAGCGGCCGGACTACATCCGGTAAATACCGAATTGATTCGTCAAACCGGCCAAAACATAATGAATCTGAACTCTGAAAATCATTTTAAAACGTAATGACAGGGTGGTATCAAAGAATTGGCGTTTCACTGTCATTACCTTCAAATTGTTTAACTTCGCCATTCATTATTTGTAGCAGAAAGTAAATGATGCTCAAATACCATCATCATTCAAACCTCAAATTGGTTTACTGCATCCCTCCATCCTTCCCGATCTAATACTAGTTCCCTTCCTATCTGATATATATTCTAATGTACTTCCTCTTTATCTGATCCATATATTTATCCTTGGCCTTCTTGTTGCGACTTTTCCCATATTTCTCCTGTAATTGTGTACTTAAAAAAATCATCGTACCTCAGGGTGTGCCCAATCCATCTCACTATTCTTTCCTGTATAGTGCGCCACATAGTGTTATTCATTAATAAACTTCTTCATTTCTCCTTTCACTTTTATTGATAGAATCCTCCGATAACACCTCCTCTACGGTATAATGGCATCATGAAATACATATTTTATGTTACATATCGTTTCGTAGTAGGTGCAGGTGAGATACATTACCCACGATTTCATACTATATAATTCATTTTTGAACAAAAGGTACTTTGGACCAACAAAACTTTGGACCTAGAATACATCAATGACAGCTGATAATTTGCTTGAGACCAATAAAAAATATTAATCGAAAATTACAGCTGAAATTGCAAAGTTCAAAGTGTAGAATGCAATCCAAGTTTCCTAGAAGGATCCGTCGGAGACTGTCGAATACTTTAAGCCAAAGAATACTCCGTATTTCTGTGTTTATATCAGGGTATACGAGGTTTCAATTTCAAGTATACGGATAGAAAAGAGAAAGTCGCATTGTTACATATCAAATACTAATACCCATACAAGCAGTTATATGAATTTTGCAACCAATTTGAAAGAGCTGCAAAGGTATTTTTGACTATTTTACCACTGAAAGAATTCGACGAATAGCGTTAACATGGGCTAAACACAGCAAAAATGTGAAACTTATCCCTATGCACTTCATGTTTTAGTGTTCAATATAGCAACGTCTTTCACCAACACAGATAACTTAAAAAAGGCATGAGCATGATTCACATAAACATAGAATATCATCAAATACTGCGTCAACAGATGATAAATCCGTATGATAAAATTTAACCGAGCAGGAAAATAATAAATTTCACAGCCAACTTGCGATTTGAGCCCCACTGAACTCTAGAAGACCCAAAGCTTTTCCCCTTCAAGAACTCATGGCACTTATTAATTCAGTTACTTCAAACCTCATGAGTTTTCGGGCACAATAGAAATCATTACATCAGCATGCTTTAAGTAAACTGCGCCACAAGTTGCCGCTCGGCGATTCTTTACTCGTTCCAAACTGTTGTAAGGTCACTCACAATTCAGCCGTTAAATTTGTTTATATCCCTAGGGAGAGAAATAAAAAGTACGATACGAAGGTTTGCAGAAAGAGAGAGAGAGAGAGAGATTGTCAAACGAGAACGAAAAAGAGAGAGAGAAGTAGGGAGAGAGCAACTCACTTGTCAAAAAGAAATTAAGGCAGCTCGAAACCGCTACGTTCGCTTTATTTATTCTCGGAGAAATACCTCGAAAACATGCCCATACCCCATAACAATTCCCAAAACTCTCTCGAGAGGAAGAAAAACATTAAGAAAAATAAATTAATCCGTCTCCACTTCGAGTGTCGAAAAGTTTTTGGAGAAACCTTTCGGAATCGCAGAACTCGCTGATCCCAAAGAAAGGAGAGATTCTTGAGGGGAGTGAGAAGCCTTAAGAGAAAAGAGGTAGCCAAGAGATACGGCAGAGGATTGGGTGGAGTGGGAGGGCACAAAGGCCGGCTGATGTAACCTGAAGGAAAGAAATCATCCAACCTTTAGGTGTCATATATGGATAAGCCCTCCAAAAAAGATGCTAAAAAAATGAAAAAAAAGATACATAACCCTTCCCTCGGTGAAGGGGACAGCAGTGTGTAAAGGGGCTCATGAGGGGGAGAGAGGTGGAAGGGCGCGTCGAGGGGTCCAAAATCGACTGTACCCCTCCACATCTTCCCATCCGAAAAAGCAAAAGGAAATTATGAAAAAGGATAAAGAAACGGGAGAGAGCTGCTTCAAGTCAGGGAGAGGGAGTGAGTCGGGGGAGAACCGGTGAAAGTGAGAGAAGAGAGGGAGAAACTGAAGTTCTGAAGTTGAAGCGAAGAGAATAAATAAAATATGAAGCATAAACAAGCCCCACCACCCCCCCTCCCCCAAACTCCACCCAAAAAAGTGAGGACGGAAGAAAATGAGCACAGACATTTTCGGATACTAAGTATATATATTCGTGCGAAGGGTGGGGAGGATGGCGTATTCTTGCGTCAGAGATCGGTCTGGGAGTCTGAAGAGGTTCAGGCGAAGAGATTGTGTTGCATCGAGTGCAGGCGGAGAAAGGGGATTGCACGCGGTGGGAGAAAAGGCCAGGCACGAGAGCGGGCGCGGAGACAGGGCTCCCGATCGTAAATGCCACGGACATTTTTGGATCTTTTGACTCCCCCTCTTCACCCGGCATCATAATGACATCGCGAGTCCAAATGAAGGCGTTTGTGCGTTTGCGAAACAAGATGTCAATATAAAGACGAAGAGAATATACTGGAAGCCTTTCGATTGGCGGGTGGTATGGGTGAGGTAAAAAGAAAACAAAGTTACATCTACATCTACAAAATACCGTGCAAGCCACCACTAGGTGTTTGGCACAGCATGATTCCACGCCAGGCATGAACCCCTCATCCCAGCTAGAGTCAGAACCGCGTACGTTCCACCGGCATGACAGGCGCAGGCCAAAAGCAGTCAGGACAACAGCGCGCGGTTAGACCAGAAACTAGGAGAGTGCCACATGGACGAATACAGAACACTACTTAAGATACAATTACTGGTTATAAT
Organism: Ceriagrion tenellum; assembly: GCA_963169105.1. Taxonomy (NCBI): domain Eukaryota; kingdom Metazoa; phylum Arthropoda; class Insecta; order Odonata; family Coenagrionidae; genus Ceriagrion; species Ceriagrion tenellum. The sequence continues at coordinate 88,208,095 of OY720641.1, read as the reverse complement.
TGCTGCGACGGATAAATAGTTCTTCAAGGTAATAAACCATGCAAGATACATCATGCAGGAAATTGCATGCGAAATAAGTAACTAATAATGATATTATGATATTTAGCACAGGTGCAAAAAGCTATTTTATCCTACCAGGGTCAAAGTATCCTAGAACTGATCTATCGTAACTATTATGGTCCCTTATTGTACGTGGAAAAATGACATTTTCAATCTATTGGTTAGGTAGTCTATTTCCTCAATATTATGCCTGTGGTCGTTTCCACCATAAAGTATGGCTCTTTCAAAATATGTTGAACGTCCAGCAAAATATAGGATTACTTATACGATCACTTCATTTTATATATAGTTCCCCACGCAGATAGCGCGGGCTCATATGCCAAAAATGGCAGATGTTTTGAAAGTCAAATTCAATCACTACTTTCACAATGTTAGCATAATATTCTGCACAGATATTGTTTTAGATATTTTCCCATGTAGAAATCACTTTAACCATAAAATATTGACCCATACAAATAACAAAAACAATGTTTTAATGTTTATCTCAGTCATGTTAATTTGTTTGTTCAAAGTTGATTTCGTTAAATTCAATATTATAATGAAGTAAATGAAGTAAAAAAATATAGTGACCCGGTGTGTCAGTACACCGCATATACCTCCTAGTGGTGGGTCGCGGGCAACAGTATGCTGGCTCTCAAGGTAGTCCTTTCAGAAGGGATCCTAGCTTGAGCAGAATAGGGGAAGCGGGCCTAGAGTATTACTATGCTTTGGTTTCTCTTGTGGCATCTTGGCCAAAACGTGCCAAAACTGACCGGTAGAGCGCCGTAACCGTTAGCAGGGAAAGCTGCACGTGGTGCGGGTACTGCGAAGGCTGGTAACCTTGCATATTCTATTACAACTTACTGCTAAACGTCAAAATGTTGCCTCGGACAGCCGAAGCCACGATGGGCGGCGGAAGCTGAATAAGGTTGGCCCATCAAGATACGGACTGGAAACAAACTGGACTCTCGGTACTTGGAATGTGAGATGAGTGTATGGAAAGGAGCATGAGTTGCTGAATGAAAGAGGCGTACAAGGATATGATTGCTACCAAATCTGAGGAAGAGCGTACTAAGGCATGTGATATTTACAGAAAGAAAAAGAATGAATGCAAAATCGTTGTGAAAGAGAGCAAAGAAAGAATGCGCGCGGATGAAGCAAACAAAATGCAGAGTGATTTTGAAGGTAATAAAAAGCTGTTTTGGAAGTGGGTAAAAAGGGCTAAGATTGGTGAAGGTAGGGGAATGAATGCGGTAAAAAACAAAATTGGAGAGATTTTGTGGGACGAGAGCAATATCAGGGACTGCTGGAGGGAGTATTTTGAAGAATTGTACAATAATATTGCAGGCGTTGAGGATGAGCCTTGTGAAGTGGTATGTGAGAATGTGATGATGGAAAAGGATATCAGTGAGAAGGAGGTCACAATGGCTGTGAGAATATTGAAAAATGGGAAGGCTGCAGGCATAGATGGGATATCCAGCGAAATGTTGAAGTGTGGGTGTAAATTACTAATTTGTAGGCTGCGTGAACTATTGAATTTAAGCTTACAGGTTTCTGTTGTTCCAGCGGATTGGAAGAATGCTATCATCGTTCCGTTGTACAAAGGGAAGGGAGGAAAGACCGAATGTAATAATTATCGGGCCATTAGTTTATTGAGTATCCCGGGAAAAGTATTCAGTAAAATATTAATCGAAAGAGTGAGGAGTATTACTTCCGACAGAATATGGGGTGTTCAGTGTGGGTTTATGCCTGGGAGAGGATGTAGTGACCAGCTTTTTGCACTTCAGCAAGTGATAGAAAAATGTATGAGTGTCCGAAAGAAAGCGTACTGTGCGTTTGTCGATTTAGAGAAGGCATATGACAGAGTAAATAGAAAGAAGTTGTGGAAGGTTTTGAGAGACTATGGAGTAAATGGGCAGTTATTGAATGTTATGATGGCAATGTATGACAACAGTAAGGCAAGTGTAAGAGTTAACGGGGTTCTGAGTGATTGGTTTGTAATAAATCGGGGTGTAAAGCAAGGATGCGTAATGTCTCCATGGCTGTTTAATGTTTTTATGGATAAATGTGTTAGAGACGCATGTAGTGAAAACGATGGTGTTTTGATTGGGAATGTAAACGTGCGAGTTCTTCTATATGCGGATGATGCTGTTTTGATCTCAAACAGTCAACAGGGATTACAAAAGCTCCTTGATAAGTTTTGTGAATCAACCGAGAGAATGGAATTGAAGGTGAATGCGTGCAAGACAAAAGTAGTAGTTTTTGATAAGGAGAATGGGGAGAATAACTGTGTGATGAGGGCGAATGGTGAAGTAATTGAACAGGTGGATGATTTTGTGCACTTAGGTAAGATGTATTCGAAAGATGGAAGAATAGATGAGGAGATAAAGAGACGTGCGAATGCTGGAAGGAAAGTGGTAGGTAGCATGTGGAGCATATCAAGGAATGAGTGCTTGTCTAAGGAAGCGAAAATTGCCGTGTACAAAAGTGTACTTCTTCCCAATTTGCTATATGGTAGTGAAACATGGGTATGCCAGGATAGACATAAGAGTAGACTTAACGCCGTGGGTATGAGTTATCTGCGGAGTATTTGCGGCAAAAGTAGGATGGATAGGGTCAGGAATGAGTGGGTCATGAATGAATGTGGGTTAAGTGCTCCAGTAATGGACGTGTATGAAAGGAGTGTGCTTCGTTGGTTTAGCCATGTTGAGAGAATGGATGAGAGTCGAATAACGAAACATATATGAGAGTAGAATGAGTGGTGTGAGAGGTAGAGGTAGGCCGAGGAAGTTGTGGTTGAATGTGGTTGAGGAAATTCTTAGGAGGAGGAATATTAGGAGTTTTAAAAACAGGAGGGCGTGTATGAAACAGTGTATGGGTTTAAATGAGGCAAAAGAGGTTTGCAAGGATAGGTCAGTATGGAGGAAATTATTGAAGAGGAGTTAAGTGTACAATTATGAATTAATGAGTGAAACATTTTGACTGTGCCTACCCCGGAAGGGAACGGCGTGATGGGTACGTATGTATGTATGTAAAAAAATATAATCTCTGCAAGGGGTTTTTCAGACCTCCATCTACGAGGTGGAGAGATAGAATGTAAAATGTGTTGGCTCTCTGGGTCAAACTTATGCCCATAGGCTCGTCGTCAGTGTTCTAAGTACCAAACAATGATACTGGTTTAACTTAGTGAATATTTATTTAAAGTATATATAACGCCAATTCACTTAAGATAATGGTTCGATTCGAGCGGATGTTTGGACTCTTTAAGGCCTCCTCTACCTGTGATCCATCAAAAATTGGTAGCCTGACCAAAACGTGTATCGAGAAAAGGGAGATAGTGGCTTTTAAAATTCGCTCGGAAATATCTTTGTTAGATATATGAGATACGTAAGGAGAAAACAGACAAATTAAGACAATTTCCAAAGAAATATGAAAGAAATACGACATAAGACCATGGCATTAATTCCTAAGGCAGCTAATGATATTCTGCTGGTGATATTTAAGGACATCATCATTGGTTGTTCAATCCTAAAATTGGTTGACTGCAACCCTCCACACTTCCCGATCTAATGCTACTTCCCTTACCTTCTGGTATCTCTTCCTATCTACTTACCTCATTATTTGGTCCATGGGTTTTCCTCTAGGGACTTTTCCATCTATTTTGCCTTATATTATGTTCTTCATATACCCATTGTTTCTCTGGGTGTGTCCAATCTATCTGGTTCTTTTTTTCTCTATGGTGTTCCATATGGTCCTCTCCTCTTCTACTCTTCTGTACACTTCTTATTTTGTCCATCCATTTTATCTTCAGCATTCTCCTCCAGAACCAGGTCTCGAAGACTTCTAGTCTTTTCTGGTCAGTTTTTCCAATGGTACATGCTTTCGATCTATATATAATACATGACTCATGATTTATTGTGATTGCTGAATTCCGAGTGACTGCCTGGTATTGTCTTGCCTTGCCTGGTATTGAAAAAACTGTCTTCAAAATTTTTTATTTTTGTTAAAATACTTTTTCCACTAAGTTTATCGCTGTTGATTCAATTTCCATCTTACTTGAGGCTCTACTTGTTTCAATATGTCTCGCTATTCATCGTACATTTACCCAATGTACAAGATCACACATCTAGACAGGTACATATGCGTGAAAGTATCCAGATATTCATGCTGAGAGGCAAAAAAAATGCAAACACACTTAATCTCAGCATAAGAATTTTCGTTTAGGTTAACTTAAAATATGTTCTTCAAGAAAAAATGTTAATCAATTGAGGACTGGATATTTCTTCACCCTGCGACATACAAAATAAAATGACCCAACTAAGTCATTTCTATGTAAAGGTGGCTGAATGGATACGCAAAAGTCACTACAGAAGAGTAAATCTATAGAAATCTGAAACAATCATTCGGCCAATTGTAAATGTAAAGGCTTATAGTAAATGCACGCAAGAGTGCATTATTGGATCAAATGTCGCGTTTTCTATTTCAGAATTCATTAAAATAAGCCAATATAAGTCACAACTAAAAAGACCTATCGGACTCAGCAACTTAATTAGCAACCATAAGCGCTACAAAGTGATTTTCATTTTTGATGATTGAAAAAGACCAATCGCAATGCAACCCAGATGGATAACCTATCTTTAAATCACAGATGGATCAGATCACGATTTTTTTTAAAAGTCATAAATGCGGAACCATTTCTCGTTAAAGGGCTTGAGCCCATTACATGCGTAGTTGGGATCTAATGCCTCCTTAATTGACACTAGCAGAAAGATATGTGCTAATGTAAGATGACCATCACAAATATATAAAAAATAAAAACCTTGATGTTCTGCTATAGCAGAGGGAAAATTATAGTTTACCCAGGTTTTACCCGGGTCCTTTTCCTTTCTTTAATGGTCTTCGCCTAAAATGAAGATGATGCCTCCAGACATTAGCAAAGTATATTAAAATTGATTATTAATCAGGTGAATGGGGAATATTTGTACAAAGGCACTAAAGTATGTACGTTGCATCGGTTCGAAAATCTGCGGCACACGTCTACTCGAAGAACTTTCGGGTGACCAAGGAGGTTGATTAGATCAATTACAATTAGCAGAAAAAATGGCGTGACTTAGGGAGGTAAACCGCGACTATGTGGGCGAAAATAAATACCAAATTTTATTGTAATAATTGTCTTTAAAAATCCGGAATTTCCGGCGTTGATGATATGGGTTTTCTCCTGGTCAATAAAAAAAATGATTTTATTGCCATCCACGCCGACCGCAGCGCCATGCCAACAGAATTACCACATTTTATCCTCATCAATCGCAGAAATTAGCAATGAACTAAAAACTAAGCCGATCAAAATAAGTAAGTTACTTGATTTTTTTAAACTGGATTTTCCTCGAGTTTTCGCCTCTCGTTTACAGTTTTCCGAAATCATGGCATAAATACTAGATTGAAAAACTCTGTATTAACCCATATAACTTCTATTCAATTGCACTCAACCCAATAACTTCTATTACACTCAACAACATGAAACTTCATATTCAGTTTTTTAGAACAGAGCCGCGAAATGATAGTATTATGTTGTTCGTACCAATTAGGGGACATGACTTTCTGTAAGGACACAGAATATAAATCATATCATTTAACGCAATACATTACACGGCAGAAGTACATAAGGTAATTTGCGCGAGATAGTTACCCAGTTCATATTCGAATTATACGCTTTAATTTCAGCAGCTGTTGGAAGCATGAATTAAATATTGCATTAATAATGATGCTATAATATGCATTGATATGACCGAAATTCTAAGTTATAAAGTAAATATATCAACATAAGTATTCAATTTCTGTCACTTCACTTTCACTTTGTGTCACTTTCAAGCGGGACGTTTAAAATTCCTTCTCAACGGAAGGTTTTTCGCGATTCCGAAAAAAATACTGCGGTGACAATATGACTTGTAGTAAAAAATAGTCGATAAAGCATACTAACCACACTCTCTTAATTAATTGACAAGATCTAGGCGCTAGAAATCCCAAATTTGTTTCAATGGGCTCTCTCCGGCGTTACTTCACATACCGTTTCCCATACCAAAGGACTGGTCATCTTCATTACAAATCTCGGCAAATAGTTCGGTAAGCGGGTTGAAATGTTGATATTTTTGGAAGAAAAATATGTTTATTTATGATGAAACCAAATTCAACGATTTCTAGGAAAAATGATATTTCGCCATAACTACCTCAATACCGTCTAGCTGCAATTACTCTGAAAAATGCGAAGAAATATTTAAAGACGCTATTTTTAAGAGAATTGTTAATAAGTAGCCTTATAATAAAATCATTCAATCGGTACCGGAGATTATTTTTTGTTTTACTAAATAACTTGGACTCTTGACCTCATTTTCATTCTTAAGAGTACCGAACCAAGAAAAAATATCATAGATGCCGCGGACATCAATTTTGGGAAATTTTTAAAGCCATATATATTAACTTTTACTCACATGAGAACAAAGCTTGAGTCCGGCGAGGGACTACATAAATTTGTTTTTATAAATAACTTGCACTCATAATTGAATGATGAAAATTCAGTGTTGGAGTGCAGAAAATAAAGTTTCAACTCTTGCAACTGGGCTCTCTCTATCTCCATTTGGCTGGGTTTTTGCTCCAAAATCATTCAATTCTTTCTAAAATTTAGAATAAGTGAATGTTTAATTTCTTAGCAATAATTACATGGACTTTCAACATGCTCGTATACCTGAATCTAGTAAAGATTTCATTCAATTATCTATAGATGACGCTCAGAGAGATTTTAGTTAGGGTATCCCGAACTTTCCAAGTTTGTTTTTTGGCTTCTTCACGAGGGGACTCTTTGCGTGCTATGCAACGATTTAAATTTTAGTAAGCTATTCACCAACTTCATTTAATGTGATTAGGCAAGTTCAATGATCAACTCCCACCTATCGTTGAATTGCTCTTTTGCTAGCACAATTTATTAAATGTTTTTACTGCGTGCATCATCTTCCTCGAACCCAGGATATTAAATTTCTCTGCTTGCTATACTTCGTGCCCTCCTACTTTTATCACTAGTCTCACCTTTTGACCAAAATCATATCGTTAATTCTGTTTTCTCATGATTTTTCTCCATTCCGTATTACACCCGCTGATTTCCTGTGCAATATTTTGTATATAGTGCAACAAATACATCGCTCAAACCACGAAATAACAGTATCTTGGGACGAGAAGTGTTTTCATACGAAATCTTTTCACCGTACTATCGGAGAAATTGCGTCAGTGGTTACGTGGTGAAGCGTGGGAAGGTAAATCGAATGAGAAAGGGAAAAAAATGAAAGAGAGAGGGAGCGCTAATCGGACAAAGAGAAAGGAGAAAGGCAAAGCATGAGGGTAAATAATGGCTCTAAGCCATTCGCGGTCGGGGGAAAAGGGGGAACAAAATGCCAAGCACAAAGGTTGAATCGCAAAGGGAGTGGAGCGACGAAGGGCATCGGGAGAGAAGGAAACGGGAGGAGATCATCAAGAGGCTAATTACACCCGACCACCCACGCAGGAGAGGAGCTCCGAATCATACCTCGCCCCTTCACTAATTTTTCTCTGTTTAAACCGCTTTGCTCACCTCTTCTCGTTCTTTTCATCTTCGTAACTGGAACCATGAGTAAGGCTGGTGAAGAGTCTAATCGTAGAAATTATTGGTTGCGCCGCGGATGGAATTGAGAAAATTATTAAGAATATCAGGAAAAATACATCGCTAGAGAAAAGGAATTTTTGTGGCGGAAGAAATTTAGACCAAAATTAAGGTAATGGAGCGATTTAATGAGAAGATGTTAGGGTCAAGAGTCGTTACCTAGAAAGCTGAAAATTAAAAAAAAAAATTATTATAAGAAAATTAGGAACACAACACCGTTAGCTAAAAATATTATCTAATGGAGGACAACCTTTGACCCAAAGCTAATGTATGGTTGTTAACATGATGTTTTTTTGGAGTTTAGTAATAAGGAGTGCAATGTAACGTCGAGATTAGTTATCTTGGCTGTATCATTAATAGAGGTAGGCCACTTGAATATCACGAGCAGAAAAGTCAAAGCAAATAGGTATATTTACAATGAAGGAGAAGATGATGAGGGAATGTGACGTGTTGAAACAAAGAATTGATTTTTACGCCTAGAGTGGTAATCTTCGTGGTACCATGGATGGAAATAGATAAATGTGCATATATATGATAGAAAAAGAACACTGCTTGCTCATAAATACATTCTCTGGCCAAGGAAAACTTATTTCCAGCAGCTAGGAGAAGGATACAGTCAGGAGATAGTGATAAATTGTAATAAAAAGTTTTTATGATATGTAATAACTTTACTTAACATCAGTTGAGTGTCACTAAGAATTAATGTTTATGTTTGGAATCCTTGTAAATTATCCTTGGACTACTCCAGAACGGATAGGTTTAACAAGACATTTTTCCCATACACAATTAGGGACAAATGTAATGGTAATTGTTCCCGACAGTAATGTACATTTTAATGACAGATGGCGTCGTTTTTATAAATGTTTTATCATTACCATTATCGGAGGTGTCTTACCATGACACTCATAATAGCTTCTGCCAATTACTTGAGGCACCACGCCGAATACTGCATGTTAGGTAACGCTTAATAAATGAAACTACGAGGCATTATCACATCAGATTGGACGCAATTTCCCTGGAAAAGCGCGAGGGAGAATTAAATTACATTTTGTCAATAGCGCGAGGATACTAGGAAATAATGAAAGCACCGCCATCCCTCTTCAATGGAATCCAAAAAGATTTCCGTCGCCGCAATCATCCCTTGCTCTCCACCAATTCACTATCTTGCCCTTTAACCTCCTTCAAATTCAAATCGCGCCATTCTTATAGGTATTCGCGGAAGTATATATTTTTAACGATGGTTCCACAAAATTATCACGCACAAAAATATCTCGTTTAAAACAATCTTGAAATTTCTGGATTACGTACCTAATTAAAATATCAAGTTAACGACACCATAATTAATGCAGGATGCTTTACTTAAACGCTTAGCCACCTGATTTTAACTATTAAAAACCGCTCCTATTATCAAATAAGACATGGTGAAAGTCCTGACATTTATGAAAAAATGTTGTCTCATGAATAGACGCTGAAACTCGTTTCATTGGCAGATTTTTCATTGCAACAAAATGTTCGAGACCTCATACTGACGTAAGAATCCTGTATTTGACTTCAAATTGATAAATCACTTGAATTTACGAATTAGTTTCATGTTATTTAATTCATAAAAACCGCCTTCCTTTTCCCAATTGAGTTCATATATGCTTGGCGAACTAATTTTAAGTTAGCAGTTTTATCGTTTACCAACTAATTAAGATTAGTTAAAATTTCAAAGTTTAATGTAAAACTGCGCGAAAAAGCATATCTCTGACGTTCATGCCAAGTTGGAGAACGGCTACATGCACATATTCGGTGAATGTTCGCCTAAATCTTATTTGTAATGGAAGGCAAATTTACCCATCCCCATGAGAATGAATCAGCTGCGCATATTTTTTCAAGTTATTTAAAATGTCTACTGAAGAAAACGTGGAAATAAATTGGAACATATGATGCGTCGGGTAAAGGACTTCAAGTGATCAATGCTCATAAAGTAGGAGATAAAACTCGTGAAACAAAGAAGAAAAGAACGACTGTACGAGGAGAGTGTAGAGAAAAAATAAACGATGAGATGTAAGGAACCTCCAATTTTTTTTTAGGAATGCTTGCTTTATATTCTTACGGCCCCTAAAGTCGCGTGATCCCAACAGCGAAGCATAAAGCTCGGAACCAACACACCCGACGACGAGATTCCCAGCGAATACTACCGTATGACCCTCAACGAAAGAATTTTCGGCGAATGGAGACAGTAAAATGCGGGATAACGCGCCATCCCCACTCTGAGAAGCTCAATTTCACCAAGCACCGTAACGACGTCAAGGCGGGGGAGAATTCCGTCACTCCTTGAAGGCTGTGTGGGAGCTAATCCCCTCTCTATCCGTCGTTACACTACTTAGCTTTCTACATACACACTCACCCCCTTACCCGTTTCTCTCACCAACCAACACACACACCCAAGGGGTACCAGACCACCGAAGCATCGCCGCATTTCCCATCCCACAACCATGTCAGTCTTCAACCGTGTTCCCTTCCCCTTTCCAATCACCTCTCGGCAAACATCACACCAATCCCTCGTCCTGCACCACCTCTCCTTCTACGCCGCCTCCACTCCTATAGCAACCAACTCCCTGCCACCCACCCATCGCTCATCTTTCAACCCCGTGTTATCTCGATAACACCGTTGTCAAGGAGTAATCAGTTTATCTGGAGGGGCACATTGGTTGGATGGGGGAATACGGGGAAAGAGCTAATGTTCAGGGAGGAGGGGTATTTAGTCATTCTCTAAAAAGTATGTCAGAAGGTCGTTCTGTTGGGATTTGCTGGAATGGGGAGTGGTTGGCTGACGGCTATTTGGGAAGGCGCCGCAGCTCGAGAGGATAGGAACTAGGATTTTACCGCCGAGTTAAGTATGACGAAGTTTCTCTAGGGTTGTCTAGAATTGATGTGAGTTGATGGTCGTAGATAAACGGGATTGGTAGGCTTTTTATATTCTATTATTATTATACGGTACAGTACGGGCAGCGTTTTATGCTCTCATCATATCCTTATTTATTCATCATTCATTTATTCATTTTTAAACTTTATATTCCATTGTGGTCATCATATTATTTTACTGTCCCTATTTTTTAAATTTTTATTTATGTAACATTCTCCGTCTCGATCCGGGACGGTCTCGTGGGTTGGCAGACCTCAGGAAGGTCGATCCAAAGGGGCAGGATACCACAATCTCTCGACCCCTAGCCCCGCCAGCGATGAGCCGCCCGCCCGGATCAGGGGTTGTCCATGCCAAGTGTACTGATGTCTCCAAATTTCCTCGTTGAAATTTCCTTCTTCTGTCATTAAGAAATTACTTTCTCCCCATGTGCCTTGAAAATTTTTCATCGTATTTGTTAATTTTTGGTATGGTTTTTTCTTCGTCGATTCTCCGTTGCAGTCTTCTCTCCATTTCCTCTATATATTTGGTATCTATTTTTCTCTGTCTATTGACCAGGTTGATTTCATCATATATGGTGCTTTTCGCCGCTGCCAGGATGAAGTTGGCGAGTCAAGTCCTTTTATTATTGAAGGACGACTTTATTGTAAAACCGGCATATAAGTCATTTATATTTATTGACGTGATGTTTGCTAATTTCTTTAAATTCCTACAGACGAGCTTCCATAAGTGTTTGATTTTACAGCAGAAAAAGATCATGTACGAGGTGTCGGCTACTTATTCTGGGCACCATTGACACTTGCTTGTTTCCTTCAAGCCGGACGCCAGTAGATTTAAAATCAGTACATTTGATATACATTGATGTCAGGATTGAGGTTTTTTTTCTCTCGGTCTTGCAAACTTGCTAACTCTGTAGCTGTCTCGTGTTTGAAGAGTTCAGGACAGACCCTAAATTTAATGGAGGATTACATGAACACGAAAAAGCAAAGAGTATTGAACGATAAGGCAAAAATATTACTAAATTGACCCTGCGCTGTGATCACCTTACAGCAATCGGGTGTTGAGGCACAGCAGTCATGTGTTGAGGTGTGAAAGAATGCCACGGATATCATAGTTGAAACAATTGTGTCAGCAGCGTTAAATTCTCTATCTAATCTTGAGAAAAATCATCTTCAATGCACACGTTAATGGTCTGGGTTTTACTTTGTGGAACTGACTCACGTGGAATGATATCACACCTTGTCAACTTCTCACAATTTATTTTTTTCGACCATTGTATCGACTCTATAATGTCATAATGCCATTCAACCATAAACGTAAGTAATTATGAGCATGGAGCGCAGCGATGTATGGGACAGAAACGTGGACCCTCCGAAAGGAGGACAGGAATAGGCTGCAGGTATTTGAGATGTGGGTGTGGAGAAGGATGGAGAGGGTTAGGTGGACCGAGAGGAAGACAAATGAGGACTTGCTTGAGATGGTGGGCGGGGAGAGGAAACGTATGAATGAAATTAGAGACAGGCAGAGTAAGTGGCTGGATGATGTAAAAAGGGGCGAAGGGTTGCTCAAGAATGTGATAGTGGGAAGGATGTTGGACAAGCGGGGAAGGGGAAGAAAGAGAATAGGTTTTATGGGCAGGATGAAGAAGGGTAGATCGTATCCTGAGGCTAAAAAGGATATACTAGGGCGAGAGAGGCCCCTGAAAGTGTAGAATACCGGGAGGAGATTCTCTGACATTCAACAAAACATATCTTAACTGGAAGAATGCATAAATTATAAAAAGGAAAGTGCAAGGGAAAGTTTTAGCTGAAACATCTTGGACTGTAATAACCACATTCTATGAGCATGCTGATGTTGAGTCGCGAGTGAACGCTATTTTGTCATCGCTAAAGAAAGATTGAGTACGCAGCGACAGATACCGCATTCAACGTGCAGAAAAACAACCTGCTGAGTACGAGTTCTTTACTCGACGGAATGGACTCATATGGAATGATTTCTCCCATAATGAATACTACGCTTTTTTGAATATCCCCCGCCATGGGTTCAACATGTACATTGTCATAATGATCTTTAACCTCAAATCCTTAATACTGCCATAGTGGATGTCGAAATCATGGCGGGCAAAAACGAAAGTGTCAATTTACAAAGTGAGAAATCATTCCATACTTTCTTCGAAGAATTGTTTGAAGCAAAACAGTTAGATAAATAATTATATTTAAAGAGTAAAAATTTAATTACACAGTCAGTATTCAAATACAATGACTTATGAATATTAAAAAACAAACAAGGGAAGAAGTATTGGAGTTCATTGCACTTGTACATCTTTCTCTGAATATTTTTCTTCGTACCAAATATAAGCTGAGGGTCACGTTGGCGGATATTTGAAGGAGTACATTGTAACGTAGCTAATCCACATATTTTAGGATGGTAGCAATTATTTTAATACAAAAGCTCCGTAAGGTCATGTTGGTCGACGACAGCGGGAGATTCAATCACGAGATAATATTATTGAACTGATATTGAACCCGGTCGGGTACTGATAAAAATGATAAAAAGATGTACAAACAAATATCGGGTGATTAAAACAAACAAAACAAACAATAACGTAAACAAAATTCAGCTATAAATACCGGGTACTATGAGTGTAGGGATTTTTCTGCGACTTGATTCAAGTAGGAGATAGCAAACGGAGAGATTGGAGCAGGGAATCCATATTCGAGCAGGAGATAGTGATCAGATTCAGTCAATGATGAGACAGTTATCAGTATTCAATTATCAGTCCGATTAATACCAGTTGAGAGGTAGATTTGTGAGTGGGAATTCCATTAATCCTTGACGTACAAAAGGAGATTGCAGAGAGAGGCTGCACGGACTTGAACCGGGACCATTCGCCTGGAGAACAAGTGTTCATTACATCGACATAGGGGAAGTAACCTGATGTATGTTTGTCATTGGGGCTATTATATTTCATTGTAGCAATTAACCAAGGGGATATCATTTATGAAGTGGAAAGGTGATATATACTGGAAAAGATAATTGCATGTACATTCTCAGCAATTGATATTCTAATACTAATACTCACAACTTGGAATGAACATTAATAAAGGTAATTTATCTTGCTTCTGATATCTCTTCAAACCATTTATTTGTCGGACATTTATCTAATGTGTAAACAAGGGCAAGGAAATTTTATGTGAGTTTTGAGGAATACACCTGTTTGTTAAAAGGTATTCATGTCTCTGGAATTAGCATCTGAGCAGTCGAGGTAAGTTTTAGGGTGTCAACAACGCGTCTTCGATACCACCTTTTGAGAGTCACAACAGCATCCTCAATGCTGGATATTATCGGAAAAAGAAGAATGACAAGAGAAAGTAATTATGTCTTTGAGTTATAATTTAAAATACTTCCGAGTGATGGACGGATATTGAATTATGTCTGATATCCTGGCCTCTACATTGGCTCCTACTGTCATTTTGCAATGAGAAAGTTCAATACGAATGAGATATTGCAGATAAATATTATCCTTACACACAGCGCACTGAGAATGCGCCATTAATTTTTGTTGACAGAATTTAAAATAAACGATGAATTCATATAGTATCCCCATTTATTACGTTGCATCAATTTTTATAATCAGATCCCATCAATATGTATAGTGCACAGCTAACTACGTAGAAACGTGTGCCCTACAAGAGAGCTAAGTACATCACCTATCAGACCATAACATAGTCCTAGAGCTTAAAGTTGTGCTTCAAATAACTTTCAAGTTTCTAAATCATTGCTTTCTATTAAGGATCGGGAAATAATGATGTAAGGAGCCCTTAATATTTCAAATTTGCGCATATGTACGTGATAGTTACCCATGCGAATGCATAAAAATGCAGTGGTGTCCACCCGTATGTTGGCTACTCTTCTCCTCCGAAACTACCAAACCGATTAAGGAGAAATTTCGCGTAATTCTAGCGAACACACTTGGAAGTGCTCTTCTATAATAACTCTATATATAACCTCTCAAAACTTGTAACCAATTCGACCCCAATCAGGTCAAAGCGATCCCATCAAAAACATCAATGACACGCTCAGGGTTGATTTATTTTGCATAATTTTACTGCAAATAAACATCGCACAAGTTGAACTGTTACTCATTAGTTTTACTGTTCAAACGTAATCAATTTCAAGGTGTTAACATAAGGGGACTAAACGGGAAATTTCAACTTTAAATATTAATTCGAGAAAAGTAAAAAATATTAATCTAAAAAATGGGAAGATAGATCCCTTTCTGAATAGATACAACTAATGTGTTATTTCTTTATGTTTTCTATCCCATTGAGAATTAACGTTCATTTCAGCGAGATAATAATAAAATAGTGCTGATATATCCTGAATTCAATAATGTCAGCAATTCCCAATATCATAGCGAGAGGAGGTAATTCAATACGCGAAATACCGATCAGAAAATTTCATACTCTTTAGCATATCGAGCGCACCATTTCTTCTTGCTGACAGAAATGTATATCAATGATGGATATATTTGCTAAGAAAGTCAGCAATCTTAATTTATCTAAGCAAATTATTATATTTAAAAGATGAAAAGTTATGGGGGTGATTTTGATAAATGTAATTTTCACGGATTTTTACTGAATCCTGTAGAGTTTCATAAAAAGGGGGTGACATGCTAAACCTTTGAAAGACGTCGCATAGTTATTCTGGCATCAACCATATTTCCAAGCTCATTTCCTTCACTACGTGCCAGTGAAACACTGAAAATCTTGATTCAAATTTTTAAATAAATACATTCGTGGTCGGTATTAAAATAGCGGGAGCCGCCAAGCTCTTGAAGAGAATTCTGCTATGCGATAAATTTTTTAAGTTAGTCAGGGTATGGCGCATAGCACGCCATAAGAATCTCGCGTTCATAACCTCATGAATGGCATTTTTTATTGGTTATGTGAAGGGCGCCTGGCAGCAGCATTTCAGGTAATCACGTTATCTTTACACACTGGGGGAAGTGTTGCAATAAAGTATGGGGCGTTTTCGGGGCAAAGAGAAGAGAGTTTAACTTCCTTTTCCCTAAGTTCCAGCACACGCATCGATTCCGGTAAGTTATAAATGAAGGGGGTTTATTGGCAAGGGTATTGAAACGACCATCAGCCGCTTGGCATGTTTGTGGTTTTACTCAAATATGCGAGGCCTCGTTTTGCTGCGTAATGGTCCGCCTCCTTCAAAGCTCACATAATCACATCACGCGCAGCGGAATTTTAAATTAGTTCACGGCGACGCGAAGATATGCGCCGGAGTGCAAGGACACAGGGTATTACCACGGAGGTGAGAACGGGCGAAACAGAGTGACGGAAATAAAATGTGAAAAATAAGGTCTTAGAGCTTGCCGACGCGAGGAATTTGGAGCGGATGTGAAGAGCTTTCCGTGCCTGGCGGGGTCGTCCATGAAAGAAGCTAGAAAGATCTTGACTCGGTGCTTTTGCGGAAGGTTGTGTGTGTGCTTTAGGTCCTTTTCGAGAAGCAAGCTTCCCTACTTCAAGGCAATACGAACTCCCTTTCTTAACACGGCTGAATAAGTACGGGAACAATAATGAGAAATATTGCCTTTTCATCTACCCACAACGTATCATAACACTAGATGATTTAAATATTTGGCTTATTATCAATTGAGTAAAAGCCTTCTCTGGGTCTTATGGTTCCATAACAGAAAGAAAATCGGTACCTTTTTTATTTCAAAATATTTAACATATAAAATGACAAGGGGAAAAAATCAACAAAAAGGTTTCCTCTCCC
This sequence comes from Ceriagrion tenellum, assembly GCA_963169105.1. Lineage (NCBI taxonomy): Eukaryota > Metazoa > Arthropoda > Insecta > Odonata > Coenagrionidae > Ceriagrion > Ceriagrion tenellum. The sequence goes on along the minus strand of OY720641.1, from coordinate 88,191,671 downwards.
CGCTATGAATATGCAAGTGAAACAAAAACATACGAAAAAACAAATTAAAGCCTAGTGTAGGAAAACGTGTAAACAAATATGGTCATGGCAAAATGCTGGTGTAAAAATAAAGATATTAGGGAAAAGTAATAAAGTCAACAACTATTGGTTTTTTGCCAACAAGGAGGATATTGTCACACTTATGGGTCATTCCATAATGAATGAAACAATAAAAATAAAATGTTGGTATGGACATTGTTGAATAAATTTTATATTGACACGAAATTACCTGTATGTTTTTACAGTTGAATGTAACAATTTTTAAAATTTTATATCCACTCGTTTGCTAATGACAGTAATTTTTCCAACATGGCGCACGTGAGTCTTTGAATTATTAGATGTTTAGCGTATCCTTCATATCACCAGAACTAATTTTGAAAGATATATGAGACTGGAACCATAGTTTTGAGGCCAAAACTGTTATGTTGTTTGGCATTTTTATTTTTTTAATACATTTCTTAGTTGTCATTTTGTGCTCCTTATTTAGAGAGCATGGGTCAGCACAACGACTTTCAACGACTAAGACCAAGGAAACTACGAGAACGTTCTACTTCCTCCAAAACAAATTTGATGCTGAAATAGGAACTGCAGTCTTTCACGTGAGAGAAATTTATCATCTAGTGCAACAGTAATGCCTCTGAAGTATTATACATCTACATCTACATGCTACCCCACGAGCCGCCGAATGGGCGTGTGGCAGGGGGTGGTAGGTCACTAGCCGTGTAAAGGTGCAAGTTTTTTGGAGTTGAAATGGTGACGTGTATTATGGGAGTGTATTTAGTGGAGCTCAGTTTTTATTGTGGTCGCTTATTGTGCGCGGAAAGAGCGAGTTTTTGTACCTATCTGTATGACAATGTATCTCTCTTATTTTATCACTTCTCTCAGACTTAGAGACGTAGTGAGGTGACATGATAATATTCACCGTGAAATGACTTGTGAGAATGGGAGAAATTAATAACCAGAGTTCCTGGTCTTACGCCGAAAAATAAGCTATTTTGGCTCCAACCAACTCCTCGAAATATTTCTTCAGTATTGATTGAATTCCAGTACTGCTCATTTTAGGCTAATTGTTACTGAAACTTGGTTAGTAGCCGTACGGTATTCAACGTATGACATTTAAATATATTATTTTGGAAAACTTGGATACCGATGGCGATCGTTAACCACGTTCACTTCATAAACTGAGTTTTGAAAGACAACAATATTAGACATTTGTCATTCAATATAAGAGCTACAGTATTGATAAAGGTGATGTTATTTTTTGAGTATAAAAATACCTATCATGTCAGCTTGTCTCAGCTTGTCGTGAATTCATCAAATGACAATGAGTATAAGTGTATTCTATATTTTTGAATCCACTAGCATTTTCCCCCCAATTTCATACATAGAAATCCATCGATAACCACGAAATTTCACTCATAGAAGATGAGATTTAGCAGATTCAGGTTTTCACAGTGGAAGGATCCATTTTATCCAGAGAGTTTCGTAATATTCCTAATACTCTTCGTTCCTAAGTTTCAACTTATTAAGGTAAAAGAACAAGTAAATGGATCGAGGCCAAATAACCCCTTCATTTATCCTTTGTACCTGACGGTGACTCTGTGAGTTAAAAGGCTCGGTCGAATTAAAAATCCTGCGGATAAAAGCGAATGAAAGCAATTTAGGGAAATGAAAAGAGAGTGCAAGTTTTTTTTAACAAGGCAACTGTAATTTGGCGAGGGAATGCAAGCTTGCGATAGTTCCTACGAACAAAAGTTGCGCAACGTTCACTCAGAAGTCAATCCACGGTTCAAACACCGCCTTCAACGGTCAACCAACCCGCGAGAATCGGAAGCACCTGGTCCCTAGGAATCCTCGCCCGGAGCAGGGAAGGTATGAAAGAACATATAATCCCGTCCTTACAGCAGCAAGGCACTCTCGCCGCGCGAGGGGAGGGGGGAACAAATCCAGCCTCGAGCAAACGGACGCTTTGCCAGCAAATCGATGATTCCAATGAGAGTGTAATTGCATTTCAAGTTCCCGAAGGACAAACTAAAAATACAAATAGCACTCGGCAGAAGGGACGCGAATTACGATCGCCGAAAACACAAGCGGAAACCCCGTGCTAACGAATATTCCTCTGTCTCAAAAAGACGTATGGTCCAATTGACTATTACCATCACTAACTGGCGACGCATCAAACAAAGAGTTAAAAAGGTAACCGGATAACACGCGACCAAACGATTGCGCCACGGGGGGAGTGGCGGGGCGCGCTGCAAAATGGTGCACGGTCGCAGAAAAGTTTGCTCTTCTGACGACACCACCGCCTCTCTGTGGGATTTCCAGAGCGTCCCCCTCCCGTTTATTTGCCAGCCGTGTTTCGGCCTGCGGGCCTCCGTGTTAGCATTTCGGCCACATTGCTTTTACACTCAAAAATGCCTCCCCCGGGGCACATGAGATCCACTAGACTTTCCATACGCGACAGATCCTTCGCGATAACTTCATTTGCCAGGAGGCCCCGACAAAAACCGACCAACGTTGTTGGCGGGTGGGGAATGCAATAAATAAATTAGCGGATGACACCGGGAGGAACGCCAACACGAGGTCAACATTTATGCGGCCTCGCGAATGAAAATAATCTGAGGCCGGTGGTTGAATTATTATTGGTAGCTTGTTCTTTGCCGGGACAGGAGCAAATTAAACCCGATTCGAAGGTGGTTTCTCGATTGCATTTCAGAGCTAATCCACCACCAATACATGTGTACATAATATCGTGAAATTGACCTCAAGGATACGTGACATGTGCCAAATTTTCACCAATGCACACACCGAATTACATTCTACTATTAGTTCACTTTAGATTTACATCCACATAATACCCAGCACACCACTTCAATGGTGTTTGTTAGTGGGCGAGTTATACCGAAATGTACTGTAATACACCAAAATGCCCTATAATAAAACTCAGAAGGCTGAAAATACAAGATAGGTGCTTATTTAATCAGGCAAAATTCATGTACAATTTAATAACGACAGAACTTCCCACATATTTATACCGGAATGTACAATACGATGCTAGAACAAATAAACGCCCAACACGCCGAATCGAAGAACTTCATATATCACACTATCGAACATCTACATACGCTAGGTCTTTCCATGTCATCTCTTGCGTAGTATGGAAAAAAATCTGAAAATGCAAATAAACTCCAAAGGAAATATCATGGAATATTACTTCAAATGAACTAAATATCGTAAGTGAACTAAATATTATGCTACACTGTACAAAATCTGACGTATTTATATGTATTTTTTATAATTTTTCCATTTTTTGAAATATTATATTCGATTCTGTGGTATTAATATATCTTTTGTACCTTGCTATTGTAATATTTTTTTGACTCTAAAGATAAGTCTGACTATAAAGATACAATAAACCTACGGGACAAATTTGTCCCGGAATAATATATTTTATTTTCTATTGATATTTCTATGATGAACATGTTACTTTCAGCAACATGAACTACACCATAGGCATGCTACCAATGCCACAAAAACTAGTGAATTGATAGTATAATGAAACTACGTAAACGAGATAAAAGAGTCGGGCTTGGATCATCAAAACGTGATGTTAGTGCCACGTGGAAGATTAAAAAACAAGCTTTAGGGAGTAAATTAATTAACTAGACTACCTGTCGACTTACCTTCTTCAAAGCCTAATAGACCACCATTATGGTCTGTTATCGATCGCGGGTAAAAATACATTTCAAACCTGTTCTGCATTCTATTTCTCTTAACTTTATTATCATGGTCTGATCGTATATGTTGCAGTTGGTAAGATATTAATAACTTCTACATCGTACCCACTCAAGCTACCTCAAGGTAGTGCAGTGGTGGATTAGCTTTCACCAAAAGATGCAATACATTAAATACTACACATCTTTAGAAATAACAATAGCCTATGGATTATAGATAATTTCATGCGTGGAGGCATGAGTACTGAATGAAAACTAGAGATTAAGGACGAGGTTGGTAGGAATAATAATAACACATTTACATACCAATTGACGTATTAAACCTACCTGCGGAGTAACCGATGTATCCAGTATTAATGAGAGAAATTAGGATCATCATAACTACATATACATACTACCCCACGAGCCGCCGCATGGGCGTGAAGCAGAGGGTTTTAGGACACCAGCCCTGTAATGATGTAAGGGATAAGGTTTAAGAAGGTGGAATGGCAACGTACATCATGTGATTGTATTAAGTGGGCTTAGTTTTTATTGTGATCGCATATTAAGCGCGGAAAATACGAGTTTTTTTATCTATCTGTTCGTCAATGTTTCTCTCTTACATAATCGCTTTTGTCAGACCTTTAGATGTGGCGAGGCGTCATGATAATTTTCTGTGTCACCCTAAAACACACCAGTTCTGAATTTCTCAAGCAATCTTAGCCAAGCCTGTTGCCTCCGAGGCTCTAGGGGCTCCCTCCTTAACCCCTCTAAAAGTTGTGAAACACTGCATGTTCGCTCCTAGCGATTTATAACGAAGCGTGCAGATTTTATTTGTATTTCAATGATTTTTTTGGTAAAATCTCTATCTCTAGTGTTACAAATTCTCGCGGCGTATTAGAGATGCGGCATAGCCAGAGCGAATTTAATCGTTCTCGGTCATGTAATATCGAAAACCTGTAGGCTATTATCTTACAACGTATTTAACCGGTATTAATACACGAAGAATATGATTGAGTTATTAGAACTAAAAGAATTTTACGAAAGTATTTAAGGTTATATGCATTGTATTCCTGCCTACAAAGCACGCCGGAGTCCGCATTTTTGAGAATACGTATGATTTCGAAGAAAATGAAGCATTGCTAACGATTCAGCAAAGAACAGAGCACAAGAAAAATGAAGAATGAGCGGAGCATAATAACGAGGAATTTTTTTTCTCTCTCGACATACGATGCTCAACACGCAATTCCGGCCCGAAATTTTCGAGGGACTGACAAGGTAGGGTTGCAAAACGGTAAATACGAGAGCTTGCCTCTCACTCTCCTTCAACATCGCTACGCCCCGGGGCAAAGTTTAGCTGGCAGAAAAGGGAAAACAGCGACGGGAGGGGACTCGCGGTTGTACAGGAAAAGGACAATGGAGAATTCCGAAATTAGGAGCCCGGAGCCAATTTTACCAGTAGCAATTTTTACTGCGAGGAACTTTCTCCCTTGGCTGTACCCCGGTGAGCGCAGCGGCCTTCGCTTCCACCAGTAATTCCAAATAACTCTGATAAAAGTGCTCTGCTCCCCCTAGGTATGTACAGCTGTGAGAAGAAAGTGAACGCCATAAGGAGAATTAAATGTACGGCACGGGGTGCACCTGCTGTTTGGTAAAAAGGAATCCTTTTCTCTGGAAACGGGCCCCATTTGCGAACCCCAAGGCTCGCGACGGGTGGACTCAGCGGGATGGGCGTGAAAGTAAACGAGAAAGGATGTGATTGGTTGTACGAAGTGGGAGGGCATGATTGCATGAACTCAGAAGTTTAGCGTATAATAGGGAGGTCCTCGGATTAAAAAGTAAAAAAGAGACGCTACTTCACTCAGCTTAGGCCACAACTCGAATACGCCGCGAGCATTTGGAACACTAGAGATAGAAATTTTACCAATAAAATTAATAAAATACAAAGGAAAGCAGCACGCTTCGTTAAAAATTGCTACGAGCGAACATATAGTGCTTCACAACTTTTAAAATGATTAAGATGGGAGCCCCTAGTGACTCGAAGACTATCCGCTAGGCTTAGGTTGCTTGAGAAAATCAGAACTATGGTTTTTCAAAGCGACACAGAATATTATCATGACGCCTCACTTCATCCCTAGGTCTGGCAGAAGCGATAAAATGAGAGAGATACACTGCCGAACAGACAGGTTTAAAAACTCGTTTACTGAAGTGTTCGTCCACCTTGGATGTCTAATTGTGATGGACTATTTGCTGCTTGTTCATGTATACATACCTCTACTTGCAATATCGCCACAGCAGACGTTGACCCGCATTGAAACGGGGAACGTGTGATCAGACGCTTTAACCATATTATAAATGTACTAGTTTCCATAAATGGCTGTGTTCTATCTTCATTTTACTCGACGCTTCGAGAATTTACCCTGTCGTCTAACATGTTTAGCAATTGAAGGCCTCCTCGGTAAATGCGTTAGAAAACCGAGCCATAAATAAGATAACCACGACAAAACCAAAGTCATAAGATCATATGGGACAAAAAGAGCGAGGTTAGTCGTAGATGCAGAGGGGGGTAAATTCGAGCAAGTGGAGCAATTTAATTACATCTACATCTACGTAATACCCTGCGAGCCACCACGAGGGTGTGTGGCAGGGGGTGAAGATCACCAAACATGCACTATTGCCATGTAAGTAGGATATATAATGTAGACATGCTAGAAAATAGGGTCATAGTTTATTAGTTACTACAGTAGATTATTAGTTATTGAAAGTAATTGCAGTAGTTATTACAATAGAATATTAGTTACTAAGGTATAGTACAGGTTAAAATCTACATAATAAGGAAGGGATTATTGGTAGTTATTACATGCATCATGCACTACAGACTATTCTAACTATGTTTCACCTACCTATCCCTTTTGCTACGTTGCCTATTGTTCTCTATTATGGTACGCGGGAAAAATGACATTTTAAATCTATCGGTACGACAATCTATCTCTCTAATTTTGTTAATATGGTCAAACCTAGCATAATACGCAGGGGTTCTTAATATATATCTAACGTCATCTGTGAACAAATCGGTTTCGAATTTACTTAAAAGGTTTAACCTAAATTTTAACCTGCGTTCTGATAATAATTCCCATCCTAGTTCTTCTATTAAACTCGTAACACTAATACAATTATCATAACGGCATTTAACAAACCTAGCAGATCTCCTTTGCACGCGCTCTAACTCTTTTATCATACCTTCCTCGTACGGATCCCATATACTAGCGGCATATTCTAAATGAGGCCTGACAAGTGTAAAATAGCTTCTTTCTCGGACTCTCTCATCGCATTTGCCTAGAACCCTTTTTACGAATCCTAATCTACGGTTTGCTACACTAGTTATTTCCCTGATGTGTTTCCCCCATGACATGTCTTCACTGATGGTGACGCCTAAGTATTTAATTGATTCTACGTTACATATTTTGTTTTCTTTGATGCTATAATTATTCCGGGGAAGGCCATTCTTTTTCCAAAAATTCATAATCGCGCATTTCTTCAAATTTAATTCTAGCTGCCATCTATCACACCAATCATCAATCGCATCTAAATCCTTAGCTAAACACTGTCTGTCCTCTTCATTTCTAATTTCTTTATACACTACTGCATCATCGGCAAAAAGACGGAGCTTGCTATTTTTTACTACACTATTCAAGTCGTTTACGTACAGAAGAAATAAAATTGGGCCTATTAATTAATTACTCGGGTAGTACGTTAGTATGGGCAGCGTAGCGAAGACATGTGGAGGAGAATAGGACGAGGCGAAAGAAGAATTCAGAAATGGAAGAGAGCAAATGACAAGACTTAAGGTAATGATGTAAGAACGATTCTGGCAAAAGAAGCATCGTGTGATGTAGATCACAGGCTGCAGGCGTTTCAGAAGTTGGAGGAGAGGAGAATGGAGTAAGTGCGGTGGATGGCAAGAAAGATAAGCGGGAAAGTACTTGATATGATTGATTGGAGGAGGAAACTTCTGAAGAAACTTCTGAATTAGATTAGGAGAAGGAAGAGTAGGAGGTTAGAAGAAGTAAAAATAGGCAAAGTCTTGCTGAAGGTCGCGACAGAGGAGAGGATGTTGTAGAAGCAAGAAGAGAATAGGTTTTATGGACGGGATAAGGAGAGGAAAAACGTATCTCAGAATGAAGAAAGAAATTTTGTAGATAGCCTGTGGTCTGATCCTGGGAAAATAATAGAGGATAGAATACTCCTGTATTTAAACCTTATAAACTTGTAGATTACCCTCATGATATGATACGAAATGATAACTGGCGGCATGACTTTGACGCTCTTATGTGCAAAAAGGTCCAGGGCTGCTAAATCTATAAAACTATCAAACATGGAAGTTGGCAATATTTTGAAGAAAACTTATAGTTACCTCAATTGTTGTAGATTACTGACATATCAACACGCAGTAGCGCCACAGCTTTTTCGTAAAAGCATTTTATGCGTCCGGCAAATTTGTGATTTGTCCTATTGACAGGGTAGAAAGAAAACCTCAAACAACAAAGTTTAAAGGAGCCCGGCAGAATCTTCTTGAGAGATCAAGGAAAGATAACACATTATTGGTTACGACAAATGGGTTATTGGATACGATATAGGAAACAAAACCCAATTTTCACGATGAAAAACTACAAACAGTTCTACGATACCAAATAAAGCACGTCATTCGCGATATTAAGTTTAAATAATAGCATTTTTTTCAGTCCCGTAATCGTGGAAGGGGCTTAACCCTGTGGAACGTCGTCGCCTCTGTCTTAATATACCGTTAATGGTGAATGAGTAATGGGCACTTAAGCGACGAAATTCAATGTATACGAAAATTATGGATTGTAAAAGACGCAGTGCCAAGTTGGGTATAAATCAAAGGGTTCTTTCAGAATTGGAAACCTTAGAAAGGCCACGGTTGGCACAGCTGTTGAGGCGGGATATATCCGAGTGGGAATGGGATTTTAATTCGATGATAACCAATCTCGGGCCAGGCATCTCACTAATACTAGGGTGCAGGCCATGACCGGATTTATCCCTTGTGAATTATGACCGCCATGTTCGAAGAACCAGATTACAAAATAATCGGAAAATTAGCATTCAAAGAGCAATGAAAATTGGTAGTAATGCAAAGAATATATTTAAATAATATCTGAATAGGTTAATAAATGCCTACCTGTCATCACCTTAATTTACTTATCAGTATCATAAATTAATACTAATTTACGAAAACAATTTAATATAGGACATTTCTCTTTTATCAACCACCAATAAAAAATGTTTGCTGCTAAAATATTTACGAGTTAGAAGTTTACAAAATTTTACTTAGAGAATTTATTGTACGACCGGCTTCGACGAATAGTTGACATCATCAGATCAGTCGACATCAGCCTGATGATGTTGAATATTCGACGAAATTGGTCGTACAATAAATACTCTAAATAAAACTTACAAAGTTTTGTTAATTCATGAGCATGGAAAAGTTTTCCAAAGTGAAGGCTAAAACTATTGAATGGACGGGTTAATTTTCTCAGGCTACCCACATAGTAATTACGTCTGAAGGTATACTTGAGTCCATTCACGTAAGAAGCGCATACTTTCTAACATCCATGCATGAATATTTTGATGTTCACTTGGAGAGTTATAGAATGATATTCTCGATCTCTAAATACCCGAATATGAATGAAAATCTTTTTATAATTTGGACTAAAGCTTATAACTGAAATGTTGTACGCAAATGTATATATCGCGGAGAAATGCGAAAATATGTACCAGTTAATTATCTAATGCTACTTACGAGGTAATTATGTTTGATGGTGTACTTGAGTCCAGTCTTTTAAAAAAAGCATACTTACCAACATCCATACATGCTCATATAATTTGCTCATACAAACTCACTTGGAGCAATGTAGAATGATATTCTCAATCTGAAAACAACCGAATATGAATGAAAATCTTTTTAAGACTTAGACTGAAGATTGCAACTGAAATATTCTACGCAATTGTACATATCGCAGAGTAACGCAGAATTGTGGCAATAGATAGAGGAAAAGTATCTAAATATTAAAAACATTAATCGTTGCTCTACATTACGACTATAATAATTGAAATTCATTAACTTCAAACATTTACAGACCACAGAATACTTCAACAAGACCCGGGTTGAAGTATTATGTGGTCTGTAAAAGTTTCAACTTAATAAATTTGTGATGGAGTACCACAAAGTTAACAAAGATCAAGTTTTATTATAATCATTGAGGTATAGTTTGCCATACCAAAACTGTATGATACACGTAGACAAATAGTGGTCATCGAGGGACTTCGCTGTGCGCTATCAGTGAAAAACAGTAATCTATATAGACCGCTTCTTGTGGATGGATTTGAAAGCACCATTTGGATGAATTACACTCACATTTACTCCTTCCAAACCGTAGCAATTATTCGCGTCATTTATCTAGAAGAATACTTAATGACTCAAAAACCCGAGTTCGCATCGTTTTGCCACCACTTGGGAGAAATTCACTAAGAGCTCTGAATCCCCGAGAGCAGTTTTATCGCTAACCGTCTCATAAGGAGCGCAAAAATCCGAATAAGTGTTCTGGTAATTACATAACAATCACGCTAGTCTCTTTCTCTCTCAAATCCGCAGCAACAATTGCTCCTCCAGAGAAAAGTAGCGCTTTTCAGTCAGCGCTGAATGTCATTAGTGACTCAGCATAAAGTAAGAGCCACGAAGTCGAGAAATATAATCGAAGGAGGAAGGGAATCGGGAGCCAGCGGAAGAAGGAGGGCAAAGGAAAATACAAGGAAAAATGAAAGCCGGAAGGCTTGCGAGGAAAAAAATTCCGATGGTTGGTTTGCGGAGGAGGAGAACTGTGTATGGAGGGTAGAAAAAAAACTGAGCGGTTTTACTCCCCCCACCTTTCCCCTTGCGTGCAACCCGCTCGCAGATAAAATAAGACAAACGAAATATAAGGAGGCGTGGATTTGAAATCGGAAAGTAGGAAAACAGCCGGGGCTAAGGTGGTCTCTGGGATTCAGGGGAGTTGATGCTGAGAGACGCGCCGAAGATGCACCTGCCGTCCCTCACTCCAAGCCGAGGAACATTTCCCCTGAGCGATTCCGCTCCTCCCTCCAGAGAACTGTGGTATGGATGGAGGCGGTTAAGGAAACAAGGTCGAGAAAACATATCCAAGCTACCCTTCTCCTTTTTTTTTGGTAACGGGTTGCTTCAAATCAAAGCTCTCTTATTGTATTCCTTTGAGCAACATAATACCGAGCATAGTCACTCTTTTCGTGGTAATCACGATTCGATTTCCCACCAAAGATACGATTCGGACATGTTTCTCTCCGGTGAATGCTTTTCAGGCTGGTGATTTAAAAGCCTTCTGCTTTTGTCAGGTGAAGCGCCGCATTACTTCCACATGAAATACGTAATAAAAAGGGATGTCACTAGGGCTGTGAATCATACGGATTGTTGTTAGCGCATCAAAGAAACTGCTTCGAGAGAATAATTACAAATTGGATTTTTAAAACGAACCTGCCGTACATAACGGTCAATGTGACGACTGCAGACCATGGATTCAGATGGGATGGACTGCAATAAACGCAGATGCGACTATGAGCCACGGAAAATCCATGTGAAAATTCATGTATTGGAAAATATCGATATCCATAACGTTCAAACCTCATCATTCATCCAAAATGTCATTTGGTTAAGTTCTTTGTCGTACCGTAACCATATTAAATAAACAGTTGAGTTGAAAAATAAGTATAAATAGACCGATTTCCAATTATAAAAGCCACAATACAGAATAACCTGCGAATCAGAGTATATTTTGTAACTATATTTTGTACGCCACAAAATGAAGCATTTGTATGAGTGGCAGAATTAATTTAAACTGTGGAACTTCTTATGTTTCAGCTTTAAGTTCAACCTTCGTTCATGACAGAGAAGTTCAAAAGATTTTCTGACAGCCAGATCGTTATGTTAAAGTTTTCTCGAACGACGGATTATTTAACATAGGTTAGTTTACAAAAGCAGAAAACAGTAACAAAAGTACTTTTTTACGCTAAACACGTTAAAAAAGGATATTCAATCAATATAGAATTATAAATACATTTAATTGAGAATAGAGGTCTGAAAATTAACTACACATAGGATGTTACAAAATCTTACCCGGCAGAGGAGCTCTTACCTTCACTCTTGAAGAAGAACACTCTTCTCAGAGTGTTAAACACAAATAATAAAAAAATGTCATAGGTCATGTGTTCCATCTCCTGTTTTTAATTTGGGTAGACATTGATGTTTCCTCGATTCTCTTTACAAAATTGCGTACTAATGAATTATAATAGTATTTTTTTAGCCTCGATTTCCATTTTTAAGGGATCAAGAATAAGTGATTCGATCGATCCTAGTTTTTTAATTATTTATGAATTAAGGTTAATTACGAATCTTCAGGATATCTCCAATGTAATCATGCCAGGGAATTACACTAATTATATCAGTTACATTCTGAAAAATTACAGCGCATTCCAAGATGGAGAACACCGTGAAAGGGCACGATTCAACAGCAGGTAGAATCTCTAAATAAAGAGGACAGACTAGGTGTGCGTCAGTCGTGATAGCGGAGTGGGAACCAGAGAGATAAAGACAGGAGGATGGAGAGAGACATTTGCTCTGAGGAACCACGAGAACGCGGGCTCCTAGGACATCTTGCCCTCGGGCCCCGAGAAGGATTCCTAGGGAAGTGTACGAGGGAGACAAGGGAAATTAGGACGGCGAGGTACGCTTTGCCCTCCCGTGAGAAGCGCCTGTCCCGACTGGATTTCGGAGTGCCTGCGGTTGGCAGCAATGCCGGTTTAGCTCTCGGGAGGACGGATGCAAAACAAGTGAAAAATAACAAACAACACTGTGAGCTTCGTCGTGTTGCAGTTGAAATAAAAAGATGATGATTAGTAAATGGAGCAGGAAGTAGTGGCAATAACGAATATAAGTTCTCTTCCGTGGCTCAGTAACAAGGCCTTATGCAGATTTTCATGCTAAAATTTGCCCTCTGTAACCGTAAATATGCATTATGTCGTCCTAAACCCTCTCTGTGTATTTAAGGGTTCGAAAGAAACACGGAAACCTTGGAGACGTACGTAAAAATGCACAACATGCTGTGGCCTACTTTGGAATGATCTCCGAGAATCTTTCTTGATAGAACCTAACATTTCCTTTTAGACTCAGGGTTTCGAGTCGAAAATGCAACGCACTATTTATTTACATAAGTGGACTACGGAAGCAAGTACATTTTTCTCCCTGTTGTTTTAATTAGTCCATTACACTATCAAAGAACCATTGCTCATAACTAATACCATTGACTCAATAAATCTGCAAATATATTAACCCCTTGCGTTGATGAAAAATTTGAGATCGGTAGATAATATGAAGTGGCAGTTGAAGTACTAGGTAAAGATAATTGATAATTGCTTGGAAGTCTCATTGATATAAGCGCAGACCACCAGGCTCAATAAAAAGATCATTATTATCCATGATGGCGTATTTCACTGGTCATTGTTAGGTGAGTTATATAATAGTTCAAATACAAAATCAATATGTCGATATTTAAAATAAAAGAAAATATACAATTAAATGATACAAAAAGAGGGCAATTATGTGATAAGTAATTTACAATTACCCAAAAAATAATGAGAAAACGTTTTCACCTATTGTAGTATTTTCTGGCACAGTTTACTACTCCTACTCGGCTCGCATTTACGAGCCATGCTGATTTCAGGGATAAATGAGCAAAACAAGGGGATAGAGCGAGGTTGTGATAAAGTTTGATGGATAGTAGGATAGATCATGATAGAAGTTTCCTCAGTAGCCCACGAAATGAACAGCCCGGAGATCGTTTGGAAGAATTGATCAATAGATTGTTTGAAGCTTATTCGGAGTATAATCTCCGGCTCCTCTGTAGGTTAGCTCAGTTACCTTTCACTACCGTCATAAAGAGGGAAGGAATCTTTACTAAAAACCCTCGTCTCCTCTATACGTCTTTAAAAATGAGATTTGCTTATCAGAGAGCACATTGAAAATTAAAAATTTCCTCTCATTGTTTTTGTTTTTTATGTCATTTGCCTCAGTTTAAGTTCTTTACAGCAGATATGCAAACTTGAGGGGAACCCGAATCATTTAGTTTCATGTCAAAATTATTTGAATCTTTGCCATAAGGGGGATTTGTTTTAACTTTTAGAGAAATATGGTCGATGTAACTGTTGCTAGGATGTTTTTCTCTTCCTTTGAACAAATCGTGTGGCATTGTGTTTCCTTTTTCAAACACATTCTAACTCTAGTACATAGTTTAATTAACAAATAATAATGTTTCTCTCTTTGACAGGATACATTTGAGTTAATGGCGACTAGTTTTGAACTAGATACAGAAAAATATTCTTAATTTGCTGGAAACCTCCTAGTTCATTGCAAATATTACGCCGCGATTTGGAGCATGTAGTATAAATTATAGGAGGGTGTCGGTAACAAGAAAATCTTTGAAGAAGAGTTAATGACACAAAATTAAGAGAGTTAGAAGCTGACGACCTGTTACAGAGTTGGTATTAATTTCTGTACAGGGTGGAGTACCTGACAGCAACCAATTGATTCAGTTGCCTCTCGGCAAATTTCCCGAACAAATGAAGCGGAAATTTATACTTCATATAATAGTTTTTACTTTAGCATTAAAAAAATTGACCCATTATATCACTAAAATCATTGATGTTTACGGTCAACTTTGACTATCATTTAGCTCTCTAAGGCCAAGATTTTTCAATAACCCTATTCCCGAAAACTCAGAAGGGTGATTTATTACAACGATTTCTTCATTCTTCATCTTCACTCAACCTAAGAGAACTACTTTTTTCTTTATCGTCTTTCGATAATCACATGTAATGAGCGTTTGACATTAGATTCATAATTGAAAATCCACATATGCATATTTTTCAATTTAAGAAACCTAGATCGAAAAAAATAAAATTATTTTATCTGAATTATGAACTCTTAAGACGTTAAACGTGGTGAAACCAAAAACAATAAAATTCATCTGAGAGTAGAAATTACAAAGGTAATAAATTTATTATTTTTCTTATCGGTTTTAGGACAAATCATTCCACCAATCAATTTTGGCTTCTTGGGCTACTACCACTGATTAAACATTTATCTACATCATTGGGCGAATGAGAAAGTGATAGTCAAGAGTTACATTGAGCTAATTAGAGTAGAAATTAATTAGCTTAATGTAACTGGAGGCTATCACTTTCTCATTCATCCAATGTTGTAGATAAATGTTTGATTAATGGTAGTAGCCCAAGAAAGCCGAATTTTATTGGTGGAATGTTTTTTTCTAAAACCGATTAGAAAAACAGACTATTTTAAATTAGATGAAGTCCACTCAAGCAAAGATATTCTGTCTCGAACTGAAGTGCGTGATCAATGGAAACTCAACTCTGGGAATTTTTCGTTGAGATTATGAAGCATGAGTAAACAAACTTACAACGGCGAGGCTTAGACGGAACGATTATAGGGGACCATACTTTTAAATTTCTTGCCACCGATTTCCAAGTAAATCCAACGAAGTAGAAATATATCAGCGGTTGAGTCTACTAGTGGTAGAGCCACTCTGCCGCTGAAGAATGGCTTAGTAGCCCGATACTTCCCAGTATACTATTATTTTCTATTTCCTACTATTTCCCCATGTCAAGTTGCTCATATGTACTAACTTGTGGTTAATTGTCGAAGCTTTCTGGTGTTGATTATTTAAACAGTTCAAACGTAGATGGACTCTCAGCTAGTCACTTTTATGGATGAATTTGCTATAATTTCTTAAAGGAAATGGCTATTAGCAAAGGTGTACTCATAGAAGCTTGAGGTATTTAAGAATATTAACCAAACGGCAACGTTTGTTTTAAATAACTCCCTGGTGCAAGTTTTCGGGAGAACATGCCATTAATATGACAAGAAAGCTAATCACTCACTGATTGTAAAATATTGCAAGATGGATGAACAAAGTACTTTTACGCTGGTTTCATTATTTTGCCTCTAGACTCCATCGTCGGCTTTTGTTTAACTGTGCGCTTAATTAAACTAACGTAACACTTATCTCACAACTCACTCCAGATAATAAAATAACAACGTTTCGATGTTCACATAAAGAACTTAAGCATTCTCAAGGGATTAATAAAAAAAATTGCGCATACAGATTTATGTTAATACACTGGACGCGACAAAACCTACTTTCAAAGTTGTATAAATTCCAGGACATTTATACCAAATCATTTAGACCAATATTTCTTTAAAAAGCAAATCAATACCATCGATTTTATTACGTTTTATGCATATAGTGTATCTCCGCAGGAAGGAGAGCACATTATCGGCAGGCCTAGGTGGCCTAAACGGTAGCTGCGGTTGTCAGTTTCATGTGACAGATTCACTTTTAAAATTTCCTTTCATGGATTCACCTTATCATATATCTTGAAAGTTCATACCCTTATCATGGCTGCGTCATCTTATACATCTTAAGAGTCGAAACATTTTACACCAGTAATTGAAATGTACCCTAACACGCGACCACCAACCGCGGCGAAATGATTAAAACCTATTCCCTTATGCGATGCCTTGTTTCAAAGTGCCGACGGGTAGGGGAATGGAAATTCAACCCAAAGCATGGCTTTCAAAAAGTTTCGCTTCTCCCTCTCTCTCTTTCCCCCTCAACTCTCTTCTTTCTCCGCAAAAAAAATTATAAGAGGTGGGCGGGCGGACTGTTGTTCCCGCGGGGAAATGAACGACGCTCGCCGCATCCGTCTGCGGTCACCGTAGTTCATTATTCCTTACCTGGAGAGATCTCGCTTTCGCTCGGAAAATACGCAGTGACTATGAAAAGGGCTGGCAAGCCATTCCAACTGGCCGGTCGTCGCAAGGAGGAATCTGCAAATATTAACTGACGCCCCACAACCAGGACGCCGGCGGCGGCAGACGGCCATTCTACATTTTAATAGGGAGCGTTTCCCTCCTGTTGAAGAGCATGGTCACTTTGCATTTAAATATACATATGCGTTATTTATTCTAACTACATTTTAACGGAAGAAACTATCGGTGCTCTGAATGAAAATCTGCATGTCAAACATGATTATTACAGTAAGACTGGAAAAAATTTAAAAATAGTAGTTTCAATTACGTCAATACTTTTCAATAAAATGGTGTTATTCTAACTAAATTTTAACAGAAGAAATATTTAGTTCTCTGAATACATTTCTGCATAGAAAATATTATTAATTTACGATAAGACTTGATAAAATATAATTGAGATTACAGTTGTTAAAATTACGTCAATACTTTTCAATAAAATGATCTTATTCTAACAAAATTTTAACAGAAGAAACATTTAGTTCTCTGAATAAATTTCTTCATACAAATGTTATTATTTTACAATAAGACTTGCTAAAATACAATTGAGATTACAGTTGTTAAAATTATGTCAATAGCTTTCAAAAACCTTATCTGATTCTTACTATATTTAAACAGAAGAAATTCCCGGTGCTCTGAATGGAAGCTGCTGGGCAAATATGATTATTTTACGGTTAGACTTACTTAAAAATAATTGAAAATATAGCAATTAAATTTATGAAAATAATTTTAATAATTTTATAATTAAATATATTTGATGTTATTAGAGTTCTACTAACGTTAGTATAGGAAGGACACGTACAACCTGTTTGAATAAATGTCTGAAAAATGACTTGACGAAAAATTAGATTTTATTACATATGAAGAAGAATATATATTTTCCGCACGGCAAAAATTATAATACTATTTTCAAACAGCTAAACTTCAAAGAGTATCTCACTTGAAAATTTCATAATTTAATCATTATGGCCAAATTAAAATTATATTCAATGCGTATTTTTTAAAGAAATTCTTCCGTTATTCCCACTGTGGAGTCATTTTATTTCTGGTTTTATGTGCTGAAACCAAAACTTCATGTTGAATGTTTTGAAGAAAATTTAGAGCTGGAAAAATTGCTACAACGGATTAAATGACACCCCTAAAGTAGTAAACGAATACGTCAGACAAAAAATAAAACATTTTATATACTAGGATGAGATTATTTAAACGACAATTTAACGAACGCAATTAACAGGTTAGTCAATGGCGTGTATGGAAGATGGAACAGAAGGGATTGAAAATTCAATTTAGCTTTTATAAGTCCATAATTTGTTGGTGATCTGGAGAGGAAAAAAGACCAAAAAAAGGGAATAATCACCTGGCAGGAATATATCAGAAAAAAGGTGTGATGCAGAAAAAAACAACTCAACTATTTTAATTTAAAGTTTCGGTGGGTTTATCATTCTTTATTATAATTTATCTCGATGGAGGGACGAGCTGATGATATCTCTGTTGCTGATAAATTGGGACGTCCGGAGGAAAAATTTGAGTCGCCTTGAAATCTTTTGTGCCACTTAAATCGTTCGAACAGAATGCTTCCCTCGAGCCATTTCTGCACGTCGCTGCCGACAGAGCATGTTCCTCTGAGCGTAGTATCACGGCGAATTGCACAAGACCCGCGTGTTGAAATATCGTTCAAATTGCGTTTCAAGAGGGAGAAAATTGCTCGTTATTGATGCGTAAATTATAGCCGAAGGTTTTTTTAGAACGTCGGTCCTTGAAAGGTTATTCGTATAATTTCAACGGGGTTCTAGAAAAACGATATCGTTTAGGAGTTTCACTCAATTTGCATTTTAATGGGAAATCAATCTGTACGATACACGAAAGAATGACGGACTGAATTCAACGCAACGTAGACGGTGGCTCTCTCGTTACTACAAAATTCCCACCCTACGATTGATCACTACCCTCAAGAAGAAGTGGTGAACGATTAAGTTGGAGATTACGCTGGAGAATTTTTTCTTTTTAATTAAACCGGACAAAAACTTAATTATTAGGGTGATGAAACTTTCATTGAGTATATATATAATGTTTATCTTACTGAGGGCAATAGATAGTTATCATCCATCGGAAAATAGGGGTAGTAGAGGAGCTGAAGAGTAACTCAACTACCACTCATTCATTTTATTATTGCTCGGTAAATAAATACATTTTTCTCTTTTGACCCAAGATTTCTTTATTTTTTTCTTTCTTTCGACACTTTCAACATTCGCACGAAAGAATTATTTCACTTCATGAGCGGCATTCTTAGGGAAATATACGACGCTTTTCAGCAGAATTTTCATTTATTCTATCGAAGACCATTGACTGATATGGACGTAGATAAACATATTTTTGTAGTTTTTGTGTACGATAGTGATAGCTCACAGAGTTTCACCGATATCGGCATATCCTATTTGCCACAAAAAACCACCACATTAACTGAAGCAATCGTCAAAATATCCGTAAGTCTCCTATCCATTGAGATACATGGAGAGGGCGTTTGGTATCGAGGCCATTACTAGAAGCTGAAACGGGACCGTGGCCTGTCAGCCACCTTTGTTAACCCCCATTTTCCTTTAGCGCCTACGCGCTGAAGCAATAATTTTGAAAATTTACGATTTTTTCCATTAATAACTACCTGTAAATGCATTCTCCTTGCATATATTTTTTATACATTAAATTGAGTTTTATTATTTTAACAAATTCACTCAACTCGGAGACGCAGATAATAGATAAAAATAGAAATAATTTATATCACTAACAAATCTTGTTGGTGTCTGTTTTAGGTTATAATTCCAAGTGATGTGTAAACAATCTTGCCCTCCATAACTACTCAATTGTTTTTCTTTTCTCCATTTCAATTAACAATTTGATAATTAATATAATACCTCAACACAATATAATTAATAACAGCCCGTATTCTTAGTGAAAACTATGGTACAATCAAGTAAAGGCATGTGTTACAAAAACGAAAAATAAAGCAAAAGATAAAAATCTCGGTACTATTACTTCAGCATGACACCATAAGCATCGCGAAAGGATTGATTGAAAAAATCTAGCGTTGAATTTATTCTGATAATAAACTCCAAGTAGAGAGAATAACATTGATGCAATATGACTTTTTGAACATATTATAATTATAACCACTGTTTGCGTAAAAAGTACTTAATTTTGATATTCAGATCCAGAAAGGAGAGGATATGATTGGTGTGGTAGCTAGAGTACTAGCTAACCACACGGATGGCCAGGGTTCAAATCCTTGCAGAGGAGGATGTTTTTAAGAGGAAACCCGATCCCTACAGGATTGCCTTCTGGAGGGCGAACAAGTGCAGGACTTCGTCTGTCGGATGAGACGTTAAGCCGTGGTTCCCTTGGCGCCTTTCGTTAAGAGCAGGCAAATGCCGACACCGGGTTTCTATTCACTCTTCCTTCCTTACCTGTCCCCTATGACGCAAATGATCTTAGCTGTCGGTCGCCTCCCAAAATATCCAATCCATCCATCCAAAAAGGGAATATGAATTGTCCACCTACCTCCAAAATTGGTCTCCACTCGCAGAATAATCCAGGGATAGTAAGAGATTACTGATGAAGTCGTGTAATTACTTTGCTGAACAAAGAAGACCTGGCGAAAATAAAGTATACTTCATAGTGGACTGGACCATCAGGAAAAGGCTGGAGACGAAGGAAAAGAAAAATATTTGTTAAAACAAGGGGTCCGGGAACTTGACAATGCCAAAATCGATGGATCATGGAAGAAAGTTTATAAAAAATTACAATTGTGATGAAATGATCAGTGATATAAGCCGAGCAACATAATCGTTAAACAGAATTAAAAAAAAGTATTTCGTTCTCTCGCAATACATTCTCCCTCCAGCTTTCCTGCCTTCTTCGTAGATCGTCCTGTACTCCAAAACAGAATCCGACCATATTATATAATATACAGTTAGGAACATATTTATTTCGGGGCCAAAGGCGTAGTAACATATTTGGAATGACGGAGACATTTGTGGCAACTGAAGTTCAGCAGTCGAAAAAAAGTTATGTCGAAAGCTATGCTATCATTTTCAGTTACACTGTGTAATAATAATAAAAATAATAATAATAATAATTGCTTTAACACTTACAAGTTCCCCCAATTACAATTGTTTTAATATATCATTTAACGAACACAAACACCCAGGTCCTAGGTGGTGAATAATCTACCCAGGCGGGACTCGAACCGCGACCCTCCGGTTAGAAGGCAAGAACTTTACCCCACCGACACCTGGGACGACTTCTAAGTGTATATACCTGAGTAAAATAGATACTCCACACATTTTAGGCTGGTGGTAATTATTTTAACATCAGAGGCTCCACCAAGATCATTAGGGTCGAGATTCATTCGCGAGATATTATTTTTGAATTGTTATAGAACGGGGGTGTGTAAAAATCAATGTGAAAATACTTGTACACAAACAAATACGGGCGAGGAAATCAATCAAATACTACAATAATAACGTAAACAAAATTTTATGTGTAAATACCGGGTGCTGGGGAGAGTAAAGGCTGGGACACAATCAACGTGTACGAGTGACGCGAGACGTAAACGGGACAACTTGAGACGGGGAACGCAAGTCAGCGGTCACAATCGACGTTAACGCGGCCCGGAGTAACAATTGACTAACGCAGGCGCAGCTAAGAGATCAGGTGTAAACAAGTGTGGCAGTAAATAAGTTGTCTTCGTCAAGAGCAATCTTCAACAGTTGGATGTATCTGCCGACAGATGGCTCCCATTCCCGGATTCTCAGGACTATTCTGATTGGTTTTCCGTGTACGGGACATGGGAAGAGATGAAAGTTGCCCATCTCTCGCGTACACGTACTCCTCGTACACGTTGCTTGTGTCCGCTCGCTACACTTTCCCGTCAGCCATCTTTTCGCGTATTAGGGTATTCGAGCAGGAAATAGTGAACGGACAGGTTCCAGCAGAAGACAGTGTACGGGAATTCGACGAAGAGACAGTTATCAGATGAAGTCAATAAAAAGGCAGTTATCAGCATTCATTTCTCAGTGCAGCGAATATCAGCTTAGAGGAAGATTTGAGTAGTGATCCCATCAACCCATGACAATCGAAAGCAGAATGCAGAGAAAGGCTGAGCGGGTTTGAACCGGGACCACTCGCCAGGAGAACAGTTCCCATCGACATGGGGGAAGTATAGCGTATGTGTGTCATTGGGAAAATTATATTTCATTGTAACTATGTATCAAGAGGATATCATTTATGAAATGGAAAAGTGATATATATTTGATAAGATAATCTACGCAGCCGCGAAATGGCATGTATATTCTTAGCAATTAATATTCTAATACCTCATGCTCATGGATTTTTCGGTGTGATTTATCTTGATTCCGATAAATCTTCATAACATTTATTCACTGGACATCTATCTAATGGGTAACCAAGGGTAAGGGCATTATATACGTATTTCGTGGAATAAACATGTTTGTTAAATGATATTCATGTCTCTGGAATTTTGTATTTGAGTAGCCGAGGTAGGTTTAATGGTGTCCACGGCGCGTCCTCAACAACCCCCTTTGCATATCACAACTGATAAAATTGTTTCCAATACTTACTTGAGAGTACTAGGATAAATGATTAGAAAAGGCGACGAAGATTAAGTTAACCAACTTATTCCAACTTAAGTCCGACCAGCCTCTTCTATCCCTCTCTTTTTGCCATTTTAATGCATATAATCACAGGAATTGTTTATTTAACCAGTGTAACATATTCTCTCACGTATGACATGGTTACTATGTAATACTTAATTAATCCTAATGTAAAATATACCTATCTCTAACAGGAGATAATGATGTCATATTCATTAATTCAAATTTCCAACGTAATGCAAGCAGGAATGGAGACGATCACGGGCCATTCAAATGGGATGAAAACTCCATTTCGTCGTGTACTTCATACGCAAATTATAACGTGAAATATACGAAAACGTACCCCAGAAAATTATTTTTTCACTTAAAAATGTAATTTCCATATTATTTTTAGTTTTCTCCAAATCATTGAGTGCTAATGTTACACA
The DNA here is from genome assembly GCA_963169105.1 of Ceriagrion tenellum. Taxonomy (NCBI): domain Eukaryota; kingdom Metazoa; phylum Arthropoda; class Insecta; order Odonata; family Coenagrionidae; genus Ceriagrion; species Ceriagrion tenellum. The sequence goes on along the minus strand of OY720641.1, from coordinate 88,168,858 downwards.
CAGGGTGATGTAACCTCATCAATCTTAATTGAAAACCACTCTGGTGAAATTTGGATAAACACAGCCGCGAAAATAAATTAAATAAAATATTCACCGGGTGCACTTGTGGGCTTTTTACCGACCGCAGAAGATCATAAAATGATATGGTTCCATTAGGAATATGATCCGAAATTTGAAAAAAAATATAGTTTCAAAAATGATCGATCGAAGAAAATATTGGCTGAAGTGGAGAACATCCATTTCAAGAGCTTGTTACTGGTCGCATTCTATTACGGATTTCATGCAGAGGCAATGGAGGGTTTATTTGACATGGAAATTATTCCACTTCACCCAAACGACCCTTTGCGTCACCTCGGTCCGTCGCGTATCACGCATTTCGTTTGGAAAAAATTGGCTAGCACTAGTAGAGCTGTCATGAGAGAGGAACGAGATGGCTCAATGAGACTTTGGTCAAGAGTCTTGAAACCAGAGATCTAAGTGCTATGAAAATATGTAAGATGCAGCGACATTTGTTCCATACCACATCACAATGTGGCTGATTGTAACGATATACCGCTGATGCAGGCACCGACAAAATAGCTAATATGACGACCTTCACAGTAATTATGACCATATGATTTTGCTAGGAACAATTTTGTCGATCTACTGCCGATGCTAACACCATCCGAATAGTTATTTTGACGTCCATCTTGATCATTTTGACGATATGCATTCTGCTCCTAAAAACTATCGTCAATGCGATGTTTTAGGTGTCATCACGTTATTGGTGGAAAGAAATGAGGATAAATAAATGAACATACAGAGAATAGATATGGGGATGAATGGTTTAAGAGGAAAGGTTGACTAAAATTGATTCGAAGGAGAATGTGCGAGAGACTCTTAAGAGAAATATGGCGAATTTATACGAATAGGAAGGCGTGTGTAAAGCGTAGAATGAATGTGATAAAGTCGAAAGAATTGTGGAGGAAATTACTAAAATTGAGACAGTTTCCTAGGGATTAAAAGTAGTAACTAACTTCTTTGACATAGTATCCACCGTCCACCGTTGGAAAAGCTGACCAGAATAAACTAGAAGCCTTCGAAACCTGGAGCTGGCGGAGGATGTTGAGGATAAAATGGACAGATATATAGGAAATGATGAAGTGTACAGAAAAGTAGAAGAGGAAAGGAACATATGGACAACCATGCAGAAAAGAAGAACCAGATGGATTGGACACAACCTGAGACACGATGGGTTTTTGAAGAACATAATTGTTGGTAAAGTAGCGAGAAAAGCCCCGAGAGGAAGACCCAGGAATAAGTTCATGGATCAAAAAAGATGACAGTAGGTAAGGGAACTAGCATTAGATCGGGAAGGGTAGAGGGCTGCAGTCAACCAATCGAAGGATTTAACAACCAATGATGATGACCCAGAAAACTAAGGGTGTTTTGTACAATCATAGCAGACGAATGTAAACTCAATTCAATGACGATTATTGTCATTCAGGCAAAATGACTAATTTTTGCCAATAGGTTGGCTCCATACATTCAATTTGTTATTAATTGTATTAATATACTTTTTTGGTTGTAGAGACAGTAATTGTGTACAAAGAAGTACTTTTCAGTCTTATGTAAAATAAGCGTACGTCCCAGGAAAAAGAATCCAGTTTCCTAGCAAATTGAGTAACGAACCTCGAAGCCATGGCGCAAGCATAATTGAGCAGAGTATCGAAACAAAACGCTAACGAAAAATTCTTCACCTCGTAGGACTCTCTGCTCAAATACTCTTCCCTCCAACATCCGTGGCACCTCCTTCCCTTGGCATAAAAGCTATTCTATTAAGTATCTGCAGTACAGCAGATATTACCGGTGTTTCTCGTTAATTATCGACTGCATCACGTTGCTGTTCAAAGAACGTTTGCGTATCCAAGTCGACAACGTGTATTGCCTTCATCACATGAAACAACTCCATGTTATCATTTTCCGTAAAGAAAAAGCTATTTCCATGTAAGCATGACCTCATCTTCCGTATGAAGAGGATAGAAGTAAAACAAAACACAAATGAAAGTCCGCCATCACCTTGGATACATTCTAGACCCTCTTAGATATCCACAGGACTGCTTATTTCCCTTATGCCATAGGATAGGTATTCTTGGCTTGGCCATATGGCTAGATCTGTATCGATACGATACTTTACTGAAGGTATGTTTAGGATAGGATCTCAGGTTTACAATGAAAGTCACATAATGGGCTTACTATGAAACCATAGCAAGATCTCTAGTTTCCGCCAAGGACGACGAGCTCAGCTCATGCGCAAAAAAGACTTTCGAACTACTCAAAATAACCCACACTACACGATGATTGCCGAGGTAATCAAATACTACTTATGACAGATGACTTATCTTGCATGGGACGTGAGCTAAATGAAGAATACACAAAAATTGGGGTTTGGAAATTAATATCAGAAAGACTCCAAATATGTGCATTGGAGGAGCACACAAGAGATCGTAGAGTTGGAAGATGGACAGGAAATACAATTATGCCAAGAATAAAAATATTTGGGTGTTCAAATAATTCAAAATAAAACCCTGGATGAGGCAGTTAAAGGTAGAAATTTGCAAGGAAAAAGGGCAATACCCATGTTGAATAGCATTTTTATTGGGACCAAATTATATCCAAATCTAATAAAAACAGAATATAAAATTCAATCGCAAGAACCATTGTCACATATGGGAGTGAGATATGGCAGATGAAGGAGAAAACAAAACAAACGATAAATGTTACGGAGATGGATTACTGGAGACGATCTGCGGTTGCATACAGACGGGAAAGACACACGATTGAGAGAACAAGAAATATAATGGGAGTCAGCCAAACAAGAGTCGATGACATTAAAAAGAAACAGCTTGTGTGGTATGGTCACATACAATATATGACGAACAAGAAATTACCTAAAAAATTTTTAACGAGGAATCGACAAAGTAGAAAAAAACATGAAGGCCCAGAATTAGTTGGAGAAAAGGGATAGAAGAGGCCATAAGAGAAAAGCAGTCGCTAGAAGGCCTGAGAATGAATAGAGAGCAATGGCAGTTGGGCATCGGATAGCGCCGAAGAATGTTAAAAACCGAATATATGTACGAGGGTGGTATGATATTTAATGAGCCTTGAAGCAATCTGTCAACAATGCATCGTAACCTTGTTGTTGTTCACATCGGTAATCTTTGAAACGGCCACGATCACAATATCAACTAATTCCGTCGAGTTGATTCTGTGTGGCAGCTGTTTGAAGTGGACAGGTTTGTTTTTTCGTAAAATGGGAAAAGAACAATATCGGTCGGTGATTCGCCTTCTGTTTTAGAAAGGGAAGATGTGTAAGGAAATTAAAAACGATTTGGACACCGCATATGGTGATGCTTCACCTTCCATTGCCACTATTAAGCGATGGTATAAAGAGTTCAGAAAAGGCCGAACAACCGTGTTTGATGAGGCCCCCTCCAGAACGCCCAAAAGAGGTCACCACGGAGGAAACCTTCAACAAAGTCCGTGACATGTTGCTGAACAACCGCAGATTGAAGTTGACGGAGATAGCGGGAGCATGTTGCTTGTCATTGGAACGTGTGCAAAATATAGCTGTCGGCCCGATGGGTACCGCGTTTGCTAACTGTGGACAACAAGCGGATTCGTGTGACCACTTCCAAGGAGTGTTTGACCCTGTTGAAGCGCAATCCGAGGGAATTATTCATGCGTTACGAAATCGTGGACAAAACATGGGTCCACCACAACACACCAGAAACCAAACAACAGTCGAAGCAGTGGACTTCTCACCGGCGAAAGTGCTCCGAAGAAGGCAAACGGTCCCATCGGCCGGGAAGGTCATGGCGACCGTTTTTTGGGATTCTCCAGGTTTGATCCACATCAACTATTTAGCAAAGGGAAGAATAACCACGGGACGATATTAAAGTGATTTATTTACCCAATTTGACGAAGAATTGAGGAATAGATGGCCCCGTTTGGCCCGCAAAAAAATCCTATTTCACCACGACAATGCTCCGGCCCATTCATCCCGAATCGCCTCAGCCAAATAGGTTGAATTGGGCTATGAGGTACAGTCGTATGCTCCGTATTCTCCAGACCTGGCCAAGCGTGACTTCATTTTGTTCCCAATCATGTAAACTTGGCTCGGGGACAAGCGTTTAACGTCAAATAAGGAGATCATAGCGGCCACGGATGAGTATTTTGAAGAGTTCCCGAAATCATATTTTTCTGAGGGCTTGAAGAAGTTGGAAACTCGTAGGGAAAAGTGTATCGCCCTAGAAGGGGACAATGTTGAAAAATTAAACAATTAAAATAATAAAAAACAATGCTTTCATTTGTAGGCTCATTAATTAGCATACCACCCTCGTATACCATATGCTACTAACGTGTCAATGTTTATTGAATCGAAATTCTAGTATGAGTTTTGCTTAGTATACAATATAGACATTGCAAGCACAGCATTTTCCGCCACGGGAAACGTGTTCGTCTCTTCCACCGATAGAGACGCCACCGTGCCCGCCATGGCGCGAGTACTAAAAAAAAAGGTAGAGGCGAAACAAAACACTAACTAAATGAGCATCATCACCTTGGAGACCCCCCACTCCTCTACCCAACGTCCACGGCAATCTCCCTTGCTGTCTCCTCCTACTTCGAATATGATGATTAGACGTCGGGGACGCTTCGGTAGTTCTGAAACGGGGGGAGGGGGCGGGGTTAAGAGGGTGGTGGGGTCGTTTTAGTCGGGTGGGCGTGTTCTTAAGAGGGGAGGGGGAGGTTCACGAAGAGAGTCGGGAGGCCGGAGGGACCGAGGTCAGGGAGAAAAGGGGGGGAAATTCGTCGAGGACGGTAAGATGTGGAGTCCACGAGGAAATTGACGTGCCGGGGTGCAGAGACGGGGAGAGGAGGGGAGCAGGAGTGGCCCGGGAGCAGGACAGAAGAAGAAGAGGAAGAGAGGGAGGGTGGGCTGGGTGCACGAGAGAGAGCCTCGGCTGTGTTTTGAGGACCGTCGGAAAAGGGACGGGTATAAAGGAGATATTAAAAAAATGAAACGAAGTGAGGGAGAGAAAGGGATGAGGGGGATGAGGAGAGAGGGGAAAGATAAACTTGTCGTAAAAAAAAACGCGCGACTATATTCCACTTTATATATTTTTTTCTTCGTCTTCCTCCCCTTGATGCGTCGAGACCAGAAGATCTTCCTCAACCCCCCTACCCCTTGCGTCTCCAAATTATGGGTTACCACCCCAACTTGCCCACCTCCTCCCCAGCTTCTCACAGCATCCACCAGTCCACCCCTACAAATCCTCCTATCACCCCTCCCAATATAAATCCCCCCTCATCCACTTCCCCCTTCCCAAGCCAACCCTCCGCTCTATTTCATCTGCATATAATGATGCCATCGTAATGGGAATTTTTAATAGCTCCAGAGAAAATGTGAGCGTCTGCAAAATGGCTGAAGGCGGCAGGAAGAGAGAGACTATAATAAGAGATCTGAAGGAAAGAGGAGTCGGAGCAAAGGAATGAAGAAAGACGGTGGTGTTATGGGGGGGAGGTGGGAGGAGGAGGCGGTATAAGGGAGGGATGGAGGACGGGACCCCTTGGAAAGGGACCTTTGTCAACTATAGGAACTTCCTTATGAATGCAAATCGTTCTGACACTCATCGCTTCACGGAAATCCCTCCCCTTTCCTTCTCCAACCACCCTCTAATTCCAAAACTGGCCCACTTCCCTTCCTCGGGCCTTTACAACCCCCCCAGGACTCTCCGCCCCCTCCACCCGCTCCATCCAAAAATTTTCCACGTCCCCCATAGCTCATCGGTATTTATTGGTGGAAAGGAAAATGCTTCAACGCCTAGTCAAGAGATTGGAAAATTCTTGAGTACACGAAGTAATTTGCTTGCAATTTTTTCAACGTAGATGGTGCATCGCAATGTGGGAGTAAAGTAGCTCTCCCTCCCACTTTCTGGACGCTTCGAAATCTGATTGAGTCCGATGACTCCAAAATCTTCAGTCCTTTTGCTTCCCGAGTTAATATACCTTTCCTTCCGGGTTGAGGAGCCTCTTACTGCAGGAGAAGCTGGGAAAAATAGAAAAAGAACTATAATGAGTGTCTCGTTTTTCTTTTTTTTAAAAGCTCTCATGTATCTGATATTGCCTTCTAATTATAAAGCTCCTTCATCACCCCTACAATCGATTTTCTTCTCTGTGATTTTTATCATACTCCACGGCGTTAATTTGTTAAGACTTCAATCTTCTAAGGCGATTTCTTCAGCTAAGGGTCTCATATTATAGAACATCCTGTTGCTTAATATTTTGCACTAATTTTTGCGTTCTTATTACTAAAACATTCACGTTAAAGTTCTTTATTATCTGGTTACTCATATTACAAAGTGAATATATGAAGAGTATTTCCTTTTTATTTTTATACGCTAATGGAATCTATTGCTTCTATCAAAGGGGATGTTACGGGTCTAACATTTTCTACACAATTAAATGTAATTTCTGTCTCAGGGTTTCTTTTTCCAAGTGTTCCATACAGAACAAATTACCTCCAATGTCACTAAATCATTTCCTTGAAAATTATTCTCGCGGGCTACGAAAAAACATTGCATAGAAAGTGTGAAGTAGTAATGATGGGAGTATCATTATCGGGATACTTACAATAAAACTCAGAAGCAATAGAGTGAGAAAGAATCGACATAACGATGTAGGTATACTTAGGACCGGATAAACCGGAGTAGGCGGGATCAAAACACCCATTCCTAGAAATTTCTCTTTTAATGTGCGTTATTTGTTCAGTTGAGCCTTTGAAAATGTACATGATGTTCATACATTCATTTTTACCTCTTGTGTTAAATAAGACCTTAAGAAACAATGCCATACGATTTTTTTCATATACTAGCCAGATCTTTCATCGTCCCTCCACCTTTCATATTGACAACGGCAAGGTTTTCGCACCATATTTTTCCAGGTCTTCTCATATCTCTGCTTTCCTAACGGTATGTCATCACGTGCTATTGGGTTTATTTGATCATTCCATTCGTGCTTTCTTTTAATGGTCCGCTCAAAAATGGTTTTTACATATCAAGCTATTATATGATTTCCTTTCGTTCTTCGTCCTCAGAAGTTACGCCACTGACGTACGCCAAGTTACGTATCCATTTAAAGTACTCAATTCTCTTTCATCCCTGTATTGTTATACCAGAATCACTAAAATTAATTTCGTTCGATAAATAATTTTGTTTTTTATTGGTAAATTCTTTAGTATCAGGCTTTACTATGCGAAAATCTATTATGAACATTAAAATTGACTTGGTGCTTTTTTCACGCAGCTTTATTTTCAACTACCGGTTTCATTACATTGGCGGCGTCTTTAGGTTCATTTATTTTGTACTGATTAAAAATGGTTCATTCTATTAACAAGTGTTGAATATTAATAAATAGGAGATTGGGCATTTTTGGTTATTCTGCTTTTTGGTAAGAAAAATAATTTTATATTAGTTTGTTCAACCGTACCGCCGAAAATTGTTTCCCATGAGTGAGAGAGGCATTTGGGCATTTGGATGAGTATCGGAGACGATGGTAAAATCAAGAATTATAAACCAGTCTCTCGACGTCCTTACACAGTGGGGAGCGCCACTTATACGGAGAGTCGCCCCTTCTCCCCTCCCAGACCATTATTCTATTCCTAAGTGGCCGCAATAAAAACGTACGCGTCCCGACGGGAGGTAGGTATGTCTCTCACTCACTCACTTTTTTTTATACGGCCTGCTTCGCTTTTTTTACGATTTCACGGAAAACTTGAGTCATTCTCCTCCTTCGCTCGGGCCATCCATTTCCCCTTGCCTTCCATTTATCCCCACACCACTCCTTATGACATAGTATTACTCTCCCTCGCCCATTCCCCTCAATCAGTCCACTCCTTCTATAGGGTTGCTCTGTTGACTGTCTGGTTTGTGATTGGTGAAATTTGTTTTCGCTGCCGTCCCCACTTTCACCCCACAGTCCCTCAATCGAAACATTTGGAAGGAAATGGGAAATCGTCGCCGTCCGCTCCCTACTTCTTTGGGTTGGTTTTTCTTCTCCTCCAAGTACATTAGACCAGTGGGAAAAGCTCGTAAAATATATCCCCATTCCCGCTATTGGCTCTTAAAATTACTTGAGAATATATGACCTCATCACCATCATCGTCATGGCAGGTTGGTACATAGACTTGGAAACCCGCAGTCATATATTTGTTTGGAAGTTCAAGAAATATTCGAAAGCTTTATTATGTGGATGAATAATGTATTCAATATTCCAAGAATGTCTCTATCAAGTTATAAGCAAGGTCCAGCATGCTGATTTGCGCCATTAAGATATTCAATGTAACAAAGGTAAATTTTATTCCTAAGAGACAATTCGAGCGCAAAGTCTAGTAATAATAGGGAAAATCATCGATTAGTGTCACAATTCCAGATTGAATATGATTCATCAGGGATAAAAATCATGACAACAATTTCTATTGTTCCACCTTTGAAGCAGATTTCATATCCGACGAAAATGTCATTGCTAGGTAAATAATCGCATTAATAAAATCCAAGAATAGCGATGAATCTATGAATATAGTCAGCGAGAAATATAGGCATGTAGAGTAACTAAGCTGATATGGTACCATGTGAAGCAATGAATTTCTCATTAGGATAAAATACACTATAGGTTCATATAGGCATGCACAATTAAGGGTTAAATAGAGGGAAAATTCCCCAGAGGAAGACCCAGGAATGAGTCCATGAACCAAATAAAGAGAAAATTACATAGGGTATATATAGTAAGGGATACCATGAGGTATGGTAACTAACATTAGATAGGGAAGGATAGAGGGCTGCTTTCAACCAACTTTAGCATTTAATGACTAAAACGTGGTTCATCTAATCTAAATCTATCATGAGGACAAGATGTATATTTTATCCTCGTCATACCTATTGCGTTTCCTTTTTATTAAGTTACGTAGCCAGAAATTTCCATCATGTGAAACAACGTAGACCCTTTACATTAGAAGCTTCCAATTAGAAAAAAAGAGTAATAACGGATGATAATCATTAAATTCTTTCGATATATACCATTTCTATTAAGCTTATCCTACTCTCTGCCAACTAAATTCCATTGCTTCCACATTCTTCCAGATTATAATGACTACATAATTTAAAAAAGAAAATGGAATGTGAAAGTGATAGATTAGAGCTGTAACATAATGAAATAATCGAAAGAAACTTTCCACTATTTTTCAGCATAATAATAACTGGGAGTAATTTTCTGATTCATTGCATATAAGTTGAGCAAAAATGAGCAGCCAATTGCATTGCATACTTATTTTACTATTCTGTTGCAAAAAGTTTAAACAGCATCACTTTCATTTTGTGGAATTAATGTGTATATAAACAAATATCTACTTTACAAGACCATTTTGCATGATTGCCAGCCCAAATGTATGGAAACAAATATGCCATCAAAAAAGATAAAATATGAGGCTCGTTCCGATTGAACTTCCCTTCTGCTCTTCATAAATTATGGCTCGTCTATTGTCTGGGGTGTAACAGCATAAGAGTAACGAAAACTTAGCATTCATATTTCCACGAATACTTGTAAGAATATTATACATATAGACTCATCATATCATTCTCTTTAGGGAAAGGCAACGTCAAAGAATTAAGATATTTCCGTTAATCCTGTGTAAAACTGGCACATTCTTTCATATTCATTAAAATTAAATTCTCGTCGTACAACAAGACCAATGAAACCTAGTGTAATTTTGACGTCCTTTGCTCTCTCACTAGAATATGGTGATACCGAGCTTAATATAAAAGCTTATTCTTTTTTTCTCTTCCTTTGGGCTTCCTGCGAGTAAATAATTAGCTGTAAGGAAGATAAATGCATGCATTGACGTAGGAAATGAGGATTTTCGCGAAGAATTTTCGTTGGTTATATAAGTAAGGCATTAAATGCGTTACATGAACTTTTCACTTCGGATGGAAACCAATCATTGTAATTATCATCTAGTAGTCAGTTAATTATCAGCTGGAGTGTCAACAAATAATTGAAATAGACTCGACTTTCGTGTATTAAGATCCATTTCATTTCTATTAATGACACAATGATAACTATTCTATGGAGAAGTAAGGGGTAAGAGATAATATATCAGAAAGCTGGAGGAGTGAAAGTAACAGGTCAATAAGTTCGAAAGGCATTAATTGAGAAAGAACAATGACAAAATGGCGAGAACTGACAGTTAAACGAGCAGTCTTGCCTTAGATAGTTATCGAATTTCCTTATTTCACAACCTATTCTACCCACCTCACACTTTCAGCCGAATTCCCAGTTATACAGTTAACTCTCCTTTTTTCTCTAAAATATGCGTAATAAAGGTCATGAAATTATAGCAACACTGTCATAATATAATGATTATTTACTTATTTTTCCAAAAAAGTTTTATTACCTTCTAACGACCCGGGTTTCAATGCTGCGCGATGTCATCAGGTACGGAGATAGTGAAACACATTGCTTAAGTAGTCCAAATTGAGAAGGGGAACGGTAGTCTCCAGGAGACTGGTGGGAAGTTATACGTATAAACATGACAAATCTTTCGTAGAAAACTAAGTAATTCATCTTTTCATTTTGAATAAATTCCACCAAGGTATTGCCAATACCATTAATTCTAGCATAATGTCAGTTAAAATTGTCATCTTTGAATTGAGTCCATTCTACTAATCGATATTGCAACTGCAGGTGACAATCTAAATGGTTGAATAGCTTGACTGGTTGGAAAGACCACAGGTGTTTACCACCAACAATATCGCATAGCCTTATGTAATTTACACGATTGGAGAAAGGAGAGAAGAACCAGAGCTTTGGGCCAAAGCGTTAACCCTCGAGGTACCTCAACACATTAAAACTGCCGTTGTGAAAACCGCCGTTAACCTTGTAAACTCACCGAGCGTCCTGCCAATTGGGCTACTTCACCGCAGCTCAAATCGATACGTTGACATCAAACAGAAGTGAGGAAATGTAGAATCAAAGCAGTTAAAATGAGTACATATATGATTCAGTAGAATAATTAAATGAACACAATTTTCAGGCTGATTTTTTAAGTTTGGACCAGTTATCAAGGTAGAAAGACAAGGCAGACCAAGGTAGTAGGTGATGAAGTGAAAGAAAACGGCAAAAGAGAAAAAGAGCTGGGAAAACTGATAATTGAAAAACAGGATGATGGGGAAAGAACTGCATTGAATGTGAGAGAAGACGAGAAGTAAATTGATGGGAAACATGCTATGGTGAAATGATCACAAGAAGCCATGAAGGACAACCGTGATTAAAAAATTTTATTCTAAGATTTATCAAATTACCGCAAAGCCTTCTACTTCTACATACTACCCTGCAAACCGCCGCATAGGCGTGTGGCAGGGGGTGTTAGGGCACCATCCGTGAAAAGATGTAAAGGATTAGGTTTTGGGAGGAGAAACGGTGACGTGTATTATGGAAATGTAAAAAAAGTGGAGCTCAGTTTTTATTGTGGCCGCTTATTGTGCGCGAAAAGAATGAGTCGTCGTACCTATCTGTTCGGAAATGTATCTCTTTTAATTTATCGCTTCTGTCAGATCTAGACATGTAGTGAGGCGTCGCGATAACATTGTGTGTTGCTCTGAAACACACCAGATCTCAATTTCGCAAGCCTAGCGTGTAGCCTCCGAGTCTCTAGGGGTCTTAATGCCTCTAAAAGTTATGAAACACTAGATGTTTGTTCGTAGCAATTTTTTACAAAGCGTGCAGCTTATCATTGTATTTTATTAAACTGTTATTTAATCTTTATTAGCAGGGTCCAAAATGCTCGCGACGTATTTGATGACTCTAAAGCCACTACAAAATTTCATAGCACATTCTACCTACATCTTCAATTCTACCAAAATAAATTTCTATAGTCTTGTCTATTACGGATCCGCCTCTACGATCTAACGATCCCCGCAGACCACCAATACGTTGTTTTCACCTTATCTCGATTAACGCTACAGTAATTCCATCACTTATTACCTGTTCAAAGGTTCACGGCTGATCTCTACATCAATGTGATGTATGGACGATTTTAATTGGCACTTATCCCCTGAAAAAAGATGTATGATCAAGCAAAATGTATTAAATAACGCATCTTTTGGATTATGGCTAGGAAAATAAATTCTGAAATGAAGTTGCTCGTATGGCTACAAACTGATACGATATTCGGATATATTTGAAATTCTAGTGCTACGTTAGTTACGAAATCGCTTTGCTTTTTCCACCAAATTGATACGGCGTACGTGAAATCGACACTCACGGTCCTTGCTCATGCGAAATTTTTGATTCCAAAATCAGTTTGAGAACTTAGACGATGACTTAGATAAGGAGAAAAATAATGCAGAGCATGCAACATTTAGCCGGACGTTATACTTCACAACATTTTATATTAATTCGTCGATATTGATCAACACAGGGCTTTTTTGGAGACAGAAATATTGAACACAGTTTAAGGCTATTCCATTTTTCTCCCAATCGCACCCACCCACCATATGAGGGTGCGGTGGAGCTTGCTAAATTATTTACCATGTGTTTGTTCAATCGCTTTCTTGTCTGTTTGTCTGTTCGGTGCAAATTTTGCAATTTTAAACTAACTTTTCGATGAGCTAGAGACTTTAAACTTTAAACATGGCTTAGAACTAATTGATAATGTGAAAATATGCTATTATAACGCGTATATAACACAATAATAAATAATGATAAAGTTAGCACCAGAGGTTAAAGGGGGGCACAAAAAGTTAGCACCCGGGGAAAAGCGGAACAGGATATGGAAAAACCTGTGTCATCAAATGCGATATTATTGACGAATTCAATTCGTATTATCTATAATTATGCTATTGGTAGGTAGGTATAATAATTTTCCATTTCAGATATGATCACACAAGATAAAAATGCAGGAAATAATCATTTAATTTATTTATTTTTAAAAACAACCACGTTTCTAAAACAGACTAAGAGGTACAAGTAAATTAATTTCTCCAAGCCCCATACAGAGTTATAACCCAATACCGATTCCTAACTCTATACGGATTGTCCTGATAATTTTTGAATGTGAACATTAATAGCTATGAATATACTTGTAAGATTTAAAATGAAGAACGTGGGGCGTATGCAATTGTGTGAGGAGTACATAGAGTAGTTGTCGTAGAGAAATCTCACTCAACAGTTCATATAATTAAAATCACAATAAAATGTTTAGTGACTTAGGTGAATAATTCATGCATCAATTACCAATTTCATACGACCCACGTTTTTCGTTTTAATTCTTACGAGTATTTTCATAGCTATTGAAATTCTCGATCACAAATGAGGACGATCCGTACAGGGATTAGGAATCTGTATGGGGTTATATATCTATATGGGGCTAGGAGAATTTATTTTATATTTCTTAGTCCGTTTTAAGAACGCGGTTGTTTAATTTTATTCACAAATTAGATAATTATTTAGGTTAGCATCGTGAAGGTATCTGAAACACGTTTAATCACTTAAGTTACATATTTTTCTTAACTTTAAACATTAGAATTCAAATGGTTAGTTTAAATTGAATTAAAGTAATCCATTAACAAGGTAAAGTTTATATCTTTTAACAAGTTTCGTGCGCATCGAGTTTCTAAGCGGTATAAAAATCCATAGGGGGTTAATTCTCCCATCCCTGATTTCAAGGAATTGCACCAAGTAAGGTCCGAAACTATCATCGACAGCATTTTGTCATGGTCGTATGTATGTAGAATTTCGTCCGTATGCCGTCTCAAAGTCTCCTATCGCACATACTCTTCGACTCAATCTTTGAAGGTATCTTCAAGTCCAAATTATTCGCAGAATCCGTCCTTTTCCCTTCGTTTCTTTCCCTAACATTTACCCGTGTGATAATTTCACGGATCACCAAACACTTCCCATCCAGCATAGCAAAGGAATTTCGTGACTGGCCTAACACGTATTCAATCCCTTCCCTTCTTTACGTGACGATAGACATGGACGGCGTAATTAACACCACGGACGGATGGAATAAATTTTGAGGAGTGGAAGGAATACGTTGAGGTGTTGCCACGTCTTCGTCAAAGGGGCAGATGGGGTGAGGGGAACGAGGATTTCGCTCGGAGATACGGGTTCAGTATTTGCAGCGACGATGTAAAAGGGAAGAGGGATACGGAGTCCCCGACGCGGCGGCTTGTAAATATATGATACCCGTCGCAAACGAGGAAGAGGAAACGCAGGGAGATGTGAAGGCTGACGGGGAGACCTCGAAGAGATGGTTAGCACCGGAATGATGCGAGGGAAGGAAGCAGAGGAGCACATAAAAGGGCCGGAGGATACAGGGCCGGAGATAGGAAGTGGGGCATCGCATGCTTCGCCATTGAAAATCCATGAGCTCAACCCCAGATGCTGCGGTCAACATGAACGCATCAGTTCCGGATGGTCATGATCATGTTGTTCACAACAAGGCTCACAATTTGAATGTTGAGGTCATTAGTATTGCTGTCGCAGACCTAAGCTGAACATCTAAATCTACCCTTTTTCCGGATTCTGCTGGAAGAGTTTACGCAAGGAGATGTTAGGTTATCAGTCGTAAATAGGGAGAATTTTCGTTCATTGGTCGCTCATTCCTAAGATTGGTTGAATTCAACCCTCTACCCTTCCCTATCTAATACTAGTTCCTTCTCTCCCTGGTATCTCTACCTATGTATCCTGGTATCTCTTTATTTGGTCCATGAACTTATTCCTGGGTCTTCCCCTTGGGACTTTTCCCTCTATTTTGCCTTCAATTATGTTCTTCACAAACCCACTGTCTATAACGGTGTGTCCAATCTATCTTGTTCTTCTTTTATGCATGGTGTTCTATATGGTCCTTTCCTCTTCCACTCTTCTGTACACTTCATTATTCCTTATTTTGTGCATCCATTTTATCTTCAGCATCCTCCTCCACCACAATGTTGCGAAGGCTTCCAGTCTATTCTGGTCAGCTTTTCCAATGGTCCATGCTTTCGATCTATAGAGTGCTACGTTCCATACGAATGTTTTCACATACTGTTTTTTGGTTTGCAGTCCCATCTTCTTTGAGCACAGCAGTTGTATTTTTCCCATGAATGTCTTCTGAGCTTTGGCTATTCTCCGCTTGATGTCCGTTGTACTTTTTCCGTCCCACGTGATGGTACTTCCTAGACAGGCGAAGGAATCCACTTTCTCTAATTTCTCTCCTCTCAGGGTGACTTCCACATTCAGCTTCTCTCTCCCACATATTATACATAGGATTTTAGTCTTCGTCTTATTTAGGAAGGATATAGGATAGGAAAAAGAAATTAAGGAAGAGAGGAAAGAATTTCTTTTGCACGCTGCCATGATTTTTGAAGATGAAATCATAGTTCTCGGGTCAGCTCGTCTAGGATTACAACAATTTTGCCGGCATTCGACTCGGTATCTTCAGCTTGGTGTTTAGTCAACGCGAGTCAACGTCAAAGAAGGAAAACTTAAGTAGACATAAGCTTTTGTACTTTCTCGACGAAATAAATATATAAATTGTTGTTCTCGGGTTTCCGTCCGAGAACAATTTATATATTAAATTCGCTGAACATCAGAAGACCATATCATCTCCTTTGTTGATGCTCAACTAGTCTCCTAAATCAAAGGTTATTGAGAACGTCTACTAAAAGAAGCTATTGAAATCAGGCTGGGGAATAACACCTTAACTCGGGACTCTAGGTACGTCCTAAGTAGGGAATGGACACCGTCATTTCAAAAAATAATGGATAAAAAATAACAATGACCCCAATTTGACAACTAAATAAACGTAGACAGAATGTCCTAGGAATCATTGCTCTAAAGACTAAGGAGGAGTATTCCATCAAAACGTTGGTAGCTGCCAAAATACCCTACTTGAATGGAAACCTGAGAACAATTTATGTATTAAGTCGACATACTTTTGTAGGTTTGAAGTATAAATATTTCCTGATAACAGTCGTATGTTGTGATCTAGAAAAATCCGGCGAAGGGTTGCTTTTAAACCTTCTCTCGACTTTGGAAGTCAAGGGGCCTCATGAAATAAATCAATGCATATAATTGTTTATTGTTAATTCTTGTATAATAGTTAATAATCCTGCCTCTTTGTTTTCTTCTAATCCCTCCCATTCATGCGATATACCTTTTCCTTCTTCCATAAACCCTTGTAAGTTTTTTATCAATCCTATAATTGTAGCAGTAATTTATGTTATACCTTGCGTTATCGTTGTCCCTTCCATGTCTTTCCCTATTAATTGAATCCACTAATTTACATTCTTATTATAGATGGGCAAATTCGTTCATTTTTGGGCTCATCTCTGTTCCTCTCTTGAGGGCTTCAAACTTTTTTCTCAGCAAGGAAAAGAATTAATATAATAAGTAGATGTTACGGAATAGAGACGAGCGAACCCATTCATCGTTGGGAACTCGTTCACTATGGCCCGGTCCTTTCTGGGACCCGTTCATCGTTCCTTTTATATTTGTGATGATGTATTTTTATTTTTAGTATATTTTTGGCGTTTAAATAATGTAAAAAACCTAGAAATACTTAGTATACCGTAAGTGCGGCGTTTAAGAATGCTGGATGAAATAAAAGATGGAAGAAAATATTACCAACTATTTTCATGGTTTCGTAAATAGGTTAAATATATATAAAGAAACTAAGTACCACTAATTACTCCGCTATCATCAGAAGATGAATTTTTGGAATGTAAGAAAGATCATCCTATCTCTTAAAGATACGAGCGAAGGAGCGAAAATAATGACGAACCGAAAGGAACGACGTACCAAAAGGAAAGGTCGTTCCATAGAAGTCGGTCCTCGGTCCTCCCGTTCAATCCATAGACCCGTTCCTTCGAAGCCGTTCATTTGCGAATGACCCGTTTCTAACTCCTACCATTAATAAGCAAGAATCCAAAACCGTGTGTTGGGTAGGTAGTCAACTATTCTCAATATTTACTCTAAGACCAAAAATCTCCTCTTCCTAATCATATTTGCCTTTCCGTTGCTTGATCAATGTGGTTTCATCCATCCAGGGGCTAAACTCGCCTTTATCTGTTTTTTGAGATCGCGAGACTTTTCTTAGTCTTCCCTCTTTCCCTCTATCTCGTCAATTCTCCAAATTCATTGTGAACATAGCTACCGTAAGGGGATAGAACTGCTGGATGGATTACCCTAGGCATTGTAGTGTTTCATTATGGTCTAAGGGTAGGCGATTCTTCTTACTGGGTGAGAAAATATGAAATTTTACGCCGTCACTGAGCAGTATTAACATGTTTTTTTCATATACACATAATTTCCAACTCAATTAGAGTGGGTAAAGCTTATTGCCCATGTCCCATAAAGCATCCCATTTTTACATTGCCCATCGCTTATGTCTAGGCCACACCCCGTAACGACATGCCCTGCCCTAAATAAAAAGTGAATGCATTGATTATTTTAACATTCGTGGCCTTGAAATGCATCAAAATCTTAAATGCATCAAAGAATAGATTTATTGATATGATTTATTGATTAGATATGATTTTAATAGAAATAAATAGATCCCAGGAGAATACGCACAAAAATTATCTTAATTTCAATCTAAAGAAAAGTTTTGAAATCTAAGTGTGCCTCTGTGCTCAACTGAGCAATTAACTCCAAGGAGGACTGCAAAAGCTACATTCCGCTGGTTTAAAATTAATAAAAACAAAGTTTTACGATTTCGCAAAGTTTGCTTAACTACGATACGACGCGAAATGTGGGTGCTTAAACACAATGGAAAACAGAGCACAATTTGTAAGTGGCATGCATTTCTATGAAAAGATTTAAGCTTCTGCAATATAAACTAAATTATTAATGTCAAACCAGCTCATTTCAGTTTCGGTCTTCGGCAAATGTCACATGAAGCAAAGCACTATCCATCCAAAAGATGTGAAAGCAGTTAGCAAATTTCTTTCGCAAATAGCATTTTTGTAGCAATTTTCCAGGGTAGGGGTGGCGAACCTTTTGGCGATTGAGTGCCAAAGATTATGAAATAAGAGTATATTCGCTCGACTCGCGTCCCAACCCATCGAGTGAGATAGAGGTATCCCTTAGCGCCCTCCCAGCTCCGTGTGCCGAAATAATTGCTCCGCGTGCCACTTGGGGCACGCGTGCCATAGGTTCGCCACCCCCGTTTCATCCATGATTTTTACGAAACGGGATTCTTTGCAGTAATCATATTGTGTATAAAATTTCACGGTGGCTTCTAATAGTCTTTTTTTAACCATGTATGTAAAATAATTACCCTTTTTATTGTTTTCTCTTACAATATCGATTATCTTTATGCTCTACTCTGCCACTGGTATTTTCCACGTTCTGAGCATTATGGCAGTCAATTCAATCTCAAAATTTAAGTTTCCAGGTTAACGAAGCATCATACAAATTTCGATTCGGAGAGACCTCCGATATTATTGTATCTCATCCGGAAATCGAGGAAATGAACTATAGTGGTAAAGGGGACCCAGGAATTGATACTAGCGGTGGAATACGATAAAAAAGTGGAAAATAGGAGGAAAGTTGCGGAAAATCACTGAGGAAGACAGCCGGATCGAAAATAAGCCTCGGGGGATTGCGCACCGGATAGGGCTCGTGGTGTAATCAGGTTTCTTCACAACGGGTGCGACTGCATTATGTCTATTCTTTAATAATGCTCATTAATGCAAAGATGTGATCGTAAATCTTCAAAGTTTTCCACGTGATCGAGCAACTAATGTCAATAAATGGCGTGCATTCTAAAAACAGCGAATGTAACCAGAACTCCTAAAGAGGGCATAGCGTTTTGGTAACGATAATAACGCGAAATAAGGAACCGTGATCCCACCCCGACGTATGGATCCACAGAGATGTGTGCAATTTCTGGAGAGAGAATTATGTCAAAGTTACATCAAATATAAACGGTGACAACATTCCAAATTTTATATTTAAATACTAGTGCTAAATTATCCAAGGGAATGGCAAAACTGACTAGGATGTAAAGCTGGGTGTAAAGGTAGTTTTGCTCAGATGGTGGCATATTACGCGAGTGACTTTCGATTGCAAGGTATTAGCAAACTCAAGAATAAACCATATAAGTTCATCATGAGACCGGTCCTAATATATAGAACCGAATGCTGGGACACATAAGAAATATCCACTAGAATTATGCATGTACAGAGAAATAAAAATGTTGAGGTACATTGTACGAGTTTACAAGAAGAATATAGGGTATTGGAGAAGTTCGAAAACACCAGTACGGAATAAAATAAAAGAGAATGATGTATCGTTTATGGACACGTGGAACGGCGCGGCATGCAAAGGCAAATGAGTAACAGAAATAAATAAAAATGAGGATACCAAGTGATAGAAGTGGTGGCAGACCCGAGATAAGGTGAGAAGACTATGTTTCGCCGAACTGATGATGAGAAGAGAGGTGAGAGAAAATGCGCAAGATCGGGCGAGATAGAAAAGTTTGATCAGAAAAGCCGACACCAACTAGGGAAAAAGTCGAGGCAGAAGCGGCAGGGGCCGACAGAGAGCCGATATTTAATGAGACGGGGAGGCTGCAAGTCTGCGGAACACTACATGGGGGCTGGTCCAGGAAGTGAAGAGGAACTTGGAGAAGGGAATGTACGTGTAGCAGGGTGAGAAAAGGGTACGAGGGATGAAGTGCCCCGTTGGATGATGCATGCTACTCGGGGCAAAGAGGAGCCAGCGTAAAGATTTGAGGCTGCCAAGGGTGTTCGAGATGGGATACGTGCGGGGGTGTACTTGTGAGAATACAAGGAATGAGAGGAGGAAGAAGAGTGAGAATCCACATCAGACTAGCCACCAACCGGGCCTTGTGCGAGTGGAAAAGGGTTTTCGGGTCAACAGTCTGATGCATTTGCGAGCGAGCAGTTTCTTGTTCTCCTCTTTATTGTTCTCGTAGTATTCTCAATTAATTACTTCCCTACTCTTTGAGTGATACGTCTAAACATCTCCTTGCCCTCACTATTTAATCAACCCTTATCATAGATCGACCGCATACAAAAGATCGTTTCGTGTTGCTAAGGTAAGATAATAAAACAGTATTCCTAAGGAAATAAATGATTCCACCTCACTGTGTATTTTTGAGTTAAAACACTTTCTCCACCTTATACCGGATAAGAAATTATAATAAATATTCACTCCATGAATTATTATGTGATAATTTATTGTTTCTCTATTTAGTATATTCCCTATTTTGCAAAATAATTAAATATAATGAACGAACTCCACTACTATCTTGTGTTTTTGTACGTTCTTAGTGGACGACGAATGTCCAAGAAAAATATATACATATTTCTATACTTTACTTACCCTTGATAGGTTACATCTAGTGATATCAATTGCTGTTTTCCTATTTTATGAAACTTCACTGCACCACGTGATTTGATGAGAGTCAGCTGTTATCTTTTCATTGGGACATTGGAATGGAAGGATGATTAAACGTAACCCCAGCAGAAAGGTGCAGCTTTCAAACGCTATCAAAAAATTCTTTTTGGTAGGAACCGTGTATGTATACTATTACTTGGACCAGAATTTTGCCCTCCATTTTTTCAACAGCTGCATTCAAGTATTCTATTGCGGTCCATAATCACTTGCAAATTTAGATAGCCTATTGCGGAGGCAAATGAAAACTTATTCAAATTATATTTAAAATTGATGGGTTGCCATCCCTCTATTTTTAATTAACGTCTTTGATATCGTTTTTTTGGCGATTGAGGTGTCTCCATTCATAGTTTCTCCAACACCATGGACTTGCTTAATTTCTTTCTTGATGGATTCTTTAAATTGATGTGTCTACTTTTCATCTATCTTCAGAAGAATCTTGAAAAATTCTTTCTCTCCGAGTTCCAAAATGCTCGTCATCTTTTCCATATCCGGTGAGCCTAGAATTAAACATGGATAAAGGCGCATCATTTCGCAAAACAAGAGTGGATAGATACATCCACCACTCTGATAGCGAGTTAATGATTTTCGTAAAGGGAATATAACAAAAATATGTTTATGCTGCAGAAAAATAGACCATGACGAGTTACTTTGATTAAAAGACGGTTGAGGAGTACAGTGGCGAGCTTACCCCGTATAAACAAACATGGAAACTAACTCGCATCTTTAAATAAAATAGAAAAACTCACCCATATAGTGAATCTTTTGAACCAATTTTTAATGGTATCCAGTTTGTTTTTCGGCTGAAGAGAAGACGCTTCATCAGTGATCAGACTATCTTTAGGTTCACCCAGAGAGGTACGTAAGAAATAAGGGTCACTTTGTCCCATGCACATACGGGAAAGGAAAGGAGCTTGGCAGGGATATTTTAGAGGAATGCACCATAAAGACGAGAGGCAAAAGAGGCAGAGCCAAAGAAGCGGCGGCAAGTAAGGAGGGCGATGGGGCAGTGTGCGGGGGGGCGGAAGGCGGATTGAGCGGTGAACTCCGGCCGCGTTGAGGACGTGGAGGCTCCGGAAGGGGGACTGGGGGTTGGGAAACTGCCGGTTGGCCGCCTCCGGGCCGGAACATGAGGCTACCAGCGCCACCGCTCCGACCGCGGTGGGTAGTTTAATTAAAATTAGCAAATCACGGCCGCCCGCTTATTAATTGGGGGTTTTGTGGAGGAAAAGGAAGAGGAGGCGGAGGGAGCTAAGGGTTTGGAGGCTAGGGATAGGATATATACACTCACCACTCTCCTCGGGGGTGCAATCTGGGTGAAAAATCAGCTAATTGGGAAGCTCTTTGCGTGGAGTGCTTCGGTAATTATGCAAACACGTTGTACGTACGATGGACCCCATCGCATCCTCATTCCAGATTTATTTTATTTCATATTTTCCCAAGGATGGAGGTATCTACAATCTGGAAAATTTTTCAGAGCCGTGAAAGTTTCTTTAATATATGGCTGTGTAACTTTTTGGACGGATTAAATCAGTTATTTATCACAAGACCGACTACCTACGTTACATGAATCAGGAACATCTTTTTTTCACGTTGAGCTATTTCCCTGGTTAATTAATCCCAAGAGTGAAAAGAATTTGGCTGATGAAAATAAAAATGCTAAAGCAATGTTTAAGGTTTCTTGCCGTCATGAGTTTCACCACGGTGGTAGAATAACCTTAAAAAAACCAAGTAAGATAGATTTACTTCTCCTCATGATTTGAAAAATAACAAGCTACGCCGTAGGGAAATGAGAGCAGACTAACAAGATTCATGAAATTCAGATCGCTGTAATTTTCAGAATTACCTAAAAAAATTAAGGCAAGTGATCGTGATCTCTTTTTCAATAGACTATTATGACTAAGCTGTCTCAGAGAAAAATATAATAATTAAAAATAAAAGCATTATAATAAATAGTAACACCATTTTTTTAAACTTTATCGATAAAAGGACATTGAAAATAATATGAAAAATTCGCGGAGATAGCTTTACTGGGGCGCTTTAAAATTTTTTTGCCGACAGATAATATGTTCAGAAATTGATAGTAAATATTCAATATTTTTAACGCTGTTGATACTAATACATAACGTGTTCTTATTTGCACGGATTTTTCAATCAATAAAAATAACAAGGACGTATTTTAGATGAATCTATAAAAAACAGATTTAAAAAAGCCACTTCGTACAACCTAGATCGATAAATCCTAAGGCAATATATGAAACGTGACCGTCTATTGTACGGGACTGAATGAGTACATAGTATAACAAAAAATCAGAAATAATAAATTTATTCAATATATTTTAACAATTATGGACTATTACACTCATCTTATGTGTGATTAATCGACCATTCAATCATCAACATCCACCGAGCTTGTTCACCAAAGCATTGAACATGAAATGCACCTTATGGTATTTTGCCGTTTTGTCTCGGCGAACTATTCGCAACGGAAAGGACTAATTTATGAAAGATTTGCGATTCTCACTAAAGAAAAATTATTTGAAGGAAATTCCGGTCAATAGGCTGGTTCAAATCCAAATATATCCGTCTCCGGCAAACACGGCGACGAAATACATAAAGAATTTCACGATAAAAAATCTGCCTCGGTCGGACCATTAATTTGCCGGGTCGATGCGCAGACTTCTATGCTATCCTGGCTTCCGTAGTCTGGGGCAATTTTGGAGTACATTCTTCCCTTTGGTTGCCATCAATGATGGACCACAAGGGCAAAACTCGAGGCTCACTTGTATCATTCCATCTTACCATCGGAATTAGAAAGCCTCGGAAGCTTAGGCACCTGCTCATTATCCCGGCATTTCATACGTTCGTGGTTTGATTCTAGGCTACATTTTTCTCGGGGCTATTTCTACGTGTCTTCCAAATATGTCGCCAAAGTTTCAACTAGTAGAATGAAAGTACCAAGTGCAACATTCCTTTGCTCAATAGGTCAATAGCTCAATTTGCTCAGTAATAGCTCAAAGGCTTGAATGATAGATCAAAATAAATTGTCAGGAAGTAAAGATATTTGTTTGGGCTCGGTGCATTAAAAGTCCAGCAGGTGGCCCATGGGTCCTGACCAGTGCTGCCTTCCTAGGACAGTGACGTAACCAGAGGATGCGAGGGACAGCTGGAGAAGAGTGATGAATCGTCAGTCGAAGAGACCAGTCGTGTGTGTCGGACAATTGAGGCAGGTGACGAGAGACAGGCAGTAGCAGGAGTCGAGTGCTAGAACTGGAAGAAAGGGGACGATTGCTCGATCAGCACTGTATTATTGTAACCTGTGAAATATACCATCTTAGAATCGAATTGCGTATCCTTGACTAAGCTCTACATACAGTCCACTCTTTCCTTCGTGCAACCCGAACAATATTGTATATGCAATAAGGTCTCCTGATTGTTAACATCTC
The DNA here is from genome assembly GCA_963169105.1 of Ceriagrion tenellum. NCBI lineage: Eukaryota > Metazoa > Arthropoda > Insecta > Odonata > Coenagrionidae > Ceriagrion > Ceriagrion tenellum. Next base: position 88,144,913 of record OY720641.1, on the reverse strand, counting down.
TCATTAGTGATATGATGGAATATCTCACGCTGATAGGACATATTCCGTTCCGTTCCGAAAGCAACGTTCTTGACAACCCGGGTTCCGAAAGTGGAGGAGACGGAGCCTCCACTCGCTCCGTCACGGAGAATAAGGAGATAAGGCTACCAACTATAAAACTATCCACATTTTCGGGAGATGTCACTCAGTTTAGACATTTTAAAGACATGTTTACAAGTCTCATTGTTTTAACGAATATTTAGACGACATACAGCGGTATTACTACCTGTTAAGCTCACTCACTGAAGAAGCACATAACCTTATTGAAAACTTGCCTGTTATCAGAGCGAATTTCATAGTGGCATGGAATTTAATTTGCCATCGCTATAACAATCCTCGCCTAATCGCCACAGCGCACATTAAAAAACTTTTACATTTGCTAGCTGTAAATAAACAATCTGCTAGTGATCAGAGAGGTTTGCTGAACCTAACACGGAGTAACATCTACGCCATCAAGGCCCTAGAACTTTGAACTCCGATAGAGGACTTGTTAATATCACAAATGATTCTAGAAAGAATAGATGCTGCTACTAGGAAGGATTGGGAACTGTATTCCTCCGCTTCTGAACAAAATTTGTAGTTTAACGACTCATTTGAATTTTTAGAAACAAGGTGTAAGGCAATGGATGCCCTGGTGTCTGAAGGACAGGCTCACGTAACTCCTCAGAAGAGTGGACAGCAAAATAAATACGCTCGTAATCCACGCAATACGTACGTTTCAACTAGGGAACAGTGTGCCTTTTGTAAGCAACCGCACACACTATACAAGTGCAATGCCTTTGCTGAGACTAGCGTGCCTAAACGTATACACCTCGTGAAGGACAATAACTTATGCTACAACTGCTTGTAAAATCATCACAATACAGAGTGCCGTTCTCGTAACTGTCGCATCTGCAACAAGAAGCACCACAGTCTTCTACATTTGGATGCACATGACACAGCGCAACAGCGCCAACGACCCTCTAGTAGTGACTACCCTTTCAGGAGAGCGAACGATTACTATCAAGAGCAAGTCCAGTCAGGAACAAATACGTATTGTTCGCTCAAAATGAAACCTGAGAGACAGGTATTGCTTTCCACTGCCCTAGTTAAGATTAGGGATAATAATGGTCAGCTTCAGACTTGCAGAGCTTTGTTGGACTCATGCTCACAGTCCAACTTCCTCACTGAAGCTTGCGCTCAGCGACTAAAATTGAAGAAAAACCGAAAAACAACATCCGTCCAAGGTATTGGCCAAGTAACGCACGGAAGAAAGTATAGTGTGTTCGCAGAGGTACACTAAACTTTACTAGACTACAAATTTCAAATTTACTGTTCAGTCCTATCTAAAATCACCGGAAATCTGCCTTCTACCCATATTTATCATCAGACCTGGAATATCCATGAGGGAATCCAGCTAGCAGATCCAAAGTTTAATGAACCAGGTAATATTGACCTACTGCTTGGATCGGAAGTTTTTTTTTCACCTTCTACAACCTGGAAAACTGGTGAGGGACATGGATCATCCTGTTCTTCAAGACACCACTCTTGGATGGATAGTCACAGGACGATACCATTCGTCAGAATCATCAACGAGTCGAACCCAGAGAGGGTCATCTGCATTATTTCATCTTAGAAGTGATGACAATCTACATCTCCAACTTCAAAGATTCTGGGAGATTGAATAAATCAACGAGACGCCTCGAACCCAAGAGGAGAAAGAATGTGAACAGAATTTCCAGCAAGACACCACAAGAGATAATATGGGACGATTTGTTGTACGTCTTCCATTACGTCAGGCACGCAACTTGGAGATTCCTACCAGATGGCGACCAGACGGTCACATCAGCTGGAAAGAAAACTCAACGGACAACCTCAACTACGTAGAGATTACGTACAATTCATGGATGAATATGAAGCCTTGGGTCACATGCAATCAGTCGACTCTGTATCAAACGCTGATGTTGTGAGTTACTATATTCCTCATCACCCTCTCTTCAAGGAGTCTAGTACGAAAACCAAACTTAGAGTAGTATTTGATGCCTCGGCGGAAACCAGTAATGGCACTTCCCCAAATGTTTTCCTGATGGTTGGACCCACAATTTAGCCAGACTTGTTCACGATCATAATTCGCTTTCGTACCCATCAGGTATGTTTTACCGCCGATATTGCCAGAATGTATCGGCAAATTAATGTGCATCCTCAGGACCGCAGTCTGCTGAGAATACTGTGAAGAAGAGATTCTACATGTCCTATCAGTATCTACCAGCTGAACACGGTGACTTATGGTACTGCTAGTGCACCTTTTGTAGCAACTAGATGCCCTCATCTACTTGCTGTTGAAGAAGCTCAGAAATACCCAAAGGCTGCAAAAATCTTATTACATGACTTTTATGTGGACGATTGCATGTCCGGAGCTGAGAGTGTTTAAGAAGCTCTTTTAATGCAAAGGGAGCTCATGGAGTTGCTTATGAAGGGAGGATTTCAATTGCGTAAGTGGTGCTCCAACCACTCTGCTTTGCTTGAAGGTATCCCTGAGGGATTTAGAGAAGCAAAACTGCCACTGTGGCTCCATGATGATCACATTAAAACTCTTGGTCTTTTGTGGCACCCTGCTACAGATGAGTTTCAAAGAGTAAATGGCATTAAACCCAAAGAATTGAACGCATGCAACGAAACCTTTACAAAGAGGAGAGTTCTAGCTACCATAGCATCTATCTTCGACCCATTAGGATTGATTAGCCCAGTGGTGTTTCGCTGCAAGATGTTCCTACAGCAGTTGTGGGAAGAAAAAATCAGCTGGGTTCAAGAACGGACGACAGAACTTCTTAAATGTTGGCAATCTTATTTAGTCAATTACCATTAGTAAATGACATAAGAATAGATAGATTAGTTCTCGCAAGAGGAACACCAGGTGACACACAAATCCACGGATTTTCTGATGCTTCAGCGCAGGCATATGGGGCCTGCATCTACTTACGATCTACGAACCGATTTGGTGAGGTCAATATCAAGTTATTTTGTTCAAAGTCAAAGGTGTTACCTTTGATAAGGTTATCTATACCACGCCTTGAGTTATGCGGCGCACACTTACTTGCTAGACTGTTTAGTAAAACTATTAACCTCTTCAAAAATAGATCAACATGCAATTTTCTGTGGACCGATTGGAAAATAGTATTGAAATGGCTCTCATCAGCACCTACTAAATGGAAGACATTCATTGCCAATCGTGTAGCAGAAATCCAGGATCTCACCTCAACAGCTGAATGGCGACATGTGGCATCCCAGGACAACCCTGCTAACTTGATATCAAGAGGAGTTTTTCCGGGTGACTTGTTGCACAACTCATTGTGGTGGAATGGACCAACATAGCTCCTTAGTTCACCAAGTTCATGGCCTATCACGCAAATTTCTCAAGTGTCACACAATTTGCCAGAACAACGAAGGGCTGTGATCAACTGATCAGAGGCAATTTCTCAAGATGAGATTATTACTAGATTTCCTACCTTGTCTAGATTACAAAGCATTATAGCCTACTGTCTTCGTTTTGCATCTAATTGCAAATCTTCTCAACATCAAATAACCGGTCTACTTTCTGAAAGGGAGTTACAGAATTCACTCTACGCATGTATTCGCATTGCTCAACAGGCAGCATATTTTACAGAGGTACAACTCAAGAGATCTTAATCCTTGAAGAACAAGAGTAAACTCAAGAACTTGAATCCCTTCATTTGTGACAATAATCTACTCCGAGTTGGTGGCCGCCTTCAGTGTGCCGATCTTCCCCACGATCAGAAACATCAGGATATTTTATCTCCATCTCATCATCTAACTAGATTGATAGTTGAAGCCGAACATCTACGAATGCTTCATGCTAATGGTCAGTTGTTATTATCCTCGTTGAGGCAAAGATTTTGGATCATCAATGGCAAGGCTGCTATTAGAAAAATTTTGCATCATTGTTTGGTGTGCCACAAGCTGAAGGGAGAATCAGCTACTCAACATATGGGACAACTGCCGAGTTTACGGGTGAAACCAGCAAGGCCATTTTTCAACTGTGGCATTGACAATGCTGGACCAATATATATAAAATCAGACACTCGCAGAAGTAAAGTGGAAATGAAGTGTTACATAGCAATTTGTGTGTGTCTTTCAACTGGAGCTATACATCTTGAAGTTGTCAGTGATATGTCTACGCAAGCATTTTTGGCTGCCCTAAAGAGATTTATATCAAGACGACGTCGATATGCAACTTTTGCACAGACAATAGAACAAACTTTGTTGGACCACAAGGAGAACTGCGAAAACTACAAGAGCTCATGCAAACAGAAGACCACAAACTGATGGTGACAAGATTTGCTCAACAAGAAGGTATCACATGGCATATCATTCCACCAAGAGCACCCCACTTCGGAGGAATTTGGGAGGCCGGAGTGAAGTCATTCAAGTACTATCTGCGTAGATTTCTGGGGAATGAATGTTTCACCTTTGAAGAGATGACCACGTTAACATCACAGATTGAGGCTTGTCTAAACTCTAGGCCATTGATTCCTCTCTCTAGTGATCCTACTGATTATTCTATCCTAACGCCAGGTCATTTTTTGATTGGCTCCCCTCTTACCTGTTTCCCTGAACCAGACTTGAGTGGTGTCAAACTCAGCTTGCTTTCCAGATGGCAGTTAATACAGCGGCAGTTGCAACAGTTTTGGCGAAGATGATCCTTGGACTACCTGTGTCATCTCCAGCAGAGGAGCAAATGGACTTCATCCAGTGCCAATGTGCAACCTGGTGCACTTTGCATTGTAAAAGAAGACAACATGCCACCACTTCATTGGAAGATCGCCGTGATTGAAGAACTTCACCCAGGACAAGACGGTTTAGTGCGAGTGGCGACTCTTCGCACCCCATCAGGGCAATTTAAACAACCAATTTCTAAACTTTGCTTCTTGCCTACTTCAACGCTGTGAGAAGATGCATTCATCTATGTATTTGTTTTTGTTTCTTGCTCATCTGTTTCAGGTCTCTTTTCGGGAAAAGGTGTAAATAATTTTTTAGCGGCCGGTATGTTTGGGCTCGGTGCATTAAAAGGCCAGCAGGTGGCCCATGGGTCCCGACCAGTGCTGCCCTCCTAGGACAGTGACCAAAGGATGCGGGGGACAGCTGAAGGAGAGTCGTGAGTCGTCAGTCGAAGACACAAGTCGTGTGTGTCGGACAATGGAGGCGAGTGACGAGAGACAGGCAGTAGCAGGAGTCGAGTGCTAGAACTGAAAGAAAGGGGACGATTGCCCGACCAGCACTGTATTATTGTAACCTGTGAAATATACCATCTTAGAATCGAATTGCGTATCCTTGACTAAGCCCTACATACAGTCCACTCTTTCCTTCGTGTAACCCGAACAATATTGTACATGCAATAAGGTCTCCTGATTGTTAACATCTCTCATTAGTGATATGATGGAATATATCACGCTGATAGGACATATTCCGTTCATTTTTTGGTCAAAAGAACCAAAACCCAAAACCATAAATAACTCCAGGTGTCACAAGTGCAGTAAATAAAGGCTGCTTACTGACAGCGGGCTTTGTGACAAATATTTCCCACGATACTATTTTAGATATGCCAGACCTTCCAAAGTGGCGCAGCGCGAGTGCCGCGAAAGAGATAACGGTATTTAGATAGACGCTCGGAGACGAGGGACTCAAGGGTCCGTCGCACCCTCGTACACACCGGCACAGCGCGACGGCGTCTTATTAAAGCTCAGTTGGCAGTAGCAGGGGTAGTAACCGTAAATCCTCTGCCCGTAAGTCAGTTAATGTGTTAGAGTTTACCAGGTACAAGGCTCTATGATATGAAGAGGTCATATACTCTGGAGGAGGTCTCGTATCTCGCACTGTGGCTTCGTATTTCTCGTACACGGATAATCACAGGTCCTATAAATTCCTTAATTCGAACCTGGTTGTAAGATATCTGTGCACTTTAATGCAGGAAACCCGAACTGTTGCTACAAAGACGCAAGACATGCCTTCATTTGCCGTTAAAATGTCGCTCTTTAACCCTATCTTTAGAATATTTTGCAGCAGATTGAGAAGATTATGAGAACGAAAATGTCACGAGGGAAAATAGACTGCTCAATTGCTGCTTGAATTATAGGATAGTTTGCTTGAGCTCTTCCAGTTCAAAGAAAAATCGAGTTATAAGTTTCGTGAAAGAGATGCAGAGAAACTTTAATAATGAACGGTGATTACATACGAGAAATTCAAAGGCAACGGTGTTGCCGGAAGTAGGTGTGAATTTTATTAGCAGTCAACGACCCTAGGTTTCTTTCTTCTAGCGTTGTCATCACTCCTATTGCTTACCACGCTCCCATTTATTTTCTTAATCCCAGTCGGTCGAACCCCAGGTATCCATTAGCCTTGCTCTCCAGCCTTCTATTTATCATTCTTAGGATTACTTTAGCCACGTGGGACAATCATTAAATTGTCCTATAGTCTTCGCAAGTTTTTGCTTTGCTCTTCTTCGGTTTCCGAATTAGTGTTGTCGTCGTGAAGTCCTCTGACCACAATCCCTCCTCATATACCCTATAACTAAGCGCAGAAAGTTTCCCTCTTCCGTTCTGGCCTGTACTCTCTAGAAACTCTGCAGGTATGTTAAGTACACCCACCACCTTATTCTTTTTCACAACTCGAAATGCTCTTTTGATCTGCCTATCATGAATACCTGGTCCGATGCCATCTCTGTATATGTCTTTTTCACTTTTTATATTCAACTCACTGGGCCTCATTTACCTTAAAGCTCTTCCACGCATTCCTTCCACCTTTTCGGGACCTCTTTTGTCTTGGCAGTTATCGCTGTCATTTCCTCGTACTACCTGTGCATTGGTTCACTTTCCTATACAGAGTATCTAATCTTCCCTCTTGAAATTTTTCCAAGAAATCCATTTGTTCTCTCCTCCACACTTCTCTCGCTTTCTTTGTATCTGTTCGAAGGCTGGTGTTGAATTCCTATTATTTCCTCCTTCTAAGCTCTGATTTTACGCCCTTCCATTTATTTCTCTCCTGCATCTCCGTTATCATTTCCTCCGTGACCCATAGTTTTCTAACTTTGTAAGTACACAGTAGTACGCCCATTTGCTACCTCCATACTGCCTTTTTTCAAACTTCCCCATTCATCTTCCACGGTTTCAAACCCTAACCTGCATCCATGATTTTATCAACCTGCTCTTGATACTTCTTTTTCATTCTCTCAGTCACTGCCTCTGTAGTCAGGTATAATGTAATCAATAAAAAATAAAACGCTATAAAGATATTTTACTTTGAAAAGGATTTTAATAGAGTTAATTGCGATGAAACAACGGAGATAATCGGGAGAATAGGAATAGATTGGCGAGACAGGAGACTAATCGGAAACTTATGATGCAAAGGGCGCAGGTGAGGGTGGCTAACGGTAATTAGGGTGTGAAAATATAGGTCGCGGGGTAAGGCAACGGTACCCGTTATCGCCAATGCTATTTAATATTCATGCTGAGGAAATGGTAATACAGGCATAGGTAGAACTTCAGGTGTGAATCAAAGTAGGTGGGTAGCTGATAAAGTCGGTTATATTCGCGGACGATCAGAAGTTGGTTAGTGGATCCTCGTAGGGTTAGCAAGCTTTGGTATATGCTTTACGAATGCAGGGCGGGAAATTCAAAATGAAGGTAAATCAAAGGAAACAAAAGTAATGAGATTCTCAAGTATAAAGAAAGCGAGGCTGGTCATTATAGCGACGGAATATAGAAAGGTAAATCGTACGCTGCGGCGAAACGGATAGGTATACAAAAAGGGAGATAGGCCCCTGAAAGTGTAGAAAACCGGGAGAAAATTCTCTTTGAATTGGAAAAAGTCTGATATCCAACAAAAGCTACCTTTAACCGTAGAATACTAAAAAAATAATATTTTCTATGATTAACCCAACACCAAAACGAGAATTTCAGCAGAAGTCGCAAAGTTAGCTCCAGAATGCGACTCTACGAGAAGAATGACACGTTATATCCTGTTATCGTACAGACAGTAGAAGGTGCTATCTGAAAATGTTTAACTAAAGGAGAAGTCAAAGAAAGTGATAGGTGTTTAATGTAAATGCATTAATTTATTTAAACGAAGATTTTGAAAAAAGGCTCCATATTGCGTAAAAATCACAGGGGGTATCATTTCGTGGGGCTCACGATCAGTTAATTTTACCGACTTTTTCTGCAAGACAGTAATTTACAAGAATTTATTGACGAAAAAGTCCCAAAACTGTCACAAGCAAGAAGCGGAAAAGTCCGTGCTCGCAGAGACAGGAGTCGCCCGGCACCGCTGCGACAGTTTCGCCTCTGTCTGTTCGCTCCGATTGGGAACTGGCGCGCCGCGGCGCGGCGGCTTCGAATGTGCCGTTGCCTTGTTGCTCCCGCCGCGTCACGCCAATGTGTGATTAACTTAAGGAATAAAATATTGTAGTTGCGTGTGCCCAGAAGCTTCAGGCATGTGTAACTGTTAAAAAATACATGAACTGAAGAGGGAACAGTCAATCGAAGCAGTTGTAGGTAATAAGCGTTTGGTGATTTTCAAGAAAGAGTTTCAAGAAATTTCGTGCTGGAAATCAAAATGCAGTGCAGTTTACAATTTATAAGTGCATTTATTTTAATGCATAATTTATCAGAAAAATTCAGTGAAAGAAGTGTTTTGATACGAAATTATTTGGTTGCGATTTTCAACAAAATATGCAATACTTGCGTAAGAGTGGTTCAACATTGTGACAAAATAAGCCGCTGCCACAAAGTTTCCCAATAACATCTTGTTATGATTAGTTTTAATTTAAGAGTGTAGAATTACTTGAATTAATAGAAGGAAGATAGGATTGCGTCAATAGCACAATTTTACTGGCTAAAATGAATATTATTATTGATTATTCTGTTGCGTTTGAATATTCGATTGATGGGAAAAACGGTAGGAAAGAGACTGTGAATTACTGGGCAATGTAGTTCCTGCGATCACGGATGAAGATGAAAAAGCAGGGTCTATTTTGTTGTATTTCTGAACGTAAATTTTTTTCAGACAAGATTACAGAAATCGATTGACAAGGTATGTACATACTTTTGTGAACGTGATGGAGCAATCTAGCAAATACTAAGGAAAGCCGAAAGAGAAGAACGGAATATGGTGCCCAAACAAAGGAGTTGTGAGCAGGATAAATGCTCATAAGCAAAGAGGGAAACAAAACCTTAAGTATACCAAAATTATTTTACATTTATTTTCTGTAGTCCATCGGAGTCCTGAAGTAATCACATTTTGTTAAACTTTGAGACACATCTTCCAGTATAGGCGTTAATGAAGGAATGTCTAACAATCACAAAGTTGTTCCACAGAAGTGATCGTTATTAATAGAAGTATTGTACTGATAATGGATAGTTATATTTTCATCCATAACTAAAAGAAATTGTGACCAAAACTTAATATCACAAAATATTCATATATTCACTGAGAAACTTAAAAAAAACGAAATCTGCCACAAAGTTGCTCTGGTTTACAGTACCCCAATTCCGGCACTCCAATTCTAAACAACCCCTACTATGCCGCCTTCCATTATTTTGCAATGTCCACGCTAAAATTCACTCTACCCTGAGACTTTCCTCTTCACTTAACATCTTTTCCTCCCAACTGGAACGTACAGATGAAACATTCATTCTTCTTCCCCGTCTTAAAAGCGCCCACTTGCGAACTGTTGAGCACTATTATTATTTTTTCCTGTTGTTTCAAGGTTTAAAAAAATTAAATTTGCTCATTGTAACTATTATACAGAACTTAGTTGCTGTTAATAGTCTTAAATAAATATTTGCAGATGATAATAGCCTTTTCCGGCTTTCGAACCATGGCCATGTGTACGAGACGCCATGTACCTATTCGTCTCACCGACACGATATCCATTGTTTCCTTTCATTAATAGGAAACTTTTGTCAATACCAGTATTCATGATCCAATGTCTTAGATTCTCTTAGGCATATCATCTTCATGTTCGCCACATATCCATCCACCAATCCTGTTTGATGGGCCATTGACTAATTCTCTTTAGGCTTTGGCTATCAATGTTTTTCCTCAATTCCTTTTTTTACCCCCTTTTATTATAGTTCAGAATATCAGTCCCTCTTCTGATGCAAATTAATAAATTATGATATATTTTCAGATAAAATTATTGAAAATGTATAAAAATCGAGTAAAATCAGCTGCATTCAATAAAGATAATTGACCCTTACAGAACCTTATAAATCAAAGCACAATTTTACTGATTTTTTGTAGGTAATATATAGAGCATCACCATTTGCTTAATAGAGGTCCCAATGTCTTCTAATGACCCCTAAATTCCCCCATACTCTATATGCAAAAATAATTATTTTTACTCTAATACTCATGTCCCAAAAGCCTAAATACTCAGGTTTCTATTTTATAATTCATCATTTTCTGAGGGAAAATGTATTTTATAAAGCTCTGCCGATACATTAGCTCCCTCCGCGGCTTCATTCATTAATAAAAGTTTAGCTTGTGACAAACAAGAGAAAAATCATCAATTCCTATAAGCTTTTCGTCTTCCACACCGCTACTTCCCCTTCTCGTAACTTACAGAAAAACAGTAATAATCCCGCGAATGGAAATCATCTAATGTAATGCTCTCCAATATGTTATAATTACTCACGTTTCGCGTTAAACATTACCATACTCCGGTAAGGTGCCAAGTAATTCTAGAATCAAGTGGATGGAAACCTATCGGTTAATTTCAATTCCCAAAAATACTGTATCATCACATCTCACCGGATTTGGTTGTCTAAGGCAATATTACTTCGTTAATATTAATTCGTTTCACGGAATATTTGATGCAGTCTCATCGAATCACGTACATGAGGTTGAATCCCAAGAAATTTGTAAAAATTATATTCTGCCTTTAAACATTTTTCAGAATAAACTACAAATATTTTCCCATTTTGAACGGCTCATCACCGCTGAGAGAAAAATCCCATGAAATGATGGTACATGTAAGAGCAGAAACGCCATACTGCGCCTAGAATTTTAAGAACTTGAGGAGGTAAGTCATAAACAGAAACTTGGTAAGGCTCGTCATTACCTAAAGCAACTCGTTATTATGAACTGCAGCTAAACATGGTAAACTTACTCCATAAATACTAGAAAGAGGGATTGGTATTCAACGAAAATAAGTTGGAGGAATATCAACACCATGCCTATGTTAAATACATTGTATAAGTATCTGCTATGAGCACACTTGGGTTCCTACAGTCCTTACAGCAAATTTTTAGAAATATCAGTCTCGAAGAAATATTCAAATGAGAAATTAAGGAATGGGGTTGAAAAAATACTACGTTTTAGATAGAGACATAAGGATGAGAAATTCTCCACCGGTTAAGCTTATAAATAATTAAAGATAAAAGGTCATATTTTAAGAATATAAAAGGCAAATTTTCTGAATTTATTCCAGAGGATATTTACAATTCTTTCATCACGTTAAGGAGCTAATGAACATTGTAATTTAAGCATGTGCAACCTCCTTCGGCTAAATTTTCATTCCTTGTCAATAGCAAAGTATTCTTAAAATGTGGGAAATTGACTATCCATGTCTTACAGTCATGAAGTAATCTTTGACTACATTTTATTCATTTTTCAAGAAAAATGAATAAAATGTAGTCAAAAATGAGATGTTCGGAAATGAGATGATAATGATACAGGGCTCACACCAAAGGGGAGACTAATTTTCCGTGAGGAAAGTATACCTCTACCTCGTCCGTTTGGCCAAGGATTTTCCCTTTCCTCCCTTCTCGCCTAGCACGTGAGTTAATCGGTAAGGCGAGAACACGTGGAAACTTAGGGGGGTGCTTAACTACGGTGCCTCAGGATAAAAAATTTTCCCTTCCGTTGCTAAGGGGGTTAGGGAAGTAAGTACAGGAGTCTGCGGCCTGCAGACGCGGGAAAATTAAAGGAAAAAAAATGCAGTCCCGGGAGGTGAGGGTAGACTAAGAGAGTTGGTCCTATGGTTCACACGAACGTGCCTCACGAAAGCGTAATGAATGGCCATTATGTTGACGGCAGCAGCTCAACCCCCCAGATCATCTTTCCACCCCTTCAACCATCCTCCCTCTCCCAGAACCACCCGCGACGACTCCTACGGGCTTTACTTCGAAGGGCGAGTCGGAAACCCTCGCCCCACCCCATTTACCAACCGTGACCCCTTTCGGTCACCCCGAACCACCCCCTGCCCACCACCTCCCTCCCCCCTCACCGCTGCCATAACCTCGGCCACCGCCGCCGTTCCTCCCCGCCGACAGCTCCCGCATCCCGCCCGCACTTCCTCCACCTGCACGTTGTACTCCCCCGGAAGGTAGGACTACTATGACGGATTATCCTGAGAGACCACAGCGACCGCCAGCTACATGGGAGGCCTAACCGCCCCCGTCTCCTGCCTTAGTCCTGGCGTGTCTTCGCCGCGTCGCCCAAAACTGCCCCGGCGAACCCCCTTGACCATCCCCCGGCCTAAAGTCTCCCGTCCCCATCATCCCCCTCCCCACTTGTGCCGCCATCGAACTGCGTCGCGCCCTTCCTCGTGTGTCAGAGTATAATCCAGCCGGCCTGCGCAGGTTTCCTGAAACCGACGGCAGGGCTGATGCAAATCAGGTTCGTTGTCCTTCGGCTCCTGAGACGTACCGAGGCTATGCATGGGATTAAGTGGCGGGGGAGGGCGGAAATGACGAAAGGCAACGGGCGGAATTCCTTAGCTCTCGCGGAAGAAGAGACGGGATATCCTTTGGATGTAAAAGGTGCGACTGCGTTAGGGTCAGGGCTAAGGAGTACTTCAAATATACTTCCTAAAAGCATTTTGTACTTCTAAAATACATATTGAGGAATTTTCAGTATTTTACAATATGTATGTACAAAAAATACTTTTGAATAATGTATGATTGAGCCAGAATTACAGGTTGAATATTTTGTACTAATTCGTTCTCGGTTGAAATTTGGTGAATTTATTCTAGTTTTAAAGGAGGAAATCACCTCATTTTGGCCTAATTTCAAAAGATATTTTTGAAAGACAAAGGAAAAACAGCGTCAGACTTCCTCCGTATTGACAGGCGGAACTAAAGAAGAATGGCAAGCCCTTGCAAAAGTGAAGCAAACATTTTGCAAACATTTCATCTACTTAAGCAGAAAAGAATTTAAATTCCTCTTGCGTGCATCTCAACAGTTTTGTCCATCATTCCATAAAACTATAATAGAATTTTTGGGGGACTGCTCAAAATTCTTTTCAAATAAACTTTTATAGTTATCATATTGAAAAATGTGCAATGATTGTTCTGTAACACATTCATAGTCTGAACACTCTGAGAGTGCTCATCGGCAATTTAATCGTTAATGTAAGTACAAAGTTATTCCGCAACAAACAGTATGCAGAATTGCCTGCGTTACTGGACACTAGTGGAACTCGCAAATCTCTTTCTGTATGTCATTAACCACTTTCCTCACTTTTCTTCATGCACAGGCAATTCCAAAAACTTTTTAAATGGGTTAACGTTATTATTGTCAAAATCTCTCCTATACCGTTACTTTAAATCCATTCCCCAACTAGAGGAACATTTTCAGACAAGTTTTTTGAAACACCCGTGGACCTGAAGAGATATAACGATTTACTTGCATAAGGCTTTTGGTATTTTCCTCATAGTTTTGGGTAACACGCTTTTGGCTGATGCGTTTTGGGCCTAGCTGCGGAAACGCTCGCACGCAAAGAAGAGCCAACAGAAGCGAGCCACTCATCCCTTTGACCCATCTTTGCTTCATTGGCTCGATTTTGCCATTTTGCCTTTGCAGCCTTGCTTGTCTGAGCCTCACATTTGAACCTTTGGAGCTAAAAGTCCCATAGCCGCTCCCTGCCTCAATCATATAGAGCGTAGTGGTGGAATTTATCTCTCGCAGCATTTTCTCGACGATTATATATTGCCGTTTAAGGCACTTCAATAAAAAGGCAATATTGCCGTTTAAGGCAAAGTAGGATGATACAGTCGAAATGAACGGTTCGCTCCCCCTTTTTTTTCTATTTCCTTTCTTAAAAAAATGTCCTACTGGAACAATGGCAGGCGATCTTATTGATTGGAGAAGACAAATTGGTGTCTCTCCCTATTTCAAAGGCCCTATTGCCCACTCTGAGAGACAATGGGTTTGCAAACAACTTAATTGAAGGTAAAATAGAGGGGAAAGTCCCCAGAGGAAGACCTAGGAATTAGTTCATGGGCCAAATAAAGAAGAATTACAAAGGAAGAGATACAAGGAGGTAAAGAAACTAGCATTAGATAGGGAAAGGTAGAGGGCTGCAGTAAACCAATCTTAGGATTGAATGACCTATGAATGAATGCCTATTTGAAAGGCTACGCGCAGGTACATCTTGGTCTGGTGTGGAATAAACAGTCTTCGACGTGAGGGTTTTTATGACTGTTAACTTAAGGGCAGTCTTACATTTTATGAATTCAAATACGAGAAGGAGTTATTTTTTTACAGGGATTTTGATGATATATTTTAGAGTAAGTTTTCACTTGCATATTTTGGTCTTAAACTTAATATACTGAACGAGTTTGTACTGTGACCTTTACGCGCTACATCTTTTTAACTTATACTGAATTCATTTCTCACCTATATAGTTATGAACTCAACATGAGGAGAGTTAGAAAATTCTCGAGGTTGTTCATGGAGAATATTTAGAAATTTCACCCGTAAAAGAATGAGTCTAGTCTTTTATGGAGGCGTGTATTCTAGATTATTTCATTGCTAATTAAAAATGATTTTTGAAGAATGAGTCGGCTGCTACAACTCTATTTAAATTAAATATATATTGTACTTTTCATTATTTAATTTATTGATTATTTTGTATTGTATTATTTTTTGCATAGTTTTCACAGTGATCTCTTTAAAATTTGTATTTTGACTCTAACACAGCTGAGCATTTATATACTTAATGCTTTGTTTGTACTTTTGTATTTCAAACACAATTTGTTGCCGAGTATGTAGCTCAACCCTCTTTATAGTGACCAGATTTTTATGGCAAAAATCGATACCAAAAACTAAATAATTAAAAAACAGGACAAACTGGGACACGAGCTACAAAGAAACTGTGCCTCAGATATGATTACACAACCTCAATAACAAAAATAAAAATAATTTTCACATGGAAAGACGCTTTTGATGACAGCCAAGTTATAAACACTAATTATGGCACTGCATCATATTATTACCAATCAAGGAGCTTAGTCATAATTTAAGATACCAAAATATTTATCGAATGATTCTAAACGAGTAGAAAATTACATTAGTATCATTATACACGACAACCTGCTAAACTTGAATTTGTGGCTTCTGAATTAGGAACATCACTACTCAAATAGCACTCAACAGAGGACCTCGCAAAGGCGTGGAAATGCCTAAATGTTGGCGGTGAAACTGCCGGCAGCTAAAGTTTTGAAAATGAATTATAACAATAACAATATCTTGAATAGTTTCTGTAGGTAAACAGTTTTTCCAGCAATTCCAATGGAATTCTCTATTCAAAAGACTTTTCTACAATTTAGTACAGTAGTGGTGGAACTCACGAATTGCAATGTGTATTTGCATTGAATATCTATAGATTTAGGTTTGGGAAAACATCGCAACATTTCTTATCAATTTCTACATTAATATTTTCTCATTCTCAATTTTCCAGAATCCCCGGAAATAGCTTCGGATAAAATAATGGACATCT
Source organism: Ceriagrion tenellum (assembly GCA_963169105.1). Taxonomy (NCBI): domain Eukaryota; kingdom Metazoa; phylum Arthropoda; class Insecta; order Odonata; family Coenagrionidae; genus Ceriagrion; species Ceriagrion tenellum. Next base: position 88,129,099 of record OY720641.1, on the reverse strand, counting down.
CACAAAATAATTAACCTTTATCTACTTGAATTTCTCAATTTGAATCTACCGTTGTATCATATTTTCAATGGGTTACATTCATATTTCTATTTAGCATTTAAGTTGACCGAAAAGCTAAAATTTGAAACTTACTAAATTTCCGGACGACATAAAATCCATTTCACCTTTGTAGATGCGGAGTCGTCTTTCAATAAAGAAAACTCTTCTTCCAGGCTTTTGGAAAATGTAAACTTTCTTTTCTCCATATTGATACCCGCGTGGATATCGAACGACATGCACCGCTTACTACGGAAAATCGAGACACTCCAAACTTGGAAGTTCCTCTCTAGTGGTAGCAATCTGTATGTATGGTAAGCAAAGCAAAGTATGGTAAGCAAAAGCAAAAATGTAATAGCTAGAAGAAACCGGGTATCATTTCTTTTCGCGATAGCGTGCCCTAAATCATTCGATTCAATATCCGTCTTGACCTCAGTAAGCATGTACATACAAACGAATGGGACCAAATTGTTACAACAACATAACTACGCGAAACGAAGCGGAGAAAAATAGATCATGTAAGTACAGAAACGGACAGAAAAACGGGAAATTAGGCGTCTCGTTAATAATCTGTTGGGACAATGGAAAATAGCAAAACAAGATACATTCCGGACAGATTTATTCCTAGTCTGGTCGCCCAAGACAATGCTAAATGGAATTTATTTTCCATCACAGTTCAGCGTGTGACAAAGAAAGTTTCCACCATCCCATATTTTATGCTCTGTATGTAAAACATCACATAGATAATATGTTTACGAGGTGATAGACTACTTTCATTCCTTCAGTTCTTACTTAATTTTCATTTCTACTCATAATTAGAGATACCAAAACATTTTTTGAATGATTGTTACTTCTATATTAGGAATATCACTACTAACTTAGTACACAACAGAGTACCTGATACCTCATAAGGGCGTGGAATTGCCTAATTGTAGGCAGTGGAACTCCTGGAAGTTTAAGTTTGAAGTACAATACATTCTTAGTTTATTTAGTTAACTAATAATCAAAGCAACTTACTTCAGGAGGTAGTAATAAATTCTAGTAACCTTATCCAGAAAAAAATCACCAAAATATGAAACTTTCCAACATTAAGCTATATTAGGTATACACATTATGCTTCGATCATTAGCTTCCACCGAACCTCTGTATATTATGACTAATATAATTGCCAGAAATCCTGTTGCATTAGATACAATGAGGTATTACGCGTATATTTTCACAGCATCCTATTTTTATTAATATTTTATCACACTTGTCAAGTAAAGACCTCTACTTTGTAAGATAGTGAATCAAAAAATTTTTGTAAACAAGGATTACAGTGAAACGTTAATAATAAATACCTTATAAAAAGCTGTTCAAAAAAGGGACCATTTAAATAGATGATAGGGTTTTTGTTCGCGAGTTTTTGTTCGCAAAAAGTGACATGTAATTCCAAAATTCAGAAGTAAATCCAAAAATCATTTACTCCATTCAATAAACATTAGTGTTAATTAAGATTTCTCCCAATTTCTTGTAAATTGTCCCCGAAAAGAAATGGCGTTATATGTAGAACGGTACAAAAGATATGGCTACAACGATGTGGACGCGGGCCCGGCGGCTGTGCGACTACATCGCTTAAGTGGGTAAGGATTTTATGTTGCTGCTATCTAACAACTTATGAGATTGTAGAGACAGGTAGTTATCGGTCGTGTGTTGTGCATTTCTTGAGAGAGTACTAGAAAGAATGGTCCCAGATTTTTTAGGGCACATAAATGAGCCAAGTAGTCACATGGGTTAAGTGACGAGCAAAATGTAAGCAAGATAGGACATACGATAAACTTGCCTTAATAACCACACAATAAGCAGCAACAATTGAGATACACTACAGGTGACTGAAATATTTGTTTTGACGAAATTTCGTGATAAATACATTAATTTCCAGAAATGAGCAGAAGAAGTTCAATTGTGAGATTAATCCAGAAATAAAATTAGCAATCATATTAGAAAATAAACAATAGCGCTTCAAAATTGGTAACATATGCTATGCTTGCGTTATGCTCGTACATTGCCGAGTGAATACTGGATTATTATGTTACTTTTATTTGTAACCGTCACTCTTACTTAGCATAATTCTGAGCAGTAGGTGCACAATTAAAATAAAAATTTGTATTTTTTTATGCGTCAAGAACTCGAGCACTCAGATATTGATAGCAATGAAATCCTGGCTTTAACAACATTTTCCAATTTAACCGGTAACCACAGTCACGCGGTCTCGCATGCCACTCAGATTTTTAACATAAGCTTTTTTTCATCTTTGTTTCACTTTTTTTAAATTTTTTACAATATCTTGTACCTTAAACTTAGAAATTTTTTATACTCTTATCAAAAAAATCGTCTTTACTGCAGTTGATTTTTAATTAAATTAAATACAATATTTCCCCGCGGTCAATCAGGCCGCATGCTTGTGATTACAAAAGTATTTTTCATCCCATTCCGTAATCACATAAAAAAGTATTATAAAATATTTTCGCTGTAATTAATTGAATTGCATCTTAGTATTTGCTTAAACAGAAATATGGTAAATTGATATTTTCTTAAATCATAATACTGCTTTCAAATTTACATGCATGTAAGTCCATGTACGATAAGGCATACAACGTATTTAGAAAGACTATAAGGTCGCTATTTCATACCATAATTCATATGAATTTGGCATGACGGCTAAAGGGAATTATTTCCCAAAAAAAGAGGATATATCAAGAAGAATAAAATAACAAAATATATTTATTTACTGAAATATTAGGAAATTATGACAAGCCGTCTGTGATACCTCAAGTTTGTACGACCGTTAGCAAAAAGGGTGTCCATGATTACGGGTTAATACGGCTTTCCCCTGTCGAGTAAATTGAAAAATTCCATACATTTATTCCTAGTGCTAACGTGCAAAGTAATATTACCTCCACCGTTCCACTGGAAGAATATAGAAATATTCTAAGTTTTACTACATTCCTTGCAGACTTGGAGATAACGACACCTTGGGAGAGTATTTTCATTTCGTTACCGAGTTTCGTCACCACCGGCTTCGTCACTGGCTGTACGGACTCGAGAAGACCTTCAATGACCAACGGTCATAAAAGGGACCGGACCGACGAGGGGGCGTCTGGAGCAAAAATACGCGGGCAAACAATGAAATGTGAGGTAGAAACGGACAGACGCAATGTAATGGCTGGGATAAGAAAGAAGGAGCAATTAGGAGGGGGTGAGAGGGGAGCAGGGAGGAAGAGTAGAAGGGGGTTTTACTGTGAGGCGTAATTTGAAGGGGTGGATTTGGAAGCCGCCAATAGGGAGTGGGCAGTGGGGTATGGCAGGGGCGGGAATAGGAGGAGGGTTAGGGAGTTAGGGGGTCCGGTCATTGAGTCAGCCGCTATGGTCAATATTTGCGGAAGTGAGTGCTGTCCGACTCTTAAACCCCATTCCACTTCCATGACACATGGCTCACTCTTCGTCTGATCGCGGTGCACTTGTCTACGCTCAAGCATTACTCAAACATCTCCATCGCTTTCAATGAGGGAGTTCGTTACCCCGTCCGATCAGACGGCGGCGCCGCATTACGCATACCGCAGCGGAGCGAAAATCTAAAACTTTGTTTAACACACGTCGCTGTGTAACGACTGTTCTTACGGCCAGATTGATGAACAAAAAAATCTACATCTACTTATTACCCTGAAAGCCACCGCAAAGGTGTTTGGCAGGGGGGGACTCATCACCAACATGTTTACACAACACTACAGTGAAGAAATTTACTGTCACCAACATGCACCACATAATGGGTGTGCTACAGAAACCACTAAAATTGTCTTTAAAGTAACTACACAAACGTGAGACATGAGTCATGCAGGGAACATGCAAAACATGGTGTTAGCGCTAATCGGCAGATTTAGAAACATGCATTATGGCGCATATGAATAAATCAGCTACACTACCTGCCAACTAACCTACTTCAAAGTCTAAACGCAGCCATTATGGTATCTCTTATCGATTGCGGGAAAACCGACATTTTAAACCTTTCCGTGCTAAAATCTATTTTCCTTACTTTATTCTCATTATCTGATATATCGTAGTACGTTGGAGATCGTAAGATATTGATAACTTCTACAAGTACACATAAAGCTTAATTTTCCAGACCATAGTGCCACCATAAAACAGCAATGGCATTAATATTGGATATCATACCTACTTTGAACTCGCTCTCAAACCATTAACTACGTATCGGGACAATAACTTTCATATAAACGAATTCCATCATCAACGAACATGTAAACACTGAGATAATTTGAATCGTCAAAAACATTCTAGTTGTTTTTATTCAGCATATGCAGCCATCAGAATAACTATATGAGTATTTCTTACTGACTAGGTATATTAAATATTTTCTTGTGAAATAAAAGCTGAAACTGAGTAATTCCACATAAACTTTATTAACGACCTAGCTTTCGACTTATTAAGTCATCAGTGATGATGACTTCATAAGTCGAAAGTTACAGCTTCATTTTACAATGTGAGGCAAGTTCCACAAAGTATCACCTGGCACAACCAGTCTTAAATATTTTACTTACGTGTTTTAATCAAGATTAACATAATCATGCAAACATACTAGCGTATCAGTAAACTTTTAAGTACGTGCGTAGTATATGTATTGCTCAATGCACTTTTAAAAGCTTAGTTAAAGCTATATTTCCTAGGCTTTTTTATTACACTCACCTCCCTTCTCTGCTCGTCTCGTATCAAAATTTACGGCAACTGTTTAAGCAAAATAGTATAGTCACCCTCAGAAACTGTCTAAACTCCGCAGTAATTTACTAATGGCGGATAATATATAGTAATTTAATTCAATGATGCAAATTTCTCTACTTGAAAACACGGACGTAGAATTTAAAGGAAGCTTAAACGGACTGTCTATCATACATTCATACATACCGACGGTAATGCGATTTCCAGTACGAAATTTGGAGTTCGCTTTTATAGCCCTCTTTCCCTTTAAATGGGAATGATTCTTCGCAGCCTCACCTCATTCGACATGAGTGAATTAGCCGAAAAGGGATACAAGGAGCGAATTCAACCTTTCTTTTTGCTCCTTGCAGTTCATGAAAAGAGACGAACCTCGCGAGAGTTTACTAAAGCCGGGGGGAAATGACATAAAATGTGCTCCTAAGTTTAAATAGCCGAGGAGATGTAGGTATAACGCTTTCGGAGGGGAAAAAATAGACGTAAATCAGCTTAGGGCGATCTAGTGGAAGCATGTCGCACCCCTCGCTTCAAGCATAGGACACGAGAGTAAGAGGGGGAAGAGTAAAGGCGAGGGAAAAAAATTCGAGAACTACCGGCTGCCCTCATAGAATTTGGAAAATCAAGTTTCCAGAGCAGATTTACGGGCTGGAGTAGGGTTGCAGGAAAGATAAATGCACATAGACCGGGAGAGAAGGTGCGGGTGTATGAGGGAGAGCGAAAAATAAACTGGAAGACATATTCGTATTAGTGAAAATCTAATGAACGAAAGAGACTACTTGTTAAGAAAGTTTCCAGCTCTTAAAATCCTCCCCAACATCCTCCGTCACCCACTCCTCCCCACACAATGAATGGGCCATTCTCCCCGAAAACTTTAAACAAGGAGAGAGCATGGTTCTCCGTTTGTCTGGATGAATCATTTCGGAACAAATAGGGTGGGGGCAGGAATGAGTAGGTGGGATTCCGTATAGCATTGTGGAAGGTGGGGAGACGAAGAGGAGGGGAAGCAGACAGGGAAAGCAAACTCATAGCCTGGTCGGGAAGTGGAAGACAGAAGGCGGGAGGAAATGCTAAGAAAGAGACGAGACTAAGGCAGGGGTGGGGTCGGCGGACTAGACTACGGCTTAAGCCATATACGAGCAAGAGCATCGCAATGATAGGCGGATTCTTCGAAGCTTATTACCTCATCCCGCAAATTATCGTGTACTCATGAACGAGAGGTAACACAATGGCCTGTAAAACCTATCTCTATCTTACGGACAGTAGTGATCTATAAAAATATTATCTCAAGCGAGAGTTATCCTGGGTTAGTTAAAGATTTAAGTGGTGCATTGAAACACAAATTCAGTCCCTTTGGTAAGTGTGATGTTTCAAAAATTTAAATAAATTCACACATAAGAACGCAAAAGGTTTTTTCGAAAAAAAGACAAAGGCAATGGAAAAGTACCAAAATACTCTAATGATAGTATGAGAGGCTATGTTAATGTTAAATGAATGAAATAAACTGAAAGAATTCATCTAAAATATTCTTGATATGAAAAAATGTATTTCTTAACCCATTAATGCCCAGTGAAATTTTTTCTAAGCATTTTGTTCAATTTTCGATATGTTGCTCTGATAAATCATATTATTTCTAAAAAAATAATGAAAAAAATAATTTGTCAGTGGAACGTTTTTATTTCCTGGAAAATCAAGTTGCCAATGAACTGTGGCCATGTCTTTTCGTTTTACTTAATGCATGATACCGAAATACATTAATTATCATAAATAATAGGACCAAAACTTAAAAAAAAGATGAGTAATGGATGGTGTATTTAAATGAGGCAGTACTGATATACATTTATAGTATTATATATTTTGCTTCACATCACGTGTGTTATCACAATATTTTCTTTGAAATTTCTGACCAGTGTCAGCAATGTGTCGCCTTTTAACACTCCGGATGAAAGTCACTCGGCACTTTTTACGCAATCATACTGCCATGCACCTCACATCTTCTATACTTCGTTTCCCCACGGACAATTATGTGATCCTTATCATCACTGTGGATGTCCTCCTTGAGCCCACGTTTATTAATGTCTTTCCTTTGCACCCTAATTCCCCGATACCTTACTATTCCCTACCAAAACTGTGGTAGAGGTATATTTTGCCTCATTCTTCGTTACAATAGCCATCCTGGATTGCACATTGCATCCAGCCTGCAAGCAAAAAATGCCAACCACCACATTTTGTCCTTATATCTGTGCAGTACTTTGCAAAAGATTTATTAGGCGAGTCTACACCACCCATATTCACATAGTTTTTGAAGATTATGATAGTAATTCGGAGATATATTCTCTATTTTCTGTGGAATAATATTTATTCACCTGCTTTATCCCTATATTCGAAGTGCAGTTGGCCACAGCAGTGACAACAGTTATCCATCACAGCACATCCATATTATCACTTCATCTTGTCATTAGCAATGAAACATTGGATACATACTCAAATTCATCCTTCTTCTTCTCGCTAAAAAGATTTTTTAGGTCTCGTGATGGAAATTTTCAGCACTATTTACCAAATAGTGCTTTTCTTTCTTTTTTATTTCCACCGAATAGTTCATAATTTTTCCTAACTTCTTTCCGGTAAGCATATTAACAACTTTTCAGAAGAGAAGAAATTTCTAACTGAAGCTTTGTTCCCTAAGGTAACTCAACTTTATTGCACAAATACACAACAACAGCCGCTCCTTTATCTATGCTCATTCTTGGAGGGAGTGTATGAGATACAGCAGAATGTTCTGAATGACAAAATATCCAATGGAATCGGCGGTAGCCATTAATTTGAACCCGAATCTAACAGGTCACCCACGGATAAACTGAGGCTAAGTACCACAAGAGATACACTTAAGAAAGGGGAACTTTTAAAGAGGAAGTACAAAGCAAGAAGTAGGGAGGAGGGGATCAGGTTGGTGTGGCAGCTAGAATACTGGCTCACCATACGGCCAGGATCCTGGAGAGGATTTTTCTGGAGAGGATCCTGGAGAGGATCCTGGAGATATTTTTCAAGGGAAACCCGATCCCTACCTCTGGTTTAACCTCTTGATAATGGCCATGGATCGCTGAAACCGGTCGAGGACGAATAAACCGTGTGGAAAAGTACTAAGTTCTATTTATTTCCTTATCATGGAAAAGTTGCACCAAGTGAGCCCGTCGACGATTAATTTTAATGCCCATGCTACGCCGACGCCGGGTTTCTGTACACTCTTCCTCCCTTACCTGTCCCCCATGGCGCAAATGCTGTCGGTCGCCTCACAAAAATTCAATCCAACCATGTGGAAAGGATACAAATAGGAACATGGAATGTACGTACACTACTTAAGGGAGGAAAGTTTGAAAATGTAAAGCAAGAAATGGTGAAAAAAAGATTAGATATTCGCGGAATGAGTGATATGAGATTGGATAGAGGGGATAACGGAGAGCTGTAAAGCGGATATTACAGAATTGGATATTTAGCCGAAGAAAAGAATGGAATAAAAGAAGCTGGAATAATGATAGGAAAAAGAATGAAAGAGACAATGATTAAAGTAGAGTCCATTAAGAATGGATAATAGTGCTAAGACTGAGATAAATCAGCAAATATCTTGTGATAATTTAAGTATCTATGTCAACTGGCCATAATTCTGAAGAGGAAACGGAAGAGTGTTATGAGGGAATAAAACTAATCACCAAAATAAAAGACGAAAGGCTTGAATAGTTTAAATGGAAGACATCAATGCAGTCGTGGGAGAAGGTGGAGAGGGTAAGACAGTAGGAAAATATGGTCAAGGAAAAACGAACGATATAAGACGAAGACTTATTGACCTATGTATAGGAAACTGTCTAGTAATTTGTAACCCTTAGTTTGAAAGCCATGAAAAAGAAGTTATACATGAATCTCACAAATAAATGAAGAGAGGTACAAACTGATATTTTAAATGCAACAAAGGCAGAACATTCGTATGATAATAGTGAAACTTGTCTAGGAGCAGATTAATATTCTGACCATTACATAGTATGAACAGAGTTATATAAAAAGTTAAAAATGACATAGGAAGTAAACAAGAAACATCGGACAGTGTATTGATAAAGGAAACAGAAAAGGCTAAGGAAATGGAAAAAAATATTTATGAATAAGTTTAAACCGAAAGTAAAAAAGAACTGTGCCAAGAAGTAATGGAAGACTATGGAAAACAGTGGGGAAAAGCAGTAAAATAGGCAGTGGGTGTAAAGAACAGGACGAAAATAAAGAAAGGAAACATCACAGGCGAGGTGCGGGATAATAGAGAAGACTGGAAGAAGTTAACACAGAAAGGGGCAGATGAAAATTTGAGAGATAAAATAACTAACTCAGAAGGAAACAAAATAAGGCTAGAGAAAAATGGATGAATGACAAGGGCAATGGGTTAGAACAAATAGATAGGAAAGGGAGATATGATGTGATAAATGAAGAAGCAATAAAGCTTTAGTGGGAAAGTAAGCAGTACTTTTGAGATAGTAGACAACGGTGGGTAAATTGAAAAATCTGGAAGGTGGACTATTGGTGAACTAGAGGACGTAATGAACAGGTGGAAGGAATACACTGAATCGTTGTTTGGAAGGGATGAAAGCCCTACGGAAAGTGAATTGGAACTCGAGGAAGAAAACAAGTTGGTAGATGATGAAAAGCGGCATGACATACCTGAGTGAAAAGAAGCAGCATCTATGAAAGAGATGAGGAAAAGGAAAGCGACAGGAGTTGACAAACTTCCAGTGGAACTATTGAAAGCACTCAGTGAGAAAGAAATGAAATAATTAAAGAACAGACTAAGCAATGTGATTTACCAAAAGGGAAAAAGGACTTTAAGGAATTCAAAGAAAATGTAAATTCCCATAGAAGACAATAATAATTGCTGAAAATATGAGGAAAATTGGACGACGAGCTTGATATTCCATCTTACTAAAATTGTATTAAGGACAATTAATTGAATATTGTATGGGATAATAGAGAGTTTGATGGGAGAAGTATAGTATGATTTCAGACTAGAGTTTGGGATAATAATTCTGTTGAGTAATGAAGCTCAAATGATTTCGTACTGTCTATAAAATTTTATTTCCACCTCTTGCTACACGTGTTTCGACTGACTAGCAGTCATCATCAGTCTTGTCTGATGATGACTGCTAGTCAGTCGAAACACGTGTAGCAAGAGGTGGAAATAAAATTTTGTAGACAGTACGAAATCATTTGAGCTTCATTACTCATTATGCTGTTCTACGATATCTCGCCTGAGAAAGTGGAGTTTAATTCTGTTGAGAGTAATAGGTGAAAGAATCTGAGAAAAGAACAAAAAAGTGTATTTGTATGCACAACCTAGAGAAAGAATTTGATAGAATTAAATGGGAAAAACTAATGGGGGTTCTGAGGATGCCCGGAATTAACTGGAGGAAGAGATGACAGCTTAAAGGCATTGGGCGGTTGACAGACGTGATTGGTGTTGGACAAGGGTGCTGCCTGACACCATCACTATTTTACACATACTTGGAAGAGATTATGAAAGAATGATTTGATGGAAGTAAAGGATGGAGTCGGATTTATTGAAGGTAAAAGTGCATAATGTATCACGATTGCTAATGATGTGACTCTATGGACAGATAGCTTAAAAAAAGTGTTGGATATGCAATCAGATCTTTGTATAAATTGAAAAGGAATATGAAATGTAAATAAGCAACAAAAGACTAAGTGTATGACGATAGGTGGTAAAGGTGAAAGGATAAGTATCACATTGGAAGGTGATGCGATTGGATGAGTAGGGAGCCATAGGTATTAGGGAAATGTCATCGCTAAAGACATGACCTCTTCCAAGGAAATCAAATCAAGAACTGCTATGGCAAAAAAGGGATTTAATTTGAAAAAGAAACTACTTCGTGGAACTTTGAAAAATTATGTAAAAAAGAGATTGGTACAATGTTTCATCTGGAGTGTAATGTTTGAGGAGCAGACTTGACCTTTGCGGAAATACGAAGTAAAAAGAAGAGAGAGCTTCGAAATGTGGATCCGGAGTTGAATGGAGAGAATTCGACGAGAGGAAAGAGTGAAAAATGAGGTGTGACAAATAATTGAAACATTTGGTCGAGAAAATCATGAAAACAAGATGAGTTGGTTAGGTTATATGAGGGATGGGAGTTTGCTGAAGAAATTTATGGGGAATGATAGATGGAAAGATGGATAGGAAGAAAGTGATATACGATGTTGTACATAGTTCAGATTGGAGGAAAATACGACAAAATCAGGAGACTGGCACAGAACAAACGGGCATGGAGGTCATCCATAAATGAATCTGGCCCGATGCAGAGCAACTCAAGATGTGATAAGTTATAAGTAGGCTATTTGCATCTTCGAGTATCCTTTGCAGCACCTTATTTCCCAGTAACCCTACCCTGCCCCGCCTACTCACCTCTCAAAATGTCCTCATTTGTCGGTCCCCTCCCCTAAAGTACGTAATACAAACTAATGACAATGCCATGGGGGACAAAAATTTAAAAAATTACAATTTGAGCAAGGCTCTTCCAGTTGGTGGACAGAGATGCCAGCTAGTTAGCCTCCTGGCCATTTCAGATAAAGTTGAATTTCAGCTTGGGTATATTACAGCTAGATGTTCTTGTCTAAAGTCCAGGTTGTACGAATTTAATGATTATTTTGACGGCTAATTTCACCCTCTTTTGTGCACATCTTTGTACCCGTGCGAATAATTTGTGCAACCGAAATATTTTCAAAGAACCACGGAACTAACCGCGCAGTAACATCAACGGAGTCACCCGATAGTGATCACACAATTGTGTGAAATTCACAGTGGAAAAATCATTCGTTTGAACTGGGAATCGAATCCAGATCTCTCGATTTCGTACCGAATGCTCTAACCAATTAAGCTACCCAGACGTCCTCTTCCACTATGAATTTCATGGAACGATTTGAGCCCTCGGCGCGAAATCGAGGGATCTGGGTTCGATTCCCAGTCCAAGCGAATGAGTTTTCCACTGTGAATTTCACACAATTGTGTAACCCAAATAATTGAAATTGATAGCAAAACACATTCGATTGATCGACGGCACAGCCTAGTGCGAACTTGGAATGCAGTTAGTTTTGTACGCAAGGTTTGGCACTCCTTCGGCCACAGAGGGACCGTTGCGACTTATGACTTCGCTGAGAGAGAAAGAAGGCCCGCCGCGCCGGGTCTGGGGTAGATGCCGGAGTTCTGGGATTTCTGTGCGCTCAGGAACGGATAGAAGGAGCGATGGGTGAGTAGAAGAACAAACAGAATCCACCTCTAACATTGTTTTTGTCAACGCTGAACCGAATTAATTCTCCAAAAAGGAAAGGCTGGCGGTTTGAAAATTTGAGAAACCCCCCTCTCACACTCCTTTACCTCTCTCCATTTGTCTCTCTAACTGACACACCCTGAGAGGAATGGGAGAGTGGAAGATTGAGACGAGGAAAGGATAAGGGAGAATGACGGGAAACGTTAGGATACTATCCACCCCCGCAATTCCCTTTAGATGCGAAACGGGAGTCTTTCCTGAAGCGTCGATTGTCGCACGCTTCACTGTTCTCGTGTTTGCCTTCTGGTGGGGTGCAGACGAACCCTTATATTTCATCCGAAACTCAAATTCTCGTGATTCGATCAAATAAAACGCGGTCGCTGACACAGTGCGGAAAAGTTTCTCCAAATTGATCCTCGCCCTTCTCGTCGAAAGCCTGAGTTCCCTGTCTTCCTTTCGTGTACCTCTCCTCGTGTTTTTCACTCCTTGGCTCGTACGGACGACTCCCATCCTGATAACGATATGAAGTTGATTGCGGTGTAAAAGTAACTCCAGTTTGTCGGGACTACGCGAGCTCATTCCCAGTCTCCAAATAGGGGTGAGGAAACAAGTATCCATACGTGGAGACGTATTTCCTGACTGCGAGAAAACTCATTATTCGGCGCTGGATAACGCACTGCACCCACCATAAAAGGTTTCCAATTTAATTGTTCCTCGCAGAGAATTACAGGCCCCTTCCCGTATTAACAACTTGGGTTGGGAAACCAACCTTATGCGCAGCAGGGAATGATCACGATAATTGACAACTGGGGGAGTAAATATCGTGTTCAGTTACTTTCAATAAGATAAGGCACCCAGTCCATTTGGTATCAAGAAATAAAAACATATAATGATCTACCTCATATTATGAAAAGCGTGCATTCTCTTAAAACGTTTTTAAAGAAATTTAAAATAATATATGTGGGATTTTCATCTATAATGATCTAATAATTATGTGCTACTTCCTATTAATCTTTACCCAATTATGTATTACATTTTGTACCTATTTCGTTCCTCTATGAGCTCCAAGCTCCTTGGAACTGTATTTATAAATTTAATAAAATGTATAGGTTCTTGCAGAGCCTAAGTTGTGACTTTATGCAAGTTAATGTAAAATACCATTGCGTAGAATAAATGGAAATGGCAAAAGAATAACTACATCCACCGAATTTCATATTTAATCCCCATATTGAAAGGACCAGTGTAGAACATAGAACATCTATTACCAAAACCGTTTGCTTCCTTTTATTTATATGGTTGGCCACTTAATTCCGAATATATTCAGGTCATCATTCAAATCTTCAGATGATGACCTGCCACGTCAAAACCCGGGTCGTCTTAAATAAACTATGTGGAATAACAAAGTTACTTTCGTTTACAATGTTGAGTAAATTCCACGAAGTCACGCCTGGGACAATTGAAAATCAAAGACTAGCATGAGAAATCATATTTTACAATGACAAACTGAGTAACTAAATGCAATAAAATGAGTAACTAAAGCTAGTTAAAGGTGTAAAAGATAACCCCTCAAAATCATTCCCATGGTCAATGGTTTCCCAACCACACAATCAATCATAATTTCACTCAAAAATGGTAAGTATAACCGCTAATAAAAGCTGACCAATCAATAAACGAATTGAGTCAACTGTTTTAATATTTGAGCTAACAGGAGCAACATTTAAATTTAAAATATTCCCATCAATTATGACACAAATATGCTTCGTTAATGTTCGTTCAGGAAATAAAATTTCTTCAGAAGAGAAAATGTTGACAATGCCTCGCAAATATAAAATTTCTTACGTAAAAATAATTTTAATGCATTTATAAAACGCTATAAACCACTTAACCATGGAAAAAAGATTTACCATTTTGATGTACTAAGCATGAATAAAATAAAGCATGAACTGTTCCTGGGGCCGGAATCGATATTAAACCGTTGACCAAAAATATCTTGTAGAAAGTATTCCGTCCCCGCTCTCGCACAATAAAGTTCAAAAAAATATTGGATAAGATTATTCATATCTTCGCTTGAATTAGGTAAAGACCTGTAGTAAAATAAAATTTATCGACAACAAATTCTTGGCAGAAATGAATGTATGCAAAATATCTTGAAAATATTCCAAAAAAATATAAATTCAACTTCATATTACGATTATTTATTAACCTGCAAAAGGGAAACAATTTATACATATCAAATGAGCTTTTTAATGATTCACACTTCTTTATTCTCGACGATGTTAACGTCGAACATAGGTTTAATAACAGCTTTTCTATATAGGTCAACGAATTGCTATCGTAAAATATTTAATTGCAAAAGTTCTAAATCTATAAACACGGATGCCGTAGCACCCTTAGTGTTGCAATTTACTCTCACACCACCCTAGGGAAAGAGAACAGGTATGCTATCAACGCGATTTTTATACATAGTCGAGAATAAAGTCAATCACAATCTAAGGCAAGAATATAAGACAAAAATATTGATTGCAAGATGTATACAGAAACATGAACTCTAGATTTCAAAATAATATTTTGGAATAAAAGAGACATCTCTACAAAACTATTCTTACAGCAATGCCCTTCAACTAAAGTGTGAATTTTACACTGATTTCATGGAATTGACGGATAAACAGTAATGAATGCGAGTGCTCTTCTCATTTTAATGGAATTGACAAATTAACGGTAAGCTCTCGGAGGAAAAAAAGATTTATTATCATTATAGGACTCCGAATGAATTTTAACTCTCATTATAAATCATCGGAGGCGTTCAATTACATCCAAGCTCGTATGGCTGCTAATAAATTATTCCGCGTGATAACTCTTCTCAATTTATGTCCTGTAATAAATTAATTACGACAGAATTTGAGTGGAAAAGGTGAAAAAGTAAGTTTACTCCATTAATAGGCAATTTTGAAACGTCGTCACCACTACTGCGTGGGATATATGGTCTGGCTTTAGCGTTTTGAAGTTTTCAAAATAATCTTAGTCCCGACGGGGAGCGTCTAACATGCCTGAAATCGTTTCATTTGGAAATTCAGTGAAGTGTGCAATGTGATTCCTTCAAGTCTGTGTAAACAGCAGATAGAGTGGAACAAACAAACATATCCTACGCTCCCCAACGCTCTCTCAGATCCATCTCCCGCTTGCTTCCACGCGGGGTGGGACTCCAATGCATATTCGCGAGAAGGTCGGTCTTGGATCCGCTGCGCGAGTTGTTTTCTTTTCTCTATTTCAGCTTCAGTAGAATGTTCTCTCACGCATAATTTTCCGTGGAATAGGAATATCCGTGGGGGTTCTTAAATGTTATTCTTCCCATGGAATACGGAAAAAAATAATTTGGGAAAAGGTTATTTTTTCTAACGTTCGCTTGACGCGTGTACCACATGCTACCGTAAACAGCGGTCCTTTAAGTTGTGAGGTGCGATATTAGTCATAGAGAAAGAAAAATATGGGACAAGTATTAAAATTCTTCTGGAAGTGTAGTGTATCCCATTGGGATACTTAAATACATCATGATTAGATAAAAACATATAATTTGTGGTAATTTATTTGACCATCCCCTGTGTAAAGTCAAGGTTTTTATTGAGAAAAGTGAAAAAGATGGTAAGGAATGTAGGGAGTAGCTACCGTAGAGAAAACTCACACAACAGTTCATATCACTTGCAGTACAATGGAATTTTTGGTGACTTAGGTCAGCTATTCACGCATTAATTACTCACGCATTTATTATTCACGCAATTAAACCACGCATCTATTTCATACGCCTCACATTTTTCGTTTTAAACCTTAGAAGTATTTTCATAGCTATTAAAATTCACAATAAAAAATTTTCAGGACAATTCATAGGAGTTTAGGAATCTGTACGTGGTTATAAATCTCTATGGAACTAGAAGAAATTATTTTACACTTCTTAGGCTGTTTTTAAAACGTGGTTGTTTAAAACCAACTCAATTATATAATTATTTTTTGTGTGGTGACACACATACAAGAATGAAAAAATATGAAAACAACTGTTTTAGTAAGATGCATGATAAATATTCATGAGATAGTAATTTGAAAGACATGCAAAACTAAAAACGAAAATATCGACAGTAAATGGACCTGAGAAAATTATTTTCAATGGGAAAATGCCATTCACACTCGATATCTATTTTCATTATAATACTGCGTGACATAAACATGCCCAATACGTGCATCTCCTCTTTCGCAGAGTTTTTCCATTATGCTTCTTTCCTGTCCAGATCTTATCGTGACTTCTACTTTGGTGAATATCTTTACCGATTTAATCCGTATCCATTTTTGGGCACACCACACCTCCATTGCTTTCCATCTCCTTAGCTTTGCGGCTGTCATAGTCAATGATTCACTTCTTTAAATGATCAAGCTCCAAATATATGTTTTAATTAAATTCATTCTAACTTTCAGGCTAGTTTGAACAGCTGCCAGAATACTCTCAGGGGGAATGCTTCATTTCTAGAAGCTGCTGTGATCTCACCGTCTTTCTTGCGATCTTCCAATGCTGATGATTTTGCCTACCAGGTAACAAAATTATTCAAGTTGCGCAGTTTTTTGCTGCCCATGCAAAACGATGAATCTGTCTTCTTGATTTCTTCCACAAACTATATCTTCGGTGTTCTTAACATTAATCTTTAAATTGCGTTTCTTCAATTTTTATTCATTAGTTCACAATTCTCAATAGAACTTCTTACTTGTCAGCAAAAATTGCTATGTAATCAGTGAAGGGTAGCATGTCGATTTTTTCTGTATTCAGTGGTATTCCCGTTTTAAATTTTTCCTATGTTTCATTAATGGCTTTTTCAAATTACATATTGAAGACAATTTGCGACACCGCGCTTCCTTGTCGCACACCTTTCCTCTGAATTTGAACTGCATTTTGTCGCTGCCAGCTGTTCCTCATACAGCCTGTATTTTGCTCACCTTTTTGTCCTGATACCGCATCGGTACAGGAAATTCATACATAAATTCTTCCATCTTCTGCTCAATTCGCATACAGATGATTCTCGCCAGAAGATATTTTCCTATTCCTTTAGGTATTTGCATCTCTCGCATCTAATCTCAAGGATAGGAATAATTTCATATTTTTTTGAAAGACTGTTGGTATTTACGCTCTTAAATAAATGTCGCATTATCATCGGTCGTTCAATCCTGAGATTGTTTGATTGATGCAGAGCTATATCTCCTAGGAATGTTGATCGTGGTTTCCCCGTTGCCTTGCCCGTTACCATCGCAATACCCCGGCCGATTACGTAGACTTCTCTCTTGCTCGAAGCTGTGGCCTTTGTTACCAGGTCCGATCATCTTGATCATCTGCACCTTCTGCTAAGACTGCTGCCTCTCAGTATTGGAGTCAGTTCAAGTAGCATGTAAATGTTGGATTCCGTATCAGGAAATGTTTTTTTGTCGCTTGGTCTCCAACCTGAGACCCTCGAAACGGGAGTGGAACATGCTACAATGTGGCCACCACCAAATGTCACATATCAATCTGCATATCTTCTTTCTTACTAGTGCATACTTAAGGAATTCTGCGACAATTTATCAACACTTTTTTCTTTCTCTCTCCCTCTATGTCAAATCCTTTAACGTAGCAACCTTTATCATCCACAGCGCCTTCATTTCCAGAAATCCTGCGCTCTGCCGCACTCAAGTTTCTACATTCTTTCTCTTAGCTTGCTTTTTCCTCATCCTCAATAATTGTTTCATTTCTTCCAATCCGAATGGCATTACCCTTACCTGGAAATTCTCGAAAGAAACATTTTACAGTTTCACCAGTAAGAGCTTCAAATTTTCCAAGGAAGAGATAACATTCCACATATTGAATCAAGTCTTTCATCCATTAACTTCTGGCCTTTCTCTCTTTACCACTGTCGCATTCCTTAATATTTTATACATCTGCTGTCTATCCTGAGCGATATAGCTCTTGTGCTTTCTTTTCTCCTCTTGTAGGTCTACGACTTCCTGTGCAATCCATGGCTTCCGATTCTCTGCTCTTCGAATCCCGGTCAAGGCGGATGATTTTTTCTCTGTGGAAATTCGCACAATTCCTATCTTGTTATCTGGCCATTTCTAAACGATTGATCTTGAATTACTACTAGTACTTTGATGGAACAAACTATGCAGTATTTCTTCCTATAAATGGTTTTCGCTTCATCTCTTTAGTTTTTAAAACTTAAGCTAACGTTTCACCATGACTAAATTATGGCCACTGCCAATTTCCCCAATAGCGTGGCTCTCGGCGTCCCTTACTTAATTTCTAAATCGTAGTTCCAATACGGTCAATTTTAAACCTTCTTCATTATCCTGCTATTTTCCACGCGCCTCCTTCCCAGTACGTAAATTAAAAAGCACTGTCTTCAAGGATATTTAGTCTTGCGCCCGTAAATAGTTTAATTTCCTGCATTTTCACCTACTTTATGCACATGTATTGTACAGGTAAGTGTAATAGTGAAATATAAATGGCATGTTGAGTGTTAATTAACCATTACTTACATACACACTTGTCAATGAAATGTCTTCTCGCCGTTGAACCTAATACAAATTTGTTATGACTGAATTTAAATGAAATGTATCGTATCTAAAAGTTGCTGGGTTGGGAGAATTGAAGACAGAGGAATTTCTTCAACTAAAACTTAAACGCTTACGAAAGAAAATCTTTTCCCCCATCAGAGCTGCTAAAGTTTTCAACGACTGGATTAGGGCGACATTTTGGAGCTAAATGTGGCTTTTAGTGAAGAAGCTTAAGGATCTGAGACTAATCAGAAAGCCGTACATAACTGTGGAAAGAAACCAAGACATTCCACATTATTCAAAACACCTTACCCGACAAAAATTAAAAGATATTTTCAACCAATGGTGTATAATTATGCTGTTCATCAGCGATAAAACTTCAGGTAGTAGTCCACGGCGCGGAAAAGAAACACATTGTGCGCAGCAAAGCGAATTTCCGCATACGCAGTGGACTGCGAGCAACGGGTATTGCACTTTTATTGAAGAAAGGGTACACGCTCATGTGTCTAGTGGCTCGGATAGTAATCTAGGACGGTGACCATCGACACATACTTGACATTGGGCATTGTTGTGGAAAGAGGAAGATATGGAAGCTACATCATTGGCATGGAGCATTCAGAGGCGTGGGCAAGGAAGGCGGAGGTGAAGGAGGAAATCGGGTCATTTGTGAAAGGAAACACGAGATTGGCTCGAAGCAATCACTACATGGTTATGGGATAATCTGAGCGCGGTAACAATCAGCCCATCCCTACTCCATCGCGTGACAATATCCGGAGAGCCGACTGCGGATTAGAAATGGCAGACGAACTTTATGGCAGTCTCATGGACTCTGGGAGTAAAATTCAACTAACGCATTCCTCATATAGGAGTCCAGGAGGTCGACAAGCAAGCATGAAGAACCAGACAAAAGGTCATTGACTGCCCTATACACACACAGATTTATATCACATACAAAAGTTAAAGTATTACCAATTCTCCCATTTAAAAAAGGTGCACGAGGGAAGATGAACTGAATGCTGACTCAATCCCAACAAGCGATAAAGGTAAAAATGCCGGCGTATACCTCAATTAAGATTTAGGTAGGTATTGAGCACAAATTACGTAGATGGTAAGGCCTTCAAAGTATTCAAAAGAGTCATTCATTACCTCTAGAGAAACAGAACTATATGGAAGAAATTGTCATGGCGTGGCGTTATTTGAATTTCCCCTCTGGCAATGTCAAAGTCTTGCAATAAATTGATAAATTAAGTATCAAAGCAATAAGCAATGGCTCAGGATAAAAATACAAACATTTATAAGTGAAACTACCATCATCAGTAGTAGATATTGTCAAGGAAGGTTGCCGCAGTTTTCCCAATCGTGTTCCTCTCAGCTATTCCTTTTATACTACAACTTTCCCCATTGTTTTCCGAATATTATGTAAAATTAGTTTCCCATGATGGCTCCTACTGTCGAAAATCTGATTAGGTATTTGATATCTTTCGCGGAATATAATACATATAATATCTGTATGGGTTTTCCTCCAGGTTAGGTAGCTGCTGGCCGATGTATAAATGGCTACCTCTGCCATCGTCCTCAGAGCATGTCAGTTTGAAGAATGGAGTCTCCCTATGACATAATGGTTACGCGCCAAAAGTGATAAGGTTGAATGTAATTGGCTAGCGCCAATCTTCTCTTTTTCTGCCTTGATTTTGCGGGGCGCAGGATTACAAGCCTCGCTTAGCGGAAGCCATCAAAACGTAAGCTAAGAGGTAGCCGTAAATACTTCATAAGCTCCCACTATCCTTTTTCTCCATTCATGTTTGCAAAAAGGCTCTCATATCGCTAATTGATTGACGAGTATTTCTATTCTGCATGGAAAAATTTTATTTCACGCCTTCCATTAAAATCAACAGTCAAATGTCTATTTTTGATAGCTCGAAAGGTGCGATTCTTGCCAAATTATTTTCAAAACCATCTGATTGTATTTAGTTTGGTAAGTTTTTCTTTTGTTAATTTCTTTCACATAAGGATTTCAATGAATAAAATTGTATGTGTTCCACTGGACAAGGTCCTATAACAGCAATAAATTAATTTATTATATATTTATTAAACTCGATATGGGATACATACATAATGTAAATAGGTATGACCGCATTACTTCATATTATGTTTATGTACATGAATGTACAAATACTCCTTCGTATTATCAATATGTATATTTCGTTGTCAACCATTAATTGATTCAAGGGTTTGGATGATACTTTAGACCCGGGGGCGGATCCAGAGCAGAATTTTGAGGGGGGAACTTTCGAGTTACTCTTCCGGGGAGGTCTGGAATACCTCTCAGAAAAAAATATTTTATTCAACACCAAATACTGCGTTTTTAAGGTATTTTGAAATCTAAAAATCAAAAATCACTTTTTATTGTACCTTTTTTGTTAATATTTTTAACTAGCTTTGTATGGAACATTAAAAAAAGCGGTTAGTATAAAAAATAATTTCACATAAATACTTTCAAAGACATTTTAATTATAAGTTAGTAAATTAGTGACTAAACTAATATAATTGAAACCTTAGCCATGGAAACAAACTATAGAAAAGAACGGTAAAATGTAATTAATCTGTTAATCTTTTCACTGCCTGATTTCGTCTAATGTTTCTACTATTGATGGCAAGCTTGAAACAAACTGTAAAACTCCATCGTGTCTCTCGACCCACCTGGTTTCATACATCCGCTTGAGGTTTCTTCCAAGATGGCCATTGAGTGCTGTAACTCTTTTGGGAAAAGCAAAGAATGAAGTCAACATTTTGATCAAACACAGTTTTTTCAATCATTGCCACTTATGCCGATCGGGAAGTGCTCAAGTTAAGTTTATGGTAGTAACAAGGGGTCATTATAGCATTACTTGCTGATTTTTTAATTTCTTTTACAGCTCCTATATCTGATAGCATAACTGAGCATCCATCGGTGCCAATGCCAACACAACCTTCCAAGGGAAGTTGCAAAGACTTCAGCTCTCTGAGAACAATCTGGCCGAAACACTCTCCTGTCAATGATAATTCAACCTGGTTCCTGGTATCCTTGCTGGATTTGGGCTTGGAATTGATTAAATCATCAACCTCAGAGTCTTCAGAATCCAAAAAATCTTCACTATTTATTTTCGAATTCTTGATATCTTCAAAAGCATCAACAAAAGACACAAAATCTTCTCTGATTTCAGCTCCTAGTCCAATGTGGACATACCTGATGACCAAAGTCACTTGTCCTTTAGATGAGATATCAGACGTTTCATCAAACACGATGTGAGAACAATCTGGATTGTAAAATTCTTTGGACAATAGTTTCCGTAATCTCTAACCTAAAGGATTCAATTAATCATTTTCAGTCGATTTTCTGATATACGTTGCTCTACTAGAAGCAGTCTGCAAGTGTTTTTCTAGTTCTTTGTCGCCTGTATCAACTCTAAAACGGAGCAAAGCTCTGAAATTGCCATCATTATGCAATGGGCTTTTATCGGTAAGTTTCCCATCATCACGATGACCTCTGAAGGGGATGTTTTGTCGGCCGAGCACTATGATCGTTTTGAATATTGGCAGTAATCTTGCTCTATTTTTTGGGATTGCTTCAGCCGTTGCTCATTGGCTTTGTTTACAACGTCCTCTTTAGGGTTGTAAAAGGTTTTAAAAAAATCTTTTCCAGCTGATTTTTGCCTGTCCTGACACAGTCCCGTTAGAGTAAAGGAATTCGTAGTTATAAGGAGGAGTCCATGGATTTTCCAATAACACACTTTTTATGTATTCACGTATTTGCTGGCCTATGTAGTAGCCAACGTCACGTGAAGGGATGCCAGAAACACAAGCACTTGAAGTAGGAGTAGAGGGCGGAGGCCAACTCCGCCGAATCCCCTCACCAATATCAGAATCGACATTAATGTTATTATTTGCATTATGTGAAGAACAAGAACTTGATATTGATTCAGATGGTAAAGTTGGTATACGCTTTGTATCTAGGCAAAGAGTTTCTTTCCGTGACTCTGACTCAGTATGAAGTGAAATTGAATCATCATTTGGTCGAAGTTTCTTCGTAGGTTGCATGAAAAAAGATGATATTAGGGGTTGTTCTTTGTCTTTCCGCCGATGCGTCTGAAACAAATGATTAAAGACCCAGTCTGGGATGTGACTTCGCATTCTCATCTTTTGTAATTTTTAATGGTTTTTACAGTAGAACCTCGAGTATCCGATTTATTTATTAAAATTAAAGATTACAAAATTGGCATTTTTCTGTTTAAAATTAAGGATTTTACTTGCAATAAATGAGACCAAGACGGAAGTGCTTTTCTTAATGAGATATTTCCTCGCAAAACAAATGGTGATGATGATTGTAATGCCCCGTTCACTCTAGTACGATAACGACCGTGGTTCGTACCGCGGTAGGCGTTAACCAATGCCTGAACGCGCGTTGGTTACCGATTAAGTCGAAGTTCCAACCACTGCCACTAACTATTGGTCAGGCGCGGCTGACACGGTTGAAACCAGAAAAGTGAGTAAGAAAAGAAGGACGATATGGTAATTAAAACGCCAAACTGGATCACGGAAAGGCTTTTTCAGTAGATGAGGAAATTTTTCTGGATTTTATAATGATCCGGACTTGCAAGATAGTTTGATGAAGTTTTGTGCTATTCATTAATATTGCTATATTCGGGTCAATATAATATAGCGGATTTAATATAGTTTACATGTATTTGTCCATGTTGGACGCGAGAAAAACATTGTGGAGCACGTCCTTCCCAAGAATCATCAGCAAGTCGTTGGAAGAAGAATATTATTATGATTCACTTTAGAATTATTGTTTTGGATGATGTGGTATTTTGTCTGTTTTACATGATTGGGGTGTATTATTCGAGAGAACTCGTCAGAGGCAAGTAGTGAACTTAGCGCTCCTCTTATTTATGGCACAACAACAATTTTGTTTGTGTAAATCAAGTGTTTTCCCTTATTACATTAAAATGACGTTATCAATTTCTTCCTCTCACGTACATTACTAACTTTTTTAGGTGTGCATTTTACTAAAAATATTTATTTAAATTGAAGTAATTGTTTTTTTATGGGGGCCGATTACTACTTCTCTATGTTATGGGCTTATCACCGAGGATTCTATTCAATCATTGTGTTTGAAACAGAATCGTCAGAATTAAATTTACTTTTTTAGAAGTTTGATATTCAACTACGCAAAATTTCCTAGAGGCGTTGAAACAGTTTTATCAATGCTGTGCTTTACTACATCAGGCTGATGTACCTATTGGAGTGCTGTAGTACGGCAGCACAAAAGTCTTCTACCATCTCCAAAACCGTCGCTGCTGCTCCATAAGGATGGTCCTTCTATTTCTCAGTGTAACATAAACCTGGTGATAAGCCAAAGCCTCTACGATTAAAGCCTCCATTTTATGCTGCATAATTCATGTAATCAACTCTGCAAATCTATGTAATAAGAAATTACTGTATGCTGGATGCTTCCACAGATAAATAATTACGTTATCGAGCTTATCAGTACTTCAAAACAATTAAACAACATAACCAATTAAACCCCCGACGTCCTTTCCACTTCCTTCAAAATATCGCTATTCGCTAGTCACTTGTTTATTTCATACTTCAGCCCTGGATTACGATTGGTAGTGTAAATGCGCAGAGGGTCGCTACCTCGGTAAGTACCGTGGTAGTGTGAACGGGGCATAACATTTATCGCATAGCGTTAGCGTAGAGACAGACAACGAACAACGCACAGTCCGTAGAAAGAAGTGTTGTAATAGGTGGGGGTTAGTGCAGAGGGGAGAAAGAAAACGAAAGTGAGATAGCGATTATGATGACAAGGAAACAATACAAGAACGAAAAACAGAAATCAGAGAGTCCGCTGAGTCCGATATCGCGTCAGTGAACCCGCCAAGTCTTTACGGCACAAAAATATCATGCATTATGGTATTAGACTACTAATATTTTAGCCGTACAACGGTCAACGGCAAACACTTCTGGCGATTTGAGCGATATAACTTCGTTCGGAATTCGCTAAAAACTGGTATGTCTATAATGAGCTGTTTTACTTTCCATGCTTATTTTGTGAATATTCAAGTCCAAAACATATGTAACTAGGAGAAGTGAGAAGAACAGAAACACGACGAAACACTGAACTGAATAGAACTTAAGGGAACAACATGTCAACAACGCGACTCAATCCTAATGTCAAGATTGTAAGAACCACTGGCACTGACACAGGTCACCAACAAAGTGACACAAGACCAAACTGGAAGGGAGTAGGCCGCGTTTATACAACATTTTTATGAAAAATAATAAATGTGGATGGGTAACCCATCCTCAGAGAGCCTGGTGCAACATTGTCACCGTGATGACAACGACACCTCCCAGCCCACTTACGCACATTCTCTTCCTCTCGTCCCTCCCCCTTCCGCTCCTTTGAACTTAACACCTGCTACACTGTTAGTCTACTCCAGCGGTTCCCAAACCATGGGTCGCGACCCACTGGTGGGTCGCGGGAGCAATTTTGGTGGGTCGCGCAGGGAAGGTGCCTTTTAAAGTAAAAATTAAATCTTAAATAATTACCCAAAAATTCTCTTCAAATATGTTTTAACGCTAAATTAACAATAAGAAGCGTTAAAAATAATAAAGTGAACATAGACAATATAGTCAGTCGATACTATTTCTGTGAAAGCGAAGAGACTTCGCTATGTTGTACGGGTCTGTTGTCTTTTGTCCCGCCGGCGCCGGGTAATATTGGGTCGCGAAAAATATTCCAGGTTGGAGGTGGGTCCCAGGACAGAAAAGTTTGGGAGCCGCTGGTCTACTCAATCATTGACAAGCAGTCATTATATTGTAGTAATCTAGACCCCTCCCAGCGGTCCTTCTCCCTTTCCTTCCTTTGAACTCATTGACAACCGACCACTAATTTTTAGCGATCCAGACCCCTCCAAGCTTTCCCACCCACATACCATTCCTCCCCCCTTCTCCTCCTGACCCTCAATATCACCCGGTTTCTATAATGGCTTGGGGGGAACGTTCCTCTAGTTCCCCACCCCCCCGTGGATCCGCGCCTGTCTAGACCCCATTTATCTTTCAAAGAGTGTAATTTAAATTTCATTAAATATTTTATTGTATTTTCTTACTTTTTACAGAAACTAAACTTGATAATTTCCTTCGTTAAATCTGCCATTATGTTCGTTTCAGAACATTTTTGTATTGTAACAATATCTGGAATAGCTTTTGATTTCATGTTGTTTAAGCAAGACTTGTAAATTTTTTCATACCACAGAGCTGCTTTTTCTGCATCAACTGCATGTTCCATAGGACATTTGGTTATACAACAATACAATCTATTCTATTAAAATTGTTCAAACATAAATACACCGGTGAAATATTTTAACATCAAAGGGAAAACAAATTTCGGTAAGTTCTCTAAGCACTTGCCGATGCTGAAACTTGTCCGTATTCTAAAGTGAAGGTTTTTCGGGCTCTCCTATACGTATTTCCATTGTCGTAGACAGTTTCGACAGCAGTGCAGCTATCTTGACTTGAATTTTGTTTATTGTAACCTGGACCGGATGAGACCACAGCCCGGCCCCCTCTTCCCTCAGCCCAGGGATCATTTATAGAGTTTGGTCATATTCAATGCGGAGAGTGGCGCGCAGGCCTGATAAGAGTCTTTTGATTACGTATTTGGTAAAGTCATCCTCTTCTGCATTGGTGTCAGGCCCTTTGGGGCCCCCATTGTTTTCTGTTTTCCGCTTTGCGCACGTAAAAGCAACGGAGGCTCCAAAGGTCTTTTTCAGCTCAGAAGTCAGTTCACTTCTGACCTGAAGAAGATAGCTGCCATGCTATCGAAACTTTCATCTATGACAATAGAAATACGAGGAAGAGAGCCCGAAAGGCCACCACTGCCGTCTCAACTACTTCGCGGAAGCCTTTGAGTCCTTATCCATCTTCGCTTCTAAATCAAATCTCTGAGTTCAATAGCTACTCGTGAATTAAAAAGGGGAACTGAGTAAAATCTAGCCTCGTATATGCTGTTTTGTAATCAAGATACTGCTTAGTGATAATCTAATCATTTAAAAAGTAAAATTATATCAAAATTAGCGACGATGGTATTTAAACCCGTCTATTCTTTAATGAAATCGATCTCTATTAATTATAACTGGCGACAGAAATAAAATAAAGAAATCCTATAAAAACATTGATAGTAAAAATTCTAAATGATATGAGTTGTATTTAAATGCTGAACATTAACCTCACAGCTCTGTAAAAATGTTAGCTAATTATATTATAGAATGAAATTAATCATTTTACATAATTAATGCAGAATTATTAATTTCATGTCACGAATGAAAAAATAGCTGTGGCATAGAGTAACGCCATAATAACAACACGTAATGAGACGAAATAGTAGTAAAAGGCATCAGAGATGTCGGGTTGGAAAACGAAAAAAAGCATGAAACTTATGCACTGCAGACATAAAAGTATTCATGTCATTAAAATGCAAACACAATCATCATCATTAAAAGAGGAATCACGCAACAAAATATCCGCATGAATCTCCAAATTTTATATTTGTCATTTCTTTCCGTAAAATTTATAAATGCATATTATTCACAGAATAAAATGAGATAAAATTAAACTAGCCTGTATCAGTCGTACGTGAAAAGCGCGGTTTCCTCACGTAGCCCTCATTATGCATGGCTTGCATGGTCGAATTCACGCACGCGCGGCCTCTGTCCGGTCTACGCATGTCCAGCGGGTTATTGTGTTAATAGGCGTAGGAAGCGACATGCTCTACGAGCCCAGGATTAGGTCCCTGCTTCAAAAACAAAAAAATGAGCGCAAGAAACGCCCGCAGCAAAAACGATTACAGGGCGGAGCAATCGAAGCATACAGGGGATGTCCTGTACACCATAGTTTTATTAAATGCAAACGCATCTTCATCAACTGCTAATTAGAGCGTACTGCGAATCTCGTTGAAAAAACAGAGCACAGGCATTAACCATGAGAGGAAAAAAAGAAGCACTCAAAGACTCAATTATCACCTGAGCTCACCTAGGGGAAACGCGGAGACGAGGACATTACCCTACATCGTCATATTATATTCCTCAAGGTAAAAATTTACGAAACAAGTTTAACTGATATTTATGACATAGCCTTAGAAATGAAACTGTATTATTATGACCACAGTTGTTTGCTACATGGCCTAAAACTGCAAGAATGCAGCAAACTGTAACAATTATTGTCCCACTTCAAATCGGAAGAATAATAAACAGATGAAGGCATTATTCCTGCAAAAGGAATATTATCTAGGACGTATACTACAGTAAAAATTGGATTGGTATCGATGATTTATTTAGCAAACTTAAATGATTACATTAAATTCATTTTCACGGTGTAGTTCAGAGAAGTGATTTCTTTCCAAATACATTGTTCAAGGCGCTCCTACCTCGTCCGAAAGCCTGATTCCTTTCAACGAGAGGTAAATGAAGAACTGAACTCTATATCGGTGTATATTAATATTTTATGCTTTTTTCGAAGATCGTGGGAAATAAATTCAACAAGATAATATTGCCAACTTTAAAATATAAGATAATATATGATGGAATCAAAAGAGGTCGACGACAAGATTGATTTTATATTTTACCTTAATTTTAAAGGCAATCAAATTGTCTACAAATGTAATTATTATGCATATCCGCCGTAAAGAGCGGACATAGACATTCAAATGTTATTTTTGATGAATTATTACTATTATTGTTACATTATTAATGTTATTATTATATGTATCGTTACTTTGGTAACTTTCCCGCTCCGAATCCTCGGCAAGCATCGGGTTTCATTGCCGTCATAATGGCCGAGGACTCAGGAGGGGTTTGGCAGTTCTCGCAGCCACGTCCGACGCCCATCGGATTGGTGGCTACGCTGCGGTTGGGTCGTGCGTACGGAGTAGACGGAGGGACCCAAGTATTACCGCCTTCTGCATGCGAGCTGCAAGTGACTCCGCCTGTGCCACGCAGGACGGAATGCACTTGATGCTCTCCAGCAGCGAGCCCTTAACTCCTCCGAGCATACATATGATGAGGACTACCAGTTTAATAGAGTGTCCTGTTATTATTATTATTTCTCCTTTTCATTCCTCAGTCGTGCTGGGTTATTCTAGGGTACGGGTAATATACCAAGTACTCCCAGAATACATTATTCAGTCGTTTTACTAAAATTTTAGAATTTTCTGACCATATGGCATGTTGCTATAATGACAGCCTTCTGGATTCTGATGTGTAGGTTGTAATGTAAATTTAGTTTTTCTATACTTTTTCTAAGTTGTTTCGGTATTATTCCGGTGGCTGAAACTACTATGGGCACTGCCTCGACCATGTTCATTTTCCATAATCTTAAAACCTCAGCTGCTAAATCCTGGTACTTGCTTTTTTTCTCCAGTATGATCCTTTCCATATTTTCTGTCAGAGGAATTGCTATATCTATGAAGTACACAGATTTATTTAATTTGTCTGCTAACGTGATGTCTGGTCTATTGTGCTCTGTCGGTAATGATAGCACGGTCAGAATATAGTTTGAAATTGTTTGTTTTCAACTGCGGACTGAGGATTATAATTATAATATGGAGGATAGTTATCTATTAGTTGTTTTTGTTTGCCAATTTGTTGATGTATAATTTTTGACACGAAGTTATGTCTTTGTAAATAATCAGTGCTGGCCAGTATTTTACATCCTTAAAGTATGTGTTGGATGCTTTCTGTGCTTTGATAGCATCGCCTGCATCTGTCATCAGTTGTATTTGGGTCTTTGAGGATGCATTTGCTATAACTTTTTGTATTTACAACCTGGTCCTGGATGTCTATCATAAAACCCTCGGTCTCCATGAAGAGTTCACCTAATACCAACCATTTGTTTGATGCTTCCTTATCAGCATTTTGCTGGTTTAGGTCATAATGATGTCTTCCATGGAGTGCCTTTTTTGCCCACGAATCCAGTAGTGATTGCTGATCTTTTGTAATAATATATGAGCCGAGGATACCTCTTTGGAGATTTAAAGGAGTGTAACACTTGTCGGCAAGGCATATAGCACTGTGAAGTTTTGATGTTATCTTTTTATTTAAGTGCTGAATGGAAGAGATTTGACGGGCATGTAAAGCTTCAATATCTATCAGTCCCCGTCCCTCTAGGTGACGAGGGAGCATAGTGCGTTCCACAGCAGATTTTAGAAGGAGGCAGTTATGGTTTGTCATTTTGGTTCTCACCATTCTCTGAAGCTGCGGTAATTCTGTTTTATTCCAGCATATGATGCCAAAGGAGTACGTTAAGATGGGTATTCCGTATGAATTGATGGCTTTAATCTTATTCTTAGCAGCTAGTTGTGATTTTAGGATCTTATTCCCTCTTTGAGAGAATTCTGTCTTTAACTTATTTTTTACACTCCTTTGTTCTGTTAGCCTCGATTGCATGAACCCCAGATATTTATAATATTCCCCTTGTCTCAAGGCTTTAATTTTGTCTACATCATTTACCCTGTGATCTCCTTTTTCGATCTTGCCTTTATTTATGTGAAATATTTTACATTTTTCAATTCCAAAGTTCATGTAAATGTCATCTGAGAATGTTTTGGTTGTACGCAATAATCTTGTGAGCTGTGCCTCTGTGGCAGCGTGAAATTTATGTCGTCCATGTACATTAAGTGACTTAAGGTGTATTAGCTTTTTCTGTTGTTCTTAATCTCGAATCCATTGTATGTACAGTCAAGGAGGTTTAACAGAGGGTTCAATACCAAATAAATCCATTAGCGGTCTCAGGGCATCACCCTGATATATTCCTCGTGTAATCCATATTTTCCTTGTGGTAACTGATTTGGTTGGTGTATTGATGCTGAAGTGTATGTTCCAGTTCTTCATTGAAGTTTCCAAAAATTCAATTAATACTGGATGTACTTTATAAATTTTGAGCACATGCATTAACCATTAACCAGTAACCCACCGAGTGTGGGATACTATCAAAAGCCTTCTGATAATCAATATAAGCCACATGTAACTGTCTACGATCATGCTATGCTTGTTTCAGTACAACTGAGTCAATTATAAGTTGTTCTTTACACCCCAGATGGTCTCGACGGCATCCCCTTTGCTGCTCTGCCATAATATTAATTCTTTCAACATGTTCATAAATTCTGTTAGTTATGGCTGCAGTTAAAAGTTTATAAATGGATGGTAGGCATGTAATCAGTTGGTATTGTTTGGGATCATCTGAATTTCCATTTTTTGGCAACATGTACGTAATACCCTCCGTAAAAAATCGAGGTACATCTCATGGGTTACGTAATAAATGTGATAAATAATTTGCTAACGCAGCATGAAGGTAGGTGAGTCGTTTATACCAGAAATTTTGTATGCCATCTATGCCTGGTGCTTTCCAGTTTTGCGTTTTTCTGATAATTTTGCAGATTTCTTCAGAGGTTATGGTGGAAATATTCATGATTGCAATATTTTGATAGGAATCTTCCTCTTGTTTTATCCTTTTTTTATTAGGATTATGTTGCTCTTCATTAGACCAGATGGATGCCCAATAGCTATGAAAGCTCTCTACATTTGATATCTTATGTTCGTTATTATCTGGGAAAGTAGTTTGAGATGGAAAGTCTCTCATATTTCTATAGAATGGTTTTTCATTGTTTTTAAAAAGCGTGTTTTGTGCTTTTCTGTCCAGAGATCTCTTGGTTCTTCTTAGCCTACTTTTTATGGCAGCTAATTTTTGCTTTAGCGTGTCTAAATACTCCTTTACACAGCTATATTGTTTTTCATGTGTTGAATGGGTTCCCATACTATCACAAATAGGCTGAAGTTTCTTTAAGAGTTTTTCAGATCCGTTATTTAGTTCATACTGACTAAGTCTGCTTATATCAGCCCTTAGTTTTTGTATTTTATTTTCCAACCTTTTTTTGCCATGGAGGCACTCTTCGATTACTGCCCTTCTTGTCAGTTTTTATTATCATTGTTATAGGGTACTGTATGGACAGCTTTTTTATGCTCTCATCATCTCCTTATTTATTCATCATTCATCATATTTTTAAATTTTTATTCCATTTTTTCATCATTTTATTTTACAGTCCCTATTTTTTAAAATTACTATTATCTGTTTTTGGTAATATTCTTCATCTCGATCCAGGACGGTCTCGTGGGTTGGCAGGCGTCAGAAGGGTCGATCCAAAGGGGCTGGATATCACAATCTCTCGACCCCTATTCCCGCCGCCGAAAAGCCACCCCATTACATTATGCCCCGTGAACATTATTGCTCATCATTATTTCTGGCATTTAATATCTCATTCGTGATAGCTAAGCTGTGAGTAGATCTTCACAAAACCCAGCCGACTTATATTGAATAATTTTTTCCCCCCTAATTAATGTTCAATATCTTATTCTCTAGAACGGGAGTATAGACAAAATTTCTTGAATAACCCTGTTACTTGATACATTCTAACCTCCAAATAAATGCAAGGATTTGGTTATGTAGTTGGTATCAAATCGATATGTAAATTACTCCGGAATTTTCTAATGTCGAAGCGTGAAAAAATAGGGTAGTTGAAAAAGGAGGCCATATATCATCTCCCATCTCTTCGAGAAGAAAATAGTTTTTTTCCTCTTTTCTTGGTTATAGTTTATTATTTGCCTAAAAATGGTATTGTGGAGGAAAAAAAACCTAATACTATTTATTCTCACTCATTACAATATCGTATTAGATATTGACTTCTTTAAACATTAAAGAAATTGTTTGAGAAATGAAAATCAGTGGATTTGTGCTGTCCAATTCCTTTGACAAATGCGACAGTTTTGGCTTCTATCTGAGGATGGCATTATAATAAGCGGAAACCCATGTCGCAACCGTCAACTGAAGTGGAAAACACAACATCTACTGAATTTCATATCTGAAAATGCTGTACCACCTCATCTCGCTGGAAACGGTTGATTAAACAGTTGGATCTCTGCGACCCCGTAAGCTATAAAGCTTAAGATATTCAAACTCTTACGGCTGCATTAAGAACTATTTTACCTATGCCTGAGTTGGAGTGAATTATAAATTATAAAAGCATTTGAACCCCGATGTTGGCATAATGTGCCAAAACCATGGTCGGCGACGAAAATAATTAAGAGGAAATGTACCAGTGTTAATATTTAATTCTGGATTTAAAAGAATTAGTTTTCAAGTTTGGCGACTTTCGGGAAAATGTGCATATAATTTCATTATTTGTATTTATTTAACTAAAATATCTATAGACAATACTTATGGCCAGTGTATGGTGCAATGGTCATAACGGGGTCATAATGACCACCCATTTTCTTCGTGAATGTGATGTGCAAGAAGAGCAAAGTAATGAAACTCGATTAAATATCGCACACGAGTATTGCCAATTCTTCACACGAACTGGAAAAGTTGCCTCTTCTCATATTGTATTTCCATGTAAATTTTGTCCGTTGTCGAGTGATCCGTTATTGCATCTCGTTGGTGAAATATGTGAGTAAAAACGGGTAACCGCATCATAATTTATCTTTGTATCAGACTGGCACTCACGCACTAGTCTGAAAATGAGGACAAGAGATATGTTCTGCCTAAGAACAAAACTTACGTGTTGTAACAACGTAATATATATTCCTCTATTTACTTTATCTACATCATGTTTCATGACTAACTGTAAGCCACTAGTATTGTGCCCTGGACTTCGGTGGTCGAACTACCATCTCTTCGAGATGAAAATAGTTGTTTACCTCTTTTCTTAGGTTTGCATTCACTTGATTTCTCTAAGTATATGTCCGAATGTTATTTGGCAGAGCTCAGAAGAGCCAAGCAAAACTATCTCTGAAGTGTGACCTTTCCTTGATGTCAGTACCTTCCTACGAGTATTTCTCTACCCCATCCGTTGTCACGTGGCCGAAAATATCCTTGTCTCGGCTTTCCTATATAATCGCACAGAGCAATGGACAGTGGTCAGTAGGGCTCTTTCGGGTCGTCGGGTCATTTTGATCCGTGGTCATAATTCGGCTCTCCTACAGTACCTAGGCAAATAAATCAGTAAGGATTTCAGAATCTCACAGCATTTAGGATGAATTTACCAATCCCATCCACCAGTGAGGGGGAAAAACCAATCTCACCGCTGCCGCCAGAAATGTTGCTCACGCTGCGTGGAGACGGGCGTATACAGACATAAAGAAAGTAAAATCAAGTGAATGTATAGCTAAGAAAAAAGGGAAAAACAAACAGTTACCATCTCTAAGAGATAGTAATTCGACCACCAATATCAGGTCACAACACTAGTAACCGATCAAAAGATTGGGTTTCTGCAGTTCTCCACTCTACTCTCCGATGAACCAACCGCTTCATTCCTTAATAATTTTTGGCTTTGGCAGACCTCGGAAATTATCCTTCGAGTTCCCTTCTACAAAAGCATACAAGAGCAGACTATAAGCCGTTGATACCTCGTGCTGGAGGAGGATGCTGAGGATAAAATGGACGAACAAAATAAGAAATGATGAAGTTACGAAAAGAGTAGAAGAGGATAGGCCTATATGACACACTACAGAGAAAAGAAGAACCAGATGAAATGGACACACCTTAAGGTGCACTCTTTTTTTGAAGAATATGATTAAAGGAAAGATAGAGGGAAAGGTTCACAGAGAAGCCCCAGGAATACGTTCATGGACCAAATAAAGTGGAAATTACACAGGAAGAGGTACCAGGAAGCTTGGGAACTAGCTCCAGATAGGAGAGGGTGGAGGGAAGAGGTCAACCAATTTTTGTTTTTTTCGAACAATGATGATGTTCCGTTCTAGGTCAAAGATTCTTCCTGTGTATCAGTTTTTATTCAGCTATCGCGTCGCATAATCTGTGCGATACGCTAGTCTTCTCTCCTCAAAATAATTATTATACCAATTCTTTTCCTTTACCCAAAGTAGGACTTGCTCAATGTAGATTCGCTCCGTTCATTAGGTCTCTATCATTCTTATACAACGTTTACTCAGCTTGCTAATTTTTCTGTACTGCAGCTACGAGAAACATAAACTTTGCTGCCATTTTAAGAGCGTGAACAGACCCGTTTGCTATTCTCTATGTTTTTAAAACGCCATGTGGGTGATTCCCATTTCGTGCCAGGTAAGAAAGTGTGAGCGACCCAATAAGAAGAGAGAGAGTGAGTGGGGCAGAGAAAGGGAACTCCGACAGAGTGCATGCATGCAGCATTGGGGTGGACAGTTACGTGAACAAAGTTAGCGGGGGATACGATGTTAGAGGGCGTCCTGTAAGAGGTGGAGGGGACAAGGGGGAAACAGGGCGGAGTACGAACAAGGTTGAGCAACGACCGGAAATTTGATGGGGAATGGCGAATGACTGGTCATACGGGGGCAGGATGGAGAAAGGTAGGCTTTTAGGAGGGCAGAAGGGGAAGAGGAAAGAATGGGGGAAGGAGAGTGTGGTCATAACGGGGGGCGGAGGGGGATGGAGGACGTTTCGGGGGAGGAAACTGGTGACTAAAAGGGTGAGGAGACCAAATGAAAACCCCGCTTGGATCGATATGACGATACATCAAGGAAAATTCAATTTTTTAAATCGGATTGCTTCCAATAACATGCAAAATTAGAAAGAGATGTAGACAATTATCATGGACATGACAACGTCGATAATACTGCCGGCATTGACAATAAACTACTCAAAACTCGAGCAAGGGTAGAGAATACCCAAAGGTGCAGATAATATTGTAGATCTAATTATCATTGGATATTATCAAAGGCAATAGTATATATTGAGTCGAATCATCTTAAATGACCCAGAAAAGTTGAAATAAATATGTTTCAACAGAAATTGACCGATAAGTTAAAGTTTCTGGCTTCATTTTGTGGGTCCGAGGCACATGAAATAATTTCTCAACCTATGCATTCTTACTCTAATTTTTCAAAATGTGAAAACACTTCAAAGGAATAGTACTTCCTGATGCAAAGTCGCGAAAGGTCATATTAGAAAAAATCGGAAATTAAATTTTTGATGAAGCCTGAATATCATCATCGGCAATAAAGAGCGGTCGATAACAAACAATCCTCACGGTTTAGGCACGAAAAAAATGATGAACGGCACAAGATGGTCATAGCATTAACAGTCTTTTTAAACAATTGCTGAAAGAGAAATGAATCAAAAACCTTTTTAGGAAAGACAAAGGCTGGAATACCTTTGGGAAATTTCAAAGTAAGATAAAGCGAAGGCATGGATGGCAATAAAGTAAAACGTAAGAACACTGATGAATGAAGAGGAGAGCAACAGCCGACCGATCTTTGGATTGTTGACTTCTGAATATAACATTGGTGACACTAATTGATGTTACAAGATAGATTGACTCTATGATCCCCTAAAACTACGTACTTACGACGATGTAACTTATACCGATAACATTTGATTCAATCGAAATTTAATAAAATAATAAAGGACATCTATTTTTATACCGGTAGTAATGTTCTAATAACTTCCCTATCTAGTCACCAGCAGTAAATAAAATTAAACTTTGATGGTACTTTTTCAGGGTATATCTATTATATTAAAATTGAAACGGACATTTTTTTAGAAGGTAAAGATATATTTTATTAAAACCATTAGAAGCTTCCATGACTAGTTCATGGAAATAGTAAAGTAAAAGGATGCCAAAATATTTTTTGAATGCTGTTTTCACTGAAATACTTTGTAAAGTAATTACTCTTCAGTTACTGGATCTAAGTTCTCGAGTTAGCAATAAATAAAGATTATTTGAGGATGATACGGTTATCTACCGTGAAATAATCGAAGACGCGGACATGGAAGTTCCATTAACGGACATAAACAACGTCATTCGCGGTGCCAGGAGTTTTAGAATTAAATAACACTAAATGCACCACAGTTCAGTTACTGTGAAATCACACATCACACAAATTATCGCACAAATGCCATTCCTATACTTTCGGTGAAGTAAACATGAAAAATCTTCAGATACAGTTAAATATCTTCGAATTACCTTAACTTGCGATTTATCGTGGGGAACACACATACAAAACATATGCGGCACAGCATTAAAGAAACTAAATTTAGTTAAGCGTAAAATAGGTAGGACCTCGGATGAAAAAGTAAAAGAGACATACTAATTAGCTCTGGTTAGGCCACACCTATAATATGCCGCGAGGAATTGGACCCTGGTCATAAAGATTTAACCAAAAAAATAATAAAATACAAAGAAAATCAGCACGCTTCGTCAAAAACTGCTACGAGTTAACATTAGAGTCTCACTACTGCTGAAGGGATTAAGGTGGGATCCTCTAGTGACTCGGAGGCTACACGTTAGGTTTAGGTTGCTTGAGAAATTCAGAACTGGTGTGTATCAGAGAGTATTATAATGACGCCATCCTACATCTCTAGGCGTGACAGAAGCGATCAAATAAGCGAGATACATTGCCGAACAGATTGGTACAAAAACTCGATCTTTCCGCGCACAATAAGTGATGACAATAAAAACTGAACTCCATTCAATACAATCCCATAATACACGTCACCATTTCACCTCCCAAAATCTTACATCTTTACAAGGCTGGTGACCTAACAACATCTGCCACACGCCCATGCGGTGGTTCACTGGGTAGTATGTAGTTGTAGATGTAGATATTGTTTCGAATTAACTCCCAATTCTTGAGCTTCTCATTAAAGGGTCTTATCAACTCTCTCCAGTTATGTACTGACGTGGAAAACTCAATTAGAAGTTATGGGTAATCATGCAGCAATACCGTCAATGCCACAATGACGGCTAAATCTCGAAACGCCCGACATATAACTTCGCGTAAAATTTTTAGTGTTACTCATTTGAGATGTGGGTGTGGAGATAGATGGAGAAGGTGAGGTGGACGGAAAGGAAGACAAACGAGGAAGTGCTTGAGATGGCGGGCGAAGAAAGGAAACTTCCGAATGGAATCCGGGATAGACAGGGTAGATGGCTGGTGGATCTAATAAAGGGCGATGGGTTGCTAAAGAGTCTGGAAGAGGGAATGATGTTGGGCAGGTGAGGATGGGGAAGAAAGAGAATAGGTTTCATCTACAGGATGAAGAACGGCTAGAGCGTATGATGAGGCGAAGTGAGTTATACTAGAGGGAGATGAGGAAGGTGTAGAAAACCGGGAGGAGATTCTTTGATAGTCATCAAAACCTACCTTTACCGGTAGAATACTTCAATAACAACAATTATTATTACTCAGTTGTACTTTGCATCAGTAAGCGACTTTTAATATAAGGATCGCACATCCCTAAAGTGTTACTTGAAGGAGAATCTCCTTTGTGAAATTGGGGTCCTACTGTCGATGGAATGTTGACTGGAGGAAGGCAGAATGAGGGGAACTGTGAAGTGGGAGGGTGGGCAGGAGGTGGAGGAGGGGGGGAATGGGTGCCGTGAGAAGGGAATTGGAGGGGGGATAGATTTTCGCCAGGACTCCAGAGAGAGAGGACGCCGGCTGATGATGGGGACACACAGCAAGAACGACAAAATGGGCCGACCGACGGGAGTGTGGATACGGGAGGAAGGGAGGTTTCCCATGGAACGGGGTGAAATTGGGAACGGGATCGAGTCGCGGAGTAGGAGGTGGGTGGGGTTCGCCCGAGATTTCAGCTCAGAGACCCGAGCGAGGGATGGGACACCGCTGGTCCGGCATGTGCAGGAGTGCGGGGGTGGAACGGACGTACGGAGTAGGGTCAACAATCGATGAGGGGATGACTATATGGCCGAGAAATTCTCCATGCAGGACCGTAGTGGCGAAGTCCGACGGAGGGAAGGCCATGGGGGTCCATTATAATTAGATAGGGGTTGATAATGGAGATAGAAAGCGTGGACGGAGTTGAAAATCGCAGCAAATGTTTGCAATACTTAATGAGAGTACTTGGATCGGTTGTTCGTCCTCTTGGGTGGCTTCGGTCTCCCGTAGCCGCTGTACAGGGACGAAGTGCTCTGTTAAAGGGGGGTAAGGGGAGGCGACTCATCGAGGAAATTAGGAAATGGAAATGGAAAAATTGAGCGAGCTGTTTTAGGTCAGCAGATTACGTCCAGATTGCTCCAGATTATATAATTAAATTTCAATTTCAACTTTAATAGGGACGGGGAGATGAGATTTTTCTGAAAGGAATGATCACAGTCAGCACTCTGCAAATACAGTCGGAAAACCACTCAAATACTGGACGTTTATGGAATGCTATGGGACTTAGACCACTCAGGGGTATGGAAGTTTGGCAAATGTGAGGGTGAGATTAGGAATAAAGTACACGATATTCAAAAACTTTAACCCAACTAGTTTCCAAAAGTTGAAAATAAAGTAATATGTGGTTTCAGGCTAGATAGAGTGGAAACAGAACATAGCTGCACTATCAAAAAAGAGCAACTTCCACCGTGATAATATTTATTACTAGCGGTTTCACCTTTTACAGCATAAATAGATCAACACCTGAAGATGCTGTCAAAAGCGAAAACGGTTGTAATTAAAAATAATCACGGTGGAAGTTGCTCATTTTTTCATAGCGAAGTTGAAAGTAACTAATGTCTGTAGTTTACGAAGAATTTTATTTCTGACATTCACACAAAGGATGCACTATGTGAGGAAAAGAGAAATTCTCAGATTCATTTATGTGAAAACGATTGCTTGATAGCAAAACATTCGGCACTCATTCGACCGTAATAACTTGAGTAAAAGGTCATTGAACAATGGAATATTCAAAGCAGTATCTCTTTTACTCAGGGGGGTGGAGAATTTAAGAATGCCATATGATAATTTCCTCATACACATATCTTTGCTCCCACCTAAATCGCGACACTAATTCATCATATAATTAATTTTAGCATATAATATTACTCGTATCTCTATAACCACGATAAGCATAGGTTTTACAATGCTGCTTTAAGTTTCTTTATTATATGTGGGCTTATTGTATTCTTCTTAACATATGACCATTTGCAATGAACAGTTTTACACTCAGTTGAGTGGATAAAATAGTTAAACAAATCAGCAGATAGTGACATAGGCACTTACATCATAATTCAAAACACGATAGGAAGGAAATGCGAATGTTACCCTGGATACAGGATTATGGATGAACCTCTCCTCCCACGTCACCATTCACTACCAAACCATGAACCGATCGTACAACTTTTTCTACCACAACACAAATCACATACCTATGGTTCCCGAAGACCCGCAGAGAGGCAAATTTTAGGCGGCCTACAGGTTAGTAAGTAGGTATAGATGATAAATCAAAGTAAAGCCGGAATTATTCAGGATAAACCAAAAAACAGAAAGTTGAGAATTTTGAATGTAGATATTTTATTCACAGAAATATCTGCTTAGTCACATACAATTTACAAAAACAAGAATTGACGAAGAACTAGCAAAACAGAACACGATCCGATCTTCATATAACTCTTTAGGAGTAAGTCTCTTTTGACTTATGTTTCTTCTATTGTTTGCTGAAGTTGAGTAAAGCAATACAATTAACCATTCCCACCAATTAAGACGGAGATAACTTTAGCTGGGCGCTATCTTGAGCTATGAGAATGACGTATTTTTCCTTGACTCCTTTCCACGTCAACTTGAGATGTGAAAGATAATTAAGAATTAAGGTTCACAGGGAACTTTTGCAGGCAAATTTGTGGACTTATGAACAAGACCTTAAGACATATCTGGAAAAGCCCAGTGATAACCCTCTTCAGTATTAACAAACTAGCAAGTTTCCTCCCATCCATTATCAATATCTGTCAACCCGATGGTTATATATATTTACTTTTCTACTTGACTGTTCCTCACCTGCTAAAGACTCAAAGCCTCCTTCCTTAATAGCTATTTATTGGCCTTTTCATCGCACGCACTGCACCGGGGCCATCCTCTGGAGAAGGTACCTCCGTTTACTATTCCTTATGCAAACTAGAGCGGCAGAATCCATATTGGTTTTACGAGGTCATCCATTCGTCGCTTGTGAGCACAGAGATCACATTATTACGTCGTAGAACTTTTCTTGTCCATCATTATACGATTTTCTTTCTCCTCGAAAGCAAATGTCCATTAACTTCTCTGTATCTTACGACAGTGCACATATAAGTAACACGTGTCATAAGCGGAGAGTGCGACTCCCAGGAAACTAAATGGGATGCTGCTTTCGCGATGAAGCATTTTGGAGGACATTTTCGAATAACTATGAATGAGTATTGCATAAGATTTAAATCCAAGATTGATTGACATCGGCCCTGGACGGACATCCCTTTCGTTTGACATCTGGGTCAATAATGTACTTAATGGAAATTAAAATACACTTTGTATAGGTTCACTAGATGGGTTTATTGATAACGACCATGGTTTCGTCACATAATGACATCTTCAGGTGAATGACATCTTCATCTGAAGATGTCATTATGGGACGAAACCATGGTCGTTCTCATTAAACCCATCTAGTGAACCTATACCAAGTGTATTTTAATTTCCGTTAAGTATGGAGAGGTTTCACAAAGTGAGGCCTTAAGTTATTAGTTATATTTTTCCAATAATGTACGTTCAGTGTTTATAATTTACCTATACTAATGAACAAAGTCTGCAAGAGAATTAAATGCAGTCATTACCTGCACATTGTACACCTAATGAGGCACTGCATCATAAGGAAATCTGTACTCTCTTCATGGAGTAATATTGATTAAGGCGTATAAGTTATTTCTGTGCATATATCTTAATGAGAAACTAATGACTGGCAGAGACCTTGGCATTTTATATCAATAAAAATATTCCCTTATTTTTGGTACTATTAGTCCATTTCATCCTCAGCACCCGCTTCCAGGATAATATTCTGATAGCATGTTTTCTTCTCTAACCCGTGTTTCTTTTGCCCCACGTCTCACATCCGTAAACAGCACAGCACTACACTAAAATATATTTTCGGTACTACTATCAACTTTACATTATATAATTTCCTACATTACATCTAGGTATTGCATACAGCTTCATCTCCTTTGGTGTTATAACTGCCCAGTATTGCGGCTGAGTTTTATCATTCCTATCGGTAAGCCTGCATCGCATTGGTATTTCATAACTAATGATCAATAAGAAACAATATTTTACGTTTGTGTACGCATAGCATTTATATTTAGCATATCTTAATTCTAAATTTATATGACTGAACATAGGTTGTAACTCGAAGTAAAAATAAATAAGGTTATCTCTGAATTATTTGGGCCTTAAATAAGCCACGAAACACTTTTCCCCGCATTTGCTCTCTCTCTAATATGTGCTGCGTAGTTAAGAAGTTGCTTTCATATTCATAGAAGTTCAATTATACAAGGCACTTTGCTCATATTCCTCAAAGCCTTTTATATAGACAATCTTGATCGAAATGAGGTTAGTGAACAGGCATTCCGCAGATCTATGAAATAACCAGGCACCAGGCGATATGCAAGTACTACGGCACTCCATCATACTTCTTCCGTCAAAACAATTGTAGAAATCACAACAATTTTCTTTCATTCTTAAAATCTAAGAACTATGATGAAAAGAATCCTGACACAGTGGCGCTTAAGCTTAGTCATCATAATAATTTTCTTTTATTCCTGAAAACTAAAATCTTCAACGAAGTTTACTGTAGCGCATGACAAGTTTTTTTTTATAACACACGTAAATATCATCACAATTTGGGCCCCATTTTCACTTTAACTATGCAAAACCTCATTTCATTTTCCATAAGGAGCAAATGCAATATCTATTTCATTCCGTATCACAATAATGGCTCTGTAAGTTTCAGATAACCCTTCACAAAATATAGGGCATACCAAAATGTTCAAGCAAAAATGTTCAAATAGAGTAGGACGTAATCAGTAACGTAATCTCATTTGTAGCTACCTAATTAGCTGGCTAATTGCAAAAATGCTCTTTGTGCCTAGTTCAGCCGACTTTTTTACTTTGCATTCAAGCTCCATAATTATCTAGTACTTTACATCTCCTTAAAAACTGCCTTCTTTTCCCCTACAGTCATTACGAGCAAACTCTGAGAACTGATGATTTTTCCCTCCAAAAGCACAGAATTATCTTTTCTTGCACCCAATACTCTCCCTAAACCATCTTTATCAGTCTATCGCTCTCATTCCCGATTACTTCTCTAA
This sequence comes from Ceriagrion tenellum, assembly GCA_963169105.1. NCBI lineage: Eukaryota > Metazoa > Arthropoda > Insecta > Odonata > Coenagrionidae > Ceriagrion > Ceriagrion tenellum. The sequence continues at coordinate 88,086,229 of OY720641.1, read as the reverse complement.
TAATCGTATTTTTTTATCGGACTCATTTTTATGGGTGTCATTGCATTGCGAGCCCTTTGGATGACAGTTATGTCGCGTCCTGTGGGAAGAATTATGGACTACTACGTCAATCGACGCGGAGATATTCGGAAGGCGTCTTCTCAAGTTTGCTTTAGCCACAAAATAATCTTAATTTCTAGATGAATACAATGTAATTCTAATTTCGTATGTACTCCGAAAGACGTCCCAAGATATTTATCTGCTCAAATTTTATCTAATATTGAGTTTTTCATTCTTTTGTATTTGTATTGCAATTAGAAAACAAATTTCTACACTACACTAAGCAGCCGAAGTTTCGATAGGCCACTCCGCCATTATCATTAGGGATATGACGACAAAAAATCCTGACCACAAATACAATTCTGTCAGAAATTACAGTCAGTAGATTGCCTGCTCTGATGGAAAATCCGAGAGGACTTCTCCGTTATTATCAACCGAAGAAAAAACTTGATTTATTTCATAAGTTTCAAAAGAGAAAACATTGATAAACCATACCTCGTCCATTCAGTTAGCCACATCAATTAGATATGACGCTTAAAAATTAATTGAATTAATAAATTAAAATATAATTTAAATACACAGAAGACTTGATAAAAACTTATGTAACAGAAAAAGGATTTATGGTAGTTGATGACATCCGCCCTCAAGCCATTGCGTTTTTCCCACAAGAGGTCAGAATGACGAAAGAAGGGAATTTGCGAGGCTATTGCCATCCTCAAAACTTATATGCCTTTCCATGGGAGACGTGCCTCCATCCTGGATCAAGGGAAAAGAATATAGGAGGATATTGACGGGGTGAACCACCCCATCTGGACCTCTAGGGCATCCATGCACCCTCCGCCACCCCGTTCCTCAAACCCTCGAGCGCCACCAATGGCTCTCCCCCTTCCAACTCCTGAGACAACAGCATTGCTTACCCCAACTCCTTCTCGCCCTCCTGCCCCTCCTCCACACCCATCTGGCTCCGAATCCACCCCCTTAACACCCTTCTCCCCTCGACTTCCATAACCACTCCGTCCCACACTGCCGAACGAGAGACTGTTATCGACTCGAACCAACCCATACCCTCCCGCGAACCCCTTTCTTCTACCGGAACTTCACTCTCGATGACGTAATTGCATGAATCCAGGAAACTGCTATGCTGACCAGCTCTCCAGGAGAGAGGGAGGGACTTCTCCGGCGCTCCGGGAAATATTTTGTGCTGACAACACCTCACTCACACCCCTGCACTTTCCACAAACCTCCCCCTTTTCACCACCCCTCCCTTGCCGACCTATCCAGCCAACAGCACCACCCTTCCCACACGACCGTCGCGAGAGGAAAAAGAAACGAAATATTAAAAAAAAGAAATAAAGATGAGAAGTGGAAAAAATATAATATGAAGAGGAGTGCGGAAAGGGTGCAGAGGGGCAGCGAGGGCGGGTATGGGAAGTGGTTGGACTCGCAAGGGAGGGGTGTCTTGAATGAAAAGGGACAATGACGTCGGGCGCTTGTAGACGGAAGTTGAGCAGTGAGGGTTATAAGGCGTAGAGGGGATGAGAGAGAGAGAGAGAAAGACAGGATAAGAAGAAGAGGAGGAAAGTGAGAAGAGTGGAGAAAGGGGCAGTGCAAGAGCAAAGAGGAAGAGACAAAAGCCCCCGGAGGTGGACGCTCGAGACGGCTGGGTGGGTGTTGAAGAGCCAATGGCGAACGGGGCCGAGTCGACGACCACCCCGGAACGCGGACGGAGAGGAAGGGACAAGCACGGTGTCATTTTTACAAGCACTTGGTTGGTTCTATAAAAGACAGAAGGCGGTAATCTTGCTTGTGTCGGTCGTTTTTCGAGATGGTAGAAGTAGAACGAGGTGATAGCATTATACGACCCCCTTCTTCGCCAATATCTAGCCCATGATTAGTTAAAATTAAATGCAAGATTATCATATGGCACTGATAGTTTCTTATAGAGTTTGGGTAGTTTTTAAGGCTAAAATGATGCTTTCCCACCAAAATTCTTGGACTTTTATCACGGTAGCGGCCGAAGATTTTCAGGGGTTTCTCTTACCCTTCTTGGGAAACATGTGGAGCGTAATTAAAGTTCGGCACTATGTGAATCAGACGGGACGCAGTTACTAGTGACAAATTAACCCTTCATTTGCTATTAAAAAGAGCATGCTCTACAGATCAAACACCGAAAATTAAAACTTTTGACTGAGAACACTACGAAAGAACGGGTAGCAGAGTAGATATGAGTGCAAGCAACACTCTATGGTGCCAATGATGTCAGATGCCAAACATCTTCCTAAATAGCTATTCCAGAACAAATCTCTCCCAATGCGTATGACCGCAGCCAGTGCATCCGCAAATGATACAGAAATGCAGGCTGCGATGACGTTTTCCATCAGATTTCAGCAGGCACCATAAGAAATACGTCCAAGCTGTGGTGGTTACAAAGACACACTCTTCAGTCGTCACCGGTCTATCACATGCAAAATGTTCTTTCATTAAGTTAACATCACTAAACTTCATGAAATCGGAATTCACTTTTTGGATGAAGAAAATAATAGGGAGGGCAATTTGCTGTATAGACGAAGCTGGCTGACTGCTCGTGGCTTCTAGTGCTTGCTCATTACATTTTTTACGTATAATATCTATTCAAAGGAAATGACCGTAGATATCCGTTAAATAGTTTTTTTAAAGACTTTCTTCGATCCGAAAATATTATTTCAATGCTGTTTCCAGGAAAATAAACTTAAATACCTGCAAAAAGGTGTTAATTACCAATTGCTTGAAAATAATGGCAGCTTAATATTTTACTCTTTAATTTTTTTTCACCATGGGAATTAAATTCTATACATTTCGGTCTGAATCTTCAGGTAGAATGAAACTTATTTTTTTCACATACCTATAGGTACATCTAATAATTCGTATAAAATTGAAACTAGAAAAATAACATGTGGAACCAGTTTTATCTAAGGTTATCTCAATGCCATATATAGACACGACAACATTATTCATGGGATTTGCAGCGTTATTTAGGGCAGAATGGTAGTAAAATGACTAAATACACATCATTATACGCGTCGAAAATAAGAAGTCAACTTCTTGAAGACCCCTCTTCGATGATATGTGCTCTTAAATTGCTGGTATTTAATAATTGTCTCTTGACTTCATAAGTGATTTGTCTGAATTAGAGGGAGACGAAGGGCATGGACAAGGTGGATCTTACATTTAATGACCCACGTCATCAAGTACCAAAGCATGTTTACCTCATCAAACGTCAAAGCAAAGTATATCTCTCACACATACATCAATTGACCTTTCAAGTTTCCCTTCTCCTCTGGGATGCACTTTTGCAACATGCGCTTCCAAGTCAGTCTTCAGAATCTCCTTCAAAACCTCCAGGTCTTTGCCATGCAAGATATCTCAGTGTGACACGACGAGCTGTCGGAAGACTTGGTTTACTACAGTAGGCCAAGACACGGCGTCTCAGCTGATCCGCCGTGGCGTAGATGCAGGCGGTTAGAATCAGCTGACTGGTGGGCCCGTGCTACTTATTTAGAGGGTATGACTCAGCACTACGGCTTTCAAAAACTAAGAACCAAGGAAACTACGTGAAAGTTCTACTTCATCAAAAAAATTTAACGTTGAAACAAGAACCGCAGTCTGTCACGTGAGAGAGAGAGAGAGAGAGGGAGAGAGAGAGTGAGTTATCTCCTAGTGCAACTGTAATGACTCTGAAGTATTATATTCCTAGTACATTTTCACTGAAACAAACGCATTTCTAAATTAATGACCCCTCATTTTTAGCAATTCTCTTTATTAGCATAAGGGCTTTTCAAAATGTGAGCTCATAAAATATAAATTTTACGCAGAAATTGGAGAAAAAATTATGTTCCTAGTGTCATAGTCATACACAGAGACTTTATAGTGCTTTAAAAAATAAGCAACCACTAATCAACGTTGTGAGGTGTTACTACGTGGAACCTCTGCATTATTTAAAAAATACGAAGTAAACTGTGTTAGTTCCACAAAACAATTCATAAAAATAAAATAGAATTGGTTTCGTAAACTATGGTATCCTCAGATAAACATGCGTAATAGTGCGCCCTAGAATGACGCATGTGTTCCTGAGGATAGCACAGCTAGTGAAAACGGTTGTACAGTGTTCTATTAAAATGACTAATGAGACCCAAAAATTGTACTACGCATTTTTCTCATATAAACAATAGCTATTTTATGGATGTGTAGAGTTTGTTTTTCCCCGTCAAATAATAGAAGTACATTCTTCTCAGGCTTTCGTCCAGTTAGGGGCTCCAGCTGTATCTCAGCCGACATTTCGATGGAAGACGTTTCCATCGTCATTTTCCGTCATTCAATTTCCTTCGTCTTTCCATCAAAAAATGCCCTGGATACGATTGGTAAGTCTTTTATCGAAACGTCGGCTGAGATGTAAATTGAACAACTAAGTCGCCCGAGAATCGTCGCTCAAGTCGCTCAAGTCAAGAGAAAAGTCGCTCAAGAAGAATGTATTATTTTGCAATTATAGTACCAGCTGGCATGAGAGCGGGTACGCTAAATTTGAGAGGCAAAATATGACTTTAAATAGAAACGTACTGAAAATAGAATAAAGTTAGGGTCGACGGTCTAAAGTACAAACAATCTTGCTGTAGTGTCAGAGGTCGTAAGAAGAAAATATTGGGGAAATTAGTAAAAAGTTTAGGTTTACGGCCATAGAGAATGGTCCTGAGTCCTTAGTAAATATGAAAGTAAGCATGCAGTGGATGAACGAGTTGAGCCTGGTTATGCTGGGTTGAGGCTTGATGGACATCTAGAAAATATCGATAGTCCTTCGGGTATTTGACGGATCATGACGAATGTTTGAAATTGAAATACAAAATCAGACTTTAAAAACTTCGGGATCGTAACTCACCAGAGGGTAGAGTCCAGTTTAATGTTCACCACTCATATTCCAGGATACAGACACAGGATCGAGAAATGCATTTAGCATACGTTGTAATACCATGAATCTAGAGAAATAGAAGAGATGGAGAAAACAACGGTAATGTAAATGCACAAAACATAAAAATGATGGTGCGGGTTGAAACATCATTGGATCATGGGAAATTCTCAGACCGCTACCGCCCCAGCTCTAAATTATATTATATCTACATTCGACCTACTTGCACAGTTAAAATACGAATATCCACGCTTAATCTTGTCCAAAAACCTGAATTCCATGATCAACTCCAAATACGTATTGTGTCACTCTGCATTTTACTTAGGTAAATTTTACCTAACAATTTTAACTAGGTAAATAAATCATTTATGTTGAAAAATGCATGAAACTAGTAACTTTAGTGGCTCTTTTTTATTAAGTATATGCATTGGGTCACTAAATTCTATGAAGTATCCATGTATGAAACTTTCTGGATTCTATAAGACACTTTCTCTGGCGTTACTCGGTGAAACTCCTTCAAAATGTATGAAAAAAGACCTGGTTAGGATTGCACATTTTATTACAAGAGACAGGACCTAGGTTTTGGCATGTTAAGTAACACGACCTAGGTTTCACCCTGATTATGTCATGATATGCCGAAACGTAGGCTGTGTTGCTTTAAATAAAGAGTGGAATCATAACCAGCTGTTTTTTCATTCATTCTGGACATTGAGATGATACCTTTCCATGACTACTGTCAGGACTGTTACATTGAGACTAATTTAAAATAAACCAACGTCATTCACGCATTTGGAAGTTCTATCCAAGGACAAAAAAAAACGCAATTAGCATTTGAAAACAACGGGAAAAAATAATCTGAAAACGGGCTCTCCCATAAATATACCGAAAAGAGTATCGATCGAATCAACAAAATGGGAACAGCCTGCAATCTACTTTCATTATTGCTTCTCGGTATGCATAATTTATTGGGCAAATGTCCTGCAACTATGCTTCATTTACATTAAAGAAAGTGAATCAAATTACCTATTCGACTACCGAGTTTCCACTAATGTCAAATCGTTTCATATTAGATCAAATCGTTTATATATAAATAAGCACCCGCTGATTAGTTTATACATACTCCTATTCCTTACTAAGAGAAAAAGTACATATTTTGATTGTATGTTAAACAGCGGCTTCGTTATATGTATAGGAGGGTGGAGGTCGTTCCTGAGTTTGCGTATCATACAGAATGATAACGTGCTTAATAAATAATATGCTTGAAAATCTATCTGAATCAAAGGTAAAATATAAGCAGTAAATATGAAAACTTGGCATTGGAATAATGAAAAAAATACAACAGTAAACCCTGACGAATTGCTCATTGAAGTAGACGACAAAGTAGACAGTAGAGGGCATGCAGAAGCGTAGAAAGGACTGAAGTGTGCTTAGAGGCTAGGAGGTAACAAGTGGAAATCAAAGGCCTAGGAGCGATGGACGAAGAGGGCTTATCAAACATTCCCGATTGATTTGAAATTTACCCTCACGGACTATGATTCCAGCCAAGGCCAGAGTGATGTGCTTTCGAAGAAGCAACAAAGTCAGGTCCGTCTCCAAAACAAATAGATCATTCAAATAGAAAGCTCGCATTTGCCGAACAAATAAAAGCAATGTTTACTTTAACGTTTGGAAAGCATATAAAACTAAGCACTGATTCTAAAATATAGACCAGATCACGGTATTAAAGTAGCATTTCTTCCTCAAAATGCGAGGGGAAAGGATAGAAATTGAACGAATGTAAGTAGTACGTTAATGAAAACGTTATTTCATCTTTGTGTACTGGTCTATTCAAAACTTCCAACGATATTTCTTCGATGAATTAGGAGATTTATATTGGGCCCGGCGCGTGCAAAAGAAGCCTATTTTACTCTAAACTTAACGAAACTATGCGTGCAATATTAGCATCTGAATACTGTAAAATGAAAGTAACATTGTAATAGATACTTAGAGATTTTCATCGCTGCGGGAATAATACAATAGTCTATACACTCTCTCTCTATATGCATCTCTTCAGAACTTCCAATGATATTTCTTCGATAAATTAGGAGATATATATGTATATATTGTGCCCGGCCCGTGCAAATGAAGCCTATTTTACACAAAATCTAACGAAATCATGCGTACAATATCAGTGTTTGAATAACGTAAATAAAATAACACTGAAAATGATACTTATGGGATTTGCATTGCTGCTGGGATAACATCGAAGTCGATACGATAACACGTTTTTATAACAGTTCACCCCCAATTTGGAGGAAGAATTTATCAATATAATACCATCTTTAGCCCTTTCCAAATGATTAATGGTCTTTCATTGTGGTTCTATTCAAACACTACTTTACTTCGTCATTAGATAAATTAGAAAAAAATCACTAGATCGCCTTATCAATTAGTCATAATCGCAAGGGATTGATCACTTCCGATTTCATTCGAAAAGAATGGCTGACCAAATATTTCATCCCGAATGCCAAAGTGCCAAAGTTTTACACACCATGATATTCCTACGCACGCCTGGACCAACTTCTAAAGGGAACTCGGAAAGACGGCAACAAATTCTGACCAGATTGGCAGAGCCCTTCCCTCGCTCCCGCCAAACACCCCCTTCACCTTCCCATACACGTCCTTCTCAAGTGCCCCTCACTCACCGGCCCTCGTTCCATCAGTCGCCCTTCTCCTTTAACACGCCGCCGTGCGAGAGCCCTACCAAACCCTTCTACTCCTCTCTCCCTAATCCTTGCCCGTCTGGGTTCGCCCAAAAACACAACTCATTACACCCGAACTCCAGCAGCATCCTTGAGCCTCCCTGTCTCACCTATTTTTTTCCTATCTGCACCCTGTGCGACTTCCGGAGCTCATTCTGCCGTCGGGTCCTCTCCTTTTTATTTCTAAGTAAACCTCCATCTTCAAAAGGTTCGTGATATATTTCACCACCAAGCGTTATTTGACATTAAAAAAATCATTCACGCCCGGGATATGCTAACGCTGGACCTGGCCTAAGGGTTGAATATGAATGAAAGGAAAAGGAGAAAAACAAGTTTGAAGACTTTAATAAATAATTCTTTGTGGCTCAAGTTTTGCATGTCCATCATGTGATATTCAAAAAGGCAGAATAGCGTTAATTATCAAAGATCAACTACGGACGCAATGTGAAGATAAAAGGTATGACTATGAAATTAAAAATAAAAATAGCAATAAATAAATTGATAAGAGAAGAGTAAGGAAATGAGAGAATCATGAAATGTCAGTGTTATATGAATAAAAATCTTAGAAAACGATTTCTGTGCTATACAATTGAAATTTTGAACTGAATTTTAATTCTTTGATAAAATACTAACCCCTTAAACAAATAAGTAATTTTCCTTGTAACCCCATAGTCACTGCCTAAACATGACAATGACACTGACAATACACAATCCTTAAAAGGTCGAAGGTTGAGCAATCCTTCCACGCAAATATATGGTATTGAAATAGCTCTAGGAAAAGAGACTTTTTCTTTTTTAAGTAACTTTTTATCAAAATCCAAGTATTGACTTTTATCGGTTCGTCAATTACTATCAATTTAATAAGCGTAATAGGTGCAAACTGTAATCGATAAAGAAAAAACCGCAAATGAGATACTTAAAATATTTATTGAATGGTGAATTTTGTCGACTCACTCAAATATTTTTTTGAGCCGTAATATCGACCATTTTACTCTTATTTCGCATGGAAGAAAATAGAATAAAAAAAATAATAAAAACTGCTCACGACCACGAGTACGAGCCATTGTTATGAGCTTATAATCGGATTCTATCGAATGATACAAGTAAAACAAGTCGCTATTTGTTGGTATAAACGTAAAAATAAGGAATTTCCTAGTTTTATCGGTATATGAGAATGCATTTCGTATATTTTATAAGTATTTATTTATTTAGAAATCACCATCAGCAAACGTTCATAGAGGCCTTGGCGTAATAAATTTTCTCCATTTGGATTAATATTTTACAGATTTAAAAATATTATTTGATTTTAGTTATAATTTCCCTATACGCTAACATATGACAACATATTTAAATTAGAAAGAGATTTATATGAGTAATTTTCAAACATTAATTGTTCCGGAAAAGTTTCAAATTGAAAAATACGTCTCAGTGAACTGAAAAAAGGGACTTCCACCCCAACTTCCTCTCACATTGTAACCAGAAGAGGTAGTATATGGGGATCCCATCGTTGTGTCATGTTAACATTGCCTCTGAAGACGGACAAAATATCAGTGTAATAAACTTTTCACCTTCAGCGGTCACTTTGTGGAGGAATTTTATATTCGAATCCATATTAAAAATAAGCCTTGTACTTTTCCATAGTTATTTATTAACAGTTAACGACGACTTTCAAACGGGTTACTTTTTCCGCACCCCTCCCCAATCCTTTGAAAAAAATTATTTCCCTTCTCACAAGCTCCTAACCAATGTTCCCCTGACTTCCATCCAAAATTTAGATTGTTCTCCAAACCCCCCCCCCCCCTAGTTCTTAGCGATGGTTACCATCGTAACAATCAATAAATAAAATATAAACAAGTACCTGAAGATACAGCAAGCTTCGAAACGCGTAGTATGTTCAACTGTTAATAAATAACTGTGGAAACGTACAAGGATTATTTTCAATTTGGATTCGAATTTCAGGGTCATGGTAAAAGTTACAATATCGTATGTAATCGGTTTTTTAACGAGAAAGCTTTAGTTCTGCCGCAAAATCATCACTTTTCCGAAAAAATTCTAGCATTCATCACGTGGCGATAAAATTCTTACTAAACCGCCAAAGTGCCACAAAGAGTGATAGAGAATGAGTACTACAGAAACAATTAGCAGCTAAAACATCGAAAAACATGTATGAAGCAATGCAAGAGTATTAGAGAAGCTTTAGGGGCATATGACACATATTTTATCGTGGAGAAAAGTATTTGAAGAGAGCCAGATTCAAGGCAGCAATTAATACTCTGACTACACTAAAAGAAGATCGCGTGATGGTTGTGTGTGTTCATTATTGTTAAAACAGTGGGTAGATATAGAGAGAAAGTCACATGTATGGCACCATCCTCACCTACCCCATCGGAAATACACCTTTCTTGAAAACAGAGTGAATGTTAATCACATTTACCATGATTCAGGAAGGCCAAATGCAAATTACTGGTCTACTAAATGTATTTCTGGGCGGATTTTCGCACATCGTAGCTCGATCCAATGTTTCCAAGATTTAAGCGAAGTTTTCTTCACTCGGTCAGCCAGGCTGGAATACTCGATTATCCCCTTCACTCAGCCCCGAACCACGCATTTTCCTTTCCCCCGAGTCATCACTCGCCCTCCTGGATGCAAACCTCAAAGCACCACTCCGTCATGACTCCCGCCCATACTTTATCATGCGCTGTGGTTTTTTGCGGCCACCGCAATTTGGCACATCATCCCGCTTCCTTGCCGTGCGCGGAATCCAACATCTCATCCACTAGCTAGCCAGCCGCTGGATATTTCTGGAAAACATCGCCCATTTTTCTCCAGAAAGGGCGTCCCGCGAGTTTCATTTCGGGATATGACCTTGCAAACAATGCACAGGCCAGAATAAACCCATACATCATAGACGAAAGGCCAGACGTAGAACGATGGAATTTATCTAGAGGATGGTGCACATGTGCTGCTCATTGATGAATGGTCTTTCAGTACGTTCAGCTACTACCGGCTTTCACCCTTTTCTTCATTTCTACACCATGGAAAACGGTCGCCTTTATAAAAATAGAGTCAATACAGATATTCTACGAAATCCGATCCCTGGACAGAAATCTCCATGAATTATCATAGCGTGGCAGTCTTGCCTTCATTATTTCATCTAGAAACTGACGTATTACAAAATTTTAATACTTCGTTTCATTGCTTTACTTTCAACCGTCCAAACTACGAGGATTGCTCAAAAAGTGATATCCCACATTTAAAAAAATCCCTAAAAACAGAAATCATCAAGAGACGCACCTCTATTGGCTAAAAACCCAAGTAAACAGAGTGTTTCACAAATTTTAGAGGGATTAAGGTGTGATCACCTTGAGACTCGGTGGGTAAACGCTACGCTTAGCTTGCTCGAGAAATTCAGAACTGATATTTTTCGGAGCGACATAGAGAATATTACCACGACTCCTCACTACATCTCTAGGTCTGACAGAGGCGATAAAATAAAAGAGAAACATTGCCGAACAGATAGGTACAGAAACTCGCTCTTTCCGCGCACAATAAGCGATCACAATAAAAACTGAGCTTCACTAAATACACTCCCATAATACACGTTACCATTTCTCCACTCAAATTTTATCCTTTACATATTTACATGGCTGGTGCCCTAACACCTTCAGCCAAACGCTCATGCGGTGGCTCGAAGGGCAGTACGTAGATGTAGATGAAAGCCTAATCAGGTTATCACAATGTTACCGTATCTTACATCTGAGTGTTCTGACCAATTTTGTGGAATCTGCAGAGGAGAGACTGCAATATTAGGCTCGCAAATCCCAGTCTGGCATAAACTAAAGACGTGAAAGACAGTAAATTGCTTCATAATTTCTTTTCTTTTATAATCCATTACGAATAATGGCATTTACTATTAGTACTTGTCCCCACTACAAACATAGACGTCGAAGACTAGCGTAGTGATAACCTGGTTTCATAGCCAGGGCGTGATTGGTGCCGACAGGGTATCCATGCCGTAGTGAATCGCTGGAGGAAGACAATAGAGCTGGAGGAAGGAGATAATGTGGAAAAAAGAGTGAAAGAAAAATCATTATTTCAGTTGTGTGAATTCAATCTTAGTAGAAAAAAAATTTTTCAAGAAAAAAATGAGAGGCATTAATTTTTGGGCAACCCTCGTTATTGTTCTAGCCTCTGCTCCACGTAGTTCAACTTTTTCTCTTTCATCATTTTCAGTCCATTAATAAACTGACGGGAATTGATAATGAAAAAAAAGAGTTTATATACGTTGAAGATGCAACTTTGCTGACCTCAGCAGGAAGTGCATAGTCCTGTATGCTGACAATATGGCTGTGGGATCGAGTTCTTTCTGGGTGACTTTTATCTCGCCGAAGGTATAGTCACATGGGCCCGTCTACTGAAGTTAGTTAATGAAACCCGGTGCGCTCTCCTTACGTGCAATTTTCGTGGATATTATGTGGATAAATAAATTAGAAATATTGGCGAAAACCCTATAACATATCATATATTGTTCTGTGTAATTCAGAAACTTTACCTCTACGGAGAGAAGGTTAGAGTCAACTGGAGGCTTCAGTGAAGGGGGTGTGGAGAGAGATGTCAAAGGTAAAGTGGGCGCAGGATGAAATGCACCGGGAAATATGGCAGTGTTGGATATAGTGGCAGAGGAAAGGGTGACATAAGGATAAATTAGAGGAGGGCAGCAGATATAGTTGGCAGACGTTTGAGGTGTAAATTTCCATCTAAAGAAGGGTAATAGAGAGGAAAATGTTGAGGAAGCTAACTTCATTTTCAGTACTCCGTCCGTTGCATGGGATATTTAACTGTGCCCCTTGCCTCTCCCCATTAAGACTAGGGTAATTTCGAAGCCGGATCTGTCTCCATCCCTCCTCTATTCACCATAAAACTCTTTTCTTGTCCACCCCCCCAATCCATAATAGCGCAAATGACCTCAGCTGTTCGTCATCTCCCAACGTACAGACCAAATTTCAGTCGGATTCAGGATATGGAAGGGAGAAAAATGTTAGGGGTTCAAAGGAAAGGGAGAAGTCAAAGTCCCTGTTACTAGGTGGAGGAGTAAACGGGATTCGTGAAGTCAGTAAGGAAAAGACCCTGTGTTTGAACCACCCCAATCCATCCCTTGCGAAACAGAAGGTCAGAAGAGGACGGTATCCAACCAGCCAACCCTTTGGCCCGGCCCTTCTTTACGGCAACCCAGTCTCACAGTCATGGGCCGTCTTCCATGCCAGCCGTTCGTGCTCACCTTGTCCCAATCTCCCCAATCATCGACGCAGCGAACCTTTCGCACCCGACCCATACTCACAAGCGATTCGCACCCGCGCCTAATATTTCACGTGGACCTGCGAACCCTCCGTCTCCAGTTCTGAGCGTTCGCCTTTCATCTGTTACTGTTTCTCCCACACTCGTCATAATTATTGTTTATTTGTATATGCTCTTGCATGTAAGTATATATTTGTTGGCCCCGGTGGCGGCGGGGTCAAGTCCTCGCCTGTGAGTCGCGGGTTTGAGTCCCGACTGGGTGATTTTTCACCACTCAGGACATGGGTGTTTTTGTTCGTCTATTGTTAATTGTTAATCACCCGATGTAAAAAGGCCTTTGTTGTGCTGTTTTCGGAAGTGTGAGTATAAATAAAAAAAATAGGTATAAAGCTGTGTATGATCTCACAAGTACGTAGTATTGCCTATACATGTGAATCAATGTGTACATATGTAAACTTAAATTTGTGTGTATAAGTGTATGACATTTTGAGAAGTAATGTGAGAAATAATTCTCTGCGTGTGATGTTTTCTATGAAACAAACTCACAAAATTATAAAACAATTTAATCACTGTATCACTTTATTTTACATGTAACTGATAATCAAGAAATTGCACCTGATCTGTCTTTGTAAAATTATTCTTTTATGGTAACCCCGAAACAAGTTTTCCTCTGGGGTACCTATATTCCATCATATAGTTTAAAATGCCCAAGTTAATGTTCTAATGTATTTTAAATGAAATAAAAAGATATTATTATTTTTACCAGTCATATTTAGCCATACTTCCTGGAACAAATTGCTTAGAGGTTAAAAAAAGAGGTTTTATTACTCTCCCACGTTGAATTTTTGTAGAAATGTATATCAAGATAATAAACCTTCGATTAGTATAGCGAAAAATCATCCAAATTATTAATTTGTCAGTCTTTTTTTCGATCACTCTTCCTGGATCACTTAGCTAAAAATTGAAAAAGGAGATGATTAAATTTACCAAACCAATTTTTTATAACACAATATTTTGTGTAATTTAGAATTTAGAAAAGTATTATATTAATAACCCGTCCTTAAAAATGCTATGCAAATCTGTGCGCGAAATACAATTCAAGTTATTGATTGCTTTCCCAAAAAATAGGGGATTCTGAAGAATTAAAGTATGCGGTAATGGTTAAGTAACAAACATATGCAACTTCTGTGTGGAATAATTACTTGGATGACTAGAGCCCAGAAATCTCATAATAAAGGAATATATAAAAACATTGATTACGGATGTATAGCAGCCAAAGTAACTCAATTCAAAAGAGATTTTCATCACTTTTTTTTCAGTTTACTGCTGATCTAATTTAAACTAACCAGGTGACTAAGGGAGCCTTGAACACGTTCTGTAGCTCTATTGCTAACTAGGACAGAAGGCATAATCGCATCCTCCACGAAAGTCATGAGACATTGTATTGAGAATATCTTAATTATTTCCAAGTCTCTAATAAAATTTAATCAAATGTATGATGCCACTTTGAGGAAACATAGATTAATATCAAAATCTGATATATTTTTATAAATTTAATTTAAAGATATTAAAACTAGGCACCGACGTGGTGGTAATGATTACTATGCTGGGTTATATTATATTCATCCACTTACCCTAAAACCATACACCAATACAAGCGTATGAAAGTACATAAAAACACATATTACTTCTAAGTTGATTTATAGAATCAAATAAGGGCTAGGAAATTTTTTTCTGATGACTCATTTCATCATTTAAACATCATTTGAGGAAGGAATTTGATTTGATTATGCATGTTTACTACTGCCTATATATATTTGCATAAGATGAGAACTCATGTCCCATTTAGAATGAGATTTTTTGAGATCTTTGTTTTCTCAGTAAAGTAAGTTAAAATTACGTATTCTTCACGTATCAGCGTAGACTAACCTCTTCATTTACCAATGCTTTCAATAATAACCGGTCTGAGCGACTCGAAATTATTCGGATTACTCTGATAAAAGGCAAATCGTCCACGATTCTTTGGCTGCATCGGTGTCAATACTTGGAAATAGACATTTGTACTTAGCATATTCACACTATATCAGACACAAAAAATCAAGCCTATTTCCAAGGAAGATGAAGAGTGTTGATAGGTAAAATTTCCATTTTCATCCAAGTGGTCTACCAGGTGATTGTTAGGTTTGTGGACAGTTTTTATCCTACTGACACATCGTTCCGTTCCGGAAATTATGGATAGCCAGCCATTAGATCCCTCTGGAATTATTCATATCACCTCCCTCTCCTTACTTCGTCCTGAATACCTAGCCGCTTCCATCCTCTATTCTTCTCCTTCATTTGGTAAATATAAGAGCCAGAATACTAATGTTTGCTATCTAATCACGGTGGCGTGGACAGGAAAGTCTGTATCACATTTGACTTGATTTGCCATGCAGAAAAACCGATATTCGTAAATAGTGACTGATTTAAATCTTGTTGCAGAGGGTAAATGCGGCACTTGCGAAAGTTAGGATTGGCATTCAATGGGTGTATCGGAATAAGTAAAGGCTTCCCATTCCTAGAGTCAGGGTAAAAATCTTGGCCGAGGCGAAGATTTCCCACTAGAGTCGAGACTACTTTGCTGAGGTACTAAGTTGGGTGCTGCGTGGAGAGCACAAGTGAAGTACTCCGTCCGTAGTAACTTTTACGCCAGTATTTATGAGTACACTGATATAGATACGGTACTTCTCTCCACCTTATATCCTCTCTCCAATGCACTCTCCTCGCAGACCAACCAACCCAACCTTCCAAATTGGTTACATTCCCTGTAAATCACTCTACCACATCCCATTAAAACCCATGAGCGTTCCACATTTACTCGGCAGCATGAGCACGCATAGAAATTCGTCTCCTGTGTATATTTCTATGGCACAGCAGATGTAATACTACTACCTGCACCATGAAAATTATAGTTGTATCACGCAATGAATTAACAGCATATCTTGGGGTTTTCTAGAAGACAAATATCATTATTGTAAGGATTATTGCAACTATGCGCTGACTAGGTGGTAATGATTATTATACTGAGTTACATAATATACATCCACATACCCTAAGATGATATACTAATACAGGCATATGAAAAATAAATAAAATAACCGGTACCAGAGTGCAGTTTCTTGAGTTTTCTTAAATCTTTATGAATATATTTTTTTAACTGTTGTGTCGCTAATTGCTACTATTCGCTCATTGTAAAATGTCTATTTGTTTAATCCTTTCCAAGATTAAAGCATTATATGATGGAAATTATTTGAAAACACATAGGTAAGTATTATTTTCCTTGTATTAGCAGATGATCCAGTTAGCTACCCCGAAGCGGAGATTCTTTAAAGGGGGCTTGAACGAAGGAGGAACGTTTTGCAATTTTCCGCTGACAAGTTTCTTTCAACTTGGCCGAATACATTCATTATAATATTGTCACAATTATATGAATGAGAGAGATTAATAACGAACAACGACAATCAATGAAAGGAGGGAGTTCAGTTGATACCGTACCATGAATTCGCTGCTGCAACAGACGTGCTCCTGAGAATCGAACTCGGTCAACCGCCCTGCGTCCAAATGCACACGCTCCCGGCAAGCACGCGAGGGATTCCCGCTAGCTAGGACGTGCGTTTCCTCTCCACGGACACGACCCATGGGCCGTAAAGAATTCACGGAAGGCACCCATGCCTTCGCAAGGAAGGAGGAGGAAGCGGCACGACCCCTTTGGCTGTGATGCACGCGTGAGTAGGAGCCGGCACGAGGAGGCGCCACCGCCGGCATAGAGGGAATAAAATATGGCCGCCACCCGTTCGCGGAATGGCAAGAGGAGAGAGGAGGAGGAGGACGGGGAGGGAGATTGGGAGGGGATACCTGGCCATAAACTATGTACAAAAGGGCGCGTGTGAACGGACTGAATAGACGCGGATGTGTTACGTGAGGAAAAGAGGGATGAGCGTCGACTCGAAATAAAGAAGGAACTGGAGAAAATTGGGAAAAAGGGACGGAAATCGATTGGTCGATATTCACAAAATATCGATACGCACAATTCGACGGCGGCTGTTTTTGACATGGATGGTTCCTCGCCAATGTTTTCATGACATTAATGTTACCCTATACGTCGTTCCCCAATCTCACATAACTAGTCAAGAAAACAGATAAAGAAACTATCGTAACTCAAGGCCGGATCTAACTGAATATAACTAAGGACTCAAAGCAGGGAGTAACTTAAGACGGATACACTTCAAAACATGATAAAGATACCTTTTATTAAACGCATTAAGGGCAAAACATGGAGCAAAATATTATTATCGAGCAGCTAAAAGCCAAACACGTGGAATTGGAAAATAATGAAGGAGATTAGAAGCCAGTTGGTCTAGCAAACATTCCCAATCAGACACGATAAAATAAAAATCTTCTGCACGCAAATATCTCAGGGTGACCTCCTCTCCTGGAGGCGTACGCAGGTCAAAGATGCCTCCAGGAAAGGGGGAGAAACGTTGTCAGATAAAAAAAAACGACGCGGTCAAATCCTGGAAGAAGAAATGGAAAGAATACGTGCTCGCCGAGGAAACCTTACTACTAACCGAGGTATTTGTCAACAAATACCAGCCAAAATCCTAAATCTTGTCAAAAAATACCAGTGGGTGGTTTGTGTGATTCTTCAACTATTTGGGAAAATGAATCGTATAGTTACAGCAGTCAATTTTCAGAATCACAAAACAAACCTTTCTTTGTGGGGAAGTTGTTAACGTCTCGCGTGAAAAAATGAGTCACGCTGAAGAATCACATCGATATTTATAATTTACTAATGAAGACTTCAATCATTCTAAAATATATTATTGCACCATTAATATAACAGTATTCACTTCGTGCTCCCTACAGTTGCTGAGATTAAAACATAAAATTCGAACATGGTCTCCGTTAATTAGGGAAATACCTCGACAAACTTCTTTAAGGTTCTCCAATCCAAATGGAGACCATATTAGAAATATAAGTTTTATTATCAGCAGCTGTTGGAAGCATGAAAAAAATAGTAAATTGTTAATAGTCCAATAATATACTTGTACATGACTGAAATTCCAGGTAACCAAATAGAAATAACCACATATGTCTTTCATTTGACTCATTTTTTTCTCGTGATACGTTCAAAACTCCACAACGGAAGGTCTTTTGCGAATCTGAAAACAAATTATTACATAAATTATTGAGGTGACAATATGATTTATTTTCAAAAAAGGTCGAGAAAACATACAAACTACACCCTGTTGATTTTACAACGAGATCTAGGTGTTAGAAATGCCTCATTTTTCAGATAAGTTCTCTCTGGAGTTCATACACGTACCATTTCCCATGTAAAAGTGCATCATTAAGTGGGTATTTTTCGTCAAAAATATCGGAATGTAGTACGGCAAGAGGATGATTGGTTGGTATATTTGGAGGAGTAAGATAACTTTCGTTTAAATGATAACAAATTCATTGATTTCTAGGTGAAAGGATATTTCGCTCACACTATTAAAAAACTCACCTAGCAATGACCGAAATCTTAGACTTTAGTCCTTCGTTATGATAGTATTTGGATACATTCTGTGGATAGGTATGCCTTCCAGTCACATTCATTATAATTACAATGACAAGGTGATTCCAAACGACATCCCTGGGAACTCAATGTTTGTTAATACATTTCACCATCTTTCCCTTTTCATATCCATCCAGAGAGTTATGTGTATCGAAAGAAAGCATCGACGAAACGGAAGAGCAATGGCGTTGCGAGCGGCAGGTACGAGGCCCGACACGAAATAACGTACGAGTCCCGTGAAGGAATAACGTGCGAGGGCCAGAGAGGAGAGAGAAGTGAGGGGCGGGAAGGGTTGAGGCAAGGGTGAGAATTGGCCGACGTGGTGGAAGATATATGGCCGGAGCTCCGTGGGAGACGGATAGAATGAGACTGAAGGCACGGGTCTAAAGGGTGAAATTCTGATGAAATTGAATCCATAACCTGTGTACGTGGAGGAAAAAAGAGAAGAGAGGATTGACGTGCTACTCCTTGGAACTTTCCAAACCTCTTTTCGTTATTCCTCGCCTCCTTTCACATTTCACCCACGCCTCGCGCCGCCATCTATCGGCTCCCCGACGGAACGAATTCTTATCCCTCGCAACATATTTTTTCTCCCGTCCTTCCTTTCTGGACTCTCTCCTGCCTCCTTCGTGCATCGCCTATCCAACTTCCTCTGCGTCTTGTCCGATCATCGCCGTAATCCTGCCAACTGCGCATGACAGATAGGGAAACTGCCGCCTTCAGTTCACTCTTTCCAAATCTCTGTCTTGTTCCCTCAAGCCTTTTGATCAGCTGCCTGCCTTACCTCGTATCTTCGTGAAACTGTCATTTTGTCAACTCGTCGTCTATTTCTTCACCTACGTTCGCAGCTTGAGAAAATCAGTCCAAATACGGAATAAAACAGACTAGATGTTGGAGTATTTCTTATTAATATTGAAGCAAATAAAGCGACGACTAGCTTTAGGATGGACCGTACCCAATAATGCTCGTTTATTCGGATCTTTTTAAAACACATCTTAGCAACCAAATACATATTTCTCCTCCGGAGAAGAAAGATAATTCAACAAACTCTAGAAAGTAAAACACAACACAATTGTTATAATAGGTATACCTATATATATACGTATTTTTAATAAATTATGAAAATCACATAACACATTATAAATTCTTTTTCAGAGTTACATAACAAAATCATTATCTTTTGCAGGTCATTTTATTACTTTCCCTAACCGAGTTCCTTATTAATATTGAAGCAAATTAGGCGAGGACTTTCTTAAAGATAGAGCGTACCCAATAATGCTCGTTTATTTATTCCATTGTTTTCAAACAAATATCTTAGCAGCCAAATACATATACATATGACAGTTATGACCAGTGAAAGTTACTAAGGATAAATAGAGATACTAAGGGGGTTAAAAATTAAGAGAATAAATAATTTTGGCACGTAGAAATGTACATGTTGCATTGCGTGACTCATTTGTAATTTTTCTTAATCCTTTTCTCGGGTATAAAATCACCCGAAAAATTTTAACTCAAAAAAATATAATGATAATCGCGTCTATTTTCCCAAATCTACATTCCCTCAAATGTCTCCAATACTTACATTCCGAACCAACATTTGCAAATGAGTTTTGAATTTATTAAGAATATTGCAAGTTAGCATCATATAAATAAACATTTCCGAAGACTACTTTGTATTGTGCAAACATTATGACCGTTCGGAACACGATCATTGGTATAACTTTTGGAGTGGTGATCTGAATTTCCTTTGGACGGCCAAAAGTCAAATTGTTTGAAAAATATTTTCACATTGGATAACACAGAAATAACCGATATTCAATAAGTAACAGTAAACACCAACCGGAGTCATTCAGACACATAATTCGGATTCAGCTTCCAGGGAATTTTGAAAAGAATGTACAGAATAAGATGTAACTGTAGTTGAAATTAGCTTATGGAAAGAGTTTGCGATCTAAAGGTAAGTAGGACACGGATTAGGTCATTAAAAATTCATATACCAAATAACAGTTATGTGAAAAATTTTCCCTGAAAGTTGCCACATCAAATAAAAATGGGAAAAATTGTCCAGAGATAAAAAATAATATTCGAGAAAATATAATCCGGATTTTTTTCCCCGGAAAAAGTTCATTTGAGTTAAATTTTGTTCAGAAATCTGATTTCGAGAAAATATCGCTTGATGTTCTAAAGACCAGCGTTGTTGAAAGAATAATATTCGGAATTGCATGAATCGCATGTCAGGCTTTGTTTGGTTATATCATTTGCTTTTTCACTAATTTAAATTTCTGGAGACTAGATTGAGATATTGTGGAGTGAATTAGATTACGGACAGAGTGCGAAAATAGCCCCTCATTTCTAAATATTAAGTATCCTACATAAGCAATAAAAAGTAATTTATTAGGGGAAATTTTAGGAGAAAAAAAGTTAACCTGAGTGGAAAATAATCCAAAACGTGTTGTAAGAGATTGAGATGCCTTCGGCAATTCGGCGGTGATAAATAATTCTGAAATAGTACAAAATTATGAATGAGAATCGCCACGAAAATTATTGTTAATTTTAACAAACATTTTTGTCTTTTCTTTATCATATATGAGCCAAGAGTATTATATGACATCAGATAGAGTAAGGCTATCGTTTTATCCACAAAGCCTTTCTTTCATCCCCCTTGCGTAATACATAGATTTGCTCTCAATTGTTTTTGCTTTTTTCTGTATTGTATCTAAAAGAAGAAAGCTTGATGAATTTACTAATCACATCACTTCATTCGTGCCCGTGAAACGTAAAACTATATTTCCTTCTCCGAAAAGCAAATCACTCAATCAAATTAACCCTTCCACAATGAATATCAACAATAGTCGATTTACAAATATTTTGCTCCGCTGCGATTATCAACCTTTGTCCTCCCCCCAAAAGAAAATATTTTATTTAACCAAGACGGTCACTTAAGTCTCCCATATAATTAGCAAAGTTATTTAAATCAAATAAAATTGACAAAAATACATGAAAGAGCATAAAATGAATGAAAATTATGGCCCAGCTGCATCAATAATATATAGGGTAAACAGAGATAGTTAAATAAAAAGTTTTGACTTCCGTTCCTTCATTATACAGTGACATTTTTTATGAAAAAAGAAAATAAAAAGATACGTTACGAAAAACTAGATACCTTACGAGAGGTAAGTTGCATTCAAATAACGTCTCACCACCACCAGTCCCAAACCTAGAAAAATAATTATTATTTTTTCGATACCCCACAGTGTCTCCATGTTCCAAGAAATAAAGGCAGAAAAACATTCCGTCCCCGACGCCAAAAGAAATAATTGACTTGGCAACTAATGTATAAAAAAAGTTAATTACCGAGGAAAAAAGTTAGTTATATCCTAATTTCCTTGGAGGGACTTATCAAATTCCTTTGAAATCAGACAGTGTTCAAACGAAGGTGAAACTAATGCGAGCATGGGAACAAATGGACTCAAAGCTACCGATAAACTCTCCACTTCCAACACAAAGGAACACAAGGTATCAATAGAAATGAAGAAATGACGCCCAGGGCTTTGTTTAACGAAGAAAGCTTAAAAAAATACTTCGTAAGGTCAGCATATTTCGAATGGATGGAAAATTAAAAACAAAAGAAGAAATTTCAGCAAATCACCGTTTGCTCAGAAAGTTTAATGCACGGCACCACATCGGCGGAAAAGGGAATTTCGTCCCGCAAATTACATCTTTGTGAGTCTTTTTCATTATTTTGGGGCACGCCTCTTTTCCTGGTTGCTTCGGGAGCAGACAATTTGGCATGAAACAAGGGGTTCATGTAAAAAAAACGGAGAGATAGAAGGAAGAGGTGTATAAAGAAAAAAATCCTTTTTATCTTTGACGAAATGCTTCCGTTCCTCTCTCTCAATGAGTTCTGCTTTCCCTCCGTCTCTCTCTCTCTCTCACTCTCTCTCTTTCTCTCTCTCCCTCTCTCACTCGCTCCCTCAATTCTACCCGAAGCGATTAATTTGTCTCAGTATTTGTACACGGCCTCGCAACAAATAATTAATTTTCGAGCTCCGAGGAGGTTATCTACCTGCCATACCCCTTTTCTCCGGGCTGCAACGCACTATGTGTCCGCTGTGTATGCTTTACGCGCTTGCTTGCGTGTGCGTGCGAGCGTGTACTCCAGTGCACATAATCAACTTTGCCTGCAGAGGAAGGGGAGGAGCAAACAACGTACAGTCGCGGTGGGAAAAGAGGTCGGCGGGCCACACGGTCAGCGGGAAATTCTCATCGCTCGCCGAACGGATACAGACCTTTTTTCCGCTACGCGTTACTGTGCGATACCTTCGGGTAAACATGAGTGGAGAGAGTAAGTCCAATGTGACCCCCTCGATGCAACAGATGTATGCAAAAATATGCACCTAAATACATTCTACATGGCACAACGGCGTCAGGCCGTGAAAGGTCAGACATATTTTAACTTTTTGTTTGAGCAAAATTATAGCAAACCACTTATATAATTAATATAAATTCCCATAGTTCAAAGAGAATGTATCTAATTGTATCCTTATCGGTCAATGTACTCGGGACTACTCTTATAAGCTATATGAAGATTTTATTAGGGGTGAAGTATGCATAGAGAGGTTTACACAATTAATTGAGCCACAGATTAAAAAATTACTGTCATTGCGTTAAAGGAAAACTATATAATATTTAAATCAAGTGTTCCAACGGCGTGACAATAAAGATACACACGTCAATGAAATGAGCATAACAAAAGAAATATAAACGGATCGGTATAGCGCACTTAAGCAAGCCGCTTTAAGTGGCCGTATAAGCGTAATCGATTCAAAATTCTGGCAATCCAAGGCAAGTAGGTGGAAATATTGACTCGTGTGTAGAAAATAAATTTATTTAATCAGGCATTGAGTAGGAGTAACCGACTTAAACTAAAGTGATGTAATTTGAGTTGTTAACAATCTAGTATACTATCAATCTTCACAGATAAAAGGAAGTTGACACGCACCTACGCTATGCTATTAATATTTCAATATCTGACTCACATAAGTGGAAGAGAAGAACATATTTGCTGCGCAATCATATTCAGGAGGATATAAAAACGGCACATGGTCGCTAAATTTTATGAAAAAACCTCTTTTTTAATGGAAGACATTAGAATACAGGTTTATAGAAATGATCCAAAGTTAGTCCAGTGTCAAGGAAGGTATTAGGTTTACCCTTAAAAAAGGTTGAAGGTTAAAACAAGAGTGCTATAGCCAATAATTATTTTCAAAAATGTCGAAGAAAAAAAAATGAGTTATATTCACTGGTGTCTCAAACAAAGTATCCCAGAAAATTTTCTGCGTACTGCACTAAAATCAGTATCACGCAATAACGCCATGCACCCACTTTGTGTTCAGCAGTTGTAATAAATGCTTATTTGATGGGATAATATTGGACCATCTTCCCATCTCTGTTTTGACAGCAATTTAGCTGAAAATAAAGCACTGGATGGATTACTGGATGAACTTTTCAAAAGCCAGTCCACAAAATGTAAGGAAAGCATTTTCCATTCGAAATTAGGTTGAAATCTGAGGCTCGTGACAACGGATAACATCAAAGAAAACATTTCGGAGAGAAGCCATTAAAATTTCCTTTAGCTACTCTGTGCATTAGTAACATTCAAAAGAAAC
This sequence comes from Ceriagrion tenellum, assembly GCA_963169105.1. Taxonomy (NCBI): domain Eukaryota; kingdom Metazoa; phylum Arthropoda; class Insecta; order Odonata; family Coenagrionidae; genus Ceriagrion; species Ceriagrion tenellum. The sequence continues at coordinate 88,061,950 of OY720641.1, read as the reverse complement.
AATCATCGATTATAGAGAACAAGACCTGGAAGATGAATTTTTCCGACAAGAAATCTCCAAAAAAAGAAACACATTTACATGCATGCGTCCTTCGATTCTTGTATCAAAATCACTTCAAAAATCAGAAGCATGACGAGAAGAAAAGAGGAATAGAGAAGAATGAAAGTATTGAAGAAAACGCAAACATGATACTGAGGAAATACATAAAATTTATTCAAGGTATTGATGGTTGTTCTGAATACGGAGTCAATAATAATTTTTAGTTGCATAAACGTTTAGTTCAAAAACTGTAAAATAATACCAGGATCAATGAAACTTAAGAACCTGCATTGTTGTTTAAATTTTTATACATGAATAGGGCGATTCGATCTGAAGAATATATATGCATAGTAGTGAAATTGTGAGCACTAACTTATACATTTCATATATTTATAACTTTTTATGTACTAATGTATTTTAATAGATATATTTGGTTTATTTGCTTTGATATTATGTAGCGATAATGCAAAAAATACATTTCGTTACATATTTGTAAAAATTCACAAAATCAAGCATATTTACAACATTCATTCTTTACGGTTGAGTAAGCTTTCCGAAACTGGAAATCATTTGACGATTGCTTTGAAGATTCAGACAAGGGATGAGCAGACAGACGCTCTTTCAGTCAACCGAATACATGTTCAAAGTTCAATTAACATTGATGCAGAGCTGCCTAATGCATTGTGTCGTGTTAACAATAAAATATTATTCGATTTTTTTATATTTTAAAATAATTGGCTCCTGGAGTACTGACAATAGTTTCACTCTCTCGAATTTCTTTTCATGTCCACGAGAGCGAAATGCGTGAAAAACTTCAAGGCGTCGTTGAAAAGCGTGGACTTCATTCGGAGGTAGGAATGCATGAGAGGATAGCGAGACAGCCACGCTTCGACATACTCCTTGCGCGAATCACAATTGGGGGGGCTTAGGGAGAGGGAGGGAACCACGTCAAAGTTAACCAGCGAGCAATGAGCACCGCCGTGAGAAAATGAGAAAAAATAGAGAAACCATCCGCGCACCAAATACATAAAATACGCCCCACTTGGTGGCGCTGGGCACGGATCCGAGGCACGACAGGGGATCATTACCCACTCCCGTGCTAAGAGAGACGGAAAAGAACAATAGGTCCTAATTAAATCGATGTCGTTCCTCGCGCCTGGGAGCTCGCCTGAGAACACGGAGGCGAGACACGCAAATCCGAATAGTATACCATCTGAAGGGCCCATTACGCCACTAGGGGAGGAAAGGGGGCGGGTGGTTTTGCCGACCTGACCCCATATATATACACGAACACATCTACACTACTATATCTACCTTCCTCGCCGGCCTACAACTCCCCTGTTCCCTCCCACTATTCAGTCCGACACCCTGGCGGTTAATCTTCTCAGTTCCTTACCTTGAGAGGAACTAAGACAACGGGAATAGGGAGCGGCGCCACCATCGCTTCCCTCGAATTCCCCTCCTTCCCATGGTCCTCCAGCGTTTCCCGCCTTTTTTTCCCTTTGGGCGGGAGAATCTCACCCGCGCTCTCATACCGATGCGCCATCTTCCTCACGCACCCTCCTTCGCGGGCCGTCGCCTTTCCTTTCCTCCCCCCGGCCAGCCTACCAACCCCCATTTCCGTTTTCTTTCTAAAACCAGCGGGAGGAGGAGCTCCCCCACTCTTTATGTCGGTGAATGCGAGAGAATAAGACTTTTGAGGTGGGGTCCCAATGGCGGGGTTGTGTGGTGCGAGAAAGATCCGTACTCCTCCGTTCCAAATCCAGGCTAAGTCCCTCGCCTTTTGTTCACCTCTCCGCATAGTTTCCCGACAGGAGTGACTTGAGTGCTTTGCCGAGTTTTAGAAATCCCACGGCGTCTTTGTCTTAGGGCACTCGTTTGGCACCGTGCAAAAGTTTTTGTAATGCAATTTTCAGTCGCGCTCAAGGAAATCCTCCTCTTCCTAAATTTCTTTTGATTTCTAAGGATGGTATTAGAATTTGTACTAGGAAGCACTGTTTAACCCCAAAATTGGATTAGCTTCATCATCCTGGGCAGCAAGCTCGTCACCATTTATGAATGCAATGTAAAACAAACGTATAATATCAAGATGTGTTATTCCTATAAATATATACAATTAAACGTAATACTGCACAAAGAGACGAATATCTTGTTTACACAGCTTGTTCTAGGTAAGTCAGTGTGTCTTCTATTTAACTATGCGTTTCATATCATTAATTTTGGGCAGTGGAGTTATTTTTGTGGTTTCCCAGGCAAAGAAAATTCTATTCAAAACTTTCTCCACTTTATCATATGCTATGAGTCTTCCTATGAAGCAAAAGCCATATTTTTGTACCCTTAATCCTTGGAAACAAAAAAATGACTCAAAGGCATCCCAATATTCAGGAGTTGCCGAGATTCCGGCTGAGCGGTAGCGATCGATTCCGACTAAGAAATTGCAGCGAATGTAAATAAATATCTTTTTATATCGCCTTGTCTCATTATTGATATTTCGGAGAACCCTCAGACCATATGTTTAATAGAAAACTCCTTATTCTTTGGCATTTGCAGATTATCGTCCAATAATATCTTCAAAACTGTCTCATAATCTTATGATTTTGGAAGACTGTTAGCAGAGTGAGTACACACTTTTTTGTGCCAATAGTGCCTTATTGTAAGCTGGATTTTATAGTTATCGTTATTACTTATGCTTAAATTTAAGGAAGATTTATCTCGGCAACTCAATTAGCGGAGGCGATACAAAATACTGTGGGTGGCTTTGTGGATTTAAACGGACCGTTTGATGACACGCATTAAGGCTTATAACGCCCAACCTATAGATAAGGTTCACATTACATATCTTCTCAGAAGATACGGCCAATATCAGGTTCATTGCTAAGGAGTTGAGCTCTTGATTTGTTTTTGGCAATTAAACAATTTTTGTCCGTACTTTGGTCACAAATTAAGACATAACCAGCCCTAAATCCCATGTAAGTCCCAATTAATCCCAGTATTAAGATCCTTATTTTTACAATTAAAATATTGAAAAATAAAAGCATTTAATTGCATAATTGCATGCAGTAAAACTAGACGAAATTCGCCTCTTGCCCTGCTGTTAGTAGTTCACTTTCTCATATAGTCACGAAATAGTGAACTACACTCGTCTATGATTAGGAGTTTCAAAATAAAACTTGGAAGCATTTAGTTTTCCCTTTCACGCATTAACATCTACATGCCTAGATCAAGACTTGTTTATTCAGAACCAGAAAAATAAAAAAAAGACATTTGCAAAACTTAAACGCCTTCTAAAGAAAACGGCCGCTTTCACTGAAACCTAATTATGCTGCGAATGAAAAATATTATCGGAATTCGCTTGATAGAACGACTTTTTTTGAAGAAATTGCCATGAGAAAAATTCACCCGCCATGTTTGAATTTCAAATGGCTAAGCACGGCATATGTGCTGGTGAAGGATACTGACTCTTGGTTGTGGCTTCTTTGAAGTCCTCTTCTCCCTTGCGTTGCCATCTTTGATGGACCGCAAGGGCTTAAGATCTAATTGCCTTGTATCCACCAAAATTGCCAAGGGAACCAGGAAGCCCGGATAGCGTAGTGGTCAGCGCATTGGCCCGGCAAGCCAAAGGTCCGTGGTTCCTTTCCTGGTCCAGGCCGAATTTTTATCATGGCAATTTCTTCAAAAAATTCACCCGCCATGTTTGAATTTTAGAACGACTTTTTACAAAAAATAACCTCTTTTTCAAGTAAGCGTATAAAATAATTGACTACTGTAGCAAATGATTGACGACCAAAGATCGAATTCATCGACGCAAGGGAATTTCACGTGAGGATATTTTTTTGCTGTTGGACCTAAATGAAATAGAAGTTTGAGGGAATTATGACATTGGTTTCTAACTTTTGGACACACAACAGTTAGCAAATTATAGTGTGGCCTACACACGTTTGACATACAAGGTTCCCCATGGTTCTCCTTTTTAGCGTGAGGCATATTTGGGTAAAACAGAAGTAATCAGAATATTATCGGTATTAATACTATAGCACTTCTTTCGGATTAATAAAACTGGAATTAAATTGATATTATTGGCGTAGTTCCTCCACAAACAAGGGCTCTGCTTGGAATAACGATCTTGAAATCAAATCTGACCGAGACCCCGAAAGATATTTCCACCCAAGACCCACCTACCCTTAGGTAAAATTGCAGGGGATTCGTGAATGCTACAATATAACAACTCTCCTCACCTACTCTATATACCTTTGGGTACGCAATGAGATATTCCAATCAATATTGGCACAAATAGGACACATCTACTTCCATAATTATTGCAAGAATTCCAACTTATTAGAAGGGGTATGTCTAACGCACTAAAGGGAACAATGATACTGCTCTGTAGTCTCCTAGCCGCACAAAGCGTTCATCAGTGCGGTTAAAAGATGAACGCTGCTATTAATACGACATTGATATACATTTATCACGCTTCATTTGAAAAGGCAATGACAGGAAAAAAATTCGTCATTCAACCGTTATACAATGTTCCTAATCAAATTCTCACTCCCAAATTCCCCAAAAGTGTATGCGAGTGAGAGTTTTTTTAAGCACGTAAGTGCCAGCTTCCTTTAGTGTGTTCCTGCCAAATCCTTTCACGTAGGTACCTTAATTTGCATGTCGAGGGCGTTATTTTATCTATCTGCATTAGCATAGTCTCCTTACATCTTGTCTCCTATCTCTTTCTGAAGCCAACGCACAAAAGGGAACAATGATACCGCTCTTAGTTAGTCCTGTAATCTCTTAGCCGCACAAAGCGTTCATCACTGCGGTTATTCCTCCGCGTTGGCGCAAGGCGCGAGACTAGCTCATAGGACTGGCGCCCTCTATATCATCCCCGTTGCATCCCAATCCCGCCTAAGCCTCGAAGTGCTGCTGCCCAGCTCTTCCGGGACACTTTTCATTCGCCCTGCGCCGTTTATATTTTCCGCCAACGAGTCTCAAATGCACCTCCTTGGCTAGGCTCAAAATGAGCGTTTTATTTTGTTTCGATTTTTTTTCGTCACTCAGTAAGTTGTTTTTGTCCAACAATGCCAACAAAACTCTGCGAGTAATGCGTGCATTTTAAACTCGGCAAACACATTTCTCGTCCGTTTGACTCGTATTTCATAGTTTAATTACGTGAAAATTAATATCTTCACAGAAATTTTCATTAAGTTAGTTACACACTAAGCCGCTGGGTGATCATAGTATTTTTAACTTATCAAGTTAAGGTAGTTTGAGCTAGATAGAACCCTAATCACAATGGAGACCCTATTCGAATTATACGTTTAAATTTCTGCAGCTAGAGGAAGCATGAATAAAATACTGAATTATAGATGGCGCGAAAATCTACTTAAATATGATTGAAAGTTTAAGAAATCAGATTAAAATAACCACATAAGTCTTTCACTGAACTAATTTTTTTCACGCGGTACGGTCTCCTTCACAACGGAGGGTTTGTTGTGATTCTGAAAAAATTAAGGGGATGGAAATATGATTAATTGTCAATAATAATTGAGAAAACATTAACTATACTGTTAGTTTTTTGACGAGATAAGATGTTATAAATTCCAAAATTAATATTTTTTTAAATAATATCTCTCTGTAGTGCATACACGTACCATTTCCGATGTAAAAGGTCTGGTATTTTTCATAAGAAATCTTCCTAAGTAGTGCGGTAAGGAGCTGATATTTTGATATATTCGGAAGAGTGAGGTACTTTTCTTTAAAACGAAACCAGCATAATTGATATCTAGGTGAAAAGATATTTCGCTCATACTACCTGAAAAGAATATTTTAGCAACACGTAAGAATGTAATAAAATGATATTTTTACCAATATCGGCTCAAATGGTATTGTAACTGAAAATAAAGTTCCATTTACTACTCTCCAACAATAACTGGGAGAGGACTGGTGGCCACAAATCATATAAAATTGAGAAATATTTCTTAGGTCATGAAAGGTTACCGTAGTCTTCAATTTCTGACACCCAATTAACAACACAGAAAATCTCGAGTAACGGTAAACGTATCATTGGCAGCCTTAACAAAGCCTTGGAAAATTACAATTGAGATAAAAATTTTATAGAAGACAAATAAATTTGAACGAACTAGTGGATCGTAATTTATAAAACAAGACTTCAAAAATTATCTTTCAAAAACGAGAGAAAAATAATTTAGGAACCGCACTGAGGAATGTTTATTCTGCGAAGTGGAGAGGTCAAGTAAAAGTTAATCATTTGAGAAGACTGCATTGTAATCGGCCGCTGGTAAATTTTCATGTATTGGAATAACTAGCGAGGAAATATTCGATTAGATTGAAATTTTTGGGGATTTATTTGAAATAGTGAAATTTACACTGGGTAAAAACTTGTATTTTGGATATAAGTGGAATATTATACGTAGTGTTTCCAGTTGTTTGCAACTAGGGTATATAGGATGTTGTAAAGACACGGGCAAAAAAAAACTTTGTGTGTTAACTCCGTTTGACACTGTTGGAAAGTGTGGGTGGGAGTCCCCCTCTCAACTATTATACTACCCTGAAAAAAATGAATGTTAATCAAAGAGAAATGAATCCAGGAAACTACGAGACGCCACCCACTGGGGCGGGTGTCGGGCCCGGCATCGGGGGAGGCTGGGCCTTCGAGGTCATCATCTCACGAAATGCTTGCACAGCACAGTCATCACAGGGTACAAGGACCAAGGAAGATAATGAGAAAAAGAAGAGAAGGGAAGTACCAGTAAAAATAGGGACTTGGAACATTAGGACAATGATGAGGGCTGGGAAGCTGGAAAATATTAAACGGAAAATGGATAGAGGTAACGTAGATACCATGGAGCTGTGCGAGGTGAGATGGAAGAACAGCGGGGACTGATAGCTACAGGGTAATCTATAGTGGTGGGGTTGAGAGTCAACGTGGGGTAGCTATAGTATTGAGCGCAAAATTGGGAATGAAGGTAGTAAATATTGAGGTGAGCAACAGGACACTGGTTGTAGAAACAAAAGCACGCCCTATAAATTTCGTATTGGCCCAGGTGTACATGCCGTCAAGCAATCATAGGGAGGAAGAGGTGGATGAGGTGTGTAAACAGATGGAAGAAATTATCAGGGAAGTCCCGGGAAAAGAAAATATAATAGAAATGGGCGAATGGAACGTAGTAGTGGGGGAACGGAGAGATGGGTATGAAGTAGGAGGGGTTTGAATTAGGAACGAGAAATAATCGCGGAGAGAAGGCAGTACAATTTTGTGATAGAAATAAATTAGTAGCAACAAACACTTAGCTTAAACATCAGCACAGACGGAGAAACACATGGAAGATGCCGGGAGACATTGGGAGATATCAAATTCACTACATCATAGTTAGGCAAAGATTCAGGAACAGAATGAAGAACTCACGGAGCTATCCGGTGACAGATGCAGACTAGGATCATAATTTAGTAATGATGAATGGTGAGGTTTTGAGGAATTGTGAAGATAAAGATGTGGAACTTAGAAGCGTTGAAAGGGGAAAAAAAGAGGGAATACCTAGATATGGTGGAAAGGAACATAGGCGAATCCAGAGAAGCTGGAACAATCGAGGAAAAGTGGGAGAATATAAAAATTGGCATTGTAAGAGCGGCCGAGAAAACAATAGGAACAGCGGACATGAGGAGGATAAAGAAGCAGTGGGTGACGAAAGAAATGATTAAGAAAATGGAGGAGAGGGGGAATTTGGAAAACGTCTAAACCGACATAGGTAAGGCGAATTAAAATGAGCTAAATAACCAACAACGACGAATAACTATTAGGGCGAAGTCGAGGAAACTTGAACTCTACGGCCTCGTAGAATTGACAAAATAGGGTGAGAATATTTCTCCAGTGGCCGTAACTATTGGCACCACTCGTCAAAAGATAGAACAGAAAATATTTTCTGTGTTGGTTTGACGGTAGCGTCAGTGACCAACCACAGCCTATCAACCAGAAACCCTTGTGAAGGTTTACGGGAACGTTGATTCTTCGCCAGTGACCATTCACACACACACACACACTCAACCCAATTGGGATCCTTCACAGGGCTTTAGAGACCCCGTTAAGGATGCCTGAGTTATGATCACAAACACAGAGAGCAATCACTCTCACAAGCACTCAAAAATCACTCACTCACACATTCAACAGGGCCCAACTTCTGGGAGAATCAGGCTCGAGATGAGCTTGGTCAAATGAATGAAACAGGAAAAGACGAGGGTGTGCGTCGTATACGCGTATTTTGGCCACAAGGTGGCCCTCTTCAGCGAACTGAAGAGAAAAGTCTTTTCCCTTCAAATAGAAGGCACTATCAACCTTGTGTTGTTAGTGTCTTTTTCCTTCAGTTCGCTGAAGTTCACCTTGTGGCCGAAATATGCGTATACAACCCCGCTTACTTTGATGTTGTTAAATTAGTTGTACAACGTACACCCTCGTCTTTTCCTGTTTCATTCCTCCCAAATTATCTTACCTAAATATTCCAAACTGTACCATGAAAAATGCGTCGAAATATGAATGGACATTCCAGAGATATGTCCACCAGTAATGAGAGAGAACCCTCTAATGATTCTTTCATCACCTTCGGCGAGTCACCTTTTATCGTGTACTCGTCAATAAACGGGCAGATTATTATTTCTAAAGCTGTACCGTGAAGGCGGTGTAATCAGACTGCCTTGGAAAAAGTGCGGAAAGGGGAAGCCCAATGAAAAGCAAGACGACGATGAGTTAACGCATAAACTTCCAAAGCTAGATATGAATACCACTCGGAAAGAGAAAACAGAGGAAAAAATACTTTAATAGAACAAAATGTCAACGATATAACTTATAAATAATAGTGCCACAATTGAGTTTATTGAGAGTAAAAACTTAGAAATCCCTACAGTTACTGTGATGTTCAAAAATATTTTGCAAATGAAAACATACGAAATTTAGCAAAGTCCCTGTTCGCCTGAAGCCTTGGATTCTATCAATGGCCGAAGCGCAGCTCACTGAAATGAAAAATCTAACAAGGCTGTTAAAGAATATGTCATTTAGCACTTACATTCTGCCACTTCCATCTGTACAATATCAAAAAGAAGGAATTTTAAATTGTACATCCATATTTAATTCCTGCCTAATCATGCAAAATTAGTACTGTAAACAGTGTCCTTGACCTTCGAGGAGGAATACCCTTGTCATTTTCTTCTCTTGTAAGTTGCAAAAAAGTTTACTATCTCTTGTAGACGTAGCTGCTGTGAACTACCGCAATAACTGCTTACTCTCGCCGTACTTTCCAAACCATTCACAGCTTGTTTCTGTTTACCCAGTCATATGTATTCTCGAATCTAAAAATGCACAATAAACTACTAAATATATACATACTTTACAGATTTCTCTGAAGTTAGCTGAAATACATACAGATGATCAGCAGACACTCTCCCAGGTATAAACACACACTACACCCCAGATTCTGACCATAGTAATCTTCCTCACCCAATTCTTATTTTGCTGAACACTTTTCCCGGATATAGGCAATTCACTCATAACTCTCGAATCTTTCCCTCTTCCTCTGGTACGAAGGAGCTATTATCGTATGCTTTCAACTGGTTGGACTACTTGAAGCCTTAAAACACATTTTAAGCAAATCACATAAGCTACTATGGAGTAGCTCACAACCACAATGTGGGTCTCACACTATTAAATTTCAATAGATATCCCGTCTAGGCCTAATGCCTTGCCAATTTTTCGAAATTTTTACTGTCGTTACCACTATATTCTCTCCCATTCCCTTAAATATTTTTATCAGCGCCAAGAAACATAGCGTACTGCACGCATTATAGTTAAATTTGATGGACCCTGACGAGAACTTTCGAAACCAAAATCTGCCCGCTAGCACATAGTTATCTTAAGGTTTTATGGCTCGGAAGTTTCTGCCCAGGCTCAAAATTACCCTTGCTTACACAAAGCGCCAAATTAAAGTGTATCGCAGTCTAAAAGCCGATTGAATTATGTGTATTTTAGTCACGCTATCAGTTGCAAAATAATACCGCCCAGTAGTTCACCCAGCAAACGCTACGCTATCTTATCTATCATGGGGCTGAAACACGGTTCATTATAACGCGGAACCTCGCGTTGCTGTTATTCTTTAATTGCCCCCAAGAAAGTGTAAACATGATCGTTATTCCTCCCATTTTACCTGCTGTTTGCAATCACCCAGGGTTAATTGACAGAATGCGTTCTATAAACCGTAACTGCGAGTATTTTCCTCCAAGAGTGGTTTGAGTTAAGGATATCGACTGCGGCGACGCGAAAAATGAAACCGCGTTCCCATCCCATAGTCATTTCAAAGATTAATATGAAGCAGGATGCTTGAGTATCGTAATGGTGTATACATTTGCCTGCCAAGCTTTAGTTAAGTGGTTCGCATCTCGATGACGGGGAATTTCCCCATTGTAAGAACTTACAGCCGATTTTTACGTATTTCAAGAATGTCATCGCCGAGTCTTCAGCAAAGATGAAAAGCCATTAGACCGGGAAACCAAAATTTCCGCTGTGCCTGCCCTTTTTAGATTTCCTCTATGAAAACAATCCCCACCCACTGCGGCCAATCCACGAGAAATCCCTTCCGAGCGACCAGGACGTTGCATTTCTAGGGCGACGCCACTGAGACTGAGGGGACCGCGGAGGGCTTGAGAGGCGCGGCGGCGGGTGCAGAAAAGAGAGGAGGGAGAAAGAGCAGGAGGGGGGAGGCTGGGAGACAAAGTCTCCTCCTCTTCCTCCTCGAGGCCGGAATGTCGCGGTTGAATTAATTTAGTTCCGTGGAGCGCAGAGAATGGTGAGAAGAGAGGTGGATGAAGGAACAGGGCTGGGTAGGCGTCGAAGAGGGGGGGGGGGTTGGGGAGGGAAGACAGACGGTTACGGGAAGGGATAAGTGAGTGAGAATGTGGGAGAGGGACTGGTGTGAGGGTATTTTGAGACTCCGCCTCGCGACGGTGTGGGGCAGGGTGCGTTTCGATGCCGAGGCGAACGTGGGAGAGTCTGCCCCTTCTCCTCGTCTGGTTAAGAGAAACAATGGTAAGAAAGAGGATTTTGAATGAAAGCGGGATTAAGAAGGGAATGGTGCGCCCGCGGGATGAAGAAGCCGGGACCATCGACTCTTAGAAATTTCCGTGAGGAGGGACTGCAGATCGAAATTCAAACTACTTCACCGACCACCTCCACCCCGTGTTTCTATTACAATACTTCACCTTCCCACTGCATGTTATTACTCCCACATTCTCTTTGGGCCTCTCCTCATCTCATCTCCCTTTTCCTTTTTCTCCGCACCCTCCAGCGCGCACGGTTCCTACCACTTCCCACATTCGCTTTCCCCTCCTCCCCCAAGCACTTCTTGTCCTCCCAAGGCTCGCAGACCCGATTCTTAATTGAGGGTAGCGAAAAATAAATGCCCCGGGTCGGGAGTGCAAGTATCATTAATCCAAGGGCGTCCGGTGCAGTCCGAGCCCTTATGAATACGGCCATGTTTGGCTCGAGTGGGATGAACCCACCGTTGAATTTTTTTTTCACCCTCTCAACTCTTCCGGGTAACATGGCAAAGCCTTTATTAAGAGAATTCCGTTTTGGAGAAGTGGGCTTCCGTCAGAAGGTTTAAAGATTTCTTTTTTCCAAAAAATAGGCCATGCCGAGTGAAATAAAGCCGAGCTCATGACCAGTTCGCACAACAAGGTAGTGTACTTGAACGATGTGTTCCCGGCTGCATTATTAATTAAACTTCGTCAACAGAAACTTGTGCATCTCAAAAGTATAAACTGAGCTGTGTTTGAGTACGTTTTTGGGTAAACTTTAATTCTCTTTAGGTTTATAAAGTAAACACGCACGTTTTCAAAACCTATCGCAAAGAGCGATTCACTAAAATTATTGGTAAAGTACAAAACGTAATTCTACATCAACAATCGTCGGCCCCGGTGGCGGCGGGGTAAAGTCCTCGCCTGCCAACCCTAGGGTCGCGGGTTCGAGTCCCGCCTGGGTAAAATATTTTCTGCCCAGGACATGGCTGTCTGTGTCTCGTACGTTGTTACTGTTATTCACCCGACGTAAATTGGCCCATTGTGCTGTATTCGGGGTAGTGAAGATAAATAAAAAATAAAAAAAATAAAACAATAAATGTTAAAATGAGGTAAAAATTAATGAGCCCACATTCACGTAGGTACTCTCTTCTACTCACACACACACAGGTACACACTCACGTAGGTACATCTTGAAATAGAAAAACGATAAATATGTTGTTGAGAACATTATTAATCTCAGAAAAAATTCTAGAAAATTATTATATAAGGCGTCATCAATTTTTTAGGAATAAGTGGACCAGTAGAAAACCATTTCAGCCTTGGAGCTTTGAAAATAGTAAGCATCTACTGAATTTTACATAGAAGTAAATACACCATAACATAGTCATAATTTTGCGAGAAAATAGGTTTAAAAAGTGTTAAATTTATAAAGTAATGACACCATGGTATTTTCAAAATTTTGCGAAAAAATGTTCAACTGAATCTGCAGAGCAATACTTATTTTAATGGCGTATGTAATGCATATTTAATTTAATGAGTTTAAGGAAGGGCATTGAAGTTGGATATGCCGAATACATTTTCCACCATTTTTGAAAGGTGTATACGAAAATTATGCATAAAATCCGGACACAACTCTTTCAGCATATTGTTCATCAAGCGATGCCAACATTTTCAAGTGGCACCAGCCGGAGAAATTTCCACCCCTTCATCGGTACGAAAAACTCACACTCTCACAAAAGCATGATGTCCAATTATTTCGTGTTGCATCACAATAATAATCAGGCGCATTCGTGGCACGTCAGCTTAATGCAAGAAATCTTATTTACACGTTATTCAGCGTGCGTGAGACTCTTCTGAAGTCGGTCACATTTGCTAAAATCAGGTTGCGCCGCACCTCTTCTGCCACCCCTGGAACTCATTTTGCAACGCCGAGACAAAAGAACTTGGCGGAGGAAAAAAATCCACATAATACTTCATAACTTTGGAAACACAATTCAGAACCTGGGCCGAGATGGGTTTATTAAAGTGGGTCTACCACATTCCCCTAATTGAATACGGCAAGAAAATTGCAGGGACATCATTTGTAACGGCAAGTGAACAGCGGAAAGGATCCACTTAAGGGCGCCAGTACGTATATGGGCTCGCTAGTTCATGTTGACGTACAATGAAGTGTAGCAGCATCCAGCGTATTTATAGATAAAAATATAAAACGCTTTCTTAGGCAATAAAATTCACTAATGATTTACACATATTATTACCCCGCTCGCCCCTGTCGACCCTGGTGGCAATGGGATAAAGTACTCGCCAAATAGTGGGTCGCGGGCTCGAGTCCCGAGGTTTTTTCACCACTCAGAACATGGGTGTTGGTGTTCGTATGTTTTCAAAGTAAATCGCCCGATTAAAAAGGCCTGTGATGGGCTCTTTTTGGGGTTTTGAAAAATAATAAATTACCTAAAATATATTAGAATAACTGAATAGTAGTATGAATGAATATTTTAGCCAGAATCACAATAATAATTGAAAATATCATCTCAAAACAGGCATCACACATTAAATATTCAATTTTCACATTCAAGTATTTCTTGTAACGTATTTAAGCATATCAGTTCCATTAAAAATCAAATCCAATCACAAGACCTTGTACCCCAAAAAGCAGACAAGGCAACTGCCTAGTGATTATATATCGGGAAGAATACCTTCGGAAGTGTCAGCATTTCATTGATAATGTTAATGTAATAGTCCTTCCCAAAGACCCCACAACTAAATATCAACATCAGTCAAGGACTGTATTCGCTCAACTGAGGAATTTTTACCCCCAAACAAAACTTTCCGTTTACATCCGTCAACTCCTTTACCCCCACGTATGTACGGGCTTATTAAAATACATAAACCGGAGGAAACTATTCGACCCGTCGTCTCTTGTATCGGAGATCCGGCTTTTAAGTTGGCCCATGTTCTTAATAAGCTCCTTAGAGAGTATACAGCATTTCAACCCAAATATGGCATTAAAAATTCGCTCCAGTTGATTGATAATATAAAAGACATAGCGGTTCCTCAATCGGCAGGGTTAGTGTCATTTGATATTAAAGATTTGTTCACCAATGTGCCACTCAATGGAATGATAGATATAACCATTGGATTACTCAAAAAAATCCGGTTTTGGTGACAACATTATTAAATCATTTAAAATAAATCATTATTTGTCATCCCTCCTCACGGTCGTTATTTCACAAAATTACTTCCTTTTTAATAACCATTTCTATTCATAGACAGACGGCCTGGATATGGGTTGGCCGATCTCACCCATACTTGCAGAAATCTTTTTAGATAACTTGGAGAATAATCTTTTTAGTTCCGGGTACCAGTTATTAAATTCTATTGTTCATTGGTTAAGATTTGTTGATGATATTATAGTTTTATGGAAAGGCACTGAATGTCAACTGGTTAATTTTACCAAATGTTTTAATCGAGTTCATCCCAATATTTCCTTTACGTGTACATCCGATTCCAATCACACCTGAAATTTTTTAGTCCTCAGCATTTCACTCACGAAAGATCGTCATACATTTTCCATATTTCGAAAAGCTACCTATACGGGCCATGTTATTCCGTCTGATTCTAAGCATTGCTACTCACATAAAATCTCAGCTTTCAATTCCTTGATACACCGCCTTCTTAAGTTTCCGATGACATAGAAGATAATTTCAATAATGAAACCAGTATAATTAAGCAAATAGCCTTTGCTAATGGTTACAACCCTAATTATATTGACAAATTGATTTCCAGGCAACAGGGATAAATCACTTTGAGAGAAATATATTCGGGCGTAATTGGTCAACGTAATGATGAGAGGAAATGGTGCTCTATTCGGTATCTTGGTCCTATCTCCAATTATTTAGTTAACCTTTATCCTAAAGACGATTATTTCATTTATTTTCAAACCCCATATAATTTGAAGAACTTATTCGTTCAGTGTAAGGACAGAATAGAGAAGAAGAAGAAAAGTGGTACCTATGAATTGAAGTGTTGTGACTGAAATAGTGTGTATGTTGGCCAAACTACTAGAAATTTTAATTTAAGGATAAAAGAACATTTCAGTGATTTTTTAAATAATTGTGAAAACAAGTAACTTTCCAAACACCTCCTGTGTAACGAACATTATAGCAATTTTAATGTTAGTATTTTACACTTTAATAATAATTGACGAGAGCTTAATGCTCTAGAGGAATTAGAAATTTTAAAAAGACTTCGGAACCCTAACGTCAATGTCATAAATGAATGTCTGTTTCCTTCCCCTATCCTTGAGGCTGTGACACATTCCTCCCTTTCAACTTCTTACTAACCTTGATCCTTAAGTACCCCCCTCCCAATTTCTCCCCCACCTCCTCTCCCCCTTCCTTTCTCCCCTCCCCTTCAATGGTTTTGTACAAAAAGGAGATTCCGACTATGACTCTGCACCTGAAGATGGTGCTCATGCGCTGCAACCCGGGTCGTGCCAGTTTTATTTATATTTGTGGTATTGTAAAAGTTATAAATTTTTATGGATAAAGAGAGGGTTAGGCGTTCAGTTGATTGGGTAGGTAAATTTCCGAAAAAATATTTTAATTAAATTTCATCTTTCAAATTTCATTGGCAAACTTAGTCCTTGTCAAATTATAATGCCAAAAACTCGACTGAAAAGTACGCAATATATTTTTAGGAAGGCGACATTATTTGTGAACTCTTGTCAGGAACTTCAAAACTCTAAAACTACTTTAATTACATTTTTCACTTATGGACGGTTTTTCGGGAGATATTTTCTTGGAAGAAATATCCTCCTAAACACCTATAAAGACGACTAGTCAACGTTTAACTACTTTCTTTTTTTAATACTTTCTCATGAAATGCTACATTTGCATGAAGTCAAACAATTTTAGTGAATATAAGAGATATTCAACAAGTATTCTCCAACCTATCAGGGAAATATATTTATGTTTTATATCTTTTCATTGATACATGATGCAATAAATAGCTTAGTACTGAGAGATTTGTAAAAAATTATATATTAAAAATATATTAAAAATTTCTATTGTTTATACAATAATTTTCACCCGTTTTACTTGTGTCAACACGATTTATTTTCAAGCAAAAATTAAGAATGCATCTATTTTTACCGACAGCAAGTTGACGTTGATGAAGTTGACTTAAATTTTTGCTGACCTAGCCACCAGTTTTAGAGTAATATGTCAGCCCAATAACACTTGGTGCCAAGTGAAGTCTTCCACTTAGCAATATACGACGTTGCGAGACGCCGTAATGATGCTTAGGATGCTTCGCATGGAGAGGGAATGAAGTGAGGAAAATAAATAGGAGGATGTGAAAAGATGAAAGATAATTTTTGACAAGGTGTCTGGAAACCATGATTATTCTTACGTTCTAGTCAATTATGGCGCCTTTGAATAAGAAATTTTACCAGAAGAGCTTGTAACAGTCATTTTATTCGTCACAAGATATTTCGTAATATATCACAACACTCGTATCATTTTTTACGGAATACGTTGTAATACACTATATAACACTCGTTTCTCTTATCAGAACATTTTACTACTCACACTCACAAAGAAAAACGTAATGTAACACTCACTCAAAACTCCGTCTTTTGTCCCCACACTCGCGGCACTCTCTCCATCCCCTCTTCCCTGGTTTGATATTTATTTTTCTTCCGCGTCCCTGGTTACGCATTCTTGGGTCATGGTTTATATTTTCAATTTACTAATAAATGAATAATAAATAACATTACAGTACAGTTGTTTCGTTTGAAGCGTATACTCATTTTCTTTCGTTCCGATCAGTTTCAGAAACAAAAGTAGCCTTCGTGTTGACCAGAAATTAGCATGATATCAATTTTATAAGTAATCTTACTCAAGCGTGTAACCCCGAGACTATCGTGGTTCCCGTGGTAGTCCTTCAAGCACCTGTTGCCACGTTTCCAATACTAAAATTTATCATAGTTACATCAGACCTTAATACATATACGTGATTATCCGTACATACATTATTAACCCATCACATCTGTACTCAACACATGATCTCTGTCGATGATGTAGTAACATCGAAACTGATTAGGTATTTTACTAAAAAAAGCAGGAAATACGAAGTCATTTTTCTTTTACTATGCCTTATAACATACTTGCGTTCCAATAAATTAAGTTTTACCCTAGTAATTTATACATATGGAAGTTTAAAGCTTACATCTTGAACTTCTTAGAGAATTATTTTCAAAGAGAGAAACCATGTTTTCACGATTATATTAATGGCAAATAGACCAAACATAGAAAACCCGATGTTACCCAAAGCTGTGCATGTTTCAGCTGTTTTTCTGTAGTTCTATCTGACCCAGGTTTTCTTCTTAAATTTTAGCAAAAAAAAGTTAACACGCTAGATGATTTACCTCCTCAGCTCCACCTAAGAAAGATGCTACCATTATTAGAATTACGCGGGCAGAGAGTCACCGCGGAAGGAAAGTCAGTGACTGAAACTGGATATGTGTCGAACATACTATTAGTTCGTCGCCGTTATTTTATTTTGTCTCTTACATTAAAACCTTTTGCTATAGGGCATCATATATTTATATATATTTGAGACCTACTCATGAAGTAACTAAACGAGAGAGAAGTTACATCACTTTGGTGTGTTTTAAGTCTATGGAAAGAACGAAGAGGATCCTAGAGCGACAGATGATTTCCAGGTGAAAGAAAATTACTGCCTTAGATAGGCTGCATTAAAGCAATAGTTGCGGGTAAGGAGGAAGTTTGGTTCATCAACAGAATACGCAACAGTGGCATCTACACCTGAATAATACCCTGTGAGCCGCCGTATGAGTGTGTGGCAGGGGGTGTTTGGTCACCAGCAGTGTAAAGATGGAAGGGTTAGGGAGGTGAAATGGTGACGCGGATTAGTGGAGAGTATTTAGTGGAGCTCAGATATTATTATGGTCACTTATTGTGCGTGGAAAGAACGAGTTTTAATACCTAGCTGTTAGGTAATGTATCTCTCTTACTTTATCGCTTCTGTTAGACCTCGAGATGTAGTGAGGCGTCATGATAATATTCTCTGTTTCGCTCTGAAATACAGCAGTTTTGAATTTCTCAAGCGGCCTAAGCCTAGCATGCAGCCTCCAAGTCTCAAGGGGCTCCCATCTTAATCCCTCTAAAAGTTGTAAGGCACTATATGTTCGCTCGTAGCAGCTGTTAACGAAGCGTGCTACTTTTCTTTGTATTTTATAAGTTATATTTTGTAATATTTTCTGCATATGTTTTATAATTTCTGCATATGTTTTGTATGTGTTTTCCCCACGATATTTCATAAGTTAAGATAATTCCAAGATATTTTACTGCATGTGATGGGGCATGACAGGGCGAGCAGAGTAAGATACATAAGAGGTCGGTAAGTACCGCTTGATGAGCACTTACGAATGGGAAACCTAGGAGTAGTAGGCTTATTGTAAAGGCAGGTTGGTATCAGGTAACTACAATGCAGCCGGAGCAATTGGGGACAAGCACACGGAGTGGGAGTAGATGGGAGTCGTTGAGTACGAGGACTCGTGCTCTTTGGCTCACATTGGGGAATAGAGATCCCAGGAAGCTTCGATCCTTTCCCTAATTAGGTAAGGGAAATACGGATAGTAATCTAAGATGGGGAAGAACAGAGGTAAAAACAAAACAATGCCAAACTCTGCGGCCATCAGAGGGAGGAATGGTACATCATATCAAGTACAAAAGCCTTAAGGAGAATTTCTCCTCCTCATTGTTTCCATAGCACGGAATTGGATGCCCATAAGGTTGAAGGTCAAGTATGGATTACAGAAAATGACTGATGGTGAACAAGATGAAGCAACAATGAAGGAAGCAAAAAGGCAGAGTAAAATAGAAAATAAAAGCGATGATCGACGCATTGAAGCTACATAGCTCAAGCATTATTTATTTATTTGAAAAAGTCCCAAAAACGGCACGGGAGCTTTTAAGCTTGGATGATAAAAAAAATAAATTATAAGCATTAACAATATATAAAAAAATCACTGAATAGCTTAAGCTGCAGCTTTCGGTGGTAGTTGAGCCCGTGTTTGCATTTTACTCTCATATGAAGGTTATCATGTGTGTTGGAGGAAAAAATGAAGACATTTTGCTAGAGGATAGCAATGAAATAGTAGAGGCATGTGATTCAAATGACTATTTAGGCATAAAAATACACAGCTGTGGAAGGAGCGCAGAAACGATTAAAGATAGGATTAATAAAGGTAGAGCAACAATTAATATGTTAAATTCAGTACTATGGAGCAAAGATATATCAAATAGAAGTAAAAGATACATATACAACACCATATTTAAAAGCATACTTACATATGGAAGTGAAATATGGCAAATGAATGTGAGTGACGAAAAGAAACTTGTAGCTACAGAAATGGATTTCCTCAGATGGACAGCCGGAAAATCCAGGCTTGATAGAGTAAGAAATGAGAGAATTCGAGAAATTATGAAAATGACAACAACCATTCTGGAGGAAATCAAGTCTAAACAACTGATGTGGTACGGACATGTTCAGAGGATGCTCAAAGAAAGACTGCCTCGCACCATTATGGAGTGGACATCGTATGAAAGGAGAATGAGAGGAAGACCACCTAACTCATGGAGAAGCGGAATATCAAAAGCCATGGCGGGGAGAGACCTGCAAGAAGGAGATTGGGAAAACCTCTGTGGGAGGCCTGGAAATTGGATGCCATAAAGCGCAAGCAAGCGCTCTAAAGACGGACATATATATATGAAGGTTTGCTTTCTTTTCCCTTTTCATTTCTTCTTCACTTATGAATAACTTGATTTTAAGTGGCCTAATTGAAACAGTTGCCCAATTTACATCTTCCATTTTCATGATTCTGCAAGCGCAATGGGGCGGGGATCGAACCCTCGATGGACATGCTCCAGCTAAATCATACTAACCACTCCGCTACCCACACTCTGGCCATCTCACTCTTGCTCGACTTCTAATTCTTTGTGGGTAAATAAGGTGTTGCTAGATCTCGGTCACTTACAACTGTGTGCGTGAAATTCCAAAAATCGTTCACGCTACGGCTCAAAACTAACACATCTATGGAAAAAATACTATAAACATTGATTCATTCGCTACATCCCAAGTCGGCGCACAGCCAACGCCAAAATATAATTATGTGGATAATGAAAAACACAAAAAAGAATGTTATATCTTAATATATGGTTTCGCGACATCCGAAACTTTGGCTTCGAAAAAATATAATCAACTATTTCTATTTCATGTCCGAAATGATAATACTATTTCGCTGGAAATGAAAAGATACCACGCACCGCACACAAAATCATCAATGTGTTTTAATTTTGGAAATCTCTACGTGGGAGAATAGAGAACCATTTTTTTAATCTAGCAAAAATTTTCATTTCCATAAAACGAGTTATCAGTGATATGTAACATGTTCGTCGCGAAAGAATTCAGTTTTAAATAGGGAAATAAAAGAGTTGAAAAGCTAATATAAAAGATAAGTGTGTATCCATTAAGGAGATGCATAATATTTAGCATAACCTAATTTCTTTTAATTCCACTTATTTTGTTTATTGCAGTAAGGTATTTTTCTAGCTTTCCAATGTTCCTGCCGGTCGCGGCGCTAATAAATACCAAAAATTTATCTAATGACAGTCTTTAACCCGTAGCAGCTACCTTTAACGTAGCAGCTACGTTCACCCGGTTGACTGCAGTGAACGTAGCTCCTACGTTCCATTGGCAAGTGGTTGTTCTTACCGTTCCTACCCACGCCTCCGAACTTTCTCTTTTTCTGCGAATTCCATTTGTCTAGTTCATTTTTATACATTGTACTAATCCTTTCCCGGGAGCGTGAGTGACTACTGAGTTGCAAGTAAAACGAGAACAATACTTTCTGTTCCGAAGTATATGATCGTTTACTTTTTCGCCGCACAGGGACTGGAGAGTCCATGCAGTTTGACTGCAGCGAAAGGGTTAAATTAGAGGGATGTACAAAATTCCATATCAATTAATGAAACAAACATTATGATAATTTTAATACTCGTACATTGAACACGTAATGTGATAATTTCACTTTCAACGTGACAACCTAATGTATTTCTCAACAACGTCATATTCAATATATAAATATATAAATTTATTTAAAGAGAAGGATGACAAATGGGTAGCGTCTTTTGAATTGTGCCCGAAGCGAAACATTAGGGCAAATGGAAACAACTTTAAGCTTTATAAGAGAAGAAGACAAACAGGGTGCAAGGTATTAACTCGAATATTAGAAACCAGCGTAAAAAAGGTGTGAGAAAATTAGGTAGATATAGTGTACAATTCTACGTATACTTTGGCTAACTTAATTGATTCCCCCTTTGATCAACGCGCACAATACACCTTCATCTCTTAACTGGCAGCTCAATAGTGTGAAGAATTCACATTTATAAGGAATAAATAGAACTCTCTCTATAAACAATTTTCCTGGCTAAGTGGATGCTAATGAAGAATGTGCGTTGTAATTCATTCATGAAAATTTCTATAGAAAACCACCACCTACAACTTAATGTCCTGCACCAAGAAAAACTCGTAATTAGCTATACTGCGCCAACTGTACTTTTGATCATGGCGTTATATAAAACGTGTCATAAAGACACTCAATGGCAATTTTCAGAATTTTCTCAATAACTTCAATTGAGGTGTGAACCACCTTAGTTTTTACAAAATGTAGTCAATTACCTGCGAAGTGGCAACATTAAATAGTGTGCAAGGTAATAGAACTTTTCAAAATTTGGTTCTCGGATAAAATGAGCGTTGCATAAAAACATTACATTTTTAGGTTTAACACTCGATATAACTTTGGATTTAAATATCGAAATGTCAATTGCATTGAAAGAGTGGGGAAGTTTCTGATGAATAACTATAATGACACTGAATGCTCAATCGGTATTATGGACTCAGCAATAATTCATAGGCAGATTTCAAGTAATAGGAAGAACTTAGCATCAAAACATGCTAACAATTCTTTCTTCAAATTAACATATCATTTATTATTGCTATTACATGTGGATAAATATGTTTGACCACTGCCAGATTCATCTGATGATAATCGAATACGGTAAGTTCCTTGTAATCGGGGAGGGGAAAAATAATCGGTGGAAGAATTTTTGCTCCAAGGCGTTGCCTAATTAAGCGTGCGGAGTACAACCTCGGTACAACAAAATGCTGTAGTTTCACCTACTCTTACAAAAGGCAGAAAGGCTTCCAAAAAACGTCAATTATAACATTTCATTAATAATTTCCACTTGATACACCATGCTTGGGCTGAATTATATATTATCGCTACTTCAATAGTCTTCTGACATAAATTTCACCCGAGCACATCGTTTTCCTTTAGATTCAACGTGGATGTTTAGATGCGGCAATAAGTACAGTTACCTCATTTCGTTAATTTCCTTTGGTTCCAGCACCATAAATCAAGGTCTATCTTATTATTTGAGATTTTACTATTGTTTATTCTTCTCGGCATTTTCCAAATTTTATTTTTTAACCTTTTTCTGGTAAATGACCCCTTTTCTACCATAAAAATAATTGGGTAAAATAAAACAAATGAATAACAGGGAAAAATGCTCGTGTCGATTCGTTCGTATCATTTCACAATCCTAATCTTGATTCGTGATTTTTTACTGCCTCTTTAGCACTGGAAGTATTCACTAGCTTCGCATTTTTATGTGCCATAAAATCTATTAGTTAATAATGATATTAAGTTATCCTCTCCACATTATTCCGTAAGAATAATACGCTTTAGAATCCACTCGCAAAATTTTTCCGTGAGAATTTCTAGTAAAACTCAACTACCATCATATAACTATTGTATTTTTTTCTCCTCCAGCCACGTACCCACATTAGCAATCAATAAGAAACGAGAAACAAACCGAGATTCAGAACCTGTAGATGCCGTAAATCGGTGGCACGGGACGTACCATTAAAATATTGTATAAAATTCAAAAATATTTGACTTTATTCAGAATACAAACTTAATAAAACTAATGTTTAAAATCAAACGTAAAAATGCGAACTAGATATAATAGCAAAAAATAATTCCGATTTGCAGAGTAGCGTACGCATCAACAGCGTTTGCTATTGTGCTCTGTTGGGAAAATTTAAAAATTAAACATATTTATTCACTTATGGTCTAATGTACAGAGAAAAAAATTGGGTCATGAAAAATAAAGAATAGACATAACGTAAGACATTTAATTTCTGTAATAACATCATAGTTGGCATTAATAAAAATATGCTATGTCCATGGTTGATAATCCGTTTTTTACGCCAGTAAATTGCTTGGAGACATGTTATCATGTTCTTGCATAATTGGATATGTAAAATATTTTCATTAAATAACACTGTATGCATTGACTTAACTCCGTTATTTTAACCGCAATTCGAATAAATTTATGTAATTTCTAAAACAAAAGAATTTAGTGAGCATGTGTGATGCACATAGCGTGTTGCAATTGAGAAACTTTTTCTCTAACACACCTATACATTGTTTTTTAACTAAATTACCCAACATGGGCTCAACTATTTCTAACTTCGTTGAAGGTCTTACTAGTACCTCACAAATTTACATATATTACACTTTTAATTTTTATCCCCCAAGTGGGCGTACGAACTCGACGGTTGTTTCCCGTCCCCATTTCGTTTTATTTATGAGCGTATTAAAGTCATTTTTTTAAACCGGTTGTTCCACCGATGACAATTGAAGGCAAAAAAAAGAGAGGGGGCAGCCATACCTAAAATGTGTAGGCATTGGACCAATTCAATCGAATGGAATAAGCCACTACCTTGATGAAAGTCAAATGAACCCCCGAGCTTGGAGACTGCTCCAGGACCTTTTAATTAAAATACTTGTATGAATTGCCAAACTGAACAAGCAGTTTCCATTTCACAACATTCCCGCTCTCCTGAACTGCATCTGTCAGTAAATTGTGAGCATGCACTCTCCGCAGGACTCAAAGAGAGGGGGCGAGGGAAGTTTCTACCGAATGTTTGGCATTGCATTGGCGAGGCGGTTCCGACCGGTGTGCGATGGTGAGAATTGAGAACTTTTTCCGGGCGAAGGACGGATGTGAAAGGGAGGAGGAGGAGGGCGGAGAATGAAACTGCCCACTGGTTCCTGAGGGGTGGGATAATTGATCGAAATTCCCCGGGAATCAGAAAAAAAGAGGAGGTCGAGTTAACAGCGTTAGGGAAGCCCGGCCCAGGAGAAAAAAGTTTGTTCCTTCCTTTACCCGCCGACGTTCGGAGCTCACAGCCACGGAACAACAACGGCCTAGTTCGTATCCCAGACGCCCGCCAAGTACCGTCCGGTAAAGCTCGGAAGCTTCGCTCGTGCACACTCAAACACCTGACCAGTGTAAACTCAATTGTTTGTGGCGTAACCTTAGCCGACCTAATTATTAACCCATGCTCGCCCGGTATGATTTCCAACTGGTTTACGAAACGGCAGCTTCCATTACGGGCTATCTCCGGAGTCTCCGAGTCAATATTAATTAGGACTGTTTCCCTGTCTCGTTTAGATAATTGGTTCAGGTAGGTTCGATGGTAAAATGCCTTCGGTTTGGAATAAAAAAAAATCAGCGTGGAGAAATGCCAGACACTTTTTTCCAGTTCAAAGCATGATAGGCAAAAGTGGATATTGAGCGAAACGAGTTGCTCAAGAAGAAGAAAATTTGGATATTTATTTTCCCAGCTCCTATATACACACTCTTTTACAGTAATATTCGTTTTATCTATCCTATTCTCGATGAAATTTTTGAAAATACTGAAAGTTTCTTATCCTAAACAAAATTAATGATTTTCTTTCGATTTATACTTGCCAGTCTTGAAATGCGCAAGTACGAGAATAGTACATCATACTAACAATGTGATGTCGCATGATGTATACTAATGCTGCAAATGTAACATTTTTTCTGAAACTGGAGAAAAAAATCCGGAAAAATGTCACGGTTTTCTCACTCCTAGGCTGTTTCGAGAGACAATTGCCATGATACATTTCGTCCAACGTTAATAATAAGCATCGACCAGCCCCCTTCAACAGTCACCGTGGTCGCGTGAGTTTAGGTATATGCTGATCTCCATATCACGGACCAACAGGATAGAGACACTGATTTTTTTGGTCGAATATATTTCGTAAACAACTTAATATGTCTGATTCCGTAAAAGCACAATAGTAACCACTGCGTTTTATGTTTGTGACATATTTCCTGGATTTACAACTCCCACTTTATAGTATTGCAGACAAATGTAGAATTGCTTTGTCCGGTAACAGACTTCAATAGCGGAAGGTGTATTGTAGGCCGAATATTTTCTGTTTTTGAACTCCGAGGGTACTTTTTGGGGAAGATGGAGCTCCGACCGGTCGTGGGTCTTTCTAGAGGCCGTAAACAATTGAATTTCCTAAAAATTGTGCTTCAAGGCGAAATTTTTTTACAAAATATTTCCTTCAATTGCGAAGAATTAACTGACAGGTTACAGATGAACACAGGTGCATGTTTGTGCTGAGCTTAATATGGAGCAACTTTCTTAATTAAGCAATTCGAGGGGAACCTTCCGACAGCTTCCATTCCAAATAGTTGAAATCGCAGTGTAGTAGGGAGATATACGGATGACCGAATAACTTCATAGCCCGTAACGCATTCGCAATTACAAGAGAAATGTATTGTATACAGGACCTTTAAATGTAACACGATTACTTAAAATTATACATGAAATTGTGGTGTACATTCAAAATAGTAAAATAATATACCTTCAAAGAAGCGAACAGAACCGGTAATGTCATGCATATAAGCGGATATTTGTACCCGTGCCGTGGTAGGAATCTCATCATCAGCTGGCTGATTTGCTTCTGCAGGATGGTCCTGAAACTGGGCTCTTCTCCATTTATACTTCAGCGCTCTATTACCACCATTGTATTTTGGTGCACATTAAACTGTAGAACTCTTGGACGCTGCTTGTCCTCTTTACTTGATTGAACAAGAGCTCGGTTGGAATTGACTGACAAGGCAAACAAATGTAGCCGGTATCCACATGCCATGATTGTTGATATACCGTATAAATGTGCCACCCTGGACCGACCCTCAAAAGAATTGCCTTCACCGTCCTATTCTCAACCTTTCGGCGACGGGAAACCCGAATCCTAAGGGCGAGTCCTGAGTCAGCTACCTGCCTAAGGAAGCCTCCTCCCCCCTTTAAGAAAGGGTATAAGGTGCTTCTGCCACATGGGTTCTCGTAAGGCGCGCAAGGGTGTCGCCAAAGCTAGAGCAAGTGGAATCATAAGTGAAAGAATAGGGTCCGGAGGCCATCACCTTGGATACCTCGAAGAGGATTCAAATGTTTCGATGAAAGCTATATTAATGAGCATTCTGTAGAGACAGTTTTTGATTTAAATGCTTTTACGTTGAGTACCGCCAAAACAACGCCACTCAACGCCATGACAGAAATATAAAATTACGGAAAATGCAATAAACCAGGTTACGCAGTTTTTCTCGCACATAGGTCCAATTTATGCTCTTCACCAACATATTTAACATATTTCCTCTGTTGTGAAAAATAGCTTGTCCTTCATACCCTTGGCTTTTCATATCCATCCTGTCAGTTAGGTCTTCGCAATTGAAGGAAAAATTTAGCCAAAATATTCGCCCGGGAGCACATATTCTAGGAAATTCAAAGTAACTGCATCGCTTTACGATGTATATTTACATCTCTGTCAACCGTTAACGGCCTCCAGAAAGACCCACGACCGATCGGAACGCTGTCTTTCTCAAATAGTAACCTCGGATATCAAAATCAGACAATATTCGGCCAACAACACATCTTCAGCTTTTAAAGTCTCATTCTGGGAAAAACAATCCCTCATTTGTCTGTAATACTATACCCAAAGCGTGAGCTGTAAATCCAGGCAATATGTTAAAAACATAAAACGCAGTGGTAAATATTGTACATAAACGGAATCAGGTATCTTAAGTTGTTTCCGAAACTTATTCGACCGAACAAAAATTACTTCAGAGGGCCTCAACTACAAAGGTCCTTGAAGTAGATATATGCATATGCCTTAACGCATGCGACCACGGCAACTGTTAACGGGGCTGGGACCTATGGGAGAGAAAGCAGTGACATTTTTCCAGCATTTTCTCACCAGTTTCAGTATAAAGACGTTTCATCTGCACCCTTAACTTACGTCCCGCGATGTCTTCTTGTAAGGGGATAGTTCTCCCACATGGTCTTCTGCCTTCTTGTCAACTCTTTAAATTCTCTATTGTCCCGTTAATAACTATCTAGATATTTTCTCTAATCGTAATACCATACTGATTCACGAACCCGGCCACAAATCTTTACCTCAATTGGAATTTACGTCTTACACCTAAACCAAAAATTGTCTGGCCAGCCAATTTTAAGCGCAAACAATGAGTTCTTCAAGTATTTTTAATGGTACCTACCGTAATAACAATTTGCTCTTCTGTTAATTTTCCCTTCGTGCACCTCCTCATTCCTCCCGGTAAACTAAATGTCTATACGTTCCTAAATTTCGGCTTCCCACATCCCATAGATATGCCTTTTCTTCAGAACTCTGAGCAGATTTAATTTCCTACCAATTAGCTACGAATCCATCTGTTTGTTTATTTTTTACGATCTTCTTCACTTCTTCTAATGATATCTTGCACGCTTCGCGGATCGTGTGATTATGTGTGCTTTTAATTGAACTTTGTTCATAGTCAATTTTAAACGTATTTTTGTGCTATGTTCGCCACCTTCAAAGTTATATTACCTGCCTTTGGTGTTCAGAAAATAAGCAAATAAAATATATTTAAATACCAGTATTGGGATGTCTTGGTATACAATTTTCAGAAGGAATGATAGCCATCTAAATTATCCTTCCCCTCACATTCATCACTTTTATAAGGTAAAATAACATTTTCCTGGAAAAATGAAACTGTGTAGTGGATTCCAAAGCCACTGGTTTCTTCTTCCATGCTTGAGTTTATGTTCCGAATTTTAATTATATGATTTGCGGATAGCTTCTGCGATAATTAATTTCTGACGCTGAAAATAATTCCCTTATGCTAATTAAAGCCTTGCAAATAGTTTTCGACAAAATAATTCACTGGTATTATACTGACTTACAAATATGACACTCTGATTGAATCTACTTACTGAACTAGAATTGATAAAAAAATGAAGAATACATTCTATGAGGAAAATGATATATCACAAGTATGTGAAACATGACATAGTATATATTTAAGCTAAAATTAATCTCATACCGACACGATCGAGTCCCAAAAAGCATTCCTCATCATCCGGTTACCGCAAGATTTGTTGTGAAAGCTTCCAGCAGCCGTATATTGATCGAGGACAAAGGATTCTCGACCGATGGTTTTATGGACTGCACAACGATCGGTTCATCAAGTGAAACATTTACATGCTCTAAGGTTAACCGGGAGTTTCCTCCTTCGGAAGTTGGGGTCGCAGGTTTCTAAAGAGTGGATTTCCAAGACCGGAAGACCTGTTAATTCCTAAACATACATATTTGAGTAGAGGCATAGAAAATATTGATCGACCAACATCTGAGCAGGCGCCAGTTAATTCTAGACGCCGCTAATTTTGTGCATGGAGAAGATGGATCGGAGCAATGATGATTCGGCAGGTTAGCAACTTCTTGCGGCTGAACAAAACTAATTTTGATTTATGAGCCCCATAAAATTCCAAAAATGATACCTCATATATTTGCAAAAATATCTAACGTCGATGTCAAAAAACTGTAACGTATATGTTTTTCATCATCTCGGTACCTGGGTGCCTACCCGATAAACTCTTACATCTTATCTCCTTCGTATCTTGAGACATGGTGGTTTAGCGATAAGCTCATAAGAGTAAAGAATGAAGGCTTGAAAGTAATTCGGCACTCTGATTAATAATCACTCTTTATGCTTTGCAGTACACGATGCATCAATGAACTCTCGTCGTTGCTATGGCCCAGCTCAACTTATTCGGCTGTATTCTTAATTTTGCACATGAATATACAGTTAGTTACACCCCAATTTTTTTTAGTGTCTAATGAAAAGTATTACGCAAGCTTGCAAAATACGATGGTGTGCCTTACTGAACTAAATTTTCCAGTTTTTAACGGTCCCTTACACACTGAAGCTCCTCAATCTTCAGAATAACGTCGGATGAACTAAAATAGATCTCAATAGAATTTATAAGCATTATATCTTCAAGGTATGATGACAAATTTAAGATCTACAAATCATTTCCACCTGCCATATCTCCATTTAGCTTCAAGTCATTCACGAGCAACATTATATAAGTGACAACCAGTAATTAGTTCGTTCATATGAATCCAATTTTCCGACAGCTCACATCTTCACACTATTTTTATACTCACAATGTAAATGCAGTTCAAATAAGGAGTTTCACCAAATCTCCATGCATATCTCACTTCAACTGATCAAAGTTTACCTTTTTCTATCAATTAATTATAGTTACGCAAAGCAACAAGTGATTGAATCAATTTAGTAGAGCATTACAAGGTGACACCACTGCATTATTAAAGAACTGCACGCTTCACATAGAAACTCTTTTACACACACTTCAGAAAGACTTTGTATGTTCCATAGAAAAGGCCTTAAAGGTTACTTCATGGAACTTCCAAATTCTACTGCGTATTGACCTTTAATACTACTGCTGATTTCAATTGTCTCCACTTTTAATACAGATTTTCTTCTAAACCCTATTTACTTTCTTCCGAATGCTGCCCTTCGATCTTCGTCGGTAATTTGACTTCCTAAAATATGAAGTAAAAATAACCGCGAGGGCACAACATTGTGCTGTTTGGTCAGCTTAACAGAAACTTGTCCCAGAGACTTCTCACTCTCGAGAATCACCATGCTTCCATCGGGTGGAAATACCATACGTGGGTGGTTATATAAGGAAGTAGGTGTAAGACAAGGGACAAGCGAAGCTTATAACGAAACAATAATGGTGTGAAGCAGATACTCCATATATTGCAAAAATTCTTAATTATGTATTTTATTTTCAGCCTTGATCTGTAGTCATCCATGATGCATTTCTTAGCGTTACCTGGTACTAGTGTTACACTGACAACAGATTCCATATATAATAGAGCGAAAACCTTCTTATAACATATCTAGCTTTCACATACTATAAGTTTATAAAAATGAACATTGGATGGATAATCAAGTGTTCCTAATCATTTTCAAATATTTATATCTTGATTGACGTTAATCAGCTATTTATATGAAGATACGGCCATGAGAAAAATTCGGCCTAGACCGGGAGTCGAACCATTGACCTTAAGTTTGCCGGACCAATGCGCAGACCACTACGCTATCCAGGCTCCCTAATTCTCATTGTAATTTTTTTGCTATTTCTATATTTGCCTTTATTTTGACTGGAGCATGCATCAGTTGACAATGTTTAAAATTAGACCACAGATAACCATATTTTTTACAAAGGTAGGTAGGTAGGTTTGGATTTATAGGGTGCGACGACAGCTATGGTCATTTAGCACCACGGTGTATCGGTATTAACAATCAGTGAATTTTCTATCAATTTTTATGCGGAATTTTAGGATATTGAATTATATAACTTATTATTTAATCCGGTCACGTTTAAAAATTTTAAGACATTATTAATGGAATCAATGTCATCTCCAAGAACTTTTCCTATCTCTCCACGTATTTGTAAGCTCTGACGTGTACCGCTATACTTTCTGCATTCGGTCAGGATATGTTTCACACTTAAGGGAATATCGCAATCCTCGCAAATTGGCAGCGACTTATCTTCTGTGAAGAGGTAAGCGTGTGTCAAGGCACAGTGTCCTATTCTAAGCCGGGTTATAGCCACCTCCTCCCTGCGTTTACTCCTCACAGAGGTTGCCCAGGGTGATGTTATGGGCTTTCGAAGTTTATTACCTTGTAGCTCGGGCCACTTGTCTTTTCACTTCTTTAGAGCTACGCTTCGTAGTACGGCTCTAAGGTCCTCGGCGGGTATCAGAGTTTCTTCGGAATCAGGTACATTCAGGGCACTTTTGGCGGCTAGATCAGCTTCTTCGTTACCCTTTATCCCCACATGACCAGGGATCCAGATAAAAGAGACTTTGATTCCCTTTTCACCAAGGGATGAGAGAGCAAGTTGTATTTCCTGGACCAGAGGGTTTCGTGGGGAAAAGGAGGAAATGGCTCGGAGGCTACTAGCAGAGTCCGTGCATATGAGGTAGGCGGCATTTCTATTCTTGATTCCGTGCAGCGCCGACTTAATGGCATACAATTCCGCAGTGAAGACTGAACAGAGTGAGTTAAGTTTCACCTTCATGACGCCATGATGAGGAGATACCACTGCACATGCGCAGGAGGTGTTTGACTTCGACCCATCCGTGTAAATGGCAGTGAAGTCTGAGTACTTTCCCAGGATTTCTCTAAATAGTTGCTGATACTCCGTAGGGGTGGTCAAGGATTTACTACAGCGGAGGAGCTCGGAATTACACACCGGTTTTGATAGTGACCAAAATGGATGTTTGGAGTACCCTGAGGGGTACACGTTAGGTAAAACTATGCCACTGCTGTCAATATATTCCTTAAAACGCACGCTTAATGGCTTGGTTGCCTTTGTCCTGCGGTTAAAAACTTCTAAAAACCGTGGGTAAAAAATTGCGTTGAAACATGGGTGGTTCTTCATTGACAAGACTTTTGCGACATAGTTGCACATGAGTACCTCGTAGCGGGTAGAGAGGGGTGCCTCCCCAGAGTCAGCATAGATGCTCGGGATTGGAGAGGTACTGAATGCGCCAGTGGCAAGTCTCAAGCCAGTATTGTGTACCGTTGTCAATTGTCTTCAATGATATTTTCATTCGGAGCCGTAAACGAAAGACCCGTATTCAAGTCTTGATCGAATTAGCGACAGGTATAATAAAAGCATGATAGTGCGGTCAGCGCCCCAAGTCGAGTGACTTATGAATCGAAGAACATTTAGTATTTTAAAACAATTATTCCTTACTGATAGGATGTGCTCGCACCAGTTAAGTCGTTTGTCAAAAATCATGCCGAGGAATCGGATGGAGTCAACATAAGGAAGGATCCGCCCTCCAAGTTTTAGAACCGGCGAGGCATACTCCCCCCGCCGCCGATGGAAGTGTATGCATTTCGTTTTGTCGGCTGAGAATCGAAAGCCATTCTGGCAAGACCATCGAAAGAGTTTGTTGAGCGACAAATGGATGTCTTCCAGCAATAGTAATGGTCGATGATCTGCAGAATATCGCCAGATCGTCAACATAAAGAGAACCCAAAACGGGGGACCCTATGCTGTGCAGCACGTCATTAATCGCTATAGAGAAAAGAGTAACACTCAGTACAGAGCCCTGAGGAACTCCGTTTTGCTGGGTAAAAAGGCGTGATTTATGTCCACCTACCCTAACTTTAAACACTCTATCGCTTAAAAAGTTTTGGATGAATGCTGCAAGGTTTCCCCTTAGACCCCAGTTCTGCAGGGTCATTAAGATCTTGGGCCTCCAGACCGTGTCGTATGCCTTCTCTATATAAAAAAACACTGCAATGACATGTTGACGCATGAGAAAGGCTTCCTGTATGAAATTATCTACCAGAACTAGGTGATCAGTCGTCGATCTTCCGTGACGAAATCCGCATTGGAGAGCAGATTATGCGTCTCCAGCCACCAAACAAGTCGGCGATTGATAATCTTCTCCATTAGTTTGCATAGGCAGCTGGTCAGAGAGATGGGTCTGTAGTTCTTCGGGTCGCTTCTGTCCTTTCCTTGTTTTGGGATGGGTAATATCAGGGACTCCCGCCAAGGTTGGGGGAAACTCCTCTCCAACCACACTTGATTTAGAGTTTTTAGAACTTCCGTCATAGCGCTCTCAGGCAGGTTCCTTAGGAAGGCGTTGTGAATACCATCCATACCAAGGGCGCAGTCACTACACTCGTCTAGAGCAGATGTCAGCTCCCACATGGAAAACGGAAGATTATGAGTTTCGGTGATGCCCCACTCTCTGTAAGATATTTTGGTCGCTTCAGCTCTCCGCCTTCTAACATTAAAGGACGCATTATACGCAGAATCACTGCTCGCATCATAGAGTTGCTGGCCAAAAACCTCGGTCATTTCAAGGGGGTTTGTAATGACTCTGTTATCCACTTTAAGACCAGAGAGTCCATAGTTCTGTGGGCAGCCAGAGATACTGCGTACTTTACGCCACACCTCTGCAATTGGTGTTCGGTTATTTATCCCTGATGCAAATTCTTTCCACGAGGTTTTCTTCGCTTCCTTAACGACTTGCCGGGCTTTAGCTCGCAAGCGTCGGAATGCCGAAAGATTTCTCTCCGTAGGGTATTTATTAAATTTTCGTAGCGCTCTTTTCCTTTCTTTGATTGCCACTGCACACTTTTCATTCCACCATGGAACTCCTGGCCTACGGAGTGTTCCTTTAGACCGAGGTATTCCTCAGCAGGCTGCGTCGATGATTTTTTCTGTCAGCATTTCGATGTTCTGTGCCCCGTCGATGTTTGCGTCGTGAGCAAAGTTAAAATTTCTTTTATATATGGCCCAGTCGGCCTTGGTAATAAGCCAGTTATCAGGTTGAATAAAATCAATGTCGGATGTTTTTCGCAGATTGATGAGAAGAGGAAAGTGGTCGCTACCGCACAGGTCATCGTGAGCGGATAGACTGACTTTAGGCATAAGGCTTTCGGAGCACACGCAGAGGTCAATGGTTGAATAAGAGCCATTAAAACTACTAAAGTGAGTTTTTTCATCATTATTAAGTAAGATCAAGTTAAAATCGTTAAAAAAGGTAGATAAAATGCGCCCTCTACTGTTAGCCTGGCCACTGGAACTACCCCACAGGGTATCATGGGCATTAAAATCACCAAGTAAGAGATACGGTTTGGGCAATTGGCTGACGAGAGATTCTAAGTTGAGACGGTTGACTGGCGCACCCTCGGGCAGGTACACGTTACATACCGTCACCTTGAGGATTTGGACGGTCACAGCAACGGCCTGAAAAGGTGTGTTCAATTGCACTCGGGAGGTGTAAAGGGCCTCCCAAGTAGCAATCGCCACTCCACCGTGGGCCCGTTAGCCGCTTTTATCGTCGTGTCTAAAGATATTAAAGCCTTTTAGAAAAGCCTTGTCAGTAGGTTTAAATGAGTTTCTTGTAAACATATACAGAACGGGTTGACATCTCTTATTAGAACACTAAGTTCCTCCTTGTGCCTATAAAATCCGTTACAATTCCATTGTAATATAGAATCCATGAAATGAAGATTAAAAAACGGATAAAATCAAATAGGGTGAATTTAGGCTAATCTTGCTTAGCCTGACCCCTTGGGATATTGGGTCGCCTAAAGCGGTTCCTTCTCCTTCCCTGTTTAGCATGGAGGATATCCGTCTCCGAGAGGTATTCGTCCTCCTCCATTGATTCCGGTTGATCCAACTTCATCAACCCGGAAGGGCCGGGAGACTGAGACTTCACGCGTGTCTGATTACCGGAAGAGATATTTTGTGGGTTCTTCTTGGGAGAGCCTGATTTTGGTGCTTTGGTGTTATTGGCCGGTTTTGAAGCCTTATCCGGCTTGGCAGGTCCATTATTTTCGTTTTTTCTTTCCTCAGTCAGTATAGTTTCTGTCTGGGTGCCTATTGTCGTCTTTGATGTAGGAGTGGCAGCAACAGATTCCCAAGACTTCGAGAAAGTTTAGCCTACACGGGCTCTAAATGTTTTTCTAGCTTCTATATATGGTACCTTTTCTAAAGTTTTAATTTTCATGATTTCCCGCTCCTCCATCATCTTCGGACACTGACGAGAATAAACAGGGTGTTTTCCCTCGCAGTTCACGCAGTGTGCTTCTTTATTACAATTCGCATCACCGTGAGCGTCCACGCCACAGCGGGGGCAGGTGGCCTTGCCCTCACACCGAGGTGCGATGTGGCCAAAGTGCTGGCAATTAAAACAACGCATGGGAGCAAGGATATATGGCCGTACCGGGACTGATTCGTACCCAATATACACCTTGTCGGGGAGGTTGTCGAGAGCAAAGGTTAGAACTACAGATGTCGTGTTCTTTATTTCTCCATTGCGGCGAGTAGTAAGTCGACGGACGTCTGTGACCCCCTGAGAGGCCATCTCTGTCTTTATCTCATCGACTTCTACGTATAGCAGATCGAAATGACTTATGACTCCCCGACTGGTGTTCAGGGTGTGGTGCACCTCAACCGAAACGGGAATGTCATGGAGCATCTTCGTTTCCAACAGCTTTTCACTCTGCATCAGGTAGTTGGTTTCAATTAAGAGAGTACCGTCGCGCAATTTCTTCGCTGATTTAAGTTCCCCAGGTATTTGGCAAGATAAAGCTTTTCGAATTAGGAAGGGAGATACCTTCTTAAAGGACTCCCCTGCCGTTTCGCATTACATGATTACGAAGCGTTTGCTTCCAATAAAAATCTTTTCTCCTCCGTCCGTATCCGGACGGGATCTTTTTGGTGGTGGAAACGTTTTGTTATCCATACCACAAAACTCTTCATCCTACGGGCTCCCCACCCACCACGGAGCCACACATTCGGGACGCCACACCGCCAGCCGGTGTGGTCGCCAGGGCTACCCGCGGGATATAGCACCCTAGAGGTGGTTGTCTGTTTCGGGTTTGGTCTTCGACGCAACGGGCCCACCAACCCGATTGCCTCCGACCGCCCTACGCAGACCCCCACCTCTCTAGCACTCGCCACCGAACGCATCGGAAAGCCGGTTGACCGGAGGTGGCTAGCCCCCGGCCGCCCGTTTACGGGGAATCCGGGGCCAAAGTGGGGTGTTGAACTCCGGCCCATACTGGGCATCCGACACCCGGCTGGGTGCCGGAGAACTCACCCACCAGGATTCCCATCTCCCCCTTACGGGTCTCCATGCACGGCAAACACATGGGTGGATCTTGGCAAGCTGGTATTGCCTCTCACAAACAGTTGACCCACAATACTGTCCGGACGCTACCCTAGCTGATCTGGGGGTTTGTTTTCGGGGTTTTCTCCCCGCCCTTTTAGTCGCCTCTTACGACAAGCAGGGATACTGCGAGAGTATTCTCCATCCCCCTGCCCGCAGGGGCCTTTTATATAAGCCACTACTCTATGTGAAAGATGTAAAATGCGTAATTGCTTTCACCAGGATAGATGAATAAATTAATCGTTATTTGGTACACAATAATTTACGTCAATCCGTAAAACGTTTCTAATTTTAAGGAGGAAACAGCTGGAAGGAAACTGATTAATGATTAAATTATCATGATTCTTGTGTGTGCCTATTTAGCATATAAATATGTATCATCGTCTGAACACTTTCGATAGTTTATATTACCTTATCTATAAAATAGCTTCAGATACAATACTCCAAAAACACAGAATACCGACAAGAGTCATCAATATTAGATGTTTTCTGAAAATTGTGAATAATTCATTTGAATTGAGAGAGAAAGTTGTCATTATTGAATAAAGCGGTATAAAAAATTATATCTTATAAGTGTGAAGGTCCCCATTTAAAAACGTCGCTTAAACTTAAGCTAGTGCTAGAGGCATGAGCACCCAAAAAAGTTCAAGATTAGTTACGTAGTAAAACGAAAGGAACACATGGCCCAATGTTCCACACATGACAAAAAAATTAATTTACGTTATAGATATTTCTAAGTATGGGAAACTATGTCCGTGAGAGAAAGACTTACTTCGCCCAAATTACTGTACATGTTAATCAGCCATTTACAGAATTTCAGGACTTGGTATGTACTGAAAAAGCCAGTTCGTGAAGGATCCAATCCAAGGAGTCCAAGGAATACAAATACAAGGCGATTGTCTCGCACAAAGAAAGCGATTCAGACCATAGAAGTAAGAGAGCACAAACTGGGGCAAGAAGAGCAATTTATTTTACCTTTTTAGTACATTCGAGATTAATGAGCTGAGTAGCAAAAATATGCGAAAGAACAGTTCAGCAATAGGAGTAATCTGATGATTAGGAGCTTGTTTAAAAACGTAAGAAAGAAGGTTACGGAGATTATACTTTACGGTGTCGCAATTCATGGTATGGAGACATGGACTCTTAGAAATGAAGACGAAAATTGACTGCAGGTGGTTTAGATTAAGGTGCAGAGGAGTTTGTGGAAAGGGCGGAAAATCGAGAAGGAAAGGAAAACAAACGAGAAAGCGCTTGGTATGGTGAACGACAGAATAATATTTCAGAGATAGTTTAGAAGGAGGCATAGCTTATACCTGAATGCGATACTGAGTTGCAAAGAGATGCATGAAGGCTTTGGCGCAAGTTCATATATAGGAGCGTGATGGAGAATAGTTTTTATGGGCTGGACGAAGAGAGGTGTAATTAAATGATGAATATGCAAAGTATAGGTTTTTACACCCTAAGCGCACGCTGCTATTCAAAGGAAAGAAGAAAATATTAAAACCGATGTAAAGCATAAAAAAGAGTCCTTAGATGTTGAGACCAGCAAACGAAGATGGAGTTTTAGGCGAAAAATACCCAATATAACACTCCCTTAGTCTTATATATAATGATCGGAAAAATTTTAAATGAGAGAAGCGTTAGAATATTAGTCTTTAGAAATTTGGAATAATTAATGAAGATGGCCTTAAGTAAGAATGGGATAAAACGACTGGAAATCTGTCCAATGTTGAGGAATGTTGTGCCGTATGGTGCTTAAAGCTGGATTCTGATGAGGAAGGATAAGGATTCATTGCAGGCGTTACACATATGGGCGTATAGGAAGATGGAGAACGTGAGGTGAATAAATGAAAGAGGAGCATGGAAGTGATATGGGGTTAGATGAGAAAAATTATTTAGGAGATAAGTGAAGGCAGAGCATGTAGTTTTAACAGGTTGAAAGGAGCACAAGTGAATAGCATTGGTCGGCGAAAGGAGATCGAGTGAGTGGAGAAAAATAAGAAAGAAAATAGTCTATATAAAAGGGGTGTAGAGGGGTATAATGTATGCCTGGATAAATAATGAAATAATCTATGGCGGTAAGGCCTTTATCCCGTCTGAGCTAAAAATGTTGGTGAAATTGCACGGGGGTAAAATCACTCGCCTTGACCAGGACTCGAGCCTGAATACCTCGATATCTCACAGAGTGCAATAGCCCGTTATGTTAAGTATTCGCATCATGTCCTTTAAAATGCATCGGGGAGATGGACGCTTCGGTGGGTGGTATTTAAATAAATAATCGGTCATGGAGAATGCCATTGAATCGGGTAGCTTTACAGTTATTACAAGGGCCATATTTATCTCTATATTAAAGTTTAGATAGCCCTGGTAAGTGCCCGGCGTAAGTTATGCAATTGGTGACAGCGGAATATAATGCCTCTGTGACTGAGATTTGAATTCTAATTGTCTCTCAGACGGGAATTCGAAAACTTTTCCTCTGTGGAACGTCAAACTTATGTTAAATTGCGGGTTATTCCGTAGAGGTAATATCTTGACTAATCCTAGTATTCTCAGATTTTTTTGAAAGTCTTATAATAAGCTATGAAACAAATTAATGCGACTCCACAATAAGAATATATTGGAAAATCCCTGTTCCCTCAGTATTCGTCAAAAATTCACAAATTAAACAATTCAAATCATTGAGGTAGATGAAGAGGGCGCTAGCTATGCTGGCCAATACTAAAATCAAGAGCCAGTCCACTATCTTCGCTAACCCTCTTTTCCTATAGATCTTGCATACTAACACACTAATTTTACTATGTATGGCATCGATTGGGAGAAGCTCGCGAAGGAATTGACTCATTTTATTGAGGAGAAGAGCCTTCGAAGAGCAAGCAGCCACTCGTACGACCTCCTCGTGGCTCCCGATGGTAACAGTCACTTGCGCATCCTGCGTGTGGGAGTCGCTTGCTCCAAGGATCCACCCGATCCGTGCGGCGGGGAGTGACCCGAGGATACGAGCTTCTTTCGCTGGTCGTGTGAGGGAGCTGTGAATGACTGCTGGCGAATGTACGAAGATACAGACGACGGCGGATGGGGGCCGGAACTGCTTTTACTTATTAAGTAGACTTTGGGCCTCAATTGCCAAAAAGTAAAAACCAGGTTTCATGGTTCAATACGCGGTCAAACTAATTGTGACCGGGTTTTGGACTGTCCATCCCTAGACCCTTCCAAGTACCCATTCCTTCCCATTTCCAATCTGGTCCGGAGCCATTTCCTTCCTATACCAATGGCTTATCTCACGGGATTAAACGCTCTGCGTAAGTGCCCGGGGATTCATCTGGCAATTTCCTTTTCCCACCAACGAATGTATGCCATCGAGAGCTTACTAGTAATCAACATGCACTTATTTCTTTAATATAAATTCTCTTCAGGTAATTGTTTAATTATTGAAATAAATAATAAACCACATTCCCAGGGAAAGTATGGCAAAATGGTGTACAATCCATAGCTAGAAGCAGCCTATACATATATTTCAAGAGTAACTTTCCTAAATATTCAGACAGATGCTTGATATTCTTGCTTTACGTCCGCTAATTCCTCCATTCCGTCGTGATATCCATAGGAAAGTACGGAGAGAGTAGAGTTAAGCAAAATTGAAGGTAATTTGGTTGTCAGGCTTCAGTTTGATGACATAATGCCATCTCCGTCTATCTCAATGCATCAAACAAATCGACGGGTAACCTATGGTAATTACGAAGATTCCTTTAAAAGGCAATCGTCAAGAAATAAGGTCCTCCGATAAAAATTAATATTGGAGATAACGTGTCTTCAGCTTTGAAATGAAACTTAAAAATCCAACTGGGTTTTTAGATAAAAGCCGCTGAATGCGGAATCAGCCGGGAATATTTCAGCAGATGGTAAAATTGAGCACCACGATGGTGAGGTGTGGTCTAGTCTTGCAGGCAATCCCTCCACTTAACGCTGGTAATGATAATGACCACGAGTGATCTATGGGATCCTCAACATTAAAATGATGCTTAGGTGAGTTAGTTTATCCCTGGACACAGCAGCGCGTATTCTTCATGCAAGCCACTTCCCTTTGAGAATTTGAAAGTGGCCCGCTGGACTTAAATGTCGGTAAACATGGCCTCAGAGACGATAGATACCAAAAATACGCAGTTAAATACCCTGCGGAGAACCTTGTGAGAATAATAATACCTGGCACCAAGTACATCGTTTTTAATAATGACTGGTGACGTCAAATTTCGCAACACTAGTTGTCTCATTATTGTCTCGAAGAGTTTTGACCGTACAAAAATGGAGGGAATTTTATTTTTAAGAGCTTTAGCGAATAATTTACTTGATGACTGCAATCCTTGAGGAGCGTCATCAGGGTTGGGAATATGGAAGCCACCGAAGGAAGCGTGGAAGGGTTAGACAAAGGAGAAGAGGAGACAGGAGATCACATGGTTTGTAATAATGCGAACATCCATGTAAAAATCCTGATAATATATTACACTGCAATTACAAGTCACAATAATATCATAAAATAATGATTAAGTCTCGAAAAAGGGAAAAGATGAGCCAAGTGATGAAAGTGTAGCTTAGCTTAATCTTCTCGTATCAAATCGATATGATCAATTTTTGTAATTGGATGTCATATCTGTGCATGGCAATGTTGAATGAGATTTGTCCTGTTATATCGTATTATCATACTGTTCGATGTTGTGCCAATTTATATTTTATTATGTTTAATGCATAAGTGTGTAAGTATTACGATTGGTTATCAATGTTTTCTGTAATAATTTCTCAATCCGTAATGTCTGATCTTAAATTTGTGAACTCTAACCCGGATTTTCATATGTTATTCACTGATTATGGATGGTTCATATGTGGTGCTCCTTAATGAAATTTGTATGTATTGCTGTCACAATTGACCCCATTTGTCATGGCATGTAATCATGCTTCGATGTTCCAGGGGACTTTAAATCTCAGAACAATAAACACTTTTTAAAAGTTCATTTCAAAACGTGTATGTACTGTCCATGATTTCAAGCTTTTGTTTTAATTTTATGGGTTTTCCATTGCCTTCTCAATAGTGTTATTTACTTTACTCCATCACGTAAAAGGCTGGAGTCTGAAGCCTTTTGCAGCCACCTCACTGAGGAACAGACGCTGCGCGTACTATCATTCGTCTGTCTCCTAACTTTCAAGGGCATGGGTGGCCCTACCAGGAGCATTACTTGCACCAGTTCAGCTCTAGGGGTCATCGGACTGCACAATCCCCATTACAAGGTTAAGGCCTTGAGAAGAGGTCATGTCATGTTGAAGTTTCAAAATATGATTGACGATCACACAAATAACAGCATCGAGGAATACTTTTACCTGTAAGAACTCGCCAGAAAACCCGTATATTAAATACCATGTTTTATTGTTCTTTCACATTGTCTAGAATAACTCCAAACGACCAAATATAAGTCGATCGTACACTTTTGACCCACGAGTTTATTAGTGAGATGAGCCCCAATATACCCTTTCTGCTCGTTGAATGTGAATAGTCTCTTCACAAAGTTACTTGAAAAGATTTGGCCCTTGCGGTGATTGGTAAGATACCGCTTGGATAAAAATCCCTCGGCGAGTACCAGCCAGTCGATCGTCTATTTAACCGTGCATTGTCTATAAATTATAGCAGTTTAAGCGAGAAGGATTGACAA
The DNA here is from genome assembly GCA_963169105.1 of Ceriagrion tenellum. Lineage (NCBI taxonomy): Eukaryota > Metazoa > Arthropoda > Insecta > Odonata > Coenagrionidae > Ceriagrion > Ceriagrion tenellum. Next base: position 88,020,094 of record OY720641.1, on the reverse strand, counting down.
TATCTCACCTTATATTGCGGCCACAATAAAATGCTAATTGGTGATAAACTTTCCAGTGATAAGCAAAGCCTTATACCCTTACGACCATATGTCTTAAGCCCATCAAGAATCCTATCAGAAATTAGAAAATAGAAAGCTTTACACAGGTTTACGCTAGCATATGCCGAAAATCGAATAATCTCTCACTCATACCCTCCCCTTATATTCTCGTAATGAAGCTGTAGACTAACTACTTATTAATTTGATTCTTGATTTCTTGTTTAAGAGTCATTTGTTACAGCTATTAATCTTTATTTTATTAATTCATTAGCTTTATTTTATATGTTTTTTGCTTAATTTTACAATCAGATATATATTTAAACGTATATAGAGTCTTTCGTTTTTCATTAATATTTCGTTCATTTTTCTTATTAGAGTAAACTTAGCTTACTCTACCTGTAGATATTTTCCTGCTGTGGGCTTTTTTGTCAAGGGTATCACCTTATTTCCTTACCTTTGTCCCACAAATATATATAATTTTCTATACACTTATTTCACGAATGTATCAGAAAAGGCGTTAAATGGAAGAAGGTAATAACTCAGTCTCAACCTCGCTCCAATGAAGTCGTCTTATAATGGTAGACTTCCTCATTTCTTCGTATTCCGTAACCCGCATTTAATCTTCCCTTATGCGCTAATATCCCTCTTATAAAAACGCGAGGGTTTTTTTTAACTTAAAGGAGATGTTATGTGACAATTTCATAGGCAAGGTTAAGTTATTATCGTCGATAGTTGTCCTCTGATCGTACGACTGAAAGCTGTTGTGCGGCAACACGAAATGCGATCACGCAGGCAATCGAATTTTCAATGAAATTATTTAGTGATTTACATGCGGGGTAGGATTGAATGATGTACACTCTAGTCCAATTTAATTAAGCCACACAATGCTCATTACTCCACCGTGATTACTCGATTCTGAATCCTTGAAGGTACATCCATGTATCATGACAGCGACGCTTGGTAGCGATTCCGAGATCATTCGCGTGTAACGATTATGTTGCACAAATAATCCTCGACGCCAAGGTGTTGAGCAGATGGCAGAATATTGATTGAAGTCTCTCAATTGAAATGCTGTGACATTGCTCTCCACTGGATGTCCCCCATAGTGGAACATACATATTTCGGTTAAGCACTCTCTGCAAAGTGAATATTGATAGGCCCCGGGAACGTGCACATTAGCTCGAGATTGGTAGCACTCCACCTTTAATTAAGCCTGACTCTGACCAGTGATGCCCTCTTTTAACGCTACCGTTTTAAATATACGTATAGTTTATGGTACTCATAGAACTGAACTTGACTACTAGTTTATTGCCGGTTTATAGGTCAAATTACCGTAGTAAATTTACAAATCTTTAATTGAAATTCGGGACAATATAAAACTTGAGAAAAATTAAAGACCTTAAGAGGGATACATGAACCTGAACTATATAGTGAACAATTATGGCGGTCGTATATGAGCTAGGCATTGATTATATTCGAAAAAAGGTTATCCAACCTACCCGAATATTGGCATTCAAGGGATTTGTGGTGAGAGGAATCACCGTCATAGATCCTAAATCCACAAAAAATCAGTTTTATGCAATAATGCAATGGCCAATATTTCCAAAATTAATAAAATTTCCAAATAAAAGCTCAGACAGCCAATTCGGTTACTTTCGCTTGGCTAGACAACCACGTATTATTTATATATTCATTCATGTTAAACCTTTATACTCTCCATAGAAAAAATACGATTGCATTTATAAATAAAACAATATTATCAAAGCCAAAATTATCTCTGAGAAAATCATGGCGAGAAATTCATGTCCAAAGAATCACCTAATATCACCTAAAAATAGGAAAAAGGAAAGGCTCCAGTTGACTGTCAGAGACACCAGACTCAAGGGAAAGCTCTTCAAGTTGCTCCATATACTTTAGTCATAACAGTATTCATGAGCGAAATACTAAACACCATTATTCCAAAAAAATGTTTTACTATTCTACCAGCATATTGGAAGGATTTTGGATAGTACTTATCCTAATTTTCTGATTTCTGGCATACCATTCCGTGTTTATTCGTATGGATGACCTGCCATCAGCAATATTAATTAGGGGTAAACTAACTGAGAGAAAATTCAGGGCGAGAAGTCCATTCCCCAAGACCTTAGATTGGATAAAGACAGCTTCGATAAACCGTGCAAAGATCAATTAACTGTAAGAACAACTACTTTAATTAAGTTTAAACATTTTAATTTTCCCTAACATGCTTACTAACAAGTGTTTACGCTCGGAATGTTATGAGAAAATAAGTGTTGAATACTTTGCATAATTATGATAAAGTCACCCAAATGAACATGGAAATTGGCTCCGATGAAGATTTTAATATGGCTTTCCACTATTTCAGTTACTCTGTATTTATTTCACTTACTAACTTTAATTATATCCATACAATTACACAAATACACTTTCATAAAATTGTATGATTTAACAAAGTATGTTTGTGTAAAGTATCAATCCATAGCTTTTTGTTTCCGAGAGAGCCAATTTTATCTGTTAAACGGGGCTTATTATTATTTCTTTTAATAAATAAAATTATACTAAAAAATTTAAATTTCGATTATGCTTCCAAAATAATTGATACAGACAGTGTACTTAGAAATGCTTTAAACTAATTAAAATCATATGTTTTTCTGTCATAACCATTACCTACTCCCATCTTTCACATGATGTAGAAGAGGTGACGGTTTTATTTATTATCCAGAAAGGACAACGGTGACATCAGAATGGTTGGGTAATGAGGACTAAAATACGCTAATATGCCATGGAGACACTAGGTGAAATTTGAGAATGAAGAGCGAATTAATTACCTTTAGCTGCCTCCAACAAGCTTCTATGAAGTCATAGAATAAGAAAAAAAGTTTTCTCGTGTCATATTAAAGGCCACTGCATTAAGATCCTCATTTGACGATAGTTAGATGATGCCGACGACGAAAGAAGGAATACCGGAGGTGCTGGTGAACTTTTTCTTTGTGACAAAAAGTTCCCGTTCTCCTTTTCTTGGCTCCTTACACAAACATGAAGACGCAAGCTCACGTCTATCCATCCCTTCTGCCAAATTTTAAGTCCCCCACCCCACCACTTCCTTGTCCCTCGCCCTAATATCTTCCTCCAAGCGACCCAAAGGGAAGAGTAATATTAAAGTCTGCACCAATGAGACGGGGAAGACCGACCAAGTGAGGATAGCAAAGGACAAGTTTTATAATCCACTCGCATAACAGATGAAGGAGAAGGAGCCGAGCGCGACTAATACGTTTATGGAAAAAAAAAACTTCCCGTTCATTGAAGAGGCAAAGGAATATTGCCCCGGTCAATTATCCACGCCCGCAACCAACAAAGTAATATCTTCCCTCGACTCAATGGACAGAGCCCTTATTTTTTCCGGGCGTGTAATCAATTCATTTGAGTTTCGAGTAGATGTGAGTACCCGCTAAGAGCGTGGCCGACGTGCCTTTGATACTAAAAGGCTAATATCTTATGGGGAAAACTCAAACGATTCATCATACTCTACTTCAGAGGGGATAAGTACTTGTTTAAAACTACTGTATTTTTATCAAAAATATTGAGCTGCCAATAATATTAAGTAACATGACATTTATTCAATTATCATCCGCGTTGAGTTTATGCGAGACTTGCTAATCACATATAACAGATATAACAGGTATCATTCCAGAATATTAGCCACAAATGTTGCCTGTGCTTGCATACGAATAATAATAATGGGTGTGAAGTAGTTGCTTTTAGGAGTTGCGGAAGTTGACCTATGCATAATTTCTCATAAAAACATTAATCACCCCAAAAATTACGAGCAAAACTTAAATCTGGATTAATTATGCTTCACTATTTTGGAATCAATGAGAATGGAAATCTGATTAAAATATTTTGTATATCCTATAGAAAACCTCCCCGGGTGGTTGTGTTTGAAAAATTCGAGATAATTTCGATCACCAAACTAAGGAGTCGAGGATTACAATCACGAAGGGTTCGATACGTAGGTACGATCAAAACGCTGGTAAAAATTTCAAGCAACCTTCCCGATCGAGTTATATTCACGGATTTGTTATTTATGAAGATGAATATTGTGGCTAGAGACGCAAAGAACAATATATGAGACACTTAAGCTATCTACCGTGAGGTTAAAACTTACCAATATCTTCAATAGCGCGTTGTTGTACCACGTGATTACTCAGGTACGTGATTCAGATCATCTCGAATGGTTCAAAGTAGAGATGCCACATCTAAATCGATGTATCGGACTACTCGATGTTTTTTTGCGAGACATAGAGTAGTAAAATAATCAGATAAAAATCGAGAGAGAGGTGAGTAATTTTATAAACATCGAAAAATCGAGTAGCCGCTATTTTTAAGTCGATTTGGAATGACAAGTTCCAACACAACGCCCCAGGTTGGCTGCCGTTTATGTAACATTACGAAAAATTTAAGATGCCAAATTTTGCTCATTATCCACTTCCGGGTATCGCAATAGGTTCCATCACATCACTGTCAACGTATTTTGCGAACGCCGTCGTCCCTTTTCATCACGTCAGGACACGTCGATCGCAATTTCGCCCATTCTGATGCCGTCTACGCCCACGGAAGCGACGTATAATATTTGGACATGAGTAAAGACGTCGATCTCCTAGACTGATTTGGACTTCGGAGTTTTACGGATCTTCGGATAGCATCAATTTTTCCTAAAATGATCTGTATATAACAGTATTCAAACGTGAATGTAAAAATATATATTTAAAATTAGCACAACGAGAAATTAGATACTTAAGTTTTATTCAATTTAGGTTACGCTATAAAATGAGTAGACAAGGGCGTTTGTTTTCTTCTTCAGAGAAAAATGGCTGTAAAAAGGTAATGGTGTATATAAAAGAATTCCATTTCATGAGGTTTCAAAAATTAACTATCTATTTAAAATTTAAAATTAAATATCTAACATTTTTAGCTTATCACCTTTCAAACAGTACAACAAATTTTATAGTATTTGAAGAGAGGTGACGCGCGATATATTGCACCGAAAATAGTTATACGTTGCAATATGCTTACAAAATAGGAAAGAACTGAAGAGGACGAACAGTAATTTGCCTGCACCACCAGAAAGATAATTATCTCGGTCTGTGAGACTTGGCGTCACCACTTCAGGGTTAAGGTGACCAGCTCATTTACGGCTCTCTTTAAAGAGCATAGTAAAAGGTGCTGTTGGTCTACGACAGCAGTCAATCACTCAAAAGCATAAGCCGAGGAAACCTGAGAATTAGGCCTTCAAATAAAGAATATATAAAAGATGAACAATAGAGTGTAGAAAGGCGTTGAATTGATGTTGTCTTCCATTAAAATATTTCACCAAAACTTCCCTCGTGAAGCGAAATTTGAAGTAAATTAATGAAGGATTCCAAGAAAAATTCAGCGCGACGGCATTCACGCCAGGAAAGATGCAGCATTGAAATGATGTTACGGAAATAATATCACCGATGATGCAATTACCGGAGTCCAGCCAATTTCACGTCACAGATAGGTATCAAAATGTAATAAATATGATTTGGATGCTGCTTGTGCGAACGTCAATTATACACTCACAAAGCTGCTGCATGCTCGTTGCCAATTATTTCGGCCATTTTATGGGTGGGGAAAAAATGGAAAACTGTGACCAATCATGTCAACAAAATGCACAAAAGTGAAATTTGAAACATGTCACAGGGAAGAAAGAAAAGTCGATACGTTTTCCACTCACCAGTCTTTTTTGTTCTCTCCCCATGCCGTGTCATGTCGAATCTGTCACTGAATATTACTCTCTCCAACGTCAAGCTGTATTCGTCCCTGTTGAATACAATCAGCTTTCGGTCATTCCAATCTCTTTTTCGCCTATTGAAGTGAAAAATATTAAGATCCGGTTATGGGTAAAGTGTCAGAAAGATGAATCATAAAGGATACTGAGGATAGTTTGCGGTAGTGTTACCATAATGTTATGGTAATTCTGTGGTGCAACAATCCTGACAATTTCGGAAATTTCTACTTTCTCCTCTCACCACTATTGATAACTAGTTTTTTCAATATTGGTTTAAACAGTGGGTCCAAAAAAATGAGAGAGCACGGTTGGTGTAGTGGCTAGAGTTCTCTTTTCGTATCCCAAGATTTCGGGTTCAAATCTCTGATGAGGTGGGGATCTGTCATTGTAACATCGAGCCCTAATCGATAGCTATGCGGGGAGGGCTTTTAGTACAGTAATTTGTCCGTCAGATGGATCGAACAAATGTGATCCCCATGGAAACTCTCGTCAAAGATCAGGCTAAATTCAACGCTGGGTTTCTCATCAGCCTTCTCATATTTCCCAAACAATTCTTCCTTTACCAATAAACTTCCCTAATTTCAAGAGCGCCCATGACTCTATAGTCGGTCACCTCCCACAAATAACCGAATAAATTGCAATGTAGGAATGAAGCGTTTGGCGGAGAGAATAGTAGAGTGGATAGTTGTTGCAAACCTATCTTAATGTTGATAACTACGGATCTAAACACTACCCGGCGAAGCCTAGCGTGTAGCCTCCGAGTCTCTCGGGGCTTCCAGTTTAATCCCTCTAAAAGTTGTGAGAAGCTATATGTTCGCTCGAAGCAGTTTTTAAAGAAGCGTGCAGATTTTCTTTGTATTTTATTAATTCTTATAGCATTGGTTTCTCATTAGCCTTCTCCTATTTCCAAAATAATTCGTCCCACACCAACCAACTCCCCCTAATTTCAATGGCACCCAAGACTATAGTCAGTCTCCTCCCACAAATTTCAATGTAGGAATGAAGCGTTTGGCGAAGAAGAGAGTAGAATGGATATTTGTCGCAAACCTATGTTAAGGTTGATGACTACGGGTAGTGACTAATAGCAACTACAATCGATAGAAACTTTCTTAACTTCTACGGTGATGGAAACATCTAAAAAAATGTAGCGGGCTACAGCCACTAAAAAAAAGAGCTGCTACACCATGAGTGAAGTTTTATGTTTTCGGCGATATCTTGTAGAAACTGACTCTAGACAACAGGATCTCAAAATAACATTCTATTTTATGCTTCCAGATAATTTTATTTCAACACACCGACCCAGGTATCGACACAACTCATGTGATCATCAAATTACCATTGTCTTTTAGAAAGATGTGAGTTGTGTCGAAACCTGGGTTTGTCTGTTGAAATAATGTTGAGAGGAAATTTAACCACGTATCCGTCATTTTGAGATCTTGTTACGCTACAATAAGGCACCATTACCCAAATTACCGTGTAATCATGGAGGACATGGTGCATTATTAATCAATGATACAGGTCAGAAGAGGGATAATAGAATTCTGAACGAGTACACTTCTGGTGCAATCCCTGATTAAATGTTCGCTACGACCATTCTCTACCAATGCAGTAGCCAGCCATCGGACGTACCAAAGCTTCACCGTAGCAGATCTACCCCCAACCTAATGTGCAGCGCCATATCGGCGATCGAGTGTGATTTGTTTCGCCTTGCCCAGTGCCTTTCCGGTCCCTTTGATCCCGGCCGCACATCCGCCTGTGTCTCACTGAGAGGACGTGCTCTGGAACACTCGGAACTGAGCCCGCCTCGCTGGCTCTCCCCCTCCCACCTAGACCATGTTGGCGGAGAGTGCGTTCCAGCTCCAGAACAGACAGGCCATGCCGCCACCCACACCCCTTCCTCTCAATCGCCGACCCACTTGACAGACCGCACCCTCAGACAAACCCCAGATATCTCTCTGGTTTCCACGCACGCGTCTGTCATTCCTACCGACCCGACCCCACGCCCCTCCTTTGCTTAACTCGGTCTGCTCTCTCTAGCCTACTGCTCTCGCCCCGTGTATCTCCACTCCCCCACGACCCGCGACTATTTTTCTCTCTCCCCACCCTCCCATCCAGGAGGGTGGGAGCAGTGGTGATCCAGGCTCTCCTCTCAGATCCTCTCGTGGGGTGAACCGCAGGGAATTAATCACGCACGGTCACTCGGAAGCTTGATGAGGTCGACACTCCGTCGCGGGGGTGAGGGTCGAAGGGCGGCTCGGTGGCAAATACCACCTTCCACGCACCTTACTTCCACACCCATCCACGCGCGCCCGCGCTGCTTAGCCCGGTGGGCAGCGAGCCCAAGTGCTAACCCCGAGGCGGCAGCGAGTCCCATTCCCGGATAGGTCACGGGTGCTTCATCGTCAATGGTTTAATTGATGACAGCGTGCGAATGACCAATATCCATCAAATTTTTGACCTCTCGTCATCATAGTAGGCAAATTTCATTTATCCGATGGTACGGTTACCGCTGTTCTCCATTTTAGGAGGCGTCTGGATTAAGGCCTCATATAATTTAACATGAGATCGTAAGTATAAGATCCTTGTGAGAGGAATTTTCACCACTCAAGTGTTTTTTTATGAATATTCAGTTGATAAGAAAGGTCTTTCAGGAATTAAATTCTCTCATAAAAAGACGCCATTTATCTAATGATTAGTAACTGCTAGTTCCGTCAAGTTTCCTTATTTTGACATCCCTCATCACTTTTAGCACCGGTATTCCACGTTGGACCTTATGCTCCAAGAGTGTGTTCAAAGAGTTTGTGTCCTCTCATTTGACTTTTTCCACTAAATATCTTCAACTCTGCGATGGACTTCTTATAACACCAGTGGGGTCCGTTTATTTTACTATATATATTCGCCTATGAAGCCAAATATTCACTTAATCCGATCTCATTGGCCCTCTAGCTGCTATCGTACAAGCGTTACTGATCTATAGCAAACAATTCCATACATCTGTTAATAAAGTGCTTCCTTACGTTTCAGCTTGAGTACCTGAAATCCTCAGAACATATAAAGCTCTTTTATATTTATGAAAATACAGAAACTGAAATATCTTACGTAGCAGACAGTAAATTTTGATTCCTTCGGAACTTCACATATTTATAGGCTATTAGCGAGCTCAAATAATTTCAGCCTTAATTAAATGAGAAATAAACTGAAAGACGGTTTCAGCTACCTTAATAAATAAGCAGCTATTATCTAGTAAAGTCAAGAACTGATATTTAAGACAATAATTACATTCATACTGAAGTCATGGACTATTAGTTAAGGGAATCATTATCATGGGTCGCTGCTAAGATATGGATGGAACTGACGCATTCAGATGGATTAACGGTAATCGGTGAAAAGTTTCGTGACATCCCTGACGCAATTATCCCTCGCGTTCCCTGGCAATGGAATTACGCAGGAAATATTTGAACGCGTCGAAACATAGCTCGGCTCACCCCCGGCGGGCTCAGAGCCAATAAAGGCCCGAATAAAATGATTCTGCGGTTCTGTGCGTCACATAATTGGCATCGCAAAACTGGCCCGGGAGGGAATAGCGGTCGCCCACGGGAGTGCCGGCCGTTGCCCGGGCCCCTCCCCCGCCCCCGTCGATCGAAAGAGTCACGGATCGTCGGCCGCTTCGTTTGTCCTGTAATAGGATGGCTCACGGGAGACTGAAAGTAAATCAAAGCCGTTCCCAGGAAGCACGAATTAGGGCATGTGGCGATGTATCTGGAACGCATTATCTTCATCAAGGGGTATTCCATCGAATAATTGTTAGAATTTGTCTCTCTAAAAAGTTTCCGCCTTAGCTACACTATTAGGTAGCCACTTTTTCACTTTCCTACACATAAGTCGTGCACCATCGAGTATTCCCCAAGGGGTCCCATACCTGGGTGTAAAAGCTCGTTATGAACATAGTTCCCCGTCGTGGCCTTACCGTGATAGCTGAAGCCTTCCAGTGGTACGATTTCCTCTAAAGACGAAAAACTGTTTGTTACTATGAATCGGTTGATGTCCTCAGAGAGTGGATGCAAATAAAGGAACGAACATAACTGAGGCAAGAAACATGAACGAGGAATTTAAATCTACATCTACATAATACCCTTCGAGCCGCAAGATGGGCATGTGGCAAGGGGTGTTAATACACCAGCCATGAAAAGATGCAAGGTTTAGGGAGGTGAAATGGTGACGTGTGTTATGGGAGGGTCTTTAGTGGAGATCAGTTTTTATTGTGGACGCATATTCTGCGTGGAAAGAACAATTTTTTGTTCCTATCTGTTCGGCAATGTACCTCTCTTATTTTATCACTTCTATCAGACCTAGAGATGTAGTGAGGCGTGATGATAATGTTCTCTGTGAATTTTTGATTCGCACCAGTTCTGAATTTCTCAAGCAAGCTGAGCCTAGCGTGTAGCCTCCGAGTCTCTAGGGGCTCTCACCTTAATCCGTCTCAAAGTTGTGAGACACTATATCTACAATTTCACGCGAGCCGTAACAATTTCAAACGAAGCGTGCAGCTTTTCTTCGTATTTTAGTATCAATTCCTTCAAAGAAAATATAAGTTCTGTATCTACTTAAATCAGGGAAAAATACTGATGCTGATTTCTTATTAAGGCCACAGTGAGAAAAAAAGCTTATAGCTTTGTATACTGTCTATGCACGTAATTCGATAAAGAATGGCAACCGAGTAGGACGCCCGTGTTATATGTCACCAGTCACTTCATTTTCGTCAGCGTTCTGCCTTCCGAGTCATTCCTATCACCCATCTGTCGGATATCCGTTGAATTTGTGCTGACTCGGAAGTATAGAACCTCCACATTCTCCATACATCCTTTACCCCTTAATTATCATCTAAAACATTCAATTACTCTTCTGCCTTAAACCAGCATTCATCGTTTGACCACCTTTTATGACTTCACCTCAAATTTCAATACGTTCTCCATCCACTTGTCCTGCCTTCACCCACCTCTCATCCACAACATATCTAGCATTTCCACTTCCGTCGTCCATACGACCCAGCTAAATGTCTCTATTGTCTATCTCAGAATCCATTAGCCTGCCCATATCCTCTTCTTTTAGGGACCATGTTTCAAAATAATATTATGCCTAAGTACACCAGCAAGATTATTGCGTGGTGGTGAATAAATATTTTTTTCAAAGCCGACGTTTCGTCATATTTCTTTACATCTCCAGGGCATTTTAATCAGTCAAATTGAACCATTAAACAAAAATAATATCAAATGTATAAATTAATAGATTAAAAAATTGGAAATTAAAAGTAATATATGGAATTTGTTTATTTGATTTCTTTATTTACTAGAGCGGTCATTTACCTTATTTGATGGTTGAATATTACTGATTTAAATTTTCCTGAAGTAGCGAAAAAATCGGCGAAACGTCGGCATTGAGGAATATATTAATTGACCACAATCCAATAATCTAGCTCTTGCAAGCATAAAAATGGTCGAGAGAGTCGATTTTGATTATGCATAATTATAGGAATTACATTTTGGCACCATTCGTGACAAAGAATGTTCAACAGGGTTGAAAATATACACAGAAAATATTCTTCCGTTCCTGGAAATAAAGCCGAAGACATTCTGACTTATATATGCCATAAACCTGTTATTCTGGCAATTTTCGACGAATGAAAATTGATTCTGACTCAAAGCAGAGAAATATAAGAAAACAAGAAAACACAAGAAACATGGAGTGCCGCATTATCAGCCAAGGAAAACATACTGAAAACCATGCATTAAAAGTTTCTTAGCAAACTTCTTCCAAGCCTCATCTAGAAAGATAAAAAAATCATGGTATAGCCCGCAGGCTCCTCAATCACCAGCCTTGTGAAGCGGAAATAAACGACTGTATAGGATTATTTATTCATTCTCGGGAGGTCCAAATTACCAACTATTCAACAGAAAAACAGGCCGATTACTTGTCAGAATTCGGATATAATCTGAAGAATTCCCTGCAATGTACATGAAACGGCATCGCTACCAAAAAAGACGACCCAGCGGAACCTGGAAATCATCTCAATTTCAGCGCATTAGTTTCAAAGAGTTCGCAAAATACGTTTGTTTTTCTTGACATGAACACCGCAGGTAATGCAATACATGTAAGAAGGGGATTGTTTTGGATCACAGAAATCAGAAACTAAGTTCATTAGAAAATAACTCCATTGATCCGTAAACGATATGAAGTCAGTATAAAGATGCTGCAGACAACATTTACATCTAATTGTATCGTCCACAACAATTCATGCAATAAAGACTTCAAGTATTACGTCTTTCACTTTAGATTAAAACGTACGTATTCCTGACCTTCAATGAAATACGCATTTGCTGTAAAAATATATGATGCCAAATCATGATGAGCAGGCAAATAAGAACCTAAAAAGACAACGAACAATTCTATAAAACACCATACAACTATTATAGGCCTCACAAAATCAATTCGGTTAACGGAATGATGAGAGCTAGATTTTGGATTATTTTCTTCATAATAGAATTATGCCAAAGGGTTTTCACTGTAACTTAACGCTATTTATTTAACTTTGTAAAACATAAAGAAGACCCTCTTATGCGGATAGGGAGACAAACTAATCTTTGCCTCCCAGTTAATTTTGCGTCAATCGAATCCAGAACGTTTCCCGCAGATACCTGGGGAGGATTTGTGTATGTCCTGATGTATGACGGGAAATTAATTTGACAGAACAGATTACAATCATTTATAGGCGACCCTTTAATTTTCCCAGCACTGAATATTCAGAAATTAGGCAAGCTAGAAAATACCACTTGAATCGATAAAAAAACAGAAAAACCTTTTTTGCAGCATCCAACTATTTTATAAACTGCGTAATATGAGATCTGAAGCTGACACATTTGTAAAATGCTTTTATATGGCAATGACACTTGAACGTTTACAGGAGTATAGCTAAAGAGGACAGAAGGGATACACATGTGATGCTGTTGAAGAATCATGAGTATGAAACAGAAGTAGAGAACCATTAACGAAGATGTCCTGCAATGAGTTTGAGAGGAAAAAAGTATGAAGAAGAGACTATGCTACATGACTGAGAGTCTTCAGGAGGAGAGTAAGCCTTAGAATGAAATCAGGCAAATTGTGATGGACGTACAAGTGAATTATGAAGGAATGAAGAGGTTAGCTAAGCGGAGTATAGAGAGGAGAGCTGTAGCAAACCAATTAATATTCATTGCGGATGGTGACTGTATTCCATTTACATTTTTCCGGTCTTTGATATGTTTTTTTATGTCCAATGGAACTAAAAATACAATATATTCCACTTGGAATATATCGGCTGGCTGGCTGGCTGTGATGAGGTCAAGATTATTGCCGCAGACTAAAATTGGACTTTATCCTTTCCCTACCTTATGTATTTTAACATTGAAGAGATCGGTAGTAAAGTTGCCTATGAGAATTTCAAAGTAAAATAAATAACATTAAGTTACAGTGAAAACCAAAAAAAATTTGGCATAATTCTATTATGAAGTAAAGTTGCCTATGACAATATATTCGAAATTCCATCAAGAATGGTGGAAAAAATGGGGAAGAGCACAAATGTTTTCATTGGTCATTCACATCAAATGTGTCTACGAAAGAAACTATATCCGTCAAATTTGATTTCTTTTAAAGCAAGGGCAATATAATTCCCAAAATAACGCATGCGTATTTTCGCACAATATGGGAACTACTATCGAGGAGTTATTTTCAAATTAAAGCAATGTCTAGCAAAATACATATGGAAATGATTTTCGAAAGCGATAGAAGCGTTCAGTAACAGGAGAGAGCATATGACGGGGCACCTTGGGTATAGATATACAAAGAGGCTGGCTAAGAGTTAAATGATGAATTCCCTAACACTGGAAAGATTTTACTATCACCTATAAAATTTGATCGCCATTTGTCCTTGCGTACCGTCTCAACTTAATTACAGCTGAAGAGTTGGGCTCCAGTCACATCGCTGCTGCGGTTATTAAGGTGTGAAGAGGGCCCTGCCATCGACTCTCCTTGATCCACGAATTAAATTTGGAATGTAACGTTTTATGAAACGCGGACTGAGAGAAATGAAGAAGAGAATTGGCAGTGGGCGTTGCAGATTTTGGTGTGAGGGAGCATCGTAAAAAAATGTGTTGGACAAAAAGGAAGACTAATGAGCGTGAGAAAGTATAGCGGAGGAGAAAGGAAAACTCTTGGAAGATATTGGACAGTAGGGTAGGTGATTTGAAGAGGTAATTAATGGTGATGACACGTCGAGAAGCTTAATCCCTGAAAGAGTGTATGACGTACAAGTAAGGGAAAAAGGGAAATAGGTTAATAAGACGCTATGAAGAGATGGGCGCATACTGAGCGAAATTCCACACAGAAAAAATCATCCGCATTGACCGGGATCCCGGTCAAGGCGGGTTTTGTGCATTGCGGGTTACTCCGTAAAAGTGGAACTCCGTGGCTAGTCCCGAATAGCTTTAAATTTGGCGTATACTGAGATAGAAATAGATATATCACACACAGAAAGAGGTCTAATTAAGTAAAACCCTAGACGATTTTGAACTCACTTCTATCTTGCCAGCCTTAATTGGAGGGTTACCATTATTGAAGCAATATCAGTTCTCATCGATGTAGTTACTGAGTGGCTATCCCCGCATCGTTATTTCTTCCCATTAGAACTAGTCTCTTTCACTCCTAAAATGAAAACGACTACTCGACACTCATCCGACGACTACCCGATCTGATCGCTCGCATATCCCCCGGCGAGTCTCGGCGTATCGTGGTTTGCGAGTGAGTATTTTCAACGGAGGATGATCTTCGGGGTGAAACGCTGACGCACATATAAACCCAACGGCGGCGAACAGAGCAGAGGGGAAAGGATGGGTCATAGCAGACGAGGAAGGGAGATTGTTCGGTGGAAGAGGCTTAGGACTGCTCGTATCCGTTGGCGACGCCTAGAGTGTCGTCTCTGGCGTCTCGTATCACTTTCTAGTACCCGTCTGCGAAAGGATTTCAGGGACGTGAGGGTGAATTAAGGGCTAGGATCGAAACAAGCTTCGGAGGGTAAGGCCCGAGGCCTTTTTATAGGATGCAGAGATTATGCGCTCCAGCTA